>JAVGWX010000018.1:20497963-21185463 GCA_036924085.1 Ariolimax columbianus
TCTTATCCACTTGTGAGGTGGCGTGGGGAGCCGTAGTTTTCTATCCAGGACCAGACGCGTCGCTGAAGTAGTCATCATCCCATGATCATTTAAAATATCCGCAACATTTCCTATCCATCTAGTTTTCGGTCTGATACAGTTCTGAAAACCCGATCACTGTGCGTTATAGGCGCACAGAGATAGTTGGTCATGTTGCGTTCTAATTATGTGGCGAACCACTTCATTCTCCCCTCATCAATATATTCAGCGCAGGGTCTTGCTTCCTTTTTCTCTCACCTCTTCATTTGGCTTTCTGTCCCTCCTAGCTAACTAGGAAGTTAAGTTACATTAGAGTTAAATCATAGCATAGCAGATGTTTAAATATCCCTTATGACTAACTAATGTTTTATTTGATTATGTCTTCATTTGCGCTTTGTTTTTCTTCTTTTCGTCTTCTTAATGACCCGTTCCTCAGCGTAGCTGCGGGTCCAAACTTCGTCTCCAGAGCACCCTGTGTTGTGCCACGGAAGTCCAGTGCGTGGTAAGTACTCCTCCAGAGGCGCCTCGGATGTTGTTGGGTACAGGAAAGGAGTCTATGATCAACGCATTGTAAGTTAAAAATAAATTTTTTAAAAACTGTGATTGCCTCATTAGTTTCTACTTGCGGAGACGCGCCTATTCCACCCCAGACCGTAGTCAACTGGGCGATATTAAGACGCATAAACCAGTGCTTGGATGTATGTGTGCGTCTGTATGTACCTAAGTTAGGTTTGTACGCTCTCAGAAGCCAGCCCAACCAAAGTGCAATGGAAAGGTCTCACCCTGAGGGCGCGTGTGAACGTTGTGCAAGAGTGTGATTGTAGGACAGAGTGAGGTAAGAAGAGAGAGAAAGGAGAGAAACGCATTGTAAGTCTTCCCCGGGGTCTCTTTTTATATCGGGGGTACCAGATTGCTGTTGGTGTGCTCCATCGACCATCGTTTCATCGCAACATGTGACCTGTCTGCATAGACTACCGCATAATTCACTAAGGACAATCAACGTATGTGAGAATTGTGGAGATTTTGTATACGTTGGCTCCGAAGGGTGATTGCGACCAAAAGTCAAGAGAGACCTGGCTCGTTGTCGAAGTTGTAAGTAGTCAAATATGTGAAATTACCTATTACTGGCCCCCAAACAGAATGTGCCTCTTGTTGCAATGAGGTTCATATTTTCGGGAATTTCCATGAAAACATTCGACGCGAATAAAGAAAGCGAACATCTTGATGGGCACTGAAAGTCTTTAACTCTTTGGTATTTTAAATTTTGGGATCAAGATGCTGAGCAGTGCATGAGCTGCAGTGATTAGCGACTGCTAGCGTCAGGGCCAGCGAACCAAAGCTGCCAAGACTCTTCTACACCACCACGCGGTGATCCTGGATAACAGGCTGCAGCAGCGCAGATTGGCTAAGGAGAAGGGATCGAAGAGGGAATGCTAACCCGGTACTCAAAAAATGCTTGCTGAAGTCGGATGTGTTGGACCGAAAGGTGAAAATATCGCAGTCAAGCTGTAAACTGCGACACAACGTGTTATGTTCTCTGAACTACATTCTGCTACTTTCACTCTTTCAGCGTTTGGTAATGGGAGATTGAGAATGAACGAAGCCAAGCGAAGCCATTTTAAATTTGTTCATTTAAAGATCAAAATAACAATAACAAAAGATCAATAAGGACATATAAATGCAAAATAAAAGGATTAATTCAGCAAAATTTTGATTCATTCAAAAGGGCGCCTTTAGTGGCCTACAAAGTCTCAAACGGCTGTAGAGCCGCTGGTTTATCCAATATTGTTGAAACTATTTACAGAAACGAAACAATACCAATAAAACTGCCATCGGTGAGATAAGGAAAGGCCGTCTGGTAGAAATCATTCTCGCCGATAAAGAGTTCTAGCCACAAACACATTTTTTATTGTTCCAATAAGAAGCGTAAACAACCAAGCGCCATTTTCCGCGTTTGGCTTCAGAGATGAAGATAACAAGAACAGTCATAAGGGCTATTTGACCCCATTACCTGCTGTCTCGTCAATGGGTGCCTGTGCAAGATCAAGTTTGTTTTATACTAGGCAATGATTTTGCTGAGGAAGTTTTAGAGAATACGTTGACGTGGGGGATCCCTGGGCCTACCAAATGGTAGAAAAATAACACTGTCAGTGGCAACTGGAAAATACTCAAGCAATTTCAGACCGGAGGCAGACGCACTGAGGGCTGCAGTAGAAGAAATGGTAACAGGCAAAAGAAATGAAAGCCATATAGTCCTGTTTACAGATGCCTTGACCGTAGTCACAGCACTAAAAAGCCAGAAAAATACTAAACTTAATGATTTAAGAGCAGTACTCTGTCAACTATGCCAGCAGTCCGCTCCAAAAAGAGTAGTGGTACAGTGGGTTCCATCCCACTGTAACATCCAAGGCAACGAGGAGGCAGACAGACTGGCAAAAGAAGGTGCAAGACTACCCCAACCAGACCCTAGTGTGACCTACGAAGAGTCAAAAAGGCTTATTAGAGCTAGATACATGACCAAATGGGAAACAGAACATACTTGCTACACAAAAAACGATGCCTATTACCAGTTGAACAGAAGAGAGCAGGTCGTGGTCTTCAGACTTCGCACAGGCCACAATAGACTGAGGTACCACCTATTTAATAAATTGAAGATAGGTCGTACTGACGAATGCTCTTGTGGTACCGGGAAAATGACCGCTGAACATTTGCTGCAAAACTGCCCGACATACGAGGATCAGAGAAAGCAGATGTGGCCATCACCAGTGGCAACACTAGACAAGCTCTATGGCAGTGTCGACAGTCTCAGGATGACCGCTGCTTTCTTCGAACAAATTCAAGTTGACGTCTGACAGCGTACGATGAAGAAGAAGAAGAATAATCAGGTCTCGATTTTTTTAATGAGATACCGTGCTCAGCTCTGCTACTCAGGTGTCTTTGGAGGAGATGGTATATTCAGCAGACTTAACCGCTGGTCAGGAATGAAGTATTAGAGACTTCAGTATACTAAGTCACAGCTTGTGTGAAGCGGGAAGGTTAGATACCAACCTCGCTACAATTTCCTTACTTAATCGTGTCAGGTACCCTTTTACAACTGGGTCGACTGGAGCTTAGCGACTTTTGAGGTTCAATCCTAACCTTTGCCATGAAAAACGAGTGCTTTATCACTACGCTAATAAGTGGTATGGAAGCCAAATAAGGTGGGTGGAGGGTAGGAGTGGGGTGGAGTTGGGTGGGGATACTGCGGGGGGGGGGGGGGGGGGGTCTTGTTTCGTTTGTGTCGAATTCTGCAGCCAGGCTGCGATATCTTTGTCTTTTGTCCCGACTTGAACGGTTCTGATTCGCTGACCCTGATGTAATCATATCTACGAGTCGCTAACCTTTGTGATCTGGATCCTTTTGTCTACATTAATAGCGATATTCAACTCCTTCCAATGATAATGTTTGGGGAGGAAGGCTAACGACTGGCCAGGCAAAATATACTGATCAGACATGTTAGTCAGAGTTGGGCAAAATATACTGATCAGACATGTTTGTCAGAGTCAGGCAAAATATATTGATCAGGCATGTTTGTCAGGGTCAGTTAAAATATACTGATCAGACATGTTAGTCAGGGTCAGGCAAAATATACTAATCAGGCCTGTTAGTCAGAGTCAGTCAAAATATATTGATCAGGCAGGCTAGTCAGAGTCAGGCAAAATATATTGATTAGGCATGTTAGAGTCAGGCAAAATATATTGATCAGGTATATTAATCAGACTCAGGCAAAACATACTGGAGAAAACCCTCACATTGTCTTCCTTGATGCCGTCCCTGGAAACTGACTATTTTCGTGGCAGCCTGGCTAACGAGGTGAGGGATCGGCATGATCCCCATAGTAGTGAGTGATACGCAGATGAAGCCAATCATAGCACAACCACCTGGATATCCACGGTCCACCTTCATCAGCACGCTCAAAATGTGAGGAAAGCTATTGCGACACGTCACTTAACTTCCTTATCAGGGCGCACAAAAGAGTAACCTACTCATTGGGCATTCGCAAACAACGCAAACAACAACAACAAAGACAATGTTTTTTTCTCTAGATTGACCGTTGTTCAATATAATAATAATAATATTAATAATAATGTTCGTTAGGCGTTTAAGGCCCGCCTCGTTAATCGACCACTACCATGTTCAACTTCTGAGGATGTGTTCATGCGTAGCGTATCGACCGAAATCGCTACAGACTCCCCCAGGTGGAGCCGAGTACTCCGCTGCCTTGGGATGAGGGCCACGAGGAGTGTGTTCAACCAATGTTTCTGTCAGGCTTTCCGTGTCTGTCCGTGTCAATCTCCCTGTTTTTTTCGGTGTCCCGCCACCAAGGCTTCTGATTGTGTCCACCTTTTGGTCAGCGTGACCATTGCTGTGCTGAGAATACGAGGTTAAGAAAGGTATCGTGTAACCTCCGGTGGAGGGAGGAGTGGGAAGAAAAAAGGCGGTTTCAGTCGGAGCAGAAATGTCCTTGAGTGGGGATAATCTGGACTGAATTCTGGTCTGCAGTTAAGCAGAACGTTGAACTCCGTCATGGACTGGTTTCCCACGGCTTGAGCCAGGCATGAATTGCATAACAAATAGGATAACTGATCGAAAGCACACCAATTCCATAGAATAACATTCTTGATACCACCTGGTGAAGGGATTGTGAATTATAATCCGAACAGGTACCACCAAACATCAGAAAACGATACAAACACATGAAATGACACCAGGTCTTGATCGATATGTTTCACCTGACCCTGAAATAAGACCAGGTTTTGATCGATATGTTTCACCTAACCCTGAAATGAATTGTGGTCTTAATCAATATGTTTCACTTAAGCCCTGGTGTTACTATTCACCCCTTTATAATCGGTAGAATGCACTAGGTTTGTGTTGACTGGCCTCTGCCAGTATATTCATATGTCTTGACTTGGCTTCGTTCGCTCTCAATCTCCCGCTACCAAGCCCTGAAAGGTCTTAAGTAGCATAATGTAGTCCAGAGAACGGAATGCGTTTTGTCGTAGTTTACAGCTTGACTGTGATATTTGCATCTTTCGGTTCAACACATTCGACTTCAGCAAGCATTTTTTGAACACCGGGTTAGCATTCCGTATTCGATCCCTTTTCCTTAGCCAGTTTGCTCTGCTGCAGCCTGTTATCCAGGATCACCGCATGGAGGTGTAAAAGGGACTTTGCAGCTCTGGTTCGCTGGCCCTGACGCTAGCAGTCAGCTATGGGTCGCTGACCACTGCAGCTCATGCGCTGCTCCGCATCTTGATCCCGTATATTCATATTAGGTTTCGTAGCTTCCCATGAGATTCCTAACAATTTTCTGTAATAAATACAAATTACCAGCCTTCCAAATAAGAATACTGACGATGATAAGAAAGAAGAAGACTTGAAGCTAACTGCGTATATTAAATCCCGCGTCAGTCGCCCCGTATATCTTTTATATGTATGTCTTGTCCTGTATATTATTTCTTGCATATCTATTCCTGGATAGCTTGTCATTTATATCTTGTCCTGTATGTCTTATCCCGTATTCCATGTCTGTGTATCTTTTCCTGTATAACTTGTTCTGTATATCTTTCACTGTATATATTTTCATGTAATCCTCTCATTTATATCTTGTCCTGTATGTCTTATCCCGTATTCCACGACTGTGTATCTTTTCCTGTATAGCTTGTTCTGTATATCTTTCACTGTATATATTTTCATGTAATCCTCTCATTTATATCTTGTCCTGTATGTCTTATCCCGTATTCCACGACTGTGTATCTTTTCCTGTATAGCTTGTTCTGTATATCTTTCACTGTATATATTTTCATGTAATTTTCTCATTTATATCTTGTCTCGCATATCTTGTGCCTTTTTATCTTTCCTGTATAGCTTGTTCGGTATATCTTTTCCTGTATATCTTTTCATGTATGTCATGTCCCGAATATCTTTTCCTGTATATCTTTCCATGAATATCTTGTTCCAAATATCTTTTCCTATATGTCTTTCCATGTATATCTTATTCCGTCTTTTTCTGTATAGCTTCAATTGTATATCTTTTCCTATATAGCTTCTATTGTATATATATTTTCCTGTATATATTTTCATGTAATCTTGTTATTTATATCTTGTCCCTTTATATTTTTTCCTGTACATCTTTTTCTGTATAGCTTCTATTGAATATTTTTCCTGTATGTCTTGTTCCGTATATCTTGTTCCGTATATCTTTCCTGTATAATTTGTCATGTATATCCTTTCTTGTATATCTTGTTCCGTGTATCTTTCCTGTGTAGCTTGTCCAGAATATTGTTTTCCCGTCCCTTATATACTACGTTACATAAACCATGTATTAGAGAGTTTGCCCTGCCGAAGACGTATGTGTCGGACCGAAAGGTGCAAATATCGCAGTCAAAAAGAGAAGAATTGGAACTGTATGTAGAAGAAGAAAAACCAGATATAATAGGATTAACAGAATCATGGACATATGAGGAGATTGCAGATAGTGAACTTGAAATTGAGGGATATACAATGTTAAGGAAAGATAGGATAGTTGGAGACAAGACTAAGGGAGGTGGCGTTTTATTATACTGTATAAATTATGTTAATATAACGATTAAAGATTATTTATCATGTGGTAACAAAAATGAAAGTGTATGGGGAGAAATAGAAAGTGGGGGTGAAAAAACAGTGATTGGAGTGTGCTATAGATGTCTATCAAGTCAAAAAGAGGAAGATGAGGAGCTGATTAGTAGCATAGCAAAGGCAAATGAAGGGAAATTATTATTAATGGGAGATTTCAACTATCCAGAAATAAAATGGGATATGGCAGAAGCACTTGTAGAGTCAAAACCTTTTGTTAAGTGCATAACTGACAATTTTTTAATTCAACACGTAGAAGCAGCTACCAGAGGCAAAAACGTACTCGACCTAGTTTTTACTACAGAAGAAAATATGATTGAAAACGTTACCGTTGGGCAACTGTTTGGCTCAAGTGACCATCAAATCATCCGTTGGGATCTTATTGCAGGGAAAGAAGTAAACATAAACACGCGAACATACGACTACTCTAAGGCAGATGTTAAGAGGATGAAAGAGGCAGCGAACCACATAATCTGGAAAGATATTGTCGTAGGAACAGATGTTGAACAGGAGTGGGAAGGTTTTAAAACAGTTCTAGAAACGCTAAAAGAGGAATGTGTTCCATGTAGGGAGGTAAACCCCAAGCGTAAAAGGTGGATAACTAGATTTGTAGTGAAATGTAGAAGAGCAAAAAATAAAGCATGGAAAAAATATATAGAGCCAGGTAAATCAAAAGAAACATATGTAAAATATTTGCACAAGCAGAACATATCTCAGAAAGCGAATAAAACAGCAAAAATAGACTTTGAAAATAAACTTGCTCAGAGGATCAAGACTGACAGTAAAAGCTTCTTCTCTTATGTTAGAAATAAACAAAGAACGAAAGACAAAGTAGGCCCTCTCATAGACAGTACAGGGAAAATAATAAGTGAGAATAGGAAGGCAGATTATCTGCTCAATCAGTACTTTGGCACAGTCTACACAAAAGAAGACTGCTCCAAGATCCCAGAGCATATAGATATTTTTCAAAGGGACATGGATACAGCGGGATTAAGATCAATCTGTATTACAGAGGAAATGGTTTTTAAAAAATTGGAGGGGTTGAAAGTGAATAAATGTCCAGGTCAAGATGGTATTCATCCAAAATTGCTGTATGAAATTAGAGACCAACTAGCAAAACCATTGGCTGTATTATGTTCTCAATCACTTACGAAAGGGATTGTTCCAAGGGATTGGAAAGATGCAGGAGTGATCCCCTTTTTCAAAAAAGGCAAAAAATCAGATCCAGCAAATTATAGACCGTGAGTTTAACGAGCATAGTCTGTAAATTGTTAAAGTAAATAATCAAAGAAAACATTGTAATGCATTTAGACAAATTTAATCTAATTAGAAATAGTCAGCATGGGTTTACTAGAGGGAGATCATGCTTAACAAATCAATTAGAATTTATGGAGGAGGTTACTAAAATCATAGATAAAGGGGAGCCAGTGGATGTTTTTTATCTAGACTCTGCAAAGGCCTTTGATAGAGTACCTCATCAAAGATTATTTCGAAAGTTAAAATCACATGGAATAGGTGGGGAAGTTGCCAAATGGATTGAAAATTGGTTAGCGGGAAGAAGGCAGAGAGTGGGCATAAATAAGGAGTACTCTGAGTGGTGTGAAGTGAAAAGTGGTGTGCCACAGGGCTCGGTTATGGGACCAATTTTGTTCTTGATATATATAAATGATTTGGACATTGATATGGGATCCATGATTGCAAAATTTGCTGATGACACAAAACTATGCAGTATTGTCTCATCTAAAGCGGAAGTGGATATATTGATTTCGGATTTAGATAAAATTCGAGAATGGTCTGTAATCTGGCAAATGGAGTTTAATGTAGATAAATGTACAGTCATCCACATGGGTAGATCCAATATGGAACATAATTACAGAATGGGAGAAAACAATATTAGAAAGATAGATAAGGAAAGGGACCTAGGGGTTATAATAGATCATACAGGAAAGGTGAGTGAGCAAATTAAGGTAGCAGTAAAAAAGGCAAATGCAATGTTAGGTATGATAAAAAGAAATATTAAACATAGGAGCAAAAAAGTGATCGTCAAACTGTATAAAGCTTTAGTTAGACCTAGATTGGAGTACTGTGTACAGGTGTGGAGTCCTTATCATAGAGGGGACATAAACATGCTAGAAAGAATACAAAAAAGAGCGACAAAGATGATAGTGGGATTCCAGAATTACAGTTATGAGGAACGACTCAGAAAAACCGGCCTACAGTGTCTCGAAGAGAGAATTCGTGGTGAGTTAATACAGGTTTATGAGATGATCAGAGGAATCGATAAATTAGACTATAACAAGTTTTTTAAAATACAGCCACCTACAATAACACGAGGGCATAGCTACAAGCTGACTAAAGAGAGGTCCAGATTAGATATTAGGAAATATTTTTTTAGTCAGAGAGTGGTGTCTGCTTGGAATGCATTACCAGGGGAGGTAGTGGAGGCAGGGACAGTTAATGCATTTAAGAATAAACTGGATGCGCATAGCTTTTAGAACAATGTGATGTAAATGTAACTGGTTGTATACAGACTCTGCAGGGTCTTCTAAACCAGTATAAAGACGTTAAGTTAAGTTAAGTTAAGCTGTAAACTAGCGACACAACGCATTCCGTTCTCTGGACTGCATTCTGCTATTTGCAAAGCCTATTTAGGGCTTTGGTAGCGGGAGATTGAGAAAGAACGCAGAAGAAGAAGAAGAAGAAGAAGAAGAGGAGAGTTTGTCGTGCTCTTACTGGGTTGGGATCTGTGTCAATTTCTCTTACATGATGAGGTTGTTATCTCATGAAAAACCCTCTTTAGTTTTCTTTAATGACACGTGTTGATAGTTACAGTGGGCATACTCTTACATCTTCGGGGTGGAGCTTCGAACAATAACAACAACAACAACAACCAACATCAACCTCCTGTACAACACGGCTGATTCATGCCTATCCGTCTAAAAACATTAAGAGACAAAGAAAACATGAATGACTACCTGATTTTGCCCAGTTATTCGGAAGATGAAGAAGGCATCGCCATTTTAACGCCTGACTTAACCGATTCCGCCTTACCCCCCACCTTCCTCTGTGAACCAACGTAGCATCCGTATCCCCACTACAGCTGTAGTCAGCACACAACGTATCGACATCCCTTGACACAGAGGGGATCTGCGTGAGTTACTGAAAGAGCGGGGAGAAATAATCCAATCCCAGCTCACAAATTGTTTATGGCTTTCGAAATGTTTTTTCTTCCTTCTGTTAATTCTTTTTGCAAAATAAGCCGTACATCCCTGGGACTAACTATTCGGCACGTCAAACATTCCATTTGTAAAGTGTGATTAAGAAATTGCTATAATTGTGTGCATTACCTTAGTATTTTATAGTGGTTGTAATAAGTCAAACTTGTGTTGCCATGTATGAAGACGTGTGTAAGTCAGACACGCACATATAAACTTGTTAATTTCTCAACAGAATTAGGATACCTCAGATCTAGTACATACTAATTTACGGCAATATTTCAAGTGGTTTGAGACAGAAGTAACAAATATTGTTAACTGAGATGTGCTAACTTCGACCATATTGCATGATGGGACTAAGTTTCATTCCGGATTTTGTGGCGGTCGCCGCGATAATTTGGTTAGCGACTTATTCAGCAACATCACAATCTACAATACAAGCGACAACGAATGATGTTTATAATCCTTCAACATTTTACATTGACGTTACGTCTGCCAACTATGGAGACATTGGCGACACTGAAAGTTCTGACCAGGATATCTACAACGAGACTTTGCACCCAGATCTAGATGGCAACCCAGTGCTTGTTCGGACACTTGGTAAATATTTGTTCTTGATTCATTTCTTTATTATTTACTTGGTTCAGTCATTTACCTTCGTTCATGTTACGTTGTTGTAGAGCAAGGATTGTTTGCACCATGCATCCTTTTCAGCATATATAAGATTGTCTGTAAGCTAAGATTGTCTGTATATTGCTAAGATTGTCTATATCTTGCTAAGATTGTATGTTGCTAAGATTGTCCGTATGTTGCTTAATTTGTGTATTGCAAAGATTGACTCTATGTTGGTAAGATTGTCTGTATGTGGCTAAGATTGTATATATGTTGCTAAGATTGTATGTTGCTAAGATTGTCTATATGTTGCTAAGATTGTATGCTGCTAAGAATATCTGTATGTGCCTTAGATTGTCTGTATGTTGCTAAGATTGTATGTTGCTAAGATTATCTATATGTTGCTAAGATTGTATGTGCCTTAGATTATCTGTATGTGCCTTAGATTGTCTGTATGTTGATAAAATTGTCTGCATGTTGATAAGATTTCATGTATGTTGCTAAGACTGTTTGTATGTTGCTAAGATTGTCTGAATGTGGCCAAGATTGTCTGTATATTTCTAAGATTGTCTATTTTGTTGCTAAGAGTGTCTGAATGTTACTAAGATAGTTTGTATGTTGTTAAGATTGTTTGTATGCTGCTAAGATTGTCTGCATGTTACTAAGATAGTTTGTATATTGCAAAGATTGACTGTATGTTGCTAAGATTGTCTGTATGTGGCTAAGATTCTCTGTATGGTTGCTAAGATTGTCTGTATGTGGCTAAGATTGTCTGTATGTGGCTAAGATTGGCTGCATGTTGCTAAGATTGTCTGTATGCTGCTAAGGTTGTCTGTATGTTGGTAAGATTGTCTGTATGTTGCTAAGATTGTCTGTATGTGGCTAAGATTGGCTGCATGTTGCTAAGATTGTCTGTATGCTGCTAAGATTGTCTGTATGTGGCTAAGATTGTCTGTATGTGGCTAAGATTGTCTGTATGTGGCTAAGATTGTCTGCATGTTGCTAAGATTGTCTGTATGTGGCTAAGATTGTCTGCATGTTGCTAAGATTGTCTGTATGTTGCTAAGATTGTCTGCATGTTGCTAAGATTGTCTGCATGTTGCTAAGATTGTCTGTATGTGGCTAAGATTGTCTGTATGTTGCTGTTGGTGCCGCTGAATGAATATCCACGATGGATAACTTGTCTCTTTTGTGCGCCCTGAAAAAGACGTTAAGTGGCGTGTGGTAGTAGCTTTCATCACATCACGAGTGCGCTAATGAAACTGGGACAGGGTCTACCAGGTGGTTGAGCTATACTTTGCTTTATCTGCGCGTCGATCATTACTACGGGGATCACATCAACATTCCACCTCGTTAGCCAGTATGTCATGAAATGTCCCATTTCTACAGGTAACTGCGTGAACGTGATATGGGATCTTAGTCAGTATTGTCTATTTTACTTGACTACCATTTCTGATGAGTATGTTTTACCTGACCAGAAGTAAGTCTCCTCTCTCCAAGATTGTCCGTATCTAGAGATACATTCCAAGAACTTTTTTACATTTTTTGTGTGTGTAGAACGAAATGTTGGTTAACTGTGCTTTTTTAAAAAAAATGGCATAGATTTCAACATGTTTTTAAGCTTTAACATCATGAAGTATTTCGACAGTAAGATCTAGGTCAAGAGTTCAAAATGGTGGGTGTACGGTGTATACTCAGGAAAAAGCACTGATTTAAACGAATTGCAAATAATATTGAAAATCTTGGGATCTCTCACCCCCACCCCCACATATAATATTCCACATATAAACGTGGATTATTTTTAGTGTTTTACAAATTTGTAAACAATAGACAATGTTTCAATGCTCTCACAAAAATCGCCACTCATTTAATATCAAGGTCAGCTACTCCTCACCCTTACCCATACAATCCCCTATCATTTCCTCCCTCCAGAAACCTTGATCAACCAATCGTTACCCCCTTTCTGTCACCGGATCCATAAATTATTCACAGGAGAGCTCTTATGTTTCGTCTGGCTCTTCATTGTCACGCTGAAATAAATGGGAACGTTCACATATACCATGCACCTTTTATGTGAAGAAATTACTATTGTAAACGGATCTTTTCGCGTCTATTTAGATGGCTATCAAAATATAAGTAGGCAAGAGCAGATTGTTATTCTGCGCCTCAGAACAGGACACAACCAACTACGCAGCCACATGTATACAAAATTTAGGATTGGCAGCTCAAGTATGTGTACATGTGGACATGCACCCCAAACTGCGGAGCATATACTTCAGGACTGCCCAGAGTATGAGTTACTGAGGCGGACAAGAGAAACAACACTGGAAGGGAAACTATATGGATCTATGTGTGAGCTGCAGAAGACAATGAGGTTCAATCAAGAGACAATTTTGCAGATGTAGACATACTCCAAGCGAACGAAAGAAAAAAAGGCCTTTTTAATTCTTTTTCTTTCTTTATCTTGATTTTCTGATTTATCATCCTCTTTTCTTCATCATATTCTTTTCTACATTTGTTCTCCACTCTGCCGAAGACGTATGTGTCGGACCGAAAGGTGTAAATATAGCAGTCAAGATGTAAACTATCGACAAAACGCATTCCGTTCTCGGGACTACATCCTGCTACTTGCAAAACCCTGTTCAGGGTTTGGTAGCGGGAGATTGAGAACGAACGCAGCAGAAGAAGAAGAACAAGCTCTCCACAAACAGTTAAATAGTTCATAAGAACAGCAAAAGAAAAATTTGATTGAACAGATGGGCGACGGGAAATACGGAAAGGAGGGTCTACAGACGTATGCGAATCCCCAATTCGAATGCCAGCATCAATGAACTCACAATGACGGATCAGAGCACCATTTTCCGGCTGAGAACTCAACTCATCCCACTTAAAAAGCACGTGAACAGAATTCAAACACAACCCACTCATGAGTGCCAGCTGTGTACACACCCATACGAAACCGTTGATCAGCATCTCTTTGAGTGCTCAACGCTGAACGATGTTAGGAGCATGCTTCTTTCTCCGAGATCAGATAAATGGAACACTTTAGCATTAAACAACAACTGACAAACACGAGCAGATACCTTTACATGGCATTGGGCCAAAGGATGAGAGCCTTGGTGCTGCTGGATCCGTAACAACAACAACTTTTTTTCTTCTTCGTCTTCGTCGTCTTGTTTTTGCTTTACACTCTCATTATCATCTTCATCAGGTTTCTCATCGGCCAATTCATCTACTTCTTTTACTTTTTATTTTTCTATTGTTCATCATAATTATCTTCATTATTTTTCTTTGATTTTTTCTTCGTTCATTCTTCTTCTTCTTCTTTTACTTTTTTCCAATTACCAGGATGACGCCCGTTTTCTTGTTGTTCTCACTTTGTGGCATAGTAGGCTTTTCCTATCAGGTCAGGTCAGGTCATCCCTTAACCGGTGAGGTCGCTGGGGCACTCATGAAGACATTCTCACAACACCACGCCACCCTTCTTTGTCATCGGCCGCTGCCTCTTCCTCTTCTAGTCGGAGATTGGTCCATTCTTTTATATTGTCCTCCCACCTCTTTTTGGGACCGCCTCTTCGTCGTCTGCCTTGCACCTTTCCGCGGAGGATCGTATTTGCAAGACCATTTGATCTCGACATGTGACCGTACCAAGCAAATTTCCTTCTTTTGACAGTTGCCAAGAGGACTTCAAAAGGCCCTATAGCTGTTTAATTCTATCTCGTATTTCCTCATTTGTAACTCGATCTTTGTACGCGACGTTTAAAAGTCTTCGGAAACATCTTGTCTCCAAGGCCTGTATCCTTCACTGAAGGTCAGCTGTAACTAAGCTATAACTAACATATGTTCCTATAATGACCTATTATTAGCCAATTTCTATCTTGACCGACTATAATAGCCCCTTTCAGAGATAACTGACAATAGAGTGAAAATCAAAAGCCCTAATATTCAACATAAATTTGACATAATAGTGTTTGATGGGAACACCAGACCCGGCAGAATGCCGGCGGACAAACATTACGAAATAATTGTCTGTGAAGATTAAATTTGGTTATTTATTCCTTTTCTAAACACTTGTATACGAAATACAAACGAGCGTATTTCTATTTGTATATGAGGTGCTATCAAATGTATCTAGCACACTGTCATGATTAGTTCCATTGTTTCATAATTATAGACATCCCCTATGTGCACCACAGCGATGAGGAAAAGTGTTGTAGTAATGCTGGTTTCTTTATAGAAAAAATTGTGCAAGACATTGTTCAGTTCAGTATCCACGCGTTTGTGACGTTGAACGCCGTGGGGAGATTAAATCATCGTTACAGGGCTAACTATGTTGCGTCTGGTGTTTTAAACCCCATTCTAACATTCTCCGGGAGCATTTTCCAAGCCATCTGGAAGTCCAAACTTAACTTAACTAAACTTAACTTCTTTATACTGTTTTAGAAGACTCTACAGAGTCTGTCAGTTTCATTTACATTTCCTTGCTATAAAATCTATGCGTATCCAATCTATTCTTAAATGTATTAACTGTCCCTGCCTCCACTACTTACTGTGGCAATGCATTCCAAGCATTCACCACTCTCTTACTAAACAAAATATTTCCTAATATTTAATCTGGACCTTTCTTTAGTTAATTTGTAGCCATACCCAATTGTTCATGTTGGTGGTTGTCTTTAAAAAAAACGTGTTTTTGTCTAATTTATCTTTTCCTTTGATTATCTTATAAACCTGTATTGTCATCTCGAATTCTTCTCGTTTCTAAACACTGTAGGCAAGATAGACTCTCATACGAAACAACATATTGGGTTGGTGTTAACAAAAAATCGATGAAATCCTACAGTAGATTATGACCCTGTTGTATCCTTGAAATCGAGAAAGCAGATGAGCTTGCAAAAGACGGAAGTGGCGGAATGCACACTCACCATGCACAGAGATATAAAGAAGGAAAGGCGCTCATCAAACGATCCATGAGGAGAGAATGGAGAGACCATCCCAAAGAATACAAGCCAGAAAATGATAGCATAGACAAACTTGGCAGAGATGGGTAAACAAAGATCTTCAGACTCAGAACCGGACATTGCAGACTCAAGACCCACTTCCATAGAATGGGTCTTAGCGACACCGCCACGTGCGATTGTAGAGCACCCAAGCAAACACCCGAACATATCCTGCAGAACTGCCCCACATATGTAGACAAAAGACAAGGCAGTTTAGACCGGGTGAGTGATCTTGTTCGAAAGGCTGTTTGGGGGTGGGGGTGGTTTAGGTGTAGGGGCGAGGCGAAAACCTGAAACCCCTTCCATTGCGCTTTGGTTGAGATAGCTTCTGAGGGCGCACACACTTAGCATAGGTACACACATGCATCCAAGTACTGGTTTATGCATCCTGATATCGCCCAATGGACTACGGTCTGGTGTGGAATAGGCGCGCCTCCGCCAGTAAAAACTAGTGAGGCAAACATCTAAGGAACAACAAAACAACGAACCTTACAGGACTAGAAGCACAACATAAGTTGACCAAGAAAAAGAAATACACACAATTCGGCATTGACTTTTCAAGCTATGAAATAGTCCCTTCACACATATAACCCTCAATCAGAACAGTGTTGTAGATTTACACGTATATCAGATGCATATCTCATTTAAAGAACTTCATTGTTAAATTTCTCAATCACAAAGTCAGTGTAAAACCTCCGGGCTATTTCATATAACGTAACGGAAATACACTACAGTCTATAACTCTTCTTTATAAGTTCACAAGCAACAAGATAACTCTTCCACATCAATGCAAGTCTTACGTGCTCAATCGTTGTCAATCATCAAGGACAGTTACGTTACGGTTAAAACAACGTGTTTCGAAATAGCGATAAACTTGACAGCGGAATCTATTTTCTAACATCAAGGGTATGTTAACAGATTTTAATCCGTGCTGAGCTTTGTTTGAAATTTTGGGCAAATAAACTCAAAAAGTTTAGATTAAGTGCTTGAAAATTACCCTACATCTCTAGTTCTTTCTCATTAGTTGACTTTCCCACGGTTTTTTGTGCAGTATCCCGGATCTACTTTAAAAGCTTATCTTGCGATGTATATATATATATATATCACTTGTGTTCAAAATGTTTGGATCTGTCAATGGCCTAGCACAGACAGGGGAGGGGGGCGAAGGGGGGGGGGGGGGCTTATCTTGATATCATTAGGTTCCGAGACGCCAGTCAAGGTCCATTGAAACATTTGGTGCCGAGATTCGAGTCAGGGTCCAGCGAAACATTGGGTTCCGAGACTCGAGTCAGGGTCCACCGAAACATTGGGAGTCGAGACTCGAGTCAGGGTCCGGCGAAACATTGGGTGCCGAGACTCTAGTCAGTCAGGGTCCAGCGAAACATTGGGTGCCGAGACTCGAGTCAGAGTCTGCCGAAACAGACTGACCAAGAACCCACTAAACGTCCTTCCTGTGTGACTAGAAGCAACCTGCCCCAGAGGCGTCGCCACTGACTGTGATTCTTATAGTGATCAACTTAATAATAAGTCTCAAATTGCACTACATCCAGGAAGATTTTGAGCCGACTTCTTCATCACACCTGATGATATAAAAGGAGCCACTGTAACCTTCTCCCAAAGAAACATCGTCAAAAGTGATGATTATGGAGAACCCAAGCAAACACCAAAACATTTCCTGCAGGACTGTCCGAGTTATACACACCATATTGAGGCAGTTTGGCCCAGGGGAGCAACCATACTCGAAAACCTGGGATCTGTGAAGACCTAAAAAGCACAGTCTCCCTTCATGAACTTCACCGGGCTAAAATCATAGCATCAGTTAATGGAAGAAGAATAAGTAGCAGATGAACGCAGATACGGGAATAATCAAAATGAAGGGCGAGTGTGGTCTAGGGATTGTGAGCTTTCCTTACAATCCTAACCTACCTGGTTCAAATTATGTCGTACTCAGACCAGCCATGTCGTGGTAGTATGTCCGCTTCTCTCAGTCGATCCAACCGAAATGGTTACCTGACGGAGTCAGAGGATAATTTCGAAGCATCCGTAGGAGCTTGTTCTCTGTTATCGGCACTTTCAGCAATGAAATGAAAAGAAGGCGAGGCTGCAGCGGGACTGTGGATGAAAATAAAATGTAATAAAACATAAATAGGTATGGACATATGCCACTAAGACGAAAACAAAACCTACGTGACGATCAATAGGTCTTCATCGGGGATAACAAACAACAACAACAAACAATAATGAACTAGCGAATCATAGAAGTATTGACGGAAGAATACATACCTGAAGTAAAAGAATATTTAAAGTTGTAAAATATGTACGTATCTGAGAAAATCAAAATCATTTTTGCATCCGACCTCCAACCCGTGATGAGACATGTGACAATTTATCACATAATTTCTGGCAATTTCTGTCTGACTCTGTCTCTACCCCTTTTGACAGACATCATTCCTTCTATTATTGTTCTCCCAAGACCGTTGTGTCTTTTGATGGGGGCCAAAGTATTTTAATTTTCTGTTCTTGATATAATTTATGAACCAGTTCACCTCTATGCCCAGCTCTTGTCGAATGTCTGTATTCTACTTTTCTTTTAGTTCCACGGTATTCTAAAGATCTTTCTATAACATTTCGACTAGAAGGACTCGATTGTCTACCTTGAGGTTTTGATAACTGCCAATTTTTCACAGCCGTATGCCACCACGTGCTAAACACATAAATACGACATACTAAAGCAATTATAGATGGACAAAACGCAACACAAAGAGAGATATCTAAAGACAAATAGCAAGCCATATTCCAAATGATAGCATCAATGAACACACAAAGAGGGATCAGAGCACAATTTTTTCACCTGAAAACTCGACACATCCAATTTAACAAGCATATGAAAGGAAACAAACCACAACACATTTCAGAGATCCCTATGTGCACACACCCGTACGAAACAAACAGATGGTCATTACCATCATCATCCCTTTGAGTGCTCGACGCTCAACGATGTTAGAAAAAGGCTTCCTCCACCGAGACTAGATACATGGAACACTTTGCATAGCACTAAATAACGAACAATCGCAATAAATGCGAATACTATTACATGGCTTTTTTGTTTCAAATAGCGTCAAGCAGTGCAGTGTGCCGGCACCAGCACTCTCCAGTAAGTTGTTTGCTTGTATGCTCAGTGATAGCTCTCAGGGGTGTATTAATAGCGAGTGGAAATAAAACACAGGACGGATGGAAAACTTTTCAATCACAGGCGGCTTGCAGGCTCACACCAAGGTGAAGAGTACATCCATCTCTAACTTACTGTTTGCCGATGACTGTGCCCTGAGTGCCAGCACTGAAAGAGACATGCAGACATATGTGGATAAGTTATCTACAACCTGTGACATGTTCGGTCTCACTACTAATACCAAAAAAAAATTACAAAAAAATTATATCACCTTCCAGTCTGTCCCAAGTGACGTATATCGCGACCCAGATGTAACAGTCAAGAATTATCGCCTCTAGTCAGTAGACAGCATCATATACATTGACAGTACTGTCTCCAGGGAAACTACCATTGACTCTGAGGTCAACAACAGAACCTACAATGTCAGTGCTATTTCGTGGTGGAGGCTGTGAGACAGCGTGGAATCAGTGTGGTCTTAAATGTCTACCACGCCATTGCAGTCACGACCCTTCTGCATGCCATTGAGACGTACACCAGGTATGCTAGAAAAATAAACCGCTTACATGCAAACTGCCTGCGTGGATTGTCGAAAACATAACGGACACCGAGATGCTCGTACATGCATGAGCACATAATTGTGGGACGTTCAGATCAGATGGGCCGGCCACGCCGTGCGCATCCCCAATACAACTAATAAATAGCGAATCTTCTAAACTGGAGTGTAAAGTCTTCTACCCTTCTTACAAACGTAGTCGCTACTCTTCTACCCTAGGGTATAAAGCCTTCTGCCTGACTTACACACTTAGTCGCTACTCTTCTGTCTGGGGTATACAGTCTTCTATCTGAATTACTGACTTAGTCGCTACTCTTCTACTTTGGGGTATAACGTCTTCTACCTGACTTACTTAGTCGCTACTCTTCTACCCTGGGGTATAACGTCTTCTACCTGACTTACTTATTTAGTCGCTATTCTTTTACCTAGAGGTGTAAAGTATACTACCCTTTCTTTCATACTTATTTTCTAATCTTCCACACTGGTGTAAAAGAGACTGTGCGTTTCAGGTCTTCTCCGGTCCCCCACAGATTTCGGAGAATGGCCGTTTCCCCGACTCAGACTGCCTCTCTTTGGTCTAGGAGCTGTATACATCCTTCTTAATTGTCTTACCTGTTTCTTATTTTTGCTTCAGTCGATAAATCACCTATATTTCATGAAAAAGTTCATTTTCGTTGTCGCAGACTCTATTATTCTCCTCCACAAATACGCAATGTAAAATACGAAAATGAAGCAGATAGTATATCACAGAGTACGACATTGTTGTAATAGTACCATTATTAATTCACCCGTCATATATAGTAAGTAAGTCGCATGTCCTTTTACAGAACGTAGCTTCTTACAACCACCACCTGTTTGGATGTTATATGTTTCTTGGCAAGTGTGCAGTACGGTAGGTTGGCAAGTGTGCAGTACGGTAGGTTGGCAAGTGTGCAGTACGGTAGGTTGCCATTGCTTCCCGTACGTGGAGGAGCATTAGCCCGAGAAAAAAACCCAGTGTTTGCCAAGCTGGGCACAAGTGGGAATCGAGCCCGGAACGTTGGGGTTGTGAAAACCGAGCGAGTTTCACCCCTAGGCCACGCAGCCACCTCGGTCATATATAATAAATATTTAATGGAGAGTGATGTGGTCAGGTCAGTCATATCGTAACCGTGAGTTTGTTGGGGCACACAAGAAGACACCCCCACAACCCCACGCCATCTCTCTCTGTCACTGGTCGCTGCTTGTGCCTCCTCTTGTAGGAGATTGGTCCATTCTTTTATGTTGTCCTCCCACCTCTTTTTGGGACGGCCTCTTCGTCGTCTGTCTAGCACCTTTCCTTGCCGGATCGTATTTACCAGATCATTTAATCTCGATATATGACAGTACCAAACGAATCTCCGTCTTTTGACAGTTGCCAAGAGATGTTCAAAAGGCCCTATTGCTGTTCTAATTCTATCTCGTATTTCCTCGTTTGTAACTCGATCTTTGTACGTGATGATTAGACGTCTTCGGAAACATCTCATCTCCAAGGCCTGTATTTTCCTCTGCATGTCAGCTGCAATTGTCCATGTCTCACAAACATAGTGGTACATTGCCAGAACCAATGTGCGCATTAATCCGATCTAACCGTTTATCTTGCCATATTTTGTTAAGCAGTGCAAGCGCCGCTAATGTCTGTGCTATTCTGGCCAACACCTCACATTTTGATCCCTTCATCACTGACAATCAAACCCAGATATTTAAAACGTTCGACCACTTCGAGTTTCTTGCCATTAGCTTTTATCCGACTGTTAAAGCCCTCGGCGTTGTTGGTCATAATGCTGTGCATTCTCAGATAATTTCCAACCTTTGATGCGATCACTAATACCAAGTTACCCAGTCCTAGAACCAGGCCCAGGCGTCGTTCTGTGACAGAGGCGTCCAAGGCTAAATATCACAGTAACATATCGGAGCAGTGAAAGGTGTGGCCTATCAAAAGGTCACTTAGCTTGGCAAATACGAAACCTCTCGAGGGCATAGTTTAGCTATGAATAACCAGAGCTCGAAACTCTTTACGAGCATACAATTGGATACCAAATAAATAAAATGTGGGTTATTTGTTATCCCAGTTATCAAACGAAGCAGCTGTTGTGAATGATCTCGAAATAGACATTCTTGATTGTTTATTCTTGATTGTTTATTCTTGATTGTTTATTCTTGACTGTTTATTCTTGATTCTAGGAACTAACATCATCATACAGTGGAAATTCCCATAAATGCTCCGTTCTCCACCCAAGCAGCCAGTCAAGCGTATATATCCAGTCCCAGCCAGGTGTTGATTTCGTGTTCTTCGGATCGTTCCAGACAGGACACACTTTCTCCCCTCTCCTATAATTTAACTTAACATCTTTATACTGGTTTAGAAGACTCTACAGAGTCTGTATACAACCAGTTTCTTGGAGGGTGGGTTTTACGGATGTGCAAGTCCACCTTAATAGACTAGTGCCAAATAGATTCGCAGCCAGTTAGGCGCATTCTATAGTTGATCTTAATAAACCACCTGGGGAAAGGTACAACTAACTTGGGTAGAATTTTTATTTGAATTTTTCCGGACATCGGCAGTTAAGCCTATTCTTTTCGATTTCCAGATGCCAAGGAATTTTTAACGTGTTCGACACTGAACGTGGGAGTCCGATCTCACTACCCAGAGAAGGCGGACACCTTACCTCGAGACCACTGAGTCCCAAATCTATCATGATCTGCAAATATACATTTTCCCGACCTTCTGTTTCTTCATCATTCTGTAGAGTGGTCATGACTGCCATTATCAACTCAACCATGTCTCTCGTCATCACCGCGTCGTCCACCACAGCTGGTCCGGCAACTGCACCAGCTCCTTCGTTGCCCCAGACGCCTGCATATCCAGGGCAGTAGATCCAAGGGACACATTGTACACCAGAGTTACCCAGAAGAGAAGCCCACTCCCTTCTTAGAATGTACCTTTCTATCTAACGGGGCATGCCCTGCGAGTCTGACAATATCACTGCGTGTTTTACCGATTGCGTCACCAACCAAGTCAGGCCCGTTGTTACCGCTTCAATCTCCACCCTCATTCCCTATGTGATAGAAGGGCAGGCAGCTGATTTCTCCTCCACCTTCCTGCCGACGAAACCACAACCGCACTTGTTTGCATCTCTTCCGGCGGAGCCATCTGTGTTCACAGTTGGGTCTTGTGGTCTCGAGTGTTGCTGGATCAGCTCCTGTATTGAAGCTTCTGTCCTAGTGCCGCCGCACTCGTGACACTCTCTGCTCAGTTGCATCACCACCCTTCTCAGGGGGGGGGGGGGCTCTGGTTGTCCCCTTCTTCTCATTCACTACCTCTTCCCACCTCTTCCTTCTTCTTCTTCTTCTTCGTACGCTGTCAGACGTCAACCTGTATTTTTTCCGAAAAAAGCAGCGGTCATCCTGAGGCTGTCGACACTGCCATAGAGCTTGTCTAGTGTTGCCACTGGTGATGGCCACATCTGCTTTCTCTGATCCTCGTATGTCGGGCAGTTTTGCAGCAAATGTTCAGCGGTCATTTTCCCGGTACCGCACATGCATTCGTCAGTGCCACCTATCTTCAATTTATTGAATAGGTGGTACCTCAGTCTATTGTAGCCTGTGCGAAGTCTGAAGACCACGACCTGCTCTCTTCTGTTCAACTGGTAATAAGCATCGTTTTTTGTGTAGCCGGTATGTTCTGTTTCCCATTTGGTCATGTATCTAGCTCAAATAAGCCTTTTTGACTCTTCGTAGGTCACACTAGTATCTGGTTGTGGTAGTCTTGCACCTTCTTTTGCCCGTCTGTCTGCCTCCTCGTTGCCTTGGATGTTACAGTTGGATGGAACCCTCTTCCACCTCCTACAATGTACAGACCCTCATCAGGGAGTCTTCAACCTCTGACACCCATGACCTTCCTCGCTTAATGCGTCTGCCGTTGAGTGTATCCAAGTCTTGGTGCAAAGGGTAGCGTTCGTTGTTGGCAACGTTGTAGTATGACTTCACCTGCTCAACGTGATATCGCACCTTGATGCTTGGCAAATCAAAGCAGAAATCTCACGGCAGCAATGGGAGTACCTCTAGTGCTCTCCAAAACTGTCCTTGTCGACTTTTTCATTTAATTCTCATTAATCATTCCAATGATGAATCTAGACTCCATGAGAGTTTTTAGTGTTTAGAGCATTACCCATATATTACTCCATGAGAGTTTTTAGTGTTAAGAGCATTACCCATGTATTACTCCATGAGAGTTTTTAGTGTTCAAAGAATTACCGATGTATGGTAGAGGAGTCTCAAACTCATGGCTATGAATCTGTGTGAAGATGGGGAAAATAAGATCAATATCATACTGAGAGGCAGTGACGTAGCAAAGTTTTTGGGGGTCTTTGTGCAAAACTTCGGCGGTCAGCCATTTCGATTTCAAACAAATAAATTCTCTACTTTTGAAGTTTCAAGTGGGTCAAGGTGATGAGCAGTGCATGAACTGTAATGGTCAGAGACCCATAGCTGGCTGCTAGAGTCAGGGTCAGTGACCCATAGCTGACTGCTATCGCCAGGTTCAGCGACTCATAAACGACTGCTAGCACCAGGCTCAGCGACCCATAGCTGACTGCTAGCGTCAAGGTCAGTGAACCATAGCTACCTGCTAGCGTCAGGGTCAGCGACCCATAGCTGGCTGCTAGCGCAAGGGTGGGGGACCCAAATCTGACTGCTAGCGTCAAGGTCAGCGACCCATAGCTAGCTGCTAGCGTCAGGGTCAGTGACCCATAGTTGGCTGCTAGCGCCAGGGTCAGCGACCCATAGCTGACTACTAGCGCCAGGATCAGAGACCCATAGCTGACTACTAGCGCCAGGATCAGCGACCCATAGCTGACTTCTAGCGTCAGAGCATCACGTGTTGATTTCTAGATAAGAGCCTGCAGCATGGCAGAATGGCTACGGAGGGAAGGCTAGTCCACTACTCAAAAATATCATGCTGAAGTTGGATGCGTCGGACCGAATAGTACAAATATCGCAGTCAAGGTGTAAACGCATTCCGTTCTCACGACTACATTTTGCTAATTGCAAAGCCCTTTTCAGGGCTTGGTAGCGGAAGTTTGAGAACTAACGAAGAATGTAGAATGCAATCCCTTCTATGTACTATTTAGGTCCACTGCGACGAAAGCATAGTCAACCAATCTAAGTATCCATCCATCAATCCATACTTCCATCCAACTATCTATCTATCTATCTATCTATCTATCTATCTATCTATCTATCTATCTATCTATCTATCTATCTATCTATCTATCTATCTATCTATCTATCTATCTATCTATCTATCTATCTATCTATCTATCTATCTATCTATCTATCTATCTATCTATCTATCTATCTATCTATCTATCTATCTATCTATCTATCTAGCTATCTGTCTGTCTGTCTGTCTGTCTGTCTGTCTGTCTGTCTCTCTGTCTGTCTGTCTGTCTGTCTGTATGTCAGTCAGTCAGTACGTCCGCCCGCCCGCCAGCCTGTCTGTCTGTCTATCTATCTATTTGTCTATCTGTCTATTTATCTACCTACCTACCTACCTACCTACTATATCTACCTACCTACCTACTTACTTTCATACCTACCTACCTACATACCTACCTACCTACATACATACCTACGTACCTGCCTACTTACTTACCTACTTGCCTAACTACCTACCTACCTACCTACCTACCTACCTACCTACCTACAGTCCACTTTCTTAAGTCCACATGTGTCGTTAGACATCGTTGGGATGTATGGCCTCTTTTGTTTCATATTGTTTTTGCAGCCAAAAATCCACTAGTGACTTGACAGACCAATCCCAGTATCTGTTACCAAACGTTAGATTGGTAGCCCCTGGATCGCCTATTTTTGGGACTGGTGGTGGTGGAAGCGTAAATCAAAGCAAAGTAGACACACAGCATGTCAGGCGCTATATATGCCTCTCCACTAACCATAACCAAGACCTCTTTCCCCTTTTTGCGACATATTCTCTGAAAAACGAGAATTCCTAGATTAATTTGAGTAGATTTTTAACTTGAATTTTGTCCAATTTTGCGAACATTATTATTAGTAGCCCCTCAAACTAGTTGCACGTGGTCCCGGAATGTCAAATCAGATATGATAATTACGTAAATTATTATAACAATTACTTCTTATCTGTGGTAATATTCTTCCTTTTCTATACCACCTTCCATTTTCGTTGCTAGTGTTTTGTCCAAGCGGCACTGTTCCAGGAACATGGAACAATGTTTGTGTTCAATAGATCTTTCATGAATGTCCAGTATGTACGTAAGGTGTCCACAGTCACGGAATCCGCTTAGCCAAGCCGGATCACGTCTCTTCGTAACTTCTGATGTTATTTGTCGCTGAGTGATAATGCTTCAACTTTAAACAACAAGTTGGATGATACGAGATACAAGAACGTCATCTAAATTGGCAATATTCAGACGGGTTCTTATTTGCTCTTTGAGCGTATCATTTGTGAGAGGAGTATATACACACCATGGAAGTCAGTAAATAAGTCACAAATAGCGGGCTCACTTTGACCGGATCAACGCATTTGGCGCAGGACAGACGACTTAAGCTCCCCACGGCGCTCAACGGCACAAGTGGAAAGAGAACTAATTAGCTATAAAAAAAAGATACGAACTTGTTTATAATTGATTATTGCACTTACATATCCCTTTATTTCTCAACATAATTTCCTCTAACAATGATACACTTATTCCATCGCGCTATCAGTGCACCAAACCCTTTAGCATTGATGTCTTTAGTCGGCTGTCTCGGCCATATTCGTACTTTACGTTCAATCTCTTCGTGGGGACGGCGTGGGCTAGTGGCTAAGTAGCACGGCTCGCAACCCGAAGGTGCTGGGTTCGATCCCCATCACACCACCAGCCGTTACCCCGGGAAGCAAACTCTTAGAAAATGCAGGAGGAAGCAGACCCTTACATAAAATGTATACTGAAGTCGGATGCATTGGACCGACAGGCGCAAAATAAAAACCACAATGCAACGCACACCACCTTTGGGGATTAGAGAAATAAGGCGAAGGCAAAAAAAACCAAAAAAACAAACAAACGAAAAAACAAAAAAAAACCTCTTCGTCATTTGCGAAATGTCTTTGACCAAATTGTGTTTTTTTGGTGTGAACCAAACAAGTGGAAATCGCTCGAGGCTTAGTGATGGCTGTAAGCTCGGTATGCAAGACACTGCCGCACTAGTTGCTCAATCTTTTCTTGGGTTAATCGAGCTGTATGTGATCTGTCATTGTCACGAGGGAGTGATTGTCCTATGGTCATCAGGCCTGATCGTTTTCTTCGTTTTACATCCCAAAGCGTCAACAAAACTTCCATTCAAATTGTTGCCAATAATCTCCACAAACCGCCCCACATATGCTGTTGTTACAATCTGAACAAGACGACCAGGTCGGACCTCATCGTCCATTTTTTAGCATCCTTTAAGAAAATTTATTGACCAACTTTACACGACAAATTTTTTTTACATCGCAAACAAGAAGCATTTTTGATTGAATATCTTTTGCAGAAAGAACTTTACCACCCCACCCTTCTTCTCCACCCCAAACGCACAACATCACGCTGTTCTATAATTATATACTCTGTGACTACGGACGCCATTGTGTATCTCAAATGCGCACGTGCATGTGACACATAGCGTCTGCTACTTATACAGTAATCACAAACCTGGATGTTGCTGCCAACTAATAACACCTTTAGAGACTATCAACTACATTTTTCAGCTATCCCATATCAGTTTGTAACTTACTTACTATCATACGCGTATATTAGTTTGTTACCTACCACCTGACTTACCCCCGTATACACAGTTAAGAAAACTACATTCAAGGACACACATTATGAACATTTCTATGCTAAAGTCTACTTCTATGAAGTCTCTTAAACATTTTATCTCCATCGAATCAATTTTACCTGTTCTTTGGCTCTGCACTTGCGAATTGTTTTCCCGCCAATCAAATGTTTCCACAGCTGTTTTTATTTCTTTTTTTCGTTTACATCTCCCTGTTATTTAGTTACCAAGTTCATGCAGAGCAATTTACAAGCGAATATCAACCGATTCTGTGATTAATTTAACACCATAGACTGGCTCTGACAACTCGGCTTGCCAGTGATTAAGTTATCGATTACTCAAATCGATCACCAGTCATTTTGTTTCCAAACAGATGCTAAGATAATGGAAAAGTGGTATTTGCCTGATATTAATAGCGTTCATTTTTATATGTAATTACATTGTTAATTTGTGTATGAGATAATGGAGTAAATCTTTACATGTATGAGTGACATTAACATTGTGTGTTCATAAAGCTCATCTTTATATTCATGAATAAGGTTAATAGTGCGTGTCGATACGGCTAATCTTTATGAATAAGGTTAATATTATGTGTTGATAGAGCTACGATTTATAAGTAATCTTACTACTGTGTGTCGATAGAGTTAATATTTATAAGTACAAATAGAGTTTATATTGTTTGTTGACAAACCTAAACATATATATGTTTGAATAATGTTAGTTTCTGTACACATGGATTTAGTTAATTTTCTTTGTAAATACCGTTAATCATTGTATTTATTTAAAAAAAAACGGGTTATAGTGTTTAAATAACGATTAATCTTATTATGCTGTGAACACATTAATCTTTGAATTATTGCAATTGTTAATCGTGTGTGTTAATAACGTTAATTTGCGTATGATTAATAGGGTCAAACTTTGTATGTGTTGCTAAGGTTACTCTTTGAAAGTGTTGACGCACAAATCATAATATGTACTCCGGATGGTCGAAGAGTTTTGCAATTTAGAATGATAGAATCAAGTCACTTACCTGGAAATTGGTGTGAACTATAGTCCTTCTCCATGTATTCACCCTGCAAGGCGGTATACTTCTCTTATCTATTCACCACCTTCGTGATGGCCTTTGTGAAAAACTCCTCTGTCTTGGCCGTGACCCACGTCTACAGTTCAGTAATCAAGTCATTGACTCCTTCATATTAAGTGCAAAGCTTTTCGACCAACACTCGTATTAGTAGTGTTAATTGTATATGTTAAAAATGTGGTGGAAATCGAAAAGACTAGGCCTAACGCCCGCTGCTCGGTCAAAATTCAAGTTAAAAATCTACTCAAATTATTCTAGGGATTCTTATCCCACAGAGAATATATCCCAAAAAGGGGGGGGGGCAATGTGTAGCTATATCAACATGTATTGGTTATGTGGTTAGCGGAGCTGCTTAGATGGCGCCTGACAGGCTGTGGGTCTACCTTGATGTAATTTACGCTTCCACCTCTACCAGTCTAAAAAAATAGGCGATCGTATATTCCAGGGGCCAACATATGTTTGGATTGACCTAGCAAGTCACCAGTGAATTTCCACCTGCCAAAAAATATGAAACAAAGAAGGTCGCACCTCTCCACGACGTCTAACGACATAATTGAACTGAAGATGGATATATAGAAAAACGATACAGATGGATCTCAAATATTTAACGAACAAATGCATCTCAAATATTTAACGAGTATATCAGAAAACAGCAATAACATACATTCTTATCCCAGGCACTCAGGGGTAATCAATATTTATTCTAAAGAACACAGGTCATATGGAACCTGATATTTTTATTCAAGAAATAGAGAGAGATTTACTAACATAATTAGAAACAGGTCGCTAGTTGTGAACACTAACTATCGATGCTATTAAGGCTTGTTGAAGAACATGATTGAACGAATAAGTACATACTTATGGTAAGAAAGAAATGTATCCACCAATTGGTAACTAGATACAATGAAACCAATCGGAAACAATAATGAGAATGAAAGAAACTATAATACATAGGGGCTCAGTGGTCTTGATGTAAGGTGTCCGTCTCGATCGCCGGAGGTCGTGGGTTCGAATCACGGCGGAGACCATGATTTTTTCACGTGGATTTTATGGTAACAATTATCCTGATCTCTGGGTAGGGAGATGTTACCCTTGATATCTTGGTAGGGAGATGTTACCCCTGATATCCTGGTAGTGAGATCGGACCCCTGATCTCTGGGTAGGGAGATCTTACCCCTGATATCTTGGTAGTGAGATCGGACCCCTGATCTCTGGGTAGGGAGATGTTACCCCTGATCTCTGGGTAGGGAGATGTTACCCCTGATATCTTGGTAGTGAGATCGGACCCCTGATCTCTGGGTAGGCAGATGTTAACCCTGATATCTGGGTAGGGAGATGTTACCCCTGATATCTGGGTAGTGAGAGGGGGCCCCTGATCTCTGGGCAGTGAGATCGGACTCCCGTGTTCAGTGTCGATCAGGTTAAAAATACATTGGCAGTTATAAATCGAAAAGAGTAGGCTTAACGGCCGCTTCCCGGACAATAATTCTAGTTAAAAATCTATCCAAATTATTTGTGTCTTCCCCAAGGACAAGTAATCCACAAGAAGTTGTAAAATACCTACTACGTATAGCCGAAGACTTCGGCTACCTGGCAACAGAAATGAACATGTCTGTCTGAATACCAGGATTCCAAGTATTCCAAGTATGATACATACAAGGGCATGTAGCTGCTAAATAATTCTGCAAAAATGTATAGAAAATTCATTGAACATAGAATAAGGGATCAAGATGCTGAGTAGTGGATGCGTTACAGTGGCCAGCGACCCAAATCTAGCGTCAGGGCTAGCGAACAACAGCTGTTAAGGTCCTTCTATACCTTCACGTGGGTAACAGGCTGCAACAGAGTTGACTAGCTAAGGAGAAAGGATCGGAAAGGGAAGGCTAAACTGGTACTCAAAAATGCCTGACGAACTCCGATGTGTCGGACTGAAATGTGGAAATATCGAGGTCAAGCTGGTGGTTAAACAACATCCTTTTGCTTGCAAATCACTTCAGTGTTTCGTAGCCGGAAATTGAGAACGAAGAAGAAGAACATAGCATAAGACTAATTGTCCAACCTCAGCTGATTCTCAATTCGGATTCTACAAGAATATAGGCTGCAGTAATGCCTTATTTACGTTAAAGCAGGTAAGCGAAATAGCAATAGAATATACACATTATTTAAACAGTACAATTATTGATCAAGAGAAAGCTTTTGATCGAGTAAATATAGGAACGCACTTTGGGCAATTTACAGAACTACGGAATACACGAATTAATGCGGGATTGTGGGATAGCGCTGTATCGTCTGCATAAAAATGTAATAAGAACTATTAATGGAGCCACAATCGATTTTGAAATAACCACAGACGTACGCCAGAGGTGCGTGCTCTCACCACTGCTGTCCACAATTTACATGGATAACAGAAGCCAGACCTTTCACAACACCAGAAATGTTTTCTTACTCAGTACTTAAACATGTTTTACCGGCAAACCAAAGTCTTTTACATAAGGTAAAAATAGACTGCAAACACGTTTATCACAACCTGTGAAAGATATACAAGGTCTGTTCAAAATGTTTCGAACTTTCCACGCGGAAATAAATGAAGCACGGCAGATGTCCTCCGATGTAGAGGGGACCTTCATGCGCATGCGTTAATTTTTTTCCTGCTCACAGAAAGCGTCTCGTCAGTCGCTGGCAGTCGGTGATTATCATTTGCCACGAAATGACGGAACGGTTTTTTTTTTTTTTGCGCTCGCCTTATTTCTTTATTCCCCAAAGGCGATGTGCGTTGCACTGTGGTTTTTATTTTGCGCCTGTCGGCCCAGTGCATCCGACTTCAGCATGCATTTTATGTAAGGGTCTGCTTCCTCCTGCATTTTCTAAGGGTTTGCTTTCCCGGGGTAACGGCCGGTGCTGTGATGGGGATCGAACCCAGCACCTGTGGGTTGTGAGCCATGTCCCTTAACCACTAACCCATGCCGTCCCCATGGAACGATTTGAGCAGCGGTATTGCATCAAATTTTGCCCAAAACTTGGCGATACCCAAGTGGAAACCATTTAGAAGATTCAACTGGATTTCTGCGTTTATGCCACGAGCTTCACGTGAAATAAGTGAAATAATAGCTTCAAGGTTGGTGTCTAAACGATCATCGGTGTCCTCAAGAGAGATACAATAAGAAATGAAGCCATTATAAATTTAGTGGTGACTACACCTTGCATTAATAAGTTTGAAGCCAGAAAAAAAGTTGGTATGGTCATCACATGAGATTGTGATCAGACGAACCTCCATTCCACGTTTATATTTGTTCCGGTTGCAGGGCACGAGAGAGACCTCGTGGAAAATAGAGAAATGAGATATAACCATTCAACAACATATACGAGAAGGAAAACTAAAAGGAAAAATAAACTAATGATACATGTTAGTGGGATAAAGATGCTGAGCAGCGCTTGAGATGCAGTAGTCAGCGATCCATAGCTGACTGCTAGCGTCAGGGCCAGCGAACCAGAGCTGCCAAGACCCTTCTACACCTTCACGCGGTTATCCTGGATAACAGGCTGCAGCAGGGCAGACTGGTTAAGGAGAAGGGATCGAAGATGTATTGCTAACCCGGTACTCAAAAAATGCGTGCTGAAGTGGGATGTGTTGGACCGAAAGGTGCAAATATCGCACACAAGCTGTAAACGCATTCGGTTCTTTGGACTATATTCTGCTACTTAAGGCTTTTCAGGGTTTGGTAATGGGAGATTGAGAACGAACGAAGCCAAGCCAAACCACACGTTAGTCAGGGTCAGGCAAAATATACTGGTCATACACGTTAGTCAGGGGCAGGCAAAATATACTGGACAAGACCACCTTGGCTTCGTCGTAGCCTTCCCTGGAAACGAGCTATTTTCATGGCGGACGATCGACGTGATCCCTGTAGTTGCGAGCGACACGCAGAAGAAGATAACCGCCTGAAGGACGCCGGTCCACCTTCACCAGCAAACTCGGGATGAGAGGAAAGCTACTACAACCCGTCAGTGAACCTCCTTTTCATGACGAACAAAAAAGTAAACCTAGCCATTGTTGGTATTCTAAACAACGAAATAACAGCATCAAAGACTTATAAAGACTCACGGAACATACTTGGACCAAGAACACTTACGCCTCTCATATGGACAAGTGGATGTACAACTAAACTGTCCGTATCAATAGCGTTATCCTTTAAGTTCTATAGTAACCGTTAACTTGCATGCATTTTTACCGTAACAATTTTTATGTGTTGATTTATGGATCAACGTAATGTATTGATTGCTTTGATCTTTGCACGTACGTATCAGAGCATTGATCTTGATATGCGATAATAGGGTTAATCTTTGTGTATAAATAACGTTCATATGTATACGTGTTAATATATGCAATTTCTAAATGCCCCAATATCACTAAACTGTCTGTTAATAGGGTTAACTCTTGTACGGTAATAACGCCATTTTGGAACGCGTGAGGTCTACGGAATGCAAGCTTGATTTGCTAATCACAAAATACCAGATAATGTCATGTCAGGCTCTGTGCAACTGACTGGACAGACGTTTCGTTATTTTATAGTATGTCTGCTTCTTCCTGTCGACCCAGCTGTAAATGGGTACCTAAAGATGTAAGGGGGAAATTTCGGAGCTGCAACAAGAGTTACGAAGTTCGTGCTGTCGTAGGAATTTTCAGCAATTGAAGGGATTGAGAACATATGGGTGTTCTCGGGGGCATCAAAGCCGGGTCTATGTAGAATTTTCAAATTTTAGCATTAGTCTTTGAATGTATTATAATAGTTGTCCATCACAAGTGATGAAGACCACTCTCTGTGTTCAGCCGTGTGGACAGTCGTTAATGAAGGTAATCTTTGTGTGTGTTAATGAAGGTAATCTGTGCGTGTTAATGAAGTTAATCTTTGTGTGTTAATGAAGTTAATCTTTTCGTGTGTTAATGAAGTTAATCTTTGTGTGCAGATATCGTGGCTCTTTGTATGTGTTAACAGTGTTACTCTTTGTACGTGTAATGTAGTTGGATTCTTTGTGTGCAATAATTTGTGTAGGTGTAATACAGAGTGTCCCACTCGATACCGGCCCATGGTTTTCCATAATAACTTTTAAATCAATGTACGTAATTCAATAACATTTGACAAATGCCACTCCGCTAACTACATAACCAATACCTGATGGTATAGCAGTCCCCTTTCTGCGACATATACTCTATGGGTTGAGAATCCCTAAGATAATGTGAACAGAAATTTAACTTCAATTTTGCCCAAGCAGCGGCAGTTAGGCCTACTCTTTTGAATTTTCAACTGCCAAGTGATTTTTAACGTGCGTGCCACTGAACACGGGTGTCTGATCTCACTACTCTGAGATCAGGGGAATATTTTTACCGGATGATCCACGTGAAAACATCGCCGTCTCTACCATGATTTGAACCCACCACCTCCAGTACATGAGCGACCTCCAGCATCCAGTGATGTTCAGACTGCAGAGCGAAACTTCTGTTCCGATGCTAAGATAAAGTGATTCGCCAAAACGACAGAATGCACGTTGACTGCAGAGCCGTCACCTCACGTTTGTGCCCCGAGTGCGGCAGAGACTGCCGGGCCTGGATTTGACTTTACAGTCATATGAGATCCCATCTTGTAGCGCAAATCTGATGTTGCGTCACCTTCGCTTGCAATGTGTACTATTACTATATTTGTGTACACCTCCGTACAAAGACACATTTCGTACATCTGGATTTAACTATGTTCGGTAATATTCACACAACCATGCCACTCACTTCATTTCTAGCACTTTATTGGGTTTGTGGATTCTCAGATAATCTAGTTCTGTCATATTCATATTTTGATCAACAACAACGTTATGCTCCCTGAGGACATACAACCATTGCTACCATATCCTTTGTCGTTGGCATTCATAAATGGAAATCGATTTGGGTTATAACCAAATCGTGACCAGCAATACAAGAGCACTCTCACTAGCAATCCGAACATATCGCGCAGTTAACATTGTACTACAGAAATTAACTCACGAATCATCGATGCAAATCAAAATGGAACCTATAGCAGTGTGACTCACTGATGTTCGAAACAATAGACAGAGAATTGTTTGAAAACAATAATGTTTAACTAGGGAAATTGTTTCGTTTTCTCTGTTTCGTCAGTTTTTAACTGTCTCTTTTGCTTCGATTTTCCTACCTTTGTTTGCGCGCCAATTGCTACGTGACTAGCGCTTACTTTATGTGAGTAGTTATGATAGTCCACTAGACGTCGATCGTCTTTTCCTGTTGGGTGATAACATCTTCTTAATTTGTTTCTTGCTGCTTATAATTTTTACATGATGTAGTAGACACCAGAATAGCACAGACAATTGCGGCTCTTGTACGGCTTAACACAATCTAGCAAGAAAAACGGTTAGCACTACGCACGAAACTCAGATTAATTTGTACACTGGTCCTGTTAATATTCCTTTATGCTTGTGAGACATGGACATTTACAGCTGACCTTCAGCGAAGGATATAGGCTTGGTGATGAGGTGTTTCCGAAGACATTTGAACGTCACGTAAACAGATCGAGTTACAAATGAGGAAATACGAGGTAGAATTACAACAGCAATAGGGCCTTTTGAAGACCTCTTGGCAACTGTCAAAAGAAGGAAACTGAACGACGAAACCCCGTCAAACAAACAAATTACCATCAAGCAGGGCGAAAACTTGCTCACAGGTAAGAAAGCCGCAAACGCTTTTGTCGATCACTATGCCAGAGCAAACCACATCGAGGTCCCTGCAGATAAGCATACATACATTAGCGAAGAGCTAAAGGGGCACGACAACATCAATACGGCACCTGAAGAGCACATGATGGCCAAATTAACAATGAGCGAAATGGAAGAGGCTATGAGAACATTAAAGAAAAGGAAATCTCCCGGAAAAGACGGGATAACAAACGAAATGCTGATGGGGCTGGGCCAAACAGCGAAGAGGAAACTGCTATCGGTCCTGAACCAAAGCTGGAAAAGGGGAATTGTACCCCAGGCATGGAAAGACGCAATACTGGTACCAGTACCAAAAACAGGAAAGGACAAAATAGATCCAAATGGATACAGGCCCATCAGCCTACTGAGCTGTGTCGGCAAGCTGATGGAACGTATGATAAACACCAGACTGATGTGGCATCTGGAAGAAAAACGAATACTAATTCCACAGCAAGCCGGCTTTAGACAGCACAGATCCACTGAGGACCAGGTCATCCTCATAGACCAGGAAATAGAAGATGCCTACCAGGCACAGAAACACACAGTAGCTGTTTGGGTGGATCTGGAAAAGGCATTTGACAAAGTCTGAAAAGACGGACTTAGAGTCAAGCTAAGAAGAAGTGATGTTTGTGGGAAAATGTACAAGTGGATCAACCACTACCTCAAACAAAGAACGGCCAGAGTCTAAGTACAAGGGCAGATGAGCAAAAAGGTGACACTCGAGCAGGGAGTACCCCAAGGGGGAGTACTGTCACCCACACTCTTCCTGGTATATATAAACGGCATTACAGAGAATATACCAAGGAGAGTCTATAGCTCAATGTTTGCAGACGATCTGGCTATGTGGACCTCTGAAAAGAATCTCACCATAGCAAGAAATCGGATGCAGCAGGCCCTAACATCGCTGGAAGAGGGGGCGAACTCATGGCTGGTCAAAATAAACGAGGAGAAAACCACATGCACAATATTCTCGCTTTCAATAAAACCCCAAAATACCAAATTAAGTCTAAATGGCAAATTCCTGCAGCCAAACGACAACCCAACCTATCTGGGAGTCACATTTGATCGGCGCATGACATGGAAAAGTCAGATTGAGAGAAACCGAATGAGAGCCAGAGAAAGAATGGCAATCATGAGGAAACTTGCTGGCACAAGCTGGGGAGCAGACGAAGGCATACTAAAGAAACTGTACACTGGAAGAGTGAGACCAGTTCTCGAGTATGGCATTGCGGCATGGACAACAGCAGCAAAGGCGAACTTCGATAAAGTTAGCAAACTTCAAAACTACGCCATGAGAGTTATAACAGGAGGCATGAAGTCAACGCCAATTGTAGAACTTGAAAAGATTACAAAACTGCAATCCATGACCGATAGAAGAGACTGCAGAGCCGAGCTGCAGTCAGAGAAACTCCGAAGACTGACTGACCATCCAATGCACCAGAGACTAAACAATTTGGGAAATGGGAAACTAAAGCGGAGAAACTTTGCAGAAATAGCCAAAGCAAAGATGCACGAAGATCCCATAAACGCACTAACACCAAAACCCATCACTACTGTACGAAAACCTACCTGGAGGCAGGATATATTTCCAGAGGTGGTAGAAATTATACCAGGTATTGGAAACAAAAACTGCCAGACTGAAAAAGAAAGGAGGGACACTACCCTAAGCTTCATAACGAAAAGCTACCCAAGCATGGACTGGACCCATGCATACACCAACGGTTCTGTAACAAACACTACACAGAACGGAGGGGCAGGAGCATTCCTGAACCTACCAAATGGCAGACAAATAACACTGTCATTCGCTACTGGTAAGTACACAAGCAATTTCAGAGCGGAGGCAGAGGCACTGAGGGCGGCAGTGGAAGAATGGGGGCCCACAATGAAAATGAAAGCCATATAGTCCTGCTTACAGATGCTCTCGCCGTAGTCACAGCGCTAAAAAGCCAGAAAAACACTGAGCTTAATGACTTAAGAGCAGTACTATGCAAACTGTGCCAGCAGTCCGCACCAAAAAGGGTAGTGGTACAGTGGGTCATATCACACTGCAACATCCAAGGCAACGAGGAGGCAGACAGACTGGCTAAAGAAGGTGCAAGACTACCACAAACAGATACTATTATGACGCACGAAGAGTCAAAACGGCTTATCAAAGCCAGATACATGACCAAATGGGAAACCGAACATACTGGTTACACCAAAAACGATGCCTATTACCAGTTGAACCGAAGAGAGCAGGTCGTTGTCTTCAGACTTCGCACTGGCCACAATAGACTGAGGTACCACCTATTCAACAAATTGAAGATAGGTGGTACCGACGAATGCCCGTGCGGTACCGGTAAAATGACCGCTGAACATCTGCTGCAGAACTGCCCGACATACGAGGATCAGATGTGGCCATCACCAGTGGAACTGCAAGAAAAGCTCTATGGCAGTGGCGACAGCCTCAGGATGACCGCTGCTTTTTTCGAAAAAATAATGGTTACTGTCTGACTGCGTACGAAGAAGAAGAAGAGGAAGAAAAGAAGGAAACTCACTTGGTACGGTCACATATCGAGATCAAATGGTCTTGCAATTACGATCCTCCACCGAAAGGTGCAAGGCAGACAACGAAGAGGCCGCCCAAAAAGAGATGGGAGGACAACATAAAAAATGGACCAATCTCCGACCAGAAGAGGCACAAGCAGCGGTCGCTGACAGAGAGGGGTGGCGTGCTGTTGTGAAGATGTCTTCATGTATGCCCCAACGACCTCACCGGTTACGGGATGACCTGACTTGACCTGTTTTGAGTAGACACCTTAATATTCAACATTTCGCATCTTCCATTTTGGGCTTCGGTAATACAATGTGCTATATTTCATGTTTTGGAATTAATTAACGTAAGCACAAAAAGTTTAGGTAAATCGACAACGAATACGTTTATTTTATTTGGCATTCAAGAAATAAAACATTAGAAAATACTTTAACAGATAAGAAAACAACTGGTTCTCATCCGTGAGGTTAACGAAAAATAGGATCTATTCGGAGACAGAAATGAGAACATTTATTATGGAAATATTCTTTGTAAAACAATCCACTTTTCTGAAGAAAAGAAAAGAAAAATACACAAAACGTCCCATAGTTGTTAGGCTTGTTGAGAACATATTGTTGTGTTGGTCCTTATTGTTGTGTTTGTCCTTATTGTTGTGTTGGTCCTTATTGTTGTGTTGGTCCTTATTGTTGTGTTGGTCCTTATTGTTGCATTGGTCCTTATTGTTGTGTTGGTCCTTATTGTTGTGTTGGTCCTTATTGTTGTATTGGTCCTTATTGTTGTGTTGGTCCTTATTGTTGTGTTGGTTGGTCCTTATTGTTGTGTTGGTCCTTATTGTTGTGTTGGTCCTTATTGTTGTGTTGGTCCTTATTGTTGTGTTGGTCCTTATTGTTGCATTGGTCCTTATTGTTGTGTTGGTCCTTATTGTTGTGTTGGTCCTTATTGTTGTATTGGTCCTTATTGTTGTGTTGGTCCTTATTGTTGTGTTGGTTGGTCCTTATTGTTGTGTTGGTCCTTATTGTTGTGTTGGTTGGTCCTTATTGTTGTATTGGTCCTTATTGTTGTGTTGGTCCGTATTGTTGCATTGGTCCTTATTGTTGTGTTGGTCCTTATTGTTGTGTTGGTCTTTATTGTTGTATTGGTCCTTATTGTTGTGTTGGTCCTTATTGTTGTGTTGGTTGGTCCTTATTGTTGTGTTGGTTGGTCCTTATTGTTGTATTGGTCCTTATTGTTGTGTTGGTCCTTATTGTTGTGTTGGTTGGTCCTTATTGTTGTGTTGGTCCTTATTTATGTGTTGGCCCTTATTGTTGTGTTGGTCCTTATTGTTGTGTTGGTCCTTATTGTTGTATTGGTCCTTATTGTTGTGTTGGTCCTTATTGTTGTGATGGTCCTTATTGTTGTATTGGTCCTTATTGTTGTGTTGGTCCTTATTGTTGTGATGGTCCTTATTGTTGTATTGGTCCTTATTGTTGTGTTGGTCCTTATTGTTGTGATGGTCCTTATTGTTGTATTGGTCCTTATTGTTGTGTTGGTCCTTATTGTTGTGTTGGTTGGTCCTTATTGTTGTGTTGGTCCTTATTGTTGTGTTGGTCCTTATTGTTGTATTGGTCCTTATTGTTGTGTTAGTCCTTATTGTTGTGTTGGTCCTTATTGTTGTGTTGGTCCTTATTGTTGTGTTGGTCCTTATTGTTGTATTGGTCCTTATTGTTGTGTTGGCCTTTTGGTTTCAGGTGTTATTGACAGTAACGGGAATCCCTCCTTGGAAGATTCGGAGACCATAATGAAAATGTATCACAAGTACAACTTATCATTCTCTGGTATCAGCCTGGCAGATATCATCTCTGATGACGCATACAGCTTTAAGAAAGGTAAGAAAGGTACTAAATAAAAAAATGTTAAAGGTGAAGGTCAGTTCCATGGCAACAATTGCCGTTGGGATGAAGAAAACTCTTCATGTACTAAGCTGAACTTCACGGGATTGTCGTCCTTCGTCCTAGCTGCAGACAGTGTCGGTTTTGGTGTGACTGTGAAATGTAGACACGTGACTACAATGAACTAGAACACGTCGCACGGGAGAGATTCCCAACACATCAATCAGACGCTGAGTGATGTCCCTACGATCTATTGCGGTTATGGGAAAGGCAAGACACAAACAATAAATGTTATCGCCCCTCCGCTGCCTTGTGGAATACCTGTTTACGGGAAAGGTTTCGGGAGTAAACCGTGAGGAAAATCTGCATCCTGTACTATTTCCAGTCATCTCGATAATGTCTTACCACTGGCCAAAGGTAGCTGAGAGAGTGAGGTTCACAAAAGGCACAGTTTCTTCCTCACTGTAATAAAAATCACCGCGCGAGTCACCCATTACAGTGGACACGACAAGAGAAAAGACGGTCTACACGGCTGAACAAATCAGAGTTGTCTTCATCACTTGTGATGGACGAACATCAGGTAGGGTGGGAGGATCATCTGCCTTTCTTGTTGTTTTTACCATGCCTAACTCATTTGTCAGGTACCCATTTACAGCTAGGTAGGCTGGAGAATCGGTCATGCTAACCACGAACCACGTCCCAGATTTTATCTGTCCCTCTGTGGTCTCGAGCCCTGGCGCGGTGTGATCCCAGTCTAGCAAGCCATCTCACTGTCAACTAGGCTATAAACACCCAAATTGCACACACACACACAAAATGCCCCCAAAATCTACACATCTTTCGAAATGAAATGATGTAGAAGGTTACTGAAATTATAAGGGCCATAACAAGAGAAATAGAGAAATACAACTACAAATACGTATAAACGAAAAATGGTTTCTAAATGAGAACAGAAGGAAAAACGCTACAATATTTCGATCGTATGATAAGACTGACGGGTCTGGGGAGACTGGTAGAGGAAGGTGCTGTATCTCGAAAGAAGGGGTCTGGAAGAAGATGGTAATCAAGATATTGGGAGGAGAGGAGGGGGAGGGGAGTAGGTGGCAGTTGCTGTAGTCGAGATATAAGGCACTCGTCTTTCAAAGCGGAAACGGTGGGCGATCGAATCTTGGAAGTTTCAAGCGATTTCTGGTCTCACGGAAGGTAAGACCAAAGTGACTTTACTCTGTTACATCCAGTTGTCTCGACTAGTGGTCTTGCTACTAGTGCAGCGTAGTTCGGGACGAGAGAATGAGGTTGATGACCAACGCAGTTATAATGCAAATATAGCGCAAGTTACATCATCAAAACAAAAAAAGAGCCGTCTAATGATGTCACGTTTATCGCTTCCGATTGTCAACTATCAAGACATTACTGACAGTTAGAAGGTGTCCTTGTATAGCATGGAATGACCGGCCACAAACCGCAATGTATTCAATTTGGTCGTAACACAGACTCCGTACCTGAAAGTTTATGTCGAAAATTGTTGATCCCATTTATCAGGAGCCCTGTTCTTACCCACTCGGCCACTAGTTAGCCCAATGAAGTAAATGATCAGCTAAAAAGGACGTGTTTGAGGAAGCCAGTAAATATATATCTTCAGCTTACTTGTGTCCAAGTGCTCTGCCGGAGTCTTTGTGTATGACAAGGACAAGAATAGCACCACTGCCCTACAGAAAGCATGTCGAAAGAGCGAACTAACTGTGTGACATGGCTTAAAACCGGCCATGGTTAGGTGGTTTGTTTAGAGCAGCATAGATGGCGCATTACAAGCCGCGGTTCTACTTTGCTCTAGTGTTTGAGTCTATTAAGATGGACTCGTACATTGGTTAACCACCCTCCGTAAGCGCTGGTCCCAACACAGCGGAGTATTGAGCTGCTCGAGCCTAGCCTACTAAGCAGGAAACTCTTCTCCCGGTTCATATATCCAGCTCACACCAGAGCTGGGACTTGCACAGGAGAGCATCTGCACCTGTAGAAGAACAGGTCGACTAAGAACCCCTTGTGTCGTTAGACGACGTGGGGAGATGTTACCTCCTTCGTTTCATATTTTTTTGGGCATGCAAAATCTGCTGGTGACGTGGCAGGTCAATCTCAGTATCTGTTACCAACCGTTAGGTTGGCAGCCCCTGAAATATACGATCGTCTATTTTTGGGAATGGTGGTGGTTCAAGTGTAAATTAGAGCAAGGTAGCCCTGCAGCCTGTCAGGCGCCATCTATGCCGCTTCGTTAACCTTATAACCAAGACCTGATACAATAGCCACACAGTCTCAGATTTGTTTTGTCATGCAGAATTCATTGTACCACCTCTCACAGCAAGAATCGTTGAGTGCGGTCGGCCTACCGCTTCTTCACAAATACATAGTATATATATATATATATATATATATATATATATATATATATATATATATATACACGGGTATTCCTTGGCGAAGTGGTTAAGCCGTCGGGCTCATGATCAGGTGGTGTGGGTTCGACTCCGGACTCAGCCGTCTTTTTCACGGATGTGGAGTCCCCTGCATTTCGTAGTCGCCCCCTAGTCGTCTTGTCCTTGACTTGCCACTGGGTTCGGGGTCTCGAGACGAGAGAGTGAGGATAAAAAGTATCGCAGTTAATCATTACTAAAAATAGCGCTAGCAAATATATTATGCCATCATCGTATACGATGGATGGCGGCCTTTACCCTTGCTTGCTTTATATATATATATATATATATATATATATATATAAAACAGTAGGCGTATGTAAAGGTCCATACATCCTAAAGGTAACAGAGACCTGCATGAAGGCCAGAAGGAAGCAGCCACTCCATCATGGAAAGACATAATAGGCCAATGACATTTTTGTCTGAACAGTCGATTGCAAGTATATACAACAGGATAAATAAACCGCGAGGAATATAAAAGAAGTAGCTACGAGAAAGAGGGAGATAGATAGAGAGATAGATAGAGAGATAGATAGATAGATAGATTGAGAGAGAGAGAGTGAGAGAGAGAGACAGAGAGAGTGAGAGAGAGAGAGGTTCATTTAAGTGTTTGTGTACTTGTTGTTATCGTAAATAATAGTATTTAGATGTTAATAACAGGAACACATGCAAGGAAGTAGCGCTTAAAGGTTGGGATAATTGAAAAAAATGTCCCAATAACGAACCACAAAGGGGCTCACAGAGAATAGCAATCGAGTGAATGATTCCCGTACATGGCAGAGCCCTTTATAAGTCAGCTTGGGAAATGATTAATTTAATAGCTCGTAAAAGGTCTCCCGATAGTAGCTGTGTATTTACGAACTGGGTAATGTCAGAGAGTAAAGCTAAATAGGTCACGGTTAATGTCCTTATATTAGCTATTTTAATGTGATGAGGACATAGGGGAATGAAGGGTGAAAGACGAAGTAGAAGGTGACGGCGAAGGTGATGATACAGAAGAGGAGTTAGCAGAAGATGATGTTGAAGAAGAAGATGATAATGATGATGATAAAGAAGAAGAGGAATAATAATAAGAAGACGACGGCGAAGATGACGAAGAGAGAGAAGAGGCTGAAGGTGAAGATGATCAAGAAGCAGCAGATAATTGTTGTTATTGTTGTCGTCGTCGTCGTCGTTGTTGTTGTTGAATACCCCTAATGGGTAAGTTTACCATTTTGAGTCCCCTGAAAAAGGTGTTAAGTGGATGGTTGTTGTAACTTTTCTCACATCCGGAGCATGCTGATGAAGATGGTCCACTGTACTTCATGCGGTTCTGCTATGCTTGTCTTCGTGACACTCACTACTACGAGGATAACGTCGATCCACATCTCGCCAGCCACACTGCTTTGAAAACAGCCCGTTTCCAGGTAACGGTTCATGTAAGAGAGATAGTGGTCTAGGTCAGTATGTCGTGCATAACTGGACTAGCGTCTCAGTTCCCCATCAACAGAAGAAAATAAGGTAGATAAACTGTGAAACTGCAACGGAAAATAAATACTAAATGGGAATATTTATGAAGGCAGAGGAGGCTAACTTCTGTTTAACTTAACTTAACTTAACGTCTTTATACTGGTTTAGAAGACCTTGTAGAGTCTGTATACAACCAGTTACATTTATATCACCTTGCTCTAAAAGCTATGCGCATCCAGTTTATTCTGTCCCTGCCTCCACTTCCTCCCCTGGCAATGCATTCCAAGCAGACACCACTCTCTGACTAAAAACATATTTCCTAATATCTAACCTGGAACCTCTCTTTATTCAGCTTGTAGCTATTCCCTCGTGTTATTGTAGGTATCCTTATTTAAAAAAAAACTTGTTATAGTCTAATTTATCGATTCCTCTGGTCATCTCATAAACCTGTATTAAGTCACCACGAATTCTTCTCTCTAACTGTTTTAAAACTTTCTCACTCCTGTTCAACACCTGTTCCTACGACAATATCTTTCCAGATTATGTGGTTCGCTGCCTCTTTCATCCTCTTAACATCTGCCTTAGAGTAGTCGTATGTTCGCGTGTTTATGTTTACTTCTTTCCCTGCAATAAGATCCCAACGGATGATTTGATGGTCACTTGAGCCAAACAGTTCCTCAACGGTAACGTTTTCAATCATATTTTCCTCTGTAGTAAAAACTAGGTCGAGTATGTTTAAGCAACACGTACTGACCAGACAAGTAACATATACTGGTCAGACATGTTAGTCACGGTCAGGTAAAATAGTCTGGTCAGACATGTTAGTCACGGTCAGGTAAAACTTACTGGTCAGACATGTTTGTTAGGGCCAGATAAAATATACTGGTCAGACATGTTAGTCACGGTCAGGTAAGATGTACTGGTCAGACATGTTAGTCACGGTCAGGTAAGATGTTCTGGTCAGACATGTTAGTCACGGTCAGGTAAAATATACTGGTCAGACATGTTAGTCACGGTCAGGTAAGATGTACTGGTTAGACATGTTAGTCACGGTCAGGTAAGATGTACTGGTTAGACATGTTAGTCACGGTCAGGTAAAATATACTGCTCAGACATGTTAGTTAGGGCCAGGTAAAATATACTGGTCAGACATGTTAGTCACGGTCAGGTAAAATGTACTGGTTAGACATGTTAGTCACGGTCAGGTAAGATGTACTGGTTAGACATGTTAGTCACGGTCAGGTAAAATATACTGGTCAGACATGTTAGTCACGGTCAGGTAAAATATACTGGTCAGACATGTTAGTCACGGTCAGGTAAGATGTACTGGTTAGACATGTTAGTCACGGTCAGGTAAAATATACTGCTCAGACATGTTAGTTAGGGCCAGGTAAAATATACTGGTCAGACATGTTAGTTAGGGCCAGGTAAAATATACTGGTCAGACATGTTAGTCACGGTCAGGTAAAATGTACTGGTCAAGACCCCCTTTAACTTTCACGAATATCTCCCTGAAAATGGGCTGTTTTAATGGCAGTCTGGCTAATGAGGATGAGAAGGGGGATGGACGTGATCTCCGTAGTAATGAGCGACACGCACATGAAGCCAAGTATTGTACAACTAACTAGAGGATCTCTGTGTAGCAGATCCCACTGTTTGCCTTGGCCGTGATCTATCTTAGAACATTCTCACACTCATCCACATCATCATGACCATACTCAGTAAATGACATATCACACAGCAGGTGGCATATTTATTATATCATACTCATATCATAGAATGAGTAGAGAAATTACAAACCCAATATAATACATATCTTAACTAAACATTCTACTAAAACGGGAATTGTAAGCATTAGCTATTGATGGAATTCCCAACTATCTAAAAAACCCAGTTCTATTGCCTTGCAATTACATCACACACACATCGCCTTAACTGCGTCTTCAACACACCTTATCAAATACTCTTCCTCACTGAAATCCCCTCAGGCGGGCGATCCCGACATAACTCGTTCACAATGTGTCCTTGCTTACAAACACACTTTCAGATTATCCATTAATGCAAAACTCACACACCTATTTGAGCGATCCTGTTCTATCACTAAACATTCGTCCAACCGTCTATCAATCGCTCCTCTATCTAAAGTCGGTGAGTTAAACACACTATCTACATTCAGTCTCTCTCTCTCTCTCTCTCAATCTCCTCCATACAGCCTCTCTTTCTCCCTCACTCTCCATCTCTCATCCAGCCTCTCGAGCTAAACTTTGTCTCGAGTTATATATCCTCAAGCAAGGCCAGAGCTTGACCAATCGATCTCAGGTATGGTCATCTTCAATCCCAATTGGAACGAAACACTTTGCACACCTGTCACTCATTCTCTCGCAGCAAGCCCCGTTGCCAATTTCGTATGTCAATCAATCTCCCCCTACCAAAATCAGAAGGCCAGTGGTCAGTTTCTATCTGTCCACATTCCTTAACCCAACTCTGTTCTCCTTTGCTGAGACGGTGAGTGACCTTGACATGCATTCAGGTAGCTTTAAGCTTTAACATGTTCAGGCATCCTAAACTCCCCTTGCTCCGGCGGGAACTGTTACATCTGTTCACGTTCATTAGCACGTTCGAGATTTGAGGAACGCTACTGGAACCTTCCATTTAATGCCTTTTCAGTGCGATCAATAGAGTAATCTTTTCATTTCTGGTCATATTAAGTGACACGGCTCACAATCTGAAGGTGCTGGGTTCGCTCGCCAATCACAACACCGGCTGGTCCCCAGGGGTAGCAAACCTTTTGAAAACGAAGAAGGAAGCAGAGCCTTACATAAAATTAATGCCGAAGTCGGATGCACTGTGCCAACAGGCGCAAAATAAAAACATAGTGCACCGCATTGGAGGGAAATAGAGAAATAAGGCTAACGTAAAAAAACACAAAAAACAAAACAAAACAAAACAACATTGAACAACAATAACAACAACCTATTTTTATGTGTGCCGTGCAATATTATTTAGAACCAATATTGTTAGAATGAAGTGCATTGCGGACAACGGAGATTACAACATTTCAATATGCCTTACCAAGTTTATTTTTTGGATCCTTAAATGTGGATGTTTTTTTCTGTACTTTTTAATCTGACTATTCGTTTCTCTCTCTCTCTCTCTCTCTCTCTCTCTCTCTCTCTCTCTCTCTCTCTCTCTCTCTCTCTCTCTCTCTCTCCACTCTCTCTCTCACTCTCTCTCTCTTTCGCACTCTCTCGTTGATGCTCTTCTTGTTCATATCTTCCAATGGTTCTGTGAAACTAAAAAGAAAAGGGAATTCTAAGCGGAACCATTTTTTTTAGCGCCGTGCAATGCTATGTAGAACCAATATCGATGTAATGATGGATTTTGTAGACAATTAATTAACAAAACAAAGAATACCTTTCAGCAACAGAAATATAGTCCCTCAAGTGAATTCTGGGCATGTGATTGACTAAGGCTAAATTAAATGACATGATTAAAAGAAAGGTGACGTTCTCATGGTATTACACTTTTAACTACCTGTTCTGACGTTGACCAATGAGTAGAATAGATGGCCTGAGTAAAGCCCTTGGTCCAACACTGGTATGGCGTGGTCTCAAACGGCGAAGTCACTTAACGGACAGACCTCGATGGCACTTGACGACACACGTCTATCATTCGTTGAGACAGTTTAGCTGCAGCCTTTATGAACGCCCTGCATTGAGTCTAGAACCAGCAGAGACCTTCGCTGAAAAGCAAGCTACGAATTTACATAGCGTGTCCCGTCTCCATCATGCTGTCTGCTTCAGAAGCCTGGACTATTCTGCAGAGAGATCACATGAACATTGAGATCTTGGCGCAGCCAGAAGCGAATTTGTTTGATCCACTGGCATGACCGAGTCTCACACGACAACAGACAGGCCTCGAGAGCACTCACCATGCTAAACCGTCGCCGTTTGACCCTAATTGGACATAAGACCCACCTTGCTGAGGATGTTCTATGCCCATAGCTCTTAGACCAGGATATAGACATCAAGGAATGACACCAACCCACTTTGTCATAGCCTGGCCCCACGCGACCACCTCCGCACCACGTTGTTAGGTCAAGTCGGATAGGCATAATCCTTTCTGTAGGCAACCTAGAACTTAGCAGCTAGTCGTGCTCATGGACGGTTGGCTAAACGGGGTCTTACTGTATAAGCAGACTACTAACCTACCCACCCATACATCTACCCAACTACCTACCTATCCACCTACCGCCCACCTACCTACTAACCCACCTACCTACCCACCACCTACCTACCCAATCAACCTACCTACCCAACTACCTACCCACCCACCTACCGACCCACCTACCTACCCGACTATCTACCCACTAACTTACACAACCTACCACCCACCTACCTACCCACCAACCTACCTACCCAACCACCTACCTACCTACCCAACCATCCACCTACCCACCCACCCATACCTACCCACCCACCTACCTACCTACCCACCTACCCCACCCACCTACCTACCTACCTACCCACCTACCCCGCTCACCTACCTACCTACCAACCTACCTACCCACCCACCAACCCACCTACGTACGCACCCACCCACCCATTTACCTACGCATCCATCCACCCACCTACCTACGCACCCACCCACCTACCTACCTACCTACCTACGTACCCACCTATCTACCTACCACCCACCTACCTACGCACACACCCACCCACCTACCCACCTACCTACTCACCTACCTACCCACCTACCCCGCCCACCTACCTACCTACCCCCCTACCTACCTACTCGCCCACCTACCTACCTACATACCTACACACATATATACCTACCACCCACTTACCTACGCACCCACCCACCTACCTACCTACATACTTACCCACATACATACCTACCCACCTATCTACCTACCACCTACCTACCTACGCACCAACCCACCTACCTTCCTACATACCTACCTACACACCTACCCACTTACCTACGTAAATAAATACCTACCTACCTACCTACCTATCTAACTACCCACCTACATACCTACCCACCTACCTACCTACATATATACATACCTGCCTACCTATTTACCTACCTACTACCTATCTAACTAACTACTTACCTACGCATCTACCTACCTTCATTACTACACACCTGTCTACCTACCTACCTACCTACCTACATACATACCTACCCACCTTCATACCTACCCATCTATCTACCTACCACCCACCTACCTACGCGCCCACCCACCTAACTACCTACCCCACCCACCTACCTACCTACCCCGCCTACCTAATCCTACGCATCCACCTACCTACGCACCCACCCACCCACTTACCTACGCACACATCCACCCACCTACCTACGCACCCACCCACCTACCTACCTACATACCTATCCATCTATCTACCTACCACCCACCTACCTACGCGCCCACCTACCTACCTACATACCTACCCACCTACATACCTACACACCTATCTACATACCACCCAATCTACCTACCACCCACTTACCTACGCACCCACCCACCTACCAACCTACATATTTACCCACCTACATACCTACCAACCTATCTACCTACCACCCACCTACCTATGCACCCACCTACCTACGCACCAACCCATCTACCTACCTACCCAACTACCTACCTACCCAACTACCTACCACCTACATACCCACCTTCCTACATACCTACCTACCCACTTACCTACGAACATACATACCTGCCTACCTACCTACCTATCTAACTACCCACCTACCTACCTACTCACCTACCCACCTACTTAACTACATATATACATACCTGCCTACCTATTTACCTACCTACTACCTATCTAACTAACTACTTACATACGCATCTACCTACCGTCATTACTACACACCTGTCTACCTACCTACCTACCTACCTACCTACCTACATACCTACCTACGTACCTAATGATGTTCGTCCATTACATGTGATGAAGACCACTTTCTCCGTTCAGCCGTGTTGTCAATCATTTCTCTTGCTGTGTCTGCTGAACTGGGTGACGCGCGGTGATTTGGATAAAAGTGAGAAAGCAACTGCGCCTTTTGTCAGCCTCACTCTTTGGTAATGAGCTACCTTTGTCCAATGGAAAGACATTATCGAGACATGCACAGCATGCATATTTTTCCTCAAAGTTTACTCCAGAAGTCTTTCCCGCTAACAAATATCCCGCAAGACAGTAAAAGTGTGCGTGATGTCTTCTGACTCTTTCCTGGACAAGATGTTCTAGTCAATTATAGTCTCATGCCTACATTAAGCAGTCACACCAAAACCGATATTGTCTGCAGCTAGGGCGAAGGGCGCCAGCCTCGTGAAGTTCAGCCGGGTGCGCTAGAAAATACGACACATGTTTAACTGTAGTACTAATTCGTATAGCCGATGTCCATGTCAATCGGAGTGGAAAAAGCACACAAAAAAATGAACGAATTTACTAATCCAAATTGAAAACAAGGACACATTTTCGTGAACACAAGTGTAATTCGTCACTACTGTGAATTCAAGGCAAATCCGTGGTCTGGCGTCACCCATTTTGAATTAAATCATCAGAGCATTGTTAGACTCGCAGCCGGTACGACGTCATCTTTGCTGCTACCTACCTACCTACCTACCTACCTACCTACCTACCTACCTACCTACCTACCTAATACCTACCTACCGAATACCTACATACCTATTTATCTACCTACATACCTATGTACGCACCTACCTATTAACCTACCTACCTACCTAACTACCTACCTACCTAACTAGCTACCTACATACATACGTACCTACCTAACTATCTACCTAATTACCTATCTATATACCTACCTACTTACCAACATGGTAGTTCAAGGCTAAGACCAACATGGGTTTAAACAACATTTGGCTCCTAGCGTCAGAAACATTTGATATTTGTTTGACTACCAGGATTTAGACGATGAAGCTAACGTCCGGTCAGACAAAACACACTGATCAGACAATGTTAGCCAGGGTCAGGAGAAATATACTGGCCAAGACCCTCACCTGACCTCATCGTTGGTCGTCCTGGAAACAGGTTATTGTCGAGGACAACAGTCTGGCTAACAAGGTGACGTTTGACGTGATCCCTGTAGTAATGAACGACACGCGGATGAAACCAAGTATAGCACAACCGCATGGAGCACCCCGGTCCACTTTCATCAGCACACGCCATTTAACGTCCTTTTCGGGGCAGCACAAAAAAGTAACCTACTCATTGTGGGCATTCGCAAACAACAACAACTGCCAGGATTACAAATACATTTTTCGTGTTTTCTATACAGTGACACCTTTCATGATGGGTTGCACGCATTTTACTTCTCTGTATTTTTACTTCTGTTTATCTTTACCCAACTTCTTTATTATGGTATATAAGACTTTGAAGAGTCTGTATACCACCAGTTTTTATTATTTAACTTGGTCTAAAAATAATTATGCGCATCCAACTTATTTTATAAAGCATAAATTAACTCTGCCTTCCCTATTTCCTGTGGCAATGCATTCCAAGCATTCATCACTCTGTGACTGGACCTTTCTTTAATTAATTTGAAGCTGTGCCCTCTTGTTCTTGTAAGCGGTTGTACTTTAAAAAAACTTGTTATGGTCTAATCTATCCTTCCTCCTGATCGTGATTGCTGTTAGTTTGTTTACTTGCATGTTTCTCACAATCAATACACTCATCGACTAATGGATGTGGCAGAGTCCTGGTGTCACTGAGTAATTATTTATCTAGAATGTTATAACATGCATCCACATCACCACACCACCTTACTTACTTAGTCGCTCCTCTTCTACCGTGAGGTGTAGAGGTTTGCCAAAGAGAACGCCACACTGCTCTATCCGCCGTCTTTTTCCTGGCCTCTTTCCAATCCAGCCCTCTATCACTTAGGGACTGTCGTATGTTGTCTTCCCAACGTACTTTGGGACGTCCTCGAGGTCTGCGTCCTTGACTTTTGAACTCCCATGACCGCTTTGGTATCCGATCTTCTTCCATTCTACAGACATGGCCAAACCACTGTAGTTGGGACTGCTCCACTCGTGTGTGCAGGGGTTGAACTTCCATATTGCTACGTATTGTCTGGTTACGGATCTTGTCCCTTTTCGTCACCTGAACCGCCTTTCTTAGGTACCTCATTTCTGAAGTTTGTAATTGCCTTTCTTGGGCTGAAGTCATTGCCCATAACTCACATCCATATGTCAGGACAGGCACATAGGTTGAGCGGTATACATCCATCTTTGTTTTCCTGCTTATTTCTCTTCTGCTGAGGAAACTTCTGTTTATTGCATGGAACAGTCTACCTGCTGCTGCCCTTCGTGCAGTTAACTCCTCTTTGATTCCTCCCCTGCTGTCTATTACCACTCCTAGATATTTAAAGTTGCTGACCTGCTCCAGTGCTCGTGTTCCCAGGGTTATCTGATGTCTCTTTTCATCTCTGGCGATCACCATGGTTTTTGTTTTGGAGTTGCTGATGTGCATTCCTCTCTTCTTCAACTCCTCTTCTCAGACCTGCAAGTTGATCTGGAGATGTGCTTCGGTTTTCGTGATCAGGGCCACATCGTCTGCAAATGCTAGTTCCGATATGTAACTTGGTCTCATCTTCCAATACACCACATCACCACACACAGCAAATAACACAGAAAATGCTCTCCAACAACCGGTGTCATAATTAATAACAGCAATCAGCATACACAATAGAGTTTGCATAAATAACAAAATACATCTCAACTAAATGATCATATATATATATATATTACCTACAGCGGAGGTTTTAAGCATTAGCTTTTGTTAACTCTTCCAGCTCATTCAACCCAGTTCTATCCTCTACACTGCCCTCCCCTTATCTACACATTCAACGCTCTCTCACAAACTCGTCTTCACGATCGAATTCTGTACTCTGCCGTTCTGTGCACCCACTCACACTCAGATCCCTTCAGACAGGTGATCTGTACATTCATAAATACTTCTTCTTCACATTTACTATCAGATCAATTACTATCTGGCGATCAGTGCATTCACACATACTTCAATCATGTCCTTCTAGTCGGAATCACGTTTTCACTTATGGTCACACACTCGGTCGATCTGTACATACACATACTTCAGAACACACATCGTTCACTCGGTGTCATGCACGCATCACACATATTCCAAAACATACATCTTTCCCTCGGTGTCTTGAATAATATTACAGACATTGAGATCTATTTTAGTCACAGGGTGTCCAGCATACTGACTTATACAGTGACTGACCAAGACTCAAAGGTGTATGTTGGTTCAGTCACCATGCAGCTCATTCTATCACTAACAAACTGCTAATAAACCATGCAACTCATTCTCTCTCTCTCCCGGTCCGTCTCTCAGTCTCTCCCTAGGCCAGCCTGACGAGTTCCTCATTGCCGAGTATTATATAGTCTCAAACAACTTCATGGCTGTGTCCAATAGTCTTATGTTGGTTGTCTGAATTAGCCATTACCCTAGTTTGGATCTACCTCCAACTAGTTGTTATTGGACGAATCACTCAAAATTCATGTCACTCTAAATGTTGCAACAGCAGAACGTGACGACCTCTGACTGTCACCAACCCCCCCTCCGCCCCACAACATAAATCGGAATTCCAGAGTGGACAGCTTCTAACCCCTACATATACCAGACACATTTTCCCCCTAATCCCTTGTTTCCTTTTTCGAATTAGTTTCGAGATGGTGATTGACCTTGTCACACATTCAGGTAACCTTTGTTCCCAGAGTCGCCGGTCCCATCACCCCTGCCCTTGAGGCCCATGCTCCAGCTGGATGTAGCAGACCCTCTGCTAGCCGTGATCTAACTTAGAACATTCTCACACTCATCCACATCATCATAACCATACTCAGTAAATGACATATCACACAGCAGGTGGCATATTTATTATATCATACTCATATCATAGAATGAGTAGAGAAATTACAAACAATATAATTCATATCTTAACTAAACATTCTACTATAACGGGAATTGTAAGCATTAGCTATTGATGGAATTCCCACCTATCTAAAAAAAAAAACAGTTCTATTGCCTTGCAATTACATCACACACACATCGCCTTAACTGCGTCTTCAACACACCTTATCAAATACTCTTCCTCACTGAAATCCCATCAGGCGGGCGATCTCGTATTAACTCGTTCACAATGTGTCCTTGCTTACAAACACACGTTCAGATTATCTATTAATGCAAAACTCACACACCTATTTGAGCGCTCCTGTTCTATCACTAAACATTCGTCCAACAGTCTATCAATCGCTCCTCTATCTAAGTCGGTGAGTTAAACATACTATCCACATTCAGTCTCTCTCTCTCTCACACTCTCCTCCATACAGCCTCTCTCTCTAGCCTTTCTCTATCCAGCCTCTCGAGCTAAACTTTGTCTCGAGTTATATATCCTCAAGCAAGGCCAGAGCTTGACCAATCGATCTCAGGTGATGGTCATCTTCAATCCAATTGGACCAAAACACTTTGCACACCTGTCACTCCATTTCTCTCGCAGCAGGCCCCGCTGCCAATTTCGTCTGTCAATCAATCTCCCCCTACCAAAATCGGAAGGCCAGTGGTCAGTTTCTACCTGTCCACATTCCTTAACCCAACTCTGTTCTCCTTTGCTGAGACGGTGAGTGACCTTGACATGCATTCAGGTAGCTTTAGGCTTTAACATGTTCATGCATCCTAAACTCCCCTTGCACCGGCGGTAACTGTTACATTACCTCCCTAAACTACAGACCGAAACATGGATGGTCATTTTTTTCCATCTGGCAAATGACCACCATTTTCGTCTCCACTATCTAAAATGTAAACACTACTCCTGTTTACAACTCCACTCAAATTGTACCTGCCTTGAAAAGAAAACACTGTCACACAATTTCCGTCTCCACTATCCATAATGTAAACACCACTCCTGTTTACAACTTCACTCACATCGTACATGCATAAAAGATGTCATTTGATACATATAAACTTTTGATAATACATACACAATCAATACAAGCAGAAGAAAAACGCTGTGGCTGGTCGTTTTTACAACACAAGCCACCACTTTTACATCGTTTTACAGTCAAATTCACCCCTGTCTGTCCCTGCGGGACCTTTAACTCATCAAAACAGAAACACCTTAAGGAATTCTCCTTACTCATTGAGGTCAACATACCTCGCCCTGTTCCCGTGCCTTCCTCTAAGGACACAAACCTTCATTGTTACACTCGACCAGTTCAGGTCAATTTTCTCAGGCGGTCTCATTACACGCCTGGCCGACGATTCACTTCATACTAACTCCTGTGAGGCCACGAATTTACGTGGGTTATCCTCGGGCTAGTTATTCATTGTCTCTCTTGACAGCTATCCCCTCTCAAAGAAAACAGCAAAATTCTTTATGTTTCCCACAAAAACGATATTTGACAACATATGTCATAGTCAATATTACAACTTCTGATCAATATAGTCTTCTCTGCAAAGACTCCACATACATGTGATAAAATATACAATATGTCTTGTTATGGTATATCTCCGATTAAGTCGTCCAGCTGAGTGTCCCACATGCTAGTTCTTATTCTGGAACTCATGGTGACCTGTGCTTGCAGAGCCTACAGTCTGGATGAGACATACTGCTCTGTAGATCACCTATATAACCTGTATCAAATACCTGTAAACATGATGATTCAACAACAACAACAAAAACCAACAAAACACAAGACAAATGCATTGCATACAATGTCGAAACCCAAAACCAAAATATTTGCACGCATACTTATGATATCAATATTTCAGTCAGCAAGTATCACACTTTGATACTGTCAGGATATGTAATCATGTTTAAACAACAAAAAAAAACAACAAAATAAAGAAAAATTCAATGCATACTATATCGACCATACAACCCACTAAAAATGCAAGTAATACCATTAGTCAAAACCTAAACACCAAATACTAATGTCAAAATATTTGCACGCACACTCATGATATCAGTATTTCAGTCCGTAAGTATCACACTTTGATACTTATGTATGGACACATAATCCTGTTTAACCAAATCAACAACAATCAATTGCTCCTCTATCTAAGTCGGTGAGTTAAACATACTATCCATATTCAGTCTCTCTCTCTCTCTCACTCTCCTCCATACAGCCTCTCTCTCTAGCCTCTTTCTATCCAGCCTCCCGAGCTAAACTTTGTTTCGAGTTATATATCCTCAAGCAAGGCCAGAGCTTGACCAATCGATCTCAGGTGATGGTCATCTTCAATCCAATTGGACCGAAAGACTTTGCACACCTGTCACTCCATTTCTCTCGCAGCAAGCCATGCTGCCAATTTCGTCTGTCAATCAATCTTCCCCTACCAAAATCGGAAGGCCAGTGGTCAGTTTCTACCTGTCCACATTCCTTAACCCAACTCTGTTCTCCTTTGCTGAGACGGTGAGTGACCTTGACATGCATTCAGGTAGCTTTAGGCTTTAACATGTTCATGCATCCTAAACTCCCCTTGCTCCGGCGGGAACTGTTACATGGAGCTGTAACATGATTTAGTGACATATTCCATCCATACCATACATTCGTTGAGCCGATCAGCACTTCAGATGGTAAGTGTATTTGGCCACAATGTCTGGACATTTCAGATGGTTTTTCAATGTCATTATTGGTTTTTCTTACAATCAAACTTTACATTTGTTTGTAATTGCACTCATTATCTGAAAATATATATAATGCATGTATTAGCTTATTTGCATGCTTTTATAATTAGTGATAATTTTACATTGCTTTATTTTGGTAAAAGGTATTTATTTGATTTCTAAGTATTCCTACAACCTTAAGGGATGTCTTAAACCAAATCTATACCTAGGCTCCCCCTCACTTCCTCTTATTCGTTCTCTCTTTCCCCCTTTTCTGTTCCGCGTGTAAGTGCTATGAGTAAGTATGTTATTTATTGTCCAAAATTCATATCAATAAAACTATATTGATTGATATTTACTTGCAAGAAATACTCATTACTTTGAAACCCATTTAATGGATAATGATGTCCCCTACTCCACAGTTGTCAAAGCCCTACGTGGAATAAATCCCAATGCGGTCATAGGCCCTTATCATTGGCCATACGCTGTCGCCACAGAACATTTGAGAATTCCCTACTTTGTGACGTCACAGATGCCCATGGACCAGAAGGTATCGCCATTTCTGATTCGCTTGTTTCCAGACCCCCACGTGTTTGCTAAGGCCACAGAAGACATACTGAATTACTACGGACTCGACAAAGTCGTAGTGTTTCATGATTCGGAAGCAGGTAAGTTTGAATTGATTTTATTTTTAATGCATTCAATGATCCCAAGAATCGATCAAGAACGAAACCTGATCGAGTTGTTTCTATGGTAAAGGAAAAACTGTACGCTTAATTGTAATGTCCACTATTAAGGTCCGCCATGTACGAGAGGGCTTCAAATGAAAACTTTAAAAAGTTGGATAGAAATTAGAAAACCCATATCTTTGTATTGTAACTTGTTAATATGGTTGCTAATGATGTCATGAGTGTCCTGGACGTGCCGTCAAGGGGCAGACGAACAACTTGACGTCCTAATTGCAGTTAAAAATGGCCGCCCCACAATTGACATGCAACAAAAAGGAGCAGCATTCTGTTATCCGTTCTTTGAGCAGCGAAGGGGTAAAACTTATAGAAAATCATCGACGAATGAGTCAAGTACGGCAATGCATGCCTTTCCCTCTTTCAATCGGCGATTTTCCTATACGAGGCAATCAACCATTGCAATCGAATCTGGGGTTACTACTCGGTGTGCCTGATCTTGTCATGAACAACCTGTAACGAGCTCCCGCCGTTTTGGAACTTCCTACTCCACTCATACACTTGCTGAAGTGAAGGACATTGATCACCATACTGGACCTTCATTCGCCCTGATGAACTTCCATAGGCTTCATCCCTTCGCTGCTAAAAAACAAAACTAATAACTGCTCCTCTTTGATGTTTATCAATAGTTAGGCCGCCATATTTTAACTGCATTCATGACGTCATGTTGTTCGTCTGCACCATGATGTCATGTTGTTCGTCTGCACCATGATGTCATGCTGTTCGTCTGCACCATGATGTCATGCTGTTCGTCTGCACCATGATGTCATGCCTTGGCCGTTCTCTCTCTCCGCCCTATACAGCTACACCGACTTGGCCGTTCTCTGTCTCCGCCCCATACAGCTACACCGACTTGGCAGTCACGTTGATTATTTTAACTTTGGTGGGAATTTTGATTTCTCTGGATCTTCTTATGTTGTTTATAGTCAGAAACGACCCTCTTAAAGACCAGTTGCAGTTACAATTTATGCTTCAGATTCGAGGGAAGAGTTGAATGATTGCAAATGATTGGAAATCGGAATACTTTTAAAAAAGGACCAGCTGTAGTTGTGGATTAAGCGTCTATGTCCTGGACGTCTTCAGTGCTCCAACATTTCTCAACCGAAGGCTCGTGCCCTTTCTATCTTTAGTCGACGAGATGATCTCAGTTCATACATGTTTGTAATGGTGGTGTTATAGTAATCTCAGTTCATATATATTTGTAATGGTGGTGTTATAGTAATCTCAGTTCATATATGCTGGTAATGGTGGTGTTAAAGTAATCTCAGTTCATACACGTTTGTAATGGTGGTGTTATAGTAATCTCAGTTCATATATGCTGGTAATGGTGGTGTTAAAGTAATCTCAGTTCATACATGTTTGTAATGTTGGTGTTAAAGTAATCTCAATGCATACATGTTTATAATGGTGGTGTTATAGAAGTATGTTGTAATGGATATGTACATCTAGGAGTATTGCCTTAAACTTTCCGTCCTATTCTTCTACAAATCTCTTCAGCTAGATAGGAAAAAAAAAATTAAAAAGGTGTTAAAGTTGATTAAGGTTGAGTTTAATCAAAATTTTAAAATGGATATGGTCAGATACCACACCGAAACGAGAACACAAACAAAACCTACGTTACGACCAATAGGCCTTCAGCAGGAACAACAAATAACAACAACACTGAACTAACAAATCAACATATAATACAAAAATAGTCTGCTTATCTGATAGTAGACCCAGTCTGTCTAAACGACCGGTTGGGTCAGATGCTTAACTGAATATGAAGGGACGCGGTCAAATAAGGTGGCCAGGAGAGCGTAAGAAGTGAGGGTGAATGGGCCGCATTAGCCAGTGATGGCCAAATATGGAAACGGCCAAATAGTGATCCAAGTGGGAGAACAAAAAGAAGGTAGTATAGGCCGGGAGGGGGTGAGATTAATGGCAGATGTGAGATGTTGGTAATGGCGGTGTTATAGTAGTATGTTGTAAGGATATGTACATCTAGGAGGGTTGCCTTAAACTTTGCGTACTAATCTTCTACAAATCTCTTCATATATGTACATCTAGGAGGGTTGCCTTAAACTTTCCGTACTAATCTTCTACAAATCTCTTCATATATGTACATCTAGGAGGGTTGCCTTAAACTTTGCTTACTAATCTTCTACAAATCTCTTCATAAATGTACATATAGGAAGGTTGCCTTAAACTTTGCGTACTAATCTTCTACAAATCTCTTCATAAATGTACATATAGGAAGGTTGCCTTAAACTTTGCGTACTAATCTTCTACAAATCTCTTCATATATGTACATTTAGGAGGGTTGCCTTAAACTTTGCGTACTAATCTTCTACAAATCTCTTCATATATGTACATCTAGGAGGGTTGCCTTAAACTTTGCGTACTAATCTTCTACAAATCTCTTCATATATGAACATATAGGAAGGTTGCCTTAAACTTTCCGTACTAATCGTCTACAAATCTCTTCATATATGTACATCTAGGAGGGTTGCCTTAAACTTTCCGTACTAATCGTCTACAAATCTCTTCATATATGTACATCTAGGAGGGTTGCCTTAAACTTTCAGTACTAATCTTCTACAAATCTCTTCAACTAGATGGTAACCGCCACCATAGTTGATCTGGTGAAACGCTCTTTCTTTCTCTGGATCATCTCAAACCTCCACATCCTTTACAGTTGCTTGGGAAAACTTTCATTATATCATCATCATCATCAGGTGCCTTACCGGTTGACATTGGCGATCAAGGACCTCCACCCACTTCTATCACGTGCGTCGCTTACCAACTCTGTTGTTGATTGTCGCCCATGCCATTCTCTCAGGCTGGCCAACATCTTCTCTATTTGCCTTCCTCTGTCTTACTTTCCTGCTATCTTCTCCGTTGTAACAACGTTCTCCAAGCCGCCTCTTCTCATAACATGTCCGTTAAAGGACGACTGTCTTGTTCTGATTATTGCAATGGCGATCTTTGTATTTGTTCCTCTTCGAGTACTGTATGGCTTGGCTTGGCTTCGTTCGTTCTAAATCTTCCGCTACCAAAACCTTGACACGGGCCTATGTAGCAGAATGTAGTCCAGAGAACGGAATGCGTTGTGTCGTAGTTTACAGCTTGACTATGATATTTGCTCATTTCGGTCCAACACATCCGACTTAAGCAAACATTTTTTTAGTACCGGGTTAATATTCTCTCTTCGATCCCTTCTCCTTAGCCAGTCTACGCTGTTGCAGCGTGTTATTCAGGATCACCGCGTGGAGGTGTAGAAGGATCGTGGCAGCTCGAGTACTGTATCATTAGCCTTCCTTGCAGTCCATGGGATAAGCAGCATTCATCTGTAAAACCACATCTCCGCTGCTTTTGAAGATCTATGCTTTTGCTTGCTGACTGTCCATGATTCACTGGCATATGTCAGTACTGGTTCCTCATTCTATATGATTTCTAAAATCCACACACCTAACAAAACAAGCAAACAAATTGTCTCGACTTCCTTGACAGCAACTTCCCGCCTATTCTGGATAATCTACTCTCATTCTCTTCAAAAATCTGGCAAAGATGGCGCCGTAACTGGCTGCGAGTCTACATTTCTCTACTGTTTTGGATCATTATGGATGCCGCCAGACCACGGATTTGCCTGGAATTCACACTAGTCGACGACTTACACTTGTGTTCACGGATACGTGGAGTTGTTTTCCGTCTGGACTTGTTATTTCGTTCTTTTTTTGTGATTTCTTCCTTCCGTTTATCCTGGTCTGGACGCCGGCTGAATGGCGCTACGCTTATACCTGTGTCGTATCTCACGGGTTAGTTCTGCCGGTTCACCTTCACGAATATGGCGTGTGGGAATTTTAGATGCTACTATGATGAACTGAATACAGCTAGGGAGAGATGCCAGACTCACTCACACGTTGAGTGTTGTCCATACGACCTCTTGGGGTTATCGAAAAGGCACGACAAACTGCGTTAGATGCCTTCCCACCTTTCTACCCTGCGGGTTACATGTTTACGGAAAGGCTTCGGTGGTAACTCTGAGGCACAATCTGCATCCTATGCTATCTCCAGTCGTCTCGATAAATGTCTTGCCACTGGCAAAATGTAGCTTAGGCTCTATGAGTGAGGTTTACAAAAGGCGCAGTTTCTTCCTCCCTTTAATCCAAATCTCCGCGCAAGTCACCCATTTCAGCGGACACAGCAAGAGATACGACTGTCCACACGGCTGAACAAAGAGAGTGGTCTTCATCACTTGTGATGGACAACTATCACTCTCATTCTCCAAGGACACTAACTACTCTTTAACCACTTTCTCCTCGAAGTTACTCTCTCATCAGCTTAACTACTGTCGATTCTTGCTAGAAGTGTGCTGTCTCAATACCTCCATTACTCGTTCGGATTGCTTCGCAGCTCTTGGGTTCGTCCTTGACTGGCAGATAAACCCCTCCACCACAACAGCTAGACTTATCCGTCTGGCTGAACTGGTTCTTATCTTCAACGCTTTCAAGCTCAACGGCAAATTCTTCATTCAGATAAGAAACAATAAAGTTGAAAAAAATAAATAAATAGGTATGGTCAGCTACCGCACTGAGACGAAAACACAAACGAAGCCTACCTTACTACCATTGGAGAGGGGCCAGACAAAATGACTGAGTAGCAGGTGGAGCTCTTTAGGTATAGCTGCAGAGCCCACCGGCGAGTGGTGCATGGTCTGGGTTCCACCAATCCATCCCTATTTCGTGGGTGAAATGCGTTCTTGTCTCGTTCTTTACTTTTTTGTCCTCTTGTGATTTATCCCCACGGATGACGAAGAGATGCAGACCAGCAGACATTGCACCTCTGCCCCTTTGTGACGATCCCCCAGGTGGCGGGGATGCCACACATACCATCACTACAGGTGGGTTGGAACAACTGACGGAAGAATCATGAGATAGCCGATCCAGATGAATATTATATGTCCCTGGTCGGACGTGACGATCCTGGGACACCGACACACTAGGCTGTCTCCCTTCGGGGATACTCAAAAGATGCGTCCATAACCCCCCTTCGTAGTCATGATGCCTTTAAGACAACATACTTTGTACGAGATATCACGTTGCCCCAACAATTGAGGGCTGTGCTGTTGTCTGGGAGGCATTGGGCTGCCAAGAGCTGCCAGCTGACAGCTAAAGGCACAATATCATCATATCATCATCACGTTACGAGCAAAAGACCTTCATCAGGGACACAAACAACAACAATAATGAACTAGGGAATCATAGAAGTAGAGGACGGCGTGGGCTTGTGGTTAAGGGACACTGCTCACAACCGAAGGTGCTGGGTTCGATCCCAATCACAGCACCGGCCGTTATCCCGGGGAAGCAAACCATTAGAAAATGCAGGAAGAAGCAGACCCGTACATAAAATGCATGCTGAAATCGGTTGCACTTGGCCGACAGGCGCAAAATAAAAACCACAGTGCAACGCACACCGCCTTGTGGAATAGAAAAAGAAGGCAAACGCAAAAAAAAATAAATAAAAATAATAGAAGTAGAGAAGAATACATAGATGGGGTAAGTTAACATATAAGAAGAACATATGGTACTTAACTGAGTGAGTGTCAAGTCATTCATTCAGATAAGTAGAGGGACTATAGGTACGGACATCACCAGTAGCTACACATCTGTTACCGGGCACGAAAATGGGCTAAAGAATAATAACACTGTACCCTGCCAGGCATGTCCTAAGAAACTACTAATGTGGATTGGAAATTGGGCCGACTACTCCTATCCAGAAAATAAGGACAAGAGTTCTTGGACGCTACGTGACCCCAATTTTAGCATCGAATCATGGACAATCAGCAGGCAATCTGCAGGGATCATTGGAGGCAACATAGATGTGGTTGTGCAAAAGAACGTTAAGAATACCATGAGCTGCAAAGACGGCTAATGACGGGGATACTTGAAGAGGAACAGGCACAATTAGGACAAGGCAGTCATCCTCTTTTCGGGCACGTCATGAGAAGAGGAGCGTTGGAACACATGGTCACATCGGACAGAGTCGCAGGAAAGAGGGACAAAGGGAGGCAGAGAGAGAGAAAAGATTGGTCATCTTGACGGAGTGGCATGGGAGACGGTCATCGGCGGATCTAATCAAAGGACAAACGTGATAGGAGAAAGTGGAGGTCCATGATTGCGAATGGTAACCGGTTGGGGATGATGATGATGATGATGATGGAGGTGATGATGAGGGTGGGAGTGATGAAGTTGGTGGGGATGATGAAGGTGGGGATGATGATGGTGATGGGGATGATGAAGGTGGGGATGATGATGGTGATGGGGATGATTGAGGTGATGATGAGGGTGGGGATGATGATGGTGATGGGGATGATGAAGGTGGGGATGATGATGGTGATGGGGATGATGGAGGTGGGGATGAGGGTGGGGATGATGATGGTGATGGGGATGATGGAGGTGATGATGAGGGTGGGGATGATGATGGTGATGGGGATGATGAAGGTGGGGATGATGATGGTGATGGAGATGATGAAGGTGGGGATGATGATGGTGATGGGGATGATGAAGGTGGGGATGATGATGGTGATGGGGATGATGAAGGTGGGGATGATGATGGTGATGGGGATGATGAAAGTGGGGATGATGATGGTGATGGGGATGATGAAGGTGGGGATGATGATGGTGATGGGGATGATGGAGGTGATGATGAGGGTGGGGATGATGATGGTGATGGGAATGATGGAGGTGATGATGAGGGTGGGGATGATGATGGTGATGGGGATGATGGAGGTGATGATGAGGGTGGGGATGATGATGGTTTGGATGATGAAGGTGGGGATGATGATGGTGGGGATGATGAAGGTGGGGATGATGATGGTGATGGGGATGATGGAGGGGATGATGAGGGTGGGGATGATGATGGTGGGGATGATGAAGGTGAGAATGATGATGGTGATGGGGATGATGGAGGTGATGATGAGGGTGGGGATGATGATGGTGATGGGGATCATGAAGGTGGGGATGATGATGGTGATGGGGATGATGGAGGTGATGATGAGGGAGGGGATGATGCTGGTGATGGGGGATGGTTGTGGGAATGATGATGGTGGTGAAGATGACGATGATGATGATGGTGGTGATGAGGGTGGGGATGATGATAATGATGATGCCGATGATGATGGTGATAATGATGATGGTGATAATGACGATGACATTGATATGATATGGTAATGATGATAACGGTGGTAATGAGGAGGATAATGATTATGGGGATATAGCTAACTGGGATTACATCGCGCCAGAGTTCGAAATCACAGACGGACTTAACAAAATTCTCGCGTGGTTCGTTCCTGGTACGACCGCTCCTCCAGTCGATCTAGCTGTAAATAGGTACCTGACGTATGAGTTGAGGAAGATGTAAACAGCAAAGAAGAGAACAAGCCTTAGTCCATGAAAGCAATTGTTGCCAAAAGACCCACCTTTACCTTGACCTTGATTTCTATAACAGGGGAAATCATTCTTGAGCGACTCTGCCAACAACCACAGATGGAAGTCACTAGCTTCTTTGTTGGGAACAATTCTCTCTCAAACATCAGAGAGCAGCTGAAAATTGTCCGCAGCAAATTCTTCACAACATTCATCAGCGTACTCAATCCGATCAACATCCGGTACCTACTTGAACAGGTAAAAAGTGTTAAACATAGTAGCGTTTCTTAATCCGTTACCATCTAAATAGTCTATTTTATATTAGCTAATTAAATTTGTCAGTCTGATTGGCATATTATAGATCCACCATTTCATCTGCAATTACCTTATTCAGCTTATAATGTGCCCTAAATTAATTATTTTGTAGTGTGGTTTTATTGCAAATGGTATTGCAAAGCTGGTGGGGACCGCTGAAGACCTAACACGCACAGTCTCCTTCGTGAACCCCACAGGACTAGACGCACAGCATCACTTGATCGTGAACCTCATCGGACTAGAAGTATAGCATCAGTTGATCGTGAAACTCACCGGACTAGAAGCATAGCATCAGTTGATCGTGAACCCCACCGGGCTAGAAGCATAGCATCAGTTGACCGTGAACCTCACCGGACTAGAAGCGTAGCATCAGTTGATGGTGAATCTCATCGGGCTAGAAGCGTAGCATCAGTTGATCGTGAACCCCACCGGGCTAGAAGCGTAGCATCAGTTGATCGTGAACCCCACCGGGCTAGAAGCATAGCATCAGTTGATCGTGAACCTCACCGGACTAGAAGCGTAGCATCAGTTGATGGTGAATCTCATCGGACTAGAAGCGTAGCATCAGTTGATCGTGAACCCCACCGGGCTAGAAGCGTAGCATCAGTTGATCGTGAACCCCACCGGGCTAGAAGCATAGCATCAGTTGATCGGGAACCTCACCGGACTAGAAGCGTAGCATCAGTTGATGGTGAATCTCATCGGACTAGAAGCGTAGCATCAGTTGATCGTGAACCCCACCGGGCTAGAAGCGTAGCATCAGTTGATCGTGAACCCCACCGGGCTAGAAGCATAGCATCAGTTGATCGTGAACCTCACTGGACTAGAAGCCTAGCATCAGTTGATGGTGAATCTCATCGGGCTAGAAGCGTAGCATCAGTTGATCGTGAACCCCACCGGGCTAGAAGCGTAGCATCAGTTGATCGTGAACCCCACCGGGCTAGAAGCATAGCATCAGTTGATCGGGAACCTCACCGGACTAGAAGCGTAGCATCAGTTGATGGTGAATCTCATCGGACTAGAAGCGTAGCATCAGTTGATCGTGAACCCCACCGGGCTAGAAGCGTAGCATCAGTTGATCGTGAACCCCACCGGGCTAGAAGCATAGCATCAGTTGATCGTGAACCCCACGGACTAGAAGCAAAGCATCAGTTAATCGATGGCGAAGAATAATTAATTTTTAAAATCGCCGACCACAAAAAAGTAAACATTGAAGATAACGCAGGTGAAGAAATAGACACAAACGATGATCATTTTCAAAGATTAAAGTCGGCCATGAATGTTCAAAAACTTGATCTCTTCAATTTCATTATGAAAAAAATATACCTGATCAAGATATGACCGATGCAGGTGAACTTTTCCTAAAAAACGAAAATGGCAATAAATAACACACTAACCCCCCCCCCCCCCCCCCCCCCCCCCCCCTTCACACACACACAGAATACATCAATGCACAAAAGAAACATTAAAAAAAAAATTATAAAAATAAAGACACTTCTTGAATCGAAAAAAGTAGTTTTTGTATATTTATTATTTGTTAATGTTCGGTAAGTGGTCTTTGAAATTAATTTAAGTATTAAATGAACGAATTTTCCTACTTCTTTTTCAGGGACTGTCGCTTAGTATGTTTTCTGCGCCCTTCAAATGGCTGCTTGTCAACATGGTAAGTATTTTGTGGTGCATTTAGTCTTGTCTATGTTTTGTTTCTCAAGGAGCACGGGACGACAGCAACATCTACACTCTTACTGGATCGTGTTTCAAAGTCCTTTATTCTCTACCATGGACAGCATATTGGGATCCTCGCACTCATATGTGAAGTCTTCACGACTACAAACTAAGTAGGAACCCTTACATTGACCAACAGAGATAACAAGTATGAAGTCTTCCAAACGTTGCTGTCAACAGGGATCCCACATTGGTATGAAGTCTTCCAAACAACGCGGCCGAAAGGGATCCCACACTCGAATAAAGTTTTCCAAACGACACGACCAACAGGGATCCCACACTCGTATAAAGTTTTCCAAACGACACGACCAACAGGGATCCCACACTCATATGAAGTCTTCCAAACGACGCGGCAGAAAGAGATCCCACACTGGAATAAAGTTTTCCAAACGCCGAGACCGAAAGGGATCCCACACTTGTATAAAGTTTTCCAAATGACACGACCAACAGGGATCCCACACTCGTATAAAGTTTTCCGAACGCCGAGGCCGAAAGGGATCCCACACTCGTATAAAGTTTTCCAAACGCCGAGGCCGAAAGGGATCCCACACTCGTATTAAGTTTTCCAAACGCCGAGGCCGAAAGGGATCCCACACTCGTATAAAGTTTTCCAAACGCCGAGGCCGAAAGGAATCCCACACTCGTATAAAGTTTTCCAAACGCCGAGGCCGAAAGGGATCCCACACTCGTATAAAGTCTTCCAAAAGCCAAACGCCAACAGGGATAACAAAATGCTAACAAGAACTTCAAAAACTTATATGGTGAATCTCTCAGACAGCAAACTTAACAAGTTCCCCATACACACAGCAAATATCTTCAAACGCCTAATAGAGACACCCAGAGGTATTTGAAAGTTTAATGACAGCAATCCAAACACAAAAGGCCAACAGGGATCCCCACAAGCTGAACAGTAACTTAAATACTAACATAGTGAATCTCCCAGACCTCAGGCCCAGCAGGATTCTCAAAAGTCCAACACAGACCCACAAAATATCTACAGAAATCCAAACACTTATAAAGTGAATATCCCAGACCTCAGGCCCAGCAGGGTTTCTCAAAAGTCCAACACAGACCCACAAAGTATCTACAGAAACACAAACACGTATATAGTGAATATTCCCGACCTCAGACTCAGCAGGGCTTCTCAAAAGTCCACAACAGATCCACAACATATTTACAGAAACCCAAACACTTCTAAAGTGAATCTCCCAGACCCCAGGCCCAGCAAACATAGACCTACACAATCTCATCAGAAACTCCCGGAAATCCATATAAACGCACATGTAAAAATAAAGCTTTCCGAACGGCATCTCATCATGGGCTCAACAAGCACGTTTGAAACTTCATGCAAGAACATGCAATGTAGTTATAAAGCTGACTGAGACTTTGGGCAAATATTGTATTCCATGTCATGACCTTCCACTTGTTATGTACTCTGTTGTCTTGCTGTCGGATGGTAAATGTTCTCGTTACGAGTAGGAATAGGTGCACATATATTTGTCCAAACCACTTCAGTATATCAGTATGTTATGCATGGTTCTCCAGAGTTATGTTGGATAGTTAGTTAGTTAATGAGTTAGTTGCCTATCGAAAACGATGTTGACGCCATCAGCAGACGGATTTGTCTTCATGATGTAACTTGCGCTGGTTTGGGATTATAGTGAGGAAGAAACTGCGATGGTCATTGACCTCACTCTCTAGTTCGAGCTACCTTGGACCAGTAGCAAGACGTAAGTCAAGACGACTAGAGGTACCTCGGGATACAGGGACTCTGGTTCTAGCTCTCGTGAGACCAGGGATCACTTGACAACTTGCGGGATTCGATCGCCCACCATTTATGTTCATCGGTTTGAGAGGCGAGTGCCTAATCTCTCGACCACAGCGACCCCCAGAAAACTCCACAGAGCCTGTTGACAACCAATTTCTCATCCCAGTCGTGTAGTGTCGTCACAAAGTGACCAGCGGACGATTGAGATGTCCATGTCCCCCGAAGTCACTCTCGGGCAGTCATACTGGCGCTGTAGGGGTTGGGCTAATGGGTCAGTGGTTGTCATTGACCATCTTTGTCCTTTTTTTTTGTTTTGTTTTTTGCGTTCGGCTTATTTCTCTAATCCGCACGGCGGTGTGCGGCGTACTGGCCATATGGAAATCACCAGACTGTAAAAAAATAAAACAACAACAAATAAAAACAAATCAAACTGTCATACGACATTTTTCCCCTTGCTGGGGTAGTCGAGGGGTTTTGAAGGCTGAGAGCTACAGGCCGCTTCGCCACTGCTGTCGCCACGTCGTGTGCTGGCTATGTTTGTTTATTTCACTCCAAACAGAAAACCAACATATGCCATACCAGGGATTCGAACCGCTGCCCTCCTTGACGGCAGGCAGGCCTCGAATCCATTCGGTCACGCACTCCTCGTCACCAAACTACGTGACGGAAAATCATATTAATCAAATCTGGGTCAGTTAAGCGTTCAGAAGTACATTATAAGATGTAAGATTAAAGCAAGATGGCGTAGAAAAAGGCCACCACATGTTTCTGAAATTTTGCAACTCAAACTAAAAAAAGTACCTAGTACAGGGGGCAGGCAGAACGAGATACGAGGTGTGTTCAAATGAAACTGAACCAAACTGCAACAATTGAATATACGTACGATGCACATGCTGATGTCACTTCAGGTGTAAACAACACATACCAACCGTCACGTTTGCAAAATTTCCTTATCCTCCGACTTATAGTTTCCTCAAGCAGATAATTGAAAACATGGCGGATGTGAAATGGAATCCGTTCAGAGTTTATAAGCGAGTGGTGATTCGGATTCTAATAGCTGAAGGATGTTAACCAGTTGACATTTATCGCAGAATGCAGGCAGTGTATGGTGACAAAAGTGTGTCGAAGACAACAGTAAACTCGACAACAACGTTTAAAGAAGGACGTGAGCTAACGAAAGATCTTCCGTGAACAGGTCATGCGCATATTGTTGCGTCAGAATATGCAATAGCCAAAATTGATGCAGCAATTCGGGTGGACCGTCGCCGGAGCTTACGTTCGCTAGCAGAATAATTCGATGTGTCGCTAGGGACAGTTCAAATGATGATTAGAAAGAAACTGAAGTATCGGAAGATGTGTTCACAATGGTTACCTCGGCTGCTGACCAACCACTATAAGGAAGAACTATCCCTAGCGACACTTGGAATTCCCGATGTACACCTCTTGGGAAGACCAGAACAGCAAGACAGAATATAGCATCAAACAAATGATAGGACACGGTCTTCTCCTAAACAGATCAACTGCAGTTAAAATATGTGCTTCACATTGGAGCGAAAGTGTGAATGGTTGATGCTCTTAAAACCAGGCTTGCTTTAAAAACAAGCAGCCGCAGTGGTGGCGTCTGGTTCACATTGCAGCTAATAGATGAATGAATGACTCATGCTTGAGTGGATTCTAGTGGATTTTAGTAAAGTCTAGTGGATTCTAGGGGATTCTAGTGAATTCTAGTGGATTCCAGTGGATTCTAGTAGATTCTAGTGGATTCTAGTGGATTCTAGTGGAGTCTAGTGGATTCTAGTGGATTTTAGTAGAGTCTAGTGGAGTCTAGTGGATTCTAGTGGAGTCTAGTGGATTCTAGTGGAGTCTAGTGGATTTATGTAGATTCTAGTGGATTCTAGTGGATTCTAGTGGATTCTAGTGGATTCTAGTGGAGTCTAGTGGATTCTAGTGGATTTTAGTAGAGTCTAGTGGAGTCTAGTGGATTCTAGTGGAGTCTAGTGGATTCTAGTGGAGTCTAGTGGTCTAGTGGATTTATGTAGATTCTAGTGGATTCTAGTGGATTCCCAGCATCTTGCTGAAGAGGTACGAATATCCCCACCAAACCGTAACATCTCTCTTCTCTTCGTTGCTTCTCTTCTACCATTTGGGGGTGTAGAAATTGTGTAAGTACTTGCAATCGAATGTGCAGACAAACAGATGATTGGTCTGTTGTGTCTTTGCGTGATGGAGGGGGCTGCCCTTTTTGGCATTCATGCAGGTCAGAACTGGGTAGAAACGCCATTTCCTTTATAATTGTTGTCCTGACAACGGCTAACAGTCTGCTCTTCCGCCGAAGACGGAAGTGTCGGACCGAAAAGTGCAAATATCGCAGTCAAGCTGTAAAATAGCGACACAACACATTCTGTTCTCCGGACTACATCCTGCTACTTGGAAATCCCTGTTCAGAGTATGACAGCTGGAGCAACAGGCTCAATGCGGCAGTTAAAAATATTTATGAATTTCATCGAGATTATTTCTAGTGTTAAGGAATAAAGACCGCTTGCCACGACAGTCACAACGTAATATAAAGTGTGCATTTTTATTTTACCTCCCATAGAAGAAAAAAAACCTGTCTTACTTAGGTTTTTAACTCAAGTCTCGGGGTCAAAAGATCGACACCCACACCACTTGGACACCATTTCATCACTACTTACATCACCTTTTACATATCACAAGTTGTTTATGCAATGTCCAAACATTGGATATTTTTGGAATATCCTCAACTGATTTTAATATAAACGCATTTTCCAGCGTCAAGGACTCCCCGACCCTCAAGGACACCCCGACCTTTCAACGACTCCCTGACCCTCAAGGACTCCCCGACCCTCAAGGACTCCCCGACCCTCAAGGACACCCCGACCCTCAAGGACTCCCCGACCCTCAAGGACTCCCCGACCCTCAGGACACCCCGACCCTCAAGGACTCCCCGACCCTCAAGACCGCCCCGACCCGCAAGGCCGCCCCGACCCGCAAGGCCACCCCGACCCGCAAGGCCGCCCCCACATTTTAAAATGCAAAATTTTGAGAAAAAAGAATTAAGATAAACACAAGTCTTAACATTAACATCTACCTTGTCAAGGTGTTTTGTGGGTGAATGAGCAACCTGTAGATTCTGTTGACCTTTATGGTGTGAGCCTGTTTCATTTACAATACAGAGACAGCAAAGTTTAGTTCCAAAGTTTTGAAGAGAGGAAACTACCGTTTGGTCAGTTAAAACATACTGGTCAGACATGTTAGACCTGGCCAAACAAAACATATTGATCAGACGTGTTAGACCTGGCCAAACAAAACATACTGGTCAGACGTGTTAGACCTGGCCAAACAAAACATACTGGTCAGACGTGTTAGACCTGGCCAAACAAAACATACTGGTCAGATAAGTTAGCCAGGGTCAGGCGAAATATACTGACCAAGACCCTCACTTCACTTCCACGCATTCCTTACAGACTGTTTCATGGCAGTCTGGCTAACGAGGTGGGGAGTTGATGGGATCCCCGTAGTAGTGAACGAAACGCAAATGAAGCATATATAGTACAACCGCCTGGGGGACCACGGTCCATTGTTATGAGCACGCTCGGGATGTGAGGAAAGCTGCTGCAACCCGTCACTTTACGCACACAAGAATAACCATACTCATTGTGGACTTCAACGACAACAACAACAACAACAACAACAACAACAACAACAACAACAACAACTCCCAAAGTTTACCGGTAGTGGTACAGCTGGTGCAGTATATTTTTATATGGTTAGATGCTGAATTCACTTGTCGTTGTATCTTTACATTTAAGGTCCTTTTAGGAATTTTAAAATCCTGGCAACATAAATAATGAACATGTAAATTGCTACTTAGCTGAACTAAATTGAACTCAGCTCAGCTGAACTGAACTGAAGTGCATTGCACTGCACTTCACTTCAGTGATTATACTGGTTTAGAATATTTTACCGAGTCTGTACACTGTCGTACGACATTTTCCCTTTGCTGTAGTAGTCGAGTGGTCTTTTAAAGACTGAGGACTACAGATCGCTACGCCCCTGCTGTCGCCACGTCGTATACAGGCTATGTTTGTTCATTTCACACGCAACAAAAAAACAAAAAAAACTACTAATACCTTACCGAGGATTCGATCCGCTGCGCTCACTGTGAACAAGCAGGCATCGAAACCATCCAGCCACGCAAGTCTGTATACAACCAGTTTATTCCACTCCACCAATACTTAACAATAACTGTGAGCATCCATTTGATTTTTTAATGCATTAACTGACGCTGCTTCCATCACATTATGTGGCAGTGCATTCCAAGCATTCACAATTCCTCGACTAACATAAATATTTTGTAATATCGAATCTAGACTTGTCTTTAAACAATTTAAAACTGTTCTCTCTTGTTCTTGTAACCGTTGTTCTTTGAAAATCGTGGTATAGCCTAATTTATCCGTTCCATTAATTCATTTATAAAATCGTATTAAAGTTACCTCTGTTCTAGACACTGTAGACCTTTTCTTTTAAGTTTTACCTCATAATTATCATTACTGGATCCCAATATCAGTTGTGTTACTCTTCTTCGTCTCCTTTCTGTCATGTTTCTACTAGTACGTTTACTCGCTTGCTCCAGTCTGTCGATATGGGAATGCATTTGTGGGATTACGTATATGTTTTATTTACTATGTTAACTATTATTTACTATTTCTACTTGGGCCAAGAAATCACGAACGCCCATTTAATCAATAGGGAGATATCAAGAAAGATAGCAGCAGACTGGCTCAGCTTCAACTGTATTAAACCCAAACTGTAACAGCGGGCTAGATCAGCTTCAACTGTATTAAACCCATACTGTAACAGCGGGCTGGCTCAGCTTCAACTGCATTAAGCCCATACTGTAACAGCGGGCTGGATCAGCTTCAACTGTATTAAACCCATACTGTAACAGCGGGCTGGCTCAGCTTCAACTGTATTAAACCCATACTGTAACAGCGGGCTGGCTCAGCTTCAACTGTATTAAACCCATACTGTAACAGCGGGCTGGCTCAGCTTTAACTGTATTAAACCCATACTGTAACAGCGGGCTGGCTCAGCTTCAACTGTATTAAACCCATACTGTAACAGCGGGCTGGTTCAGCTTCAACTGTATTAAACCCATACTGTAACAGCAGACTGGCTCAGCTTCAACTGTATTAAACCCATACTGTAACAGCGGGCTGGCTCAGCTTCAACTGTATTAAACCCATACTGTAACAGCGGGCTGGCTCAGCTTCAACTGTATTAAACCCATACTGTAACAGCTGGCTGGCTCAGCTTCAACTGTATTAAACCCATACTGTAACAGCGGGCTGGCTCAGCTTCAACTGTATTAAACCCATACTGTAACAGCGGGCTGGCTCAGCTTCAACTGTATTAAACCCATACTGTAACAGCGGACTGGATCAGCTTCAACTGTATTAAACCCATACTGTAACAGCGGGATGGCTCAGCTTCAACTGTATTAAACCCATACTGTAACAGCGGACTGGCTCAGCTTCAACTGTATTAAACCCATACTGTAACAGCGGGCTGGCTCAGCTTCAACTGTATTAAACCCATACTGTAACAGCGGGCTGGCTCAGCTTCAACTGTATTAAACCCATACTGTAACAGCGGGCTGGCTCAGCTTCAACTGTATTAAACCCATACTGTAACAGCGGGCTGGCTCAGCTTCAACTGAATTAAACCCATACTGTAACAGCGGACTGGATCAGCTTCAACTATATTAAACCCATACTGTAACAGCGGACTGGATCAGCTTCAACTGTATTAAACCCGTACTGTAACAGCGGGCTGGCTCAGCTTCAACTGTATTAAACCCATACTGTAACAGCGGGCTGGCTCAGCTTCAACTGTATTAAACCCATACTGTAACAGCGGACTGGATCAGCTTCAACTATATTAAACCCATACTGTAACAGCGGGCTTGCTCAGTTTCAACTGTATTAAACCCATACTGTAACAGCGGGCTGGCTCAGCTTCAACTGTATTAAACCCATACTGTAACAGCGGGCTGGCTCAGCTTCAACTGTATTAAACCCATACTGTAACAGCGGGGTGGCTCAGCTTCAACTGTATTAAACCCATTCTGTAACAGCGGGCTGGCTCAGTTTCAACTGTATTAAACCCATACTGTAACAGCGGACTGGATCAGCTTCAACTATATTAAACCCATACTGTAACAGCGGACTGGATCAGCTTCAACTGTATTAAACCCATACTGTAACAGCGGGCTGGCTCAGCTTCAACTGTATTAAACCCATATTGTAACAGCGGGCTGGCTCAGCTTCAACTGTATTAAACCCATACTGTAACCGCGGGCTGGCTCAGCTTCAACTGTATTAAACCCATACTGTAACAGCGGGCTGGCTCAGCTTCAACTGTATTAAACCCATACTGTAACAGCGGACTGGATCAGCTTCAACTATATTAAACCCATACTGTAACAGCGGACTGGATCAGCTTCAACTGTATTAAACCCATACTGTAACAGCGGGCTGGCTCAGCTTCAACTGTATTAAACCCATACTGTAACAGCGGGCTGGCTCAGCTTCAACTGTATTAAACCCATACTGTAACAGCGAGCTGGCTCAGCTTCAACTGTATTAAACCCATACTGTAACAGCGGGCTGGTTCAGCTTCAACTGTATTAAACCCATACTGTAACAGCGGGCTGGCTCAGCTTCAACTGTATTAAACCCATATTGTAACAGCGGGCTGGCTCAGCTTCAACTGTATTTAACCCATTCTGTAACAGCGGGCTGGCTCAGCTTCAACTGTATTAAACCCATACTGTAACAGCGGACTGGATCAGCTTCAACTGTATTAAACCCATACTGTAACAGCGGGCTGGCTCAGCTTCAACTGTATTAAACCCATACTGTAACAGCGGGCTGGCTCAGCTTCAACTGTATTAAACCCATACTGTAACAGCTGGCTGGCTCAGCTTCAACTGTATTAAACCCATACTGTAACAGCGGGCTGGCTCAGCTTCAACTGTATTAAACCCATACTGTAACAGCGGACAGGATCAGCTTCAACTATATTAAACCCATACTGTAACAGCGGGGTGGCTCAGCTTTAACTGTATTAAACCCATACTGTAACAGCGGGCTGGCTCAGCTTCAACTGTATTAAACCCATACTGTAACAGCGGGCTGGTTCAGCTTCAACTGTATTAAACCCATACTGTAACAGCGGGCTGGCTCAGCTTCAACTGTATTAAACCCATACTGTAACAGCGGACTGGCTCAGCTTCAACTGTATTAAACCCATACTGTAACAGCGGGCTGGCTCAGCTTCAACTGTATTAAACCCATACTGTAACAGCGGACTGGCTCAGCTTCAACTGTATTAAACCCATACTGTAACAGCGGGCTGGCTCAGCTTCAACTGTATTAAACCCATACTGTAACAGCGGACTGGATCAGCTTCAACTATATTAAACCCATACTGTAACAGCGGACTGGATCAGCTTCAACTGTATTAAACCCATACTGTAACAGCGGGCTGGCTCAGCTTCAACTGTATTAACCCCATACTGCAACAGCAGGCTGGTTCAGCTTCAGCTGTATTAAACCAATACTGCTGTTAAGGGGAATACAGATGGGCCGGATATGTGACACGCATGCCGGGTAACAGATTGACACTTAGAGTGACGTCGTGGTGGCCAGACAACTTTAGCGCTCTCGCGGGCGATCGAGGCTGAGGTGGAGAGGCTGAGTTCTGGAGGCCCTGGGTTCAACATGGTACACCAAGGCAAGAGAACGAAATGAGTTTACTCAACATTTGGCTACATGGCATCAGACACACGTGCCTGACTGAATACCATGATTTTGAGATTTTTGAGATCTTTAACTAAGTATAATTTATACATTTAATTTAGAGGTCACGTACATGAGTTGAAATTACTATCTAGCATAAAAAACATTCCTCTGGGGTCAGCCTTGGCTAAGGGTCATCATAGGCTACGAAAAACGTAACCTCTAGTCTCTAGGATTCAAGTAAATATTCCAGACATTACAGGAAAGAAATAGCTCTATTGACCCAGGGAAACACGGCTCGTTCCAAGTAGATATCTAATATCAGCTTGTTATAAAGGTCGCTCTCTAAATCTCAATTCAACGTGTTATCATGTTTAACATTATTCTTGATGTTTAGTCTGAGCGATATCTTGTTTATACGGCATCAACATCGCGGCAAAACTGAAGAGGTACGTTTCTCTCTCAGCGGGTTGAAGCTCAGTTGGGGTAAATTGGTACCTGGTTATATTATAGTTGATATTGCCACTCATACTTGAGTTAGGGACTCCTGGCGCCTTGCTTTAGATGGTAGTTTACAGTAGCTTTCCTCACATCCCATGTCCTGCTTGAGAAGGTGAACCATGGTGATCCTGGCTGTATTACAATGCGAAGTTTCTTAGGAAGCTAACCAAAGGTGAGCACAGTACCAATGCTCAGCTATTTAGATGGGTTACTGTGAAACAGCCTGTTTGCAGAAAGAACCGCTTGGAAGTAAGGTGTATGGGGGTAGGGGGTAAGGGGTATGGGTAATGTTGTTTTGTATTGGCACACCCAGTCGCCAACGGTTGTGTGGTCTATTTATTGTTACCGGTTGAGATACAGCTGGTGCAATATCTCATGATTTTATAGGGTGGAATGTAGAATTCACTTGTCACTTAATAATGTTTCCTGAAAGTCAAATTCCTTTGACGAATGTGAAAATACTGGTAATATTAATATAGAACATAGTAAATTACTACTTAACTTAGCTTAGCCTAACTTAACTTAACTTACCTTAACGTAACTTCATATTACTGGCTTAGAAGCTCTACAGAGTCCGTATACACCCAATTTATTCCACTTCACCGATAGTAAAATTAACTGTGATTACTCAATCTATTTTTGAACGCATTTACTGATCCTGCTTCCACTACATCCCTTGGCAATGCAATCTGACCAAAAATTAATTCCCAGAATCAATTCTGGATCTGTCTTGAAAGAATTTGAATCTGTGCCTTCTTGTTCTTGTAGCCGGCTGAACTTCGAAAAACTTGGTATAGTCTTATCCAACTTTCACTTTACCTGATTTTCAGGCAATGAAAAGTTACATTTAGGAACCAAGCCGGCTTTGTTCGAAATAATCAATAGAAGTAACCTCTGTCTGAACTTTCAATCCATTTTTATTTCTCTTCCATCTCTCTTGCTTCATACCAAATTACAACTAGCTTCACTGTCTCTCTTGGCTCGGGATCACGATTGGGATCGTCACTGTGATCCTGTCGAAAGCCATGAGAAATCCCTTTCGCTGTCACACCACCGCTGCTGTAGGGATCCAAGCCTCCTCCAGAGCGAAGGGGGAGGCTGCAATCAGCTGAAGACATACTGTGCGGAGATGGCTCTTTCTGCACCTCAGGTAGGTCGGGGAAAGTTATTTGACGTTGAGGAACCACCTGTGTAGTATCTTGTTGAATTTTCTTGTCCAGCCGTAATTTTATTTGTTTTTGTTAGCGTTCGCCTTATTTCTCTAATCCCCATGGCGGTGTGCGTTGCACTGTGGTTTTTATTTTGCGCCTGTTGGCCCAATGCATCCGACGTCAGCTTGCAATTTATGTAAGGGTCTGCTTCCTCCTGTATTTTCTAAGGGTTTGCTTCCCTGGGGTAATGGCCGGTGGCTGTGATTCTGTCCAGCCGTATGACATGACCGAGCAAAAAAAGTAAGAGAAGAAGAGAACTAAGAAGAGCCACTGTAAACTGCTACCAAAATAAACGTCCAGAGTTAGCTCAACTCGACACGAACAGATTGGAACAACAACAACAAATAACATCCTCTTCTTGTTCTATCCTAAGCTTTACGTGCTGAATTGCACCCTCTTTATGTTCTGTTTCTAGTAGCAGGCTCTTATACCCATTCTTATTTCCGAGGGTGTACTGACATAAGTGGCAAACCATTTCGGTGATCATAGTGCCAATCCCCACTTCGTTGACCAAGTCGCTGTAGCACATCCTGTTTCGAATCTCCTCTCAGTCAAAGAAATCAATCAAGAAAAGAACCAATGAGCCAATCAAACCAATCATTCAACCAAACAATCGATCAGCCAGTCAAATAAATCGATCAGCCAAACAATAATTTAATCGAATCAATCATTCAACTTAACAATGAACTAGTCAATCAAATCATTCAATCAAACAATCGATTAAATCGATCACTCAACCAAAGAATTAGTCAGTCAAATCAATCAGGCAATCAAATAATCAAATCAGCCAATTAAATCTAAAATTTAACCAATCAATGAGTCAATCAAATCAACCACTGAACTAAACAAAGAATCAGTCAATAAAATCAATCAATCGATCAACCAATAAATGAAAGAATCAATTGTTAACAATCAATCAAATCAATAAATCAATTCAGTGAATTAAATCAAAAAGTTAACCAATCAAGCAATCAGTCAACCAAATCAATCTATAAATCAAACAATTAATCAATCAGTAAATCAAAATTAAATACTCAGCCATGAAATCTAGCAATCAATCAGATTGATTGATTAATCAAGAAATACAACAGCACACAAACTTTGGCGCAGTTTCCTACCACTAAGTCGGCTGCATCAGTCCATTAGAGTGATGCCCCTTGCAACTATTTGAACACAGCTAAAGAAGAACCAAAATGAATGATGTTTATGTCTGTATCTATACAGCACTTACACGAATACTCACTTCACCAATACACGGACTCACACGCCAATATAACGGTTCTTCGACTGATGGTGGACCCCAGTTCTAACTCTTGTGCCTTGGGCTCGGATGACATCAGCCTGAGACGAGCGGTATTTCACGATGCTGTACGTCTACACGCTCACATTAATCAAGCAGACGTAATGCAGCTGCAGAACCATACCTCTGTTAGCATGAGACGAATTATTCGAGGGGTAAGTATTTGTGAAAGTTTTATTTCTTCTAATTGTTGCAAATTTTTTGACATAGATGGGGGTCTTTGTGTATGACAAGGACAAGAATAGCACCACTGCCTCAGAGAGAGAATGTCGAAAGAAGCGACTGTGGCATGGCATAACACCGGCCATGGTTAGGTGGTTTGTTTAGAACAGCATAGATGGCTCCTAACAGGGTGAGGGTTTAATTTGCTCTATGTTTGAGTCTATTACGATGGACTCCCACATTGGTTAACCACTCTCCGTTAGCGCTTGTCCCAACGCAGCGGAGTAGGAAGCTGCTCGAATCTAGTCCGCCAAGCAGCCAATCCTTCTCCCAGCTACATCTAGCTCATACCAGAGCTGGGATCTGCATAGGAGCATCTGCTCCTGTAGAAGTACAGGTCGACTAAGGACAAAGATCTTCAGACTAATAACGGGATATTACACATTTGAGGCTCATCTCTACTCTCAGAATGGGTCTTGGCTTGGCTTGGCTTCGTTCGTTCACAATCTCCCGCTACAAAACACTGAAAGACTTAAGTAGCAGAATGTAGTCCAGAGAACGGATTGCGTTGTGTCGTAGTTTACAGCTTGACGATATTTGCACCTTTCAAGAATTTTTTGAGTATCAGGTTAGCATTCCTTCTTCGATCCCTTCTCCTTAGCCAGTCTGCCCTGCTGCCGCCTGTTATCCAGGATCACCGCATGGAGGCGTAGAATGGTTTTGGCAGCTTTGGTTCGCTGGCCCTGACGCTAGCATTCAGCTATGAGTCGCTGACCACTACAGTTCATGCGCTGATCAGCATCTTGATCCCAGAATGGGTCTGATAGACACCGTTGCAAACGATTGAGGAGCAAACATCAGAGCACATCCTGCAGGACTGTCCCACTCATTGTCCTATTGCACTGGCTATCAGTACTCATCTGTCCTCACGAACCCTCCCCCCCCTCCCCCCCACCCGCAGCACAGATGCTTCTGTTGGAATCTTAACAGAATGACCGGCCACGTCTTCATCATAAACCTGTGAGCGTCTTTGAGACTCAGTGGTTTCCAGGTAAGGTGTCCACCTCGGGTGCCTGAAGGTCGTGGGTTCGAATCACGGTGGAGACCGGGATTTTTACACACGAATCTTCAGGTAAAAATTCCTATGGTCTGCGATTAGCGAGATCGGACTCCCGTGTCCAGTGTCGAGCACGTTAAAAATCCGTTGACAGTTAGAAATTTAAAATTGGATTAACTGCGCTGGCCGGACACAATTCAAGTTAAATATCTACCCAAGTTGTACCTTTCCCCAGGTGTTTTTTTAATAGCAGCATATAGATGGCGCATAACTGGCTACGGGTCTACTTAGATCTAATGTTTGGGTCTTTTAAGATGGACACATCGGTTAAATCATCGTCCAAAAATCTGGATGCTTACAGACACCGCAGAGTCTTGTAAACCAGTAGAAAGACGTTAAGTTATGCTAAGTTAAAATTGATCGACCCAATTATGTCCCGCAATACGCACCAATACTTCTCACTGTCGCCGTAAACAGCAAGGTTTTCTTGATGTGTATCCTCAACACAACGTTTTTTGCTTCCCCTTTCGACAAAACAGTCGCCCATCAGCACCATGTTCTTTGATTAAACACTTTGAGAATGACCACCATTTTGGATCTCAGCTACGTACGTGCACACGACCCTTAGAGTCTGCTAATCTACAGTAATCAAAATGGTAGATGTTGCCGCCACATAATGACATATTTAGAAACTACAAACTACATTTTTCAATTATCCCATATCAGTTTGTGAGCTAATTACTGACTTTTCTACCTCACCCAACCATACACAGTTCATTTGACACATCACCACAATAACTGAAGAAGACATGTGCATTGCCCCGTAGGCAGTAGATTATTAAGAGCTACGGCAGATTATGTCTTCACCGGACTTAGCGAGCTGGTCGTTGTCGCATGGACAGTTTCAAAATTTTTATCAATCAATCAATCGATGAGCTGCAGTGGTCAGAGACCCATAGCTGACTGCTAGCGTCAGGGCCAGCGACCCATAGCTGACTGCTAGCGTCAGGGCCAGCGACCAATAGCTGACTGCTAGCGTCAGGGCCAGCAGACAAGAGCTGCCAAGACCCTTCTACACCTCCATGCAGTGATGCTGGATAACAGGCTGCAACAGAGCAGACTGGCTAAGGAGAAGGGATCGAAAAGAGAATGCTAATCCGGTACTCAAAAAATGCTTGCTGGAAGTCGGATGTGTTGGACCGAAAGGTGCAAATATCGTAGTCAAGCTGTAAACTACGACACAACGCATTCCGGTCTCTGGACTACATTCTGCTACTTAAGCCCATTTATGGTTTGGTAGCGGGGGAATTGAGAACGAACGAAGCTAAGCCAATCAATCAATCAATCAATCAATCAAAGCTCGTCGCTCCTCTCGGTCCATTGGCCATTGACAGCATACCACGGGCATACACGGTCCTGGGCAGCTCTGCCTCTCACCAGGTGTAATCATTTAATCTTAGCTCATTTTCACATTGTCTTCTCCATGTAATGTTGGGTCTACCTCTCTTCCTCTTCCCCTGAGGATTCAATATACGAGCCTGTCTAGCTATGTTGGACTGTGCCTTCAGTAGTGTATGTCTTATCCGTCCACCTTTTCATTGCTCAATTGTTTGTTCAAGAAGCTGTTGTTGTCCCCTTTCTAACAAGCCTTCATTCCTCACCATGTCCTGCCATGTTATGCCCATTATCCTTAGCAGACATCTGTTAACGAAGGACTAGAATCCTTGTTGTATGGCTTTGGTCGTTCTCCATGTTTCCGCTCCACACAGCAGCACCGACCTTGATGTTGACTATTCTAAGTTTGGTGTGAATCTTGAATTCTCTGGATTTGCATAAATTCTTTAGTGTCATAAATACCATTGTTACCTTTCCAATTATAGTCCGTACATCTGCACCTGTAACTCATGATATGTCAATTGTGCTTTAACTGATCATCATCATCATCATCATCATCATCATCATCATCATCATAATCATCATCGTCAAGTGCCCAGCCGGTTAGCGTTGACGATTATGGACATCCATTTCCTCTTATCACGTATGTCGTTGCCAGTTCTGTCGTTGATCGTCTCCCATGCTATGCCATTAAATCAAGTTATCCAATATCTTCTCTTTTGGCATACGTCTGTCCCTTTGTCCTGCGAATCTGTCAATCCTGAACGTGTGTTACAACCAGACTCTTATCATAATAGGCCAAAAACAGGATGGCTACCTTGTTCTCGTTTGTCCTATGAGCTGTCTTTGTGCATTCCCTTGAATTTTCAACACTCTTTTGGAAAACCCACATTTCTGTTGCCTCCAATGATCCATGTGCGGGCCTGCTGATTGTACATGCCTTGCTGCGGTATGTGAGTACTGGTTCAACGTAGCATACAAGAACTCTCTTTCTTAAATCCAGTGATAGGTTTTTGTTACGCAAATTTTCCCTTCATACTCTGAAAGCCTAATTTTGCCTTGTCTATTCTGTTCTTTTTTCATAAGTGCATCTTGCATCATAACTGATGTGAACGGCCACGTATTGAAATGATTGTGTTTGTTTTAGTTCAATCTTTTAACTTAGCGTCTTAATACTGGTTTAGAAAACTCTGCATAGCCGGCATACAACCAGTTTATTTTACATTTACTTGATCTGAAATTGCACATGCGCATCTAATCTATTCTTGGATGCATTAATTGACCCTGCCTCCCCTATTTTCAAGCTTTCACCACTCTCTGACTAACAACATATTACATTACATCTAATCTGGACCTTTCTTAAATTAATTTGTTCTTGTTCTTGTAGGCGGCTGAATTTTGACATATTTGTTATAGTCTAATTTATCCTTTCATTTTGTGTTTGCGTGCGTCTTATTTCTCTATTCCCCAGGCGGTGTGCGTTGCACTGTGGTGTTTTATTTTGCTCCTGTCGGCCCAGTGCATCCGACTTCAGCATAAATTTTATGTAAGGGCCTGCTTCCTCTTGCATTTTCTAAGGGTTTCCTTCCCCGGGGTAACGGTCGGCGCTGTGAAGGGGATCGAACCTAGCACCTTCGGGTCATGAGCCGTGTCACAAAACCACTAGCCCGCCGCCCCCTCCCCATCCTTTCAGTTGATTATCTTGTTGTTTTGAATGCCACAATAAGTAAGTTTACTCTTTTGTGCGCCCTGAAAATGACGTTAACTGACGGATTGCAGTAGCTTTACTCACATCACGAGCGTGCTGATGAAGGTGGACCGAGTTCCTTCATATGGTTGTGCTATGCTTGACTTCATCTTAGCGTCGATCCCTCATCCGGTTAGCCTGACTGCCATGAAAACAGCCCATTTCCAGGGAGGGCTACTCAGGAAGCCAAGATGAGGCTCGTGACCAGTATGTTGTGCCTGACCCTGACTAACATCTCTGATCAGTATGTTGTGCCTGACCCTGACTAACATGTCTGATCAGTATGTTGTGCCTGACCCTGACTAACCTGTCTGACCAGTATGTTGTGCCTGACCGTGACTAACATGTCTGATCACTATGTTGTGCCTGACCCTTTCTAACATGTCTAACCAGTATTTTGTGCCTGACCCTGACTAACATCTCTGACCAGTAAGTTATGCCTGAGCCTGACTAACATGTCTGATCAGTATATTGTGCCTGACCCTGACTAACATGTCTAACCAGTATGTTGTGCCTGACCCTGACTAACATGTCTAACCAGTATGTTGTGTCTGACCCTGACTAACATGTCTGACCAGTATGTTGTGCCTGACCCTGACTAACATGTCTGACCAGTATTTTGTGCCTGACCAGACGTTAGTCGCCCTACTCAGTTGATTATCTTATAAACATGTATTAAATCACTTCGAAATTTTCTCTTTTCTAGGCTTTGAAGGCCGTTACTTACTCTTTTCTAGCATTACTTCTGAATTCTTCAACTGTTACCTTAGTTATTCTTTTCTAACATTACTTCTGAATTATTCAACGGATACGTTATTTATTCTTTTCTAGCATTACTTCTGAATTCTTCAACTGTTACCTTAGTTATTCTTTTCTAACATTACTTCTGAATTATTCATCTGTTACCTTACTTATTCTACAGCTGGAAATTGATGGATGCACTGGTCATTTAAAGTTCTCCAGCAACGCTACAAGAGCTGAAAATTTTCTACAGTTGATGACTTTGGAGGGATACAGGACCGGATCTGTGAGTACAGCTTCATTTTAAATATATTTTTCATTTTCTCTTTCATTGTTTGGTTACCTCGATATATTGATCACTCCTACGTTTCATTATTGCTTCTTCCTTCAATGTCTTCATTTTCTGGCGTCTCATGTTTTGTGCTGGTTGTTATTACTATTGTCCTTGCTTATGTTGTGAATTGTTAGATGTTTACACTATTTCTCTTTCCCTGATGAAGTCTTTGTGGTCTTAACGTGATTTCTGGTGTGGTTCTGCCCCGGCGCGATCTTTGAGCTTGTATTTATGTTTTTGTCGACTTCATTTTGTTCTAAACTGCAGGGGAATAAGATTTGGACATTCTGTTGCGGTATTATTTAATATTTTGGGATCTAGAGATTTCATTTTCTTCTACTTCGTTATTCGTAATAAAAAACATTTTTTAAAATATCTTTTTCATTTTTGGCGTTCACCCTATTTCTCTATACTCTATGGCAGTGTGCGTTGCACTATGGTTTTTATTTTAGCTTGTCGGCCCAGTGCATCCGACTTCAGCATGCATTTTATGTAAGGGTCTGCTTCCTCCTGCATTTTCTAAGGGTTTGCTTCCCCGGGGTAACGTCCGGTGCTGTGTTGGGATCAAACCCAGCACCTTTCTCTTGTGAGCCGTGTCACTTAACCACTATCCCACGCTGTTCCCAGTTTTTCATTATGAAAAGGACGTTTAGACGTCATATTGAAGTTTACAACGAAGCTGTGATATCTGTGCCCGACAGATCCGCATTCAGCTTATTATTTTGGGTGTCGGGTTCGACTTCCAGCGGTTATCCATATATTTTTAGCCAGACTGCACGTGCAGAATGTTTCCAGGGCCGTCACTTATAGGCGGAATATGGTTCTGGTCAAATCTTGTTCGCTAATGCAAACAGCCAACTATAAGTCGCTAATGCAAACAACGAGCTATACGTCCTCTGATGCAAACAGCCAACTATAAGTCACTGATGCAAACAACCAGCTATACGTCGCTGATGCAAACAGCCAACTATAAGTCGCTGATGCAAACAGCCAGCTATAAGTCGCTGATGCAAACAGCCAGATATAAGTCGCTGATGCAAACAGCCAGATATAAGTCGCTGATGCAAACAGCCGCCAAATATAAGTCGCTGATGTAAACAGCCAACTATAAGTCGCTGATGCAAACAGCCAACTATAAGTCGCTGATGGAAACAGCCAGCTATAAGTCGCTGATGCAAACAGCCAACTATAAGTCGCTGATGCAAACAGCCAACTATAAGTCGCTGATGCAAACAGCCAACTATAAGTCGCTGATGCAATTAGCCAACTATAAGTCGCTGATGCAAACAGCCAGCTATAAGTCGCTGACTGCTATCCGGTCATTCACTGTGTTCAACCTTTATACCTCGAACTTTCTTTCAACCCATCAACTATCATCACACGATTGTCAAATTGTGAGTAACCTTTTGTCATAAAAGAGGTTTCTTTAATAGTTTCTCTTCTTGAGGAAAACAGGTTATTCACTGATTTTTTTCTAAATGTGTCGACGAAGTATTTCTAGTACTTTTTCTATTTCAAAATGGCTTCACACTAGATGATTAGTAAAAGCGTAAATAGCAATCACCCAATACAATTCCTGGACTAGCTTTACTCAGGGGCGACCCACGGCAAAATGGAGCACGAGTGCCTAACTATCAACATATATAGGTAATGATCCAAAGGCTGCACCTGGGGAGAAACAAATTGAAACCACGTTTCGGCCACAAGGCCTTTGTCGGGGAAAAGAAATGACGAAAACAACTAGCGAATCACATTTTTACATCATCATCATAGGCATCTCAATCTTTGTAGACCACGTGCTTGACGCCATGCGAGTTTTGTCCAGCTCTATCTCCTGTATTAGGGAGTTTAGAGTAGCCTGTCCTGGGCTCAAGCCTAGACGCTGAATATGGAGACCCTGGGCTGCCCATACTGTAGGATCCCCCTCTCGGCCTCGCTGGTATAATCCAAAGGAATGCAGAGCATGATAATGTGGCACCAGCTCAGCTGCAGGAGCTGCCGGAATGAGTTCGTAATTTTGAAACCATCCGGCTTAGGAGATACCACTCCGGATTTTCTGTCTGGGTTTACTCCCGTAGCCCTACCCTCTCCCGAGGTTTCCGCAAGGCAATAGAGTAGTTGTCCGCAGATGCTAGTTACTCGAGACATCCGATGACACTCTCATCGTCCCAGGACTATCCAGTACGCCCTGGCACTTGAGGGCTTAACATTTTTACAAGCTTCTCTGTAACTTGACATGGCCGTAATACCGATGGACTTCTATGTATCTTACTTTGAAACCAACTTCCCCACAACCCAGAGAGCTGACATTGTGTACACAGCCTCTACTTAATTAGGCCTAGTAATCTATGAAATGTTGACTCATGTAGTCGCCCCCCCCCTCCCCCCACTCCATAAATTAGGAAAAAAACACAACACACGTGTCCTAGTATCTATCGATTTGTCTGTCTTTCTCTCTTTCTGGCTTTCTCTTTCTCTCTCCCACTCTCTCCTTATCTCTTTCTGTTTTTCTCTCTCACACTCTCTCTTTCTCTTTCTTTCCCTTTTTCTCTCTCTCACACTCTCTGTTTCTCTCTCACACTCTCTCTTGTAAGTTAACTCTCTCTTTCATGTTGTTGTTGTTGTTTACGGACCTAGCAGCATCCTGGCTCTCCCCCTCTGGCCCAATGCCATACAAAGTGTTCCACGTATCTGGCCGCGAAGGAAGAAGCATTTCTCTAAAATTGGACGCTGAGCACTCAAAGAGATGATGATCAACGGTTTCATATGGGTGTGTACACAGCTGACACTCAGGAGTATGTTGTGGTTGGATTCTGTTCAGGTGTTTGTTTAGTGGGATGTGTTGGGTTCTCAGTCGAAAAATGGTGCTTTGATCCTTCCTTGTGAGTTGATCTACACTATTATTTGGATTGGGACTTGCCATATGTCTGTAGACCTCCCTTCCCATCTGTACAACCAAGTTTTTTATTTGCTATTTTTATGAGCTGTTTGCCTGTTTGTAAAGTTGATACTGTCACACATACTAATATTTTAATTTTTGAACAGCCTTCTTTTTGTAACCTTGACACGTGTTAACCTTGTAATTTCAGGGTCATTTGACCAGTGATTTGACTTGCTTTATTTCATCAGTTTTACATATATATACTTGTACACATACGTTTATATATTCGTGTGCTATTCTGGCAAACATGACAGCAGCTCATGTACACATTCACAAGCCCGTCTCAATTGTCTCATGGGACATTGCATTGAAAAGAAACTTTGAAAATTACCTTATCTATCTATCTATCTATCTATCTATCTATCTATCTATCTATCTATCTATCTATCTATCTATCTATCTATCTATCTATCTATCTATCTATCTATCTATCTATCTATCTGTCTGTCTGTCTGTCTGTCTGTCTGTCTGTCTGTCTGTCTGTCTGTCTGTCTGTCTGTCTGTCTGTCTGTCTGTCTGTCTGTCTGTCTGTCTGTCTGTCTGTCTGTCTGTCTGTCTGTCTGTCTGTCTGTCTGTCTGTCTGTCTGTCTGTCTGTCTGTCTGTCTGTCTGTCTGTCTGTCTGTCTGTCTGTCTGTCTGTCTGTCTGTCTGTCTGTCTGTCTGTCTGTCTGTCTGTCTATCTATCTAGCACTCTGTCTGTCTGTCTGTCTGCCTGCCTGCCTGCCTGTCTGTCTGCCTGTCTGTCTGTCTGTCTGTCTGTATGTCTGTCTGTCTGCCTGCCTGCCTGCCTGCCTAAATATTTTCCTATCTATCTATGTTCTTTCTGCACCAAATCGTCGCAAAAGACAGAAGTCAATGTTTTCCAGGTAGATCAGTCCGATCTACTTCCCGTATGTTGTTAAGATCCCACCATGGTGCCCTCTCTGCCGATTGTCCTGCTATATGTCTCTGTTGTCCGGTCATTCCTTTTGGTGCCACTGAATCTCCACTAAATCGGGTGTGCTAGACGTCTGTTGCTGTTCATTCAAACGACATGTCCGATATGCACCCAACGGTTTTTCTGTTTGATAGTAGGAACTTATTGGTGTCTGGTCTCTAATCGTTTTTCTTTATTTATCTTAAATTCTGTCAAGCCAATGTTAAAAAATTTGCTAAGACATTTATTTTCAACTGCAATCACCCTATTTTCAAAAGTTCTGAACATTTTTTAGCATTCACATCCATTTGTTAATATTTGTATTGTGTTTGAGTTTGACGTATTTATTAGTGTTTTTGACCTCCAGCTATTTATTAATTGGTTAACAACAAATGTTGCCATGGTGATTCGAGTGAAACCTTTTAGTTGCCGTGTCTCCGTCCTGTGCCGTTTTGATGTTAGTGAATGCTCAACCTTCTGTAATATTTCCATTCAGTTTGATTTGAATGACTTTGTGAGATTCATGACTTTTGGTTTCCTAGCATTTATCTCTAGGTCTATCTGTTCGGATAGTTATGAGAATATCTATCTTTATCTGTGTCCCATTAAAACTTGTACCCTGAAAAGCCAAATCCTCCACGAACACAAAATCTTCTAGTTTTATTATTTCGTCCGTTTTATACCTAACTGTTTAAGTATGGGCATAGTGAGTAAACATTATCATAACAAAGCATAAACAAGAGAACTTGCAAGAGCAGACCAAATCAAAAGCCAGGCAGTGGTTAGAAATCTAAAACAAAAATTCCAAATCCCACCATGGAAAAAAGCCGTCCCCTAAGATGGTAGAAACCATGGAGGGAATAGGGAAAAAGGGAACTCAGACAGATTCAGAAAGGAAATGTATCCCAGAAGAATATCTTAGGAGAGTATACCCACCAGAAGACAACTACTATAACTTAACTATAGAAGAGCAAGACATTATCATCAGACTGAGAACTTGGCATAACATACTCAAGTGTTACAACAAAATGAAGATTGGGACATATGACAGATGCCCATGTGGGGAGCATATCATGACCGTCGAACACATCCTGCAAAGCTGCACGCTCACGCAGGAAAAGAGAGAACAATACTGGCTTCGGGAGACAGATTTGAGACAAAAAGCTGTATGGAGACGAAACAGCCTTATAAACAACGCTCGTCTTTCGCTTGTCAAAACTCCAGTCTCCTCCACAGTCACACCCAGGCATTCCTTGATATCTTGGTGCCATCGTCTTCTTGGTCTACCCCCGCCTCTTTTGTCTGGTACCATAATTTCCATCACCGTTCTCTCAAGACCGCTGTGTCTCTTGATGTGACGAAACTATTTACATTTTCGGGCCAAAATGGGATTGATAAACCAGTTCTCCTCTATATTCAACTCTTGCAGAATGTCTACATTTGTCTTTTTTTTTCTCCGTCCACGAACTAGGTATAGATGTGATTATTCCACGATAAATCTATAAACACGAACTAATCATTGTAATTGTAACACTCCTGTTACGTCGCAAATGTCCATTCACCAGGAAGAACACCAACAGAGATGTGTCCTTACTCCGACCCTGTTCAGTATGATGTTTTCAGCTATGCTGACGGATGTCTTTAGGAATGCCAAGTATGGCATACCAATAACGTATCGCACGGATGATGGCCTATTCAATCTACGCAGACTGAAGGCGAAGGCAAAGGTGATGCGCGACACGATATGCGAACTCTTGTTTGCGAAGGACTGTGCTCTGAACAGTAACTCAGAACGGAATTTGCAGACTGGTATAGGCCGGTTCTCTGCTGCTTGTGACAACTTTGGCTTGACAATTAGCATAAAGAAAACCGAGGTCATGTATCAACCGGCACCAGGCACATCGTATAAACAGCAAGTGAGGGGACAGAAATTATAAGCGGTTGAATAATATGCCTGCGTCGGAAGTACACTGCCGAGATCAGTGACTATTGCTGATGAGCTGGCTAATAGAATAGCAAAGGCTAGCTCAGCTTTTAGCCGAATGGGATCAGTGACTATTGCTGATGAGCTGGTTAATAGAATAGCAAAGGCTAGCTCAGCTTTTAGCCGAATAGGATCAGTGACTATTGCTGATGAGCTGGCTAACAGAATAGCAAAGGCTAGCTCAGTTTTTAGCCGAATGGGATCAGTGACTATTGCCGATGAGCTGGTTAATAGAATAGCAAAGGCTAGCTCAGCTTTTAGCCGAATGCGCTCAACAGTAGGGGGACCTCGAGGAATCAGCATAATGACTAAGTTAGAGGTCTACCGTGCCACCATTGTCCATACCCTGCTCCACTGGAGTGAAAGCTGGACTCCAGGAGGCTAAATCATTTTCACATAAACTGTCTGAGACACAAACTGTACAGACGCTGGACCATATCACAGAAGTGTTGTCTAGAGCCAACATGCAAAGTATTCACGCACTTTTGGAAAACTCTCAATTGAGATGGGCTGGACATCTTGCCCGAATGTCAAGCGAAAGGCTTCCATGATCTAAAGAGGACCGGACCCTCTACAGTGAACTGAGTGAAGGAGAACGATCAAAAGGATACTCAAAAAACCTGTATATAATTAAGTGATGTCAAATAGACATGAACACCTGGGAAAACCTGGCTCAAAATCGCTCAACATGGAAGAGCACGGTCACAGACGGCGTTGAACTCAGCGAGGGTCTCCGTATCCAGGCATCTCAGGATAGACGTGCAATCAGGAAGCCAAGAGCAGAGAAAATATCAGAGACAACTGCTGACTACGTTTGCCAGGCACACACATACTTAAGGTTACATTATGACATCTGATGATGTTGGTAGTCCTCATCGGCCACGATGGACGAATTATTATTATTTGTAACAACACCTAGATGAACAAACACCACAATCATAATACAATCGCACCAAAATGGTAAAAGGGATTTGTCATCATCATCATCATTACCATCATCGCAATCCCCACATCTTCGCCATCTTATTATCACCATTACAACAGCATCATCACTATAATAAACATCACTATCACCATCATTATCACCACCCTCATCATCATCATCATCACCATCACATCATACAGATTTTTCGTTTGTGCAAGCCAAAATAATGACTTCTCTTGGTAGGAACGTAGGGAAGGAAGACTAACGTCTGGTCAGGCAAAATATACTGATCCGACATGGTAGTCTAGTTCATGCAAAACATACTGGACAATACCCTCACCTTCGCTTCCTCGTAGCCCTTCCTTGAAACGGGCTGTTTTCATGACAGCCTGGCTAATAAGGTGAGGAATCGACGTGATCCCCGTAGTAGTGAGTGGCACGCAGATGGAGCCACCCATAGCACAACCGCTCGGAGAACCCCGGTTCACCTTGATCAGCACGCTCGGGTTGTAAGGAAAATTACGACAACCCACCACTTAACGTCCTTTATAGGGCGCACAAACGAGTAATCCTTCACTTTGTGGGCATTCAACAAGACCAGGTGGGAATGTCAGTATACAGGTCTTATTTTTTACATGTACAGCTGTATTTCATCCGTGTTTGTATTTCAGGCCACATGGTATATTACAATATAACACATCTAGTGAAATATCAGATTTCCATTTATTTATGACATGTAGATATATTTAATTATATCATTTTTCGCCTTGTCTTATGTTTTCACAAGAATCTCGTTGAAGATAACCAATCAAATCACTCCATTTATGGATGGCAGGAGGAGCTTATCACGCCAGCCAATCAGAATCCATGGCACCATTCCTTGGTTGGTGTTTTCCCTCTGCCCCCTTGTTTGCATGTTTTTTTTCTGGTTGTGTTTATTCTTGATTCAACTATTATTCACTCCAGATCTGAAGAAATTGTAAACTTATAATCGTGTCATTTCTTCTCCATTATTTCCTCTTAAGTGTTAAATCATTGAATAAACATTTGACAAATAAACTGCTTAATTATTTTCTATTATAGCTATTTACATTTCGTGTTTAATTATGAGATTGATAGAATTTTAAAATAAATAAATAAAATCTACTGTAATATATGAAGGACAGAGACAGTACAGATGGATGTATGCATTACTGTTTAAACAAAATAAGCTATATCCAGATACGAATAACCTCAAATCAAACTTTGCTTTCATCAGTCATTTTCAAGTTGACGTGTTAAAGGTTTTGAAAGATAAGAAAAATGATGAATTCCGTGTTGTTGTTGCTAATGTTATTCGTATTTTGAGTTAGGCAATCTTGACGCCTTTTTTTTAGTAGTTGGTTACTGTGGTTCTCCTCACATTCCGAGCCGCACTTGCGAAAGTAGGCCGATGTGTTCCTGGCTGTGATGCAATGCGGAGCTCCTTAGTAAGTGTATCACAGAACCTCGTTACACTGCTATGAACAATTGTGTTTCCAGGAAATACTGCTTAGAAATGAGATCATGTCTTGATCCGTGTGTTTTGCTTGACCCTGACGAACATTGTCTGATCAGAAGTGTTTAATCTAACTCTGACTAACATAATCTGATTAGTATATTTCTTCTTACCCTGACTAACATAGTCTGATCAGTATGTTTTGCATGACCTTGACGAACATAGTCTGATCAGAATGTTTAATCTAACTCGACTAACATAATCTGATTAGTATATTTATTCTGACCCCGACTAACATAGTCCGATCAGTATGTTTTGGCTGACCCCGACTAACATAGTCCGAACAGTATGTATTGCATGTCTCATCTTTCAGGATTAAGTATTAAGAGACAAGTTTACTTAATTAATTTTTCTTAATTTCTGATCTTTTCACTTTTTTAACCTTCAAACTCTCTCTATCCCTATCTTTCATTCTTTAATTCGTTACTTTATTATATATTTTTTGGTATTTGATTTGATTTATAAAAATGATTATTTTCAATTAAAAAAACATAAATCATTGAACAGCGTACAATAGTATAAATGAGATACGCAATAATAGACTAAACATTTGCTCTACATATATTTTCAAAATGTTAGTTTTGTTAGAGGAAATACTCTAATCTCGAAGACTGGATCTCATGCCTTCTTATCTTAAGTCAAAAATATTCTAATCTTCACATTATTATTGTCTACCCTTCAAGCTACATAAGATATTGGTCATAGTAAGCCTGAAGTTGCTCAAATATCCCTAGATACCAACCAGTTTATAGCATACCATGAAGTCAGATTAGTACTGCAATGGATCTCTGACCACTCAAATACATTTGGCAATGACAATGCAGACTGAAAAGAGATTTTGCATCAAGATGCTGAGCAGCGCATGAGCTGCAGCGGTCAGCGACCCATAGCTGACTGCTAGCGTCAGGGCCAGCGAACCAGAGCTGCCAAGACCCTTCTACACCTCCACGCGGTGATCCTGGATAACAGGCTGCAACAGAGCAGACTGGCTAAGGAGAAGAGATCGAATAGGGAATGCTAACCCGGCACTCAAAAAATGCTTGCTGAAGTCGGATGTTTTCGACCGAAAGGTGCAAATATCACAGTCAAGCTGTAAACTATGACACAACGCATTCCGTTCTCTGGACTACATTCTGCTACTTAAGACCATGTCAGGGTTTGGTAGAGGGAGATTGAGAACGAACGAAGCCAAGCCAAGCCAGAAGAGATTCAGTCATGAACAACAATACACACTGAAAATCCTACAGACAGTCAAACAACTACTGAAGACTGCGAACAAAGATGGCTGGCTTAATAGAAGGACAATATGAAATACTGCGAGAGAGATCTACGAACATATGGCCATCCCAAATTCTAAAGACAACATCAACCTCCTGAAAAGGAGAGATTGAAGCACCATGTTTCGACTTTGCATTCAACACATACAACTAAATAGTGACTTGAACAGAATCCAATCAGAGAATACTCCAGAGTTCTGGCCGACGGTGCACATATCCCAACGAAACTGTTAAACACCATCTTTTTAAGTGTCTGGCGCTTGACGATGTTAGGAAAGCGGTTCTTCCCTCCAAGGCAAGACAAATGGTATACTGTGTATAGAACTAAACAGCAGCTCATAACCACTTGCATATACCACTATATGACATTGGGCCAAAGGACAGGAGCCCACAGGCTGCTGGATCAATAACCAACTATTACTGTTATTTTGTAAACACAAGTGGCAGAGCAAATAGATTGCTTGTCTGTCACAGTAAAGAGACCGAGTCAGCGTCACGATAATGGCACACTTCAGTTTACTGATCTGTAAAAAGGGTCATGACTTAATGCTAGGCTATGCCAAACAGCTGGGAACGGATTGGTTACTCCCCATTGCAAAATAGCAGCTGCAGCCATGCGTATACCAATTCTCCTACGTTAGTCTGTGAAATGCAGCCGCCGTTGTCTTTACAGCGAACAAATAGCAAACACCCACCAGACCCCATTAACTGATTGAACAGGAAACTGTACCACAATTGTCCACATTACAACAGGTCACTACTGGCTGAAAGCACAACAACATCATCATGTGAGAATGTACTTTGCAGATCGTCGCTCTAATCTCAGCCCGTCTGAATGCAACTCGATTTATTTCCAAATCTTCAGCCTGCTCCAGAGTCATGCCCAAACATCCCTTGACATCTTTCTGCCTTTATCTTCTTGATCTGCTTCTGCCTCTCTTGCCTTACACCATACCTTCTATTTCTGATCTTTTAAGACCGTTGTGTCTTTTGATGGGACCACCGTATTTCAATTTTATGTTCATGATTGCATTTAAAGACCAGTTCTCATCTATGCTCAACTTATGCCGATGGTTTGCATTCTTCTTTCTTCCGGTATTCCAAGGACCTTTCTATAATTTTTCAATTCGAAGGACTCAATTCTCTTCCTAGGGGTTCTTGTATCTGCCCATGCTTCGCAGCCATATTCTGCCATGGGAATAACACAGATTCTCAATGTTTTCACTTTTGTTGGTTTGCCTGTATTCTGCCACTGTTTCCGGAGGCTGTGTAGCCTCTGCATTGACATTGCCAATCACCATATGATTCCATTTGAGCAGTCGCCATTATTGTCAATTCTTAAGCCCATATAATCGAAGTTTGTGACCTGTTCTATTTCCCCACCCTCGAATTTGAATTTATGTTGACTTCTTATTTTATGCCCACATTCACAAAATGAATGAGGCGTAAACTGCACAATGCATATATCAGTGGAGGCCCCAGACATCAGAACAGATTTTGCAAACATGCCTACTTTGTCACAGTTCCCTTAGAAGACCTGACCCAAAGCAGAACAGATCTTGCAAACATACCTACTTCCTCACAGTTCCCGTTAGAAGATTTGACCCAAAGCAGAACAAATCTTGCAAACATGCCTACTTCATCACCGTTCCCGTTAGAAGATCTGACCCAAAGAAACATGCGTGCGAGACAAGCTGCGGGGATCCACTGAAGACCTACGACTGACGTGTCGCTTCATGGAGAGGAGTCATGTGGTAGCATAAAACTAGCATACACAACCGAACGCTAAGAAGATCCAGAAGAATGGGATCGGGTAGAAGGGCCAGAGCCCCAGTATCGCTGCATGCTTAACGGGTAGTGAATGGAATGTCAATTATAACCAACCATTTCTTTGTCAAATCTTTATTGGTAACAACAAATAAACATACAAATAAACAACCACAAAGAAGACAAATGGTTTATCTGGATCCTAACTAACACAACGATATTTTGTTGTTGTTAATATGTGCGAATGCGAATATAACCCCTTTCAAGTGCTACCTGTCTGATTTTGATCTCTCGTGCTCTTTTCTGAAACAATAATTTTTTCTAATATGCAATTGTTGCTTGCATGCGTTTTCAAAAGCATGCATATTTGGTACAGATAATAATATCAGTAGGTTTGGGGTGGTATGGTGGGGGTGGGGTGAGAGGGAGATGAATGGTCGAGCGGGTAGGATATAATTAATTTGCTTAAGCTAACCCCCTCACTTAGTCGCTATTCTTCTACTCTGGGTGTGTAGAGCCTTCTACCTAGCTTACTTAGTCGCTTCTCTTCTAGGGTGTAGAGACTTCTATCTAGCTTACATAATCGCTTCTCTTCTAGGGTGTGGGGCCTTCTACCTAGCTTACTTAGTCGCTTCTCTTCTGGGTATATAGACTTCTACCTAGCTTACTTAGTCGCTTTTCTTCTATTGTCTAGAAATTTCTACCTAGCTTACTTAGTCGCTTCTCTTCTATGGTGGAGAGATTTCTACCTAGCTTACTTAGTCGCTTCTCTTCTAGGGTGTATATACTTCTACCTAGCTTACTTAGTCGCTTCTCTTCTATTGTCTAGAAATTTCTACCTAGCTTACTTAGTCGCTTCTCTTCTATGGTGGAGAGATTTCTACCTAGCTTACTTAGTCGCTTCTCTTCTAGGGTGTATATACTTCTACCTAGCTTACTTAGTCGCTTCTCTTCTATTGTCTAGAAATTTCTACCTAGCTTACTTAGTCGCTTCTCTTCTATGGTGTAGATATTTCTACCTAGCTTACTTAGTCGCTTCTCTTCTAGGGTGTAGAGACTTCTACCTAGCTTACTTAGTCGCTTCTCTTCTAGGGTGTAGAGACTTATACCTAGTATACTTAGTCGCTTATCTTCTAGGGTGTAGAGACTTCTACCTAGCTTACTTAGTAGCTTCTCTTGTAGGGTGTAGAGGCTTCCACCTAGCTTACTTAGCCGCTTCTCTTCTAGGGTGTAGAAACTTCTATCTAGCTTACTTAGTCGCTTCTCTTCTAGGGTGTAGAGACTCCTACCTAGCTTACTTAGTCGCTTCTCGTCTAGGGTGTAGAGACTTCTACCTAGCTTACTTTAGTCGCTTCTCTTCTAGGGTGTAGAGACTTCTACGTAGCTTACTTAGTCGCTTCTCTTCTAGGGTGTAGAGACTTCTACCTTACCTACTTAGCTGGTCCATTTTTACTCTTAGAAGTAGTCTTCTACCTTAATTAGTCAATCCTCTTCTACCATTGGCTGTTGACGTTTGCCATAAAGAACACCAAGCTCTTCCATCCGATGTCTTGCCTCCTCCCGCCTTAGCTCCAATCTTGTCTTTGGTCTCCTGTTGACTGTCTTGTCTTGTTATCATTGCTATGAAGCCAACATATTTAATATGTAATATATAATATATAATAAGTGAATTACTGTGAGCTAATTAACTTCGTTATACAAATTAACTTCTTTACACAAATTGACTTTGTTAGACAAATTAATTTCGTTGAACAAATTAACTTCGTTGGGCAAGTTATTTTAATTGGCCAAATTAATGTCATTAGAGATGTTATCTTCGTAGAACAAATTAACTTCGTTGGACATGTTAAGTAATGTAGCAGATTAGATAAGAATAAATCAAGGAAGACAAAAACAAGCACACCCATCAACAATTCTTCAAGCACCCAGCAATAGACGACAACATCAAAGAAAGACATTTGCCTGAGCAAATGGATCTTTCTCTTAACACGGGGAAAGAGGTTTACAAACATACCGCAAGCCTTATTTTAAGGGCACCATCAATCAACTCATTAGAAAGGATACGATTTTCCGGCTACGAACTTGGCATATCCAATTTTACAATCAATTGAACAAAATCAAACAACATCTAAGGGGACGGCATGGCCTAGTGGTTAAGTGGCACGGCTCACAATCCGAAGGTGCTCGGTTCGATCCCCATCACAGCACCGGCCGTTACCCCGGGGAAGCAAACCCTTAGAAAATGCAGGAGGAAGCAGACCCTTACGTGAAATGCATGCTGAAGTCGGATGCACTGGGCTGACAGACGAGAAATAAAAACTACATTGCAACGCACACCGCCTTGGGGATTAGAGAAATAAGGCAAACGCAAAAAAAGTGCTGTAACCATGGCCAGGACATCTGTAAACAGGGCTATCTGGCTTTAATTGCTTTTGCCTGTCAGCATTGCTTTTACTGCAGCCCTCAGTGCCTCTGCCTCCTCTCTGAAATTGCTTGAGAATTTTCCAGTTGCCACTGACCGTGTTATTTTTCTACCAGTTGGTAGTCTCAGGAATACCCCTGCCCCTCCGTTCTGTGTTGTGTTTGTTACAGAACCGTCGGACACACCGAAACGAAACTATTGACCGCCACCACTTCTGAGTGCTTGGCGCTCAAGGATGTTAGAAACATTGTGTGCTCCGAGATCAGATAAATGTAACTTGTCATGGAAACTAACAGAAACAATATAGAGATTATTACCTGAAATTGCGATAATGCGAGAACATTTAAAAGCTTCTCGAACCATAAAGGCAACAACAACAACAACAACAGCAACAGCAACAGCAGCAGCAGCAACAGCAACAGCAACAGCAGCAGCAGCAGCAGCAACAGCAACAACAACAATAACATCATTTATAAGAACAGTTATTTGCATAACTTTATTTGAAAATGGCGTTAAGATTTATAAATGCGTCCACATCAAACTATTGAATATCTTTTCGGAATATTTTATTTTATGTGCGTTCCATGTTTTAAAATTGTGTTCAGGGGATCTCGAAACGAAATCAATCTAAGGTCCCTATAATGACACACTAGATGACCCCATGGAATGCGTAGATGTACCGTGGCGTAGGGATGGCATATATGCTCCATGGCACAGGTAGTGCATAGATGCTTCATGGCACAAATATTGCATAAAAGCTATATCGGACATATATTGCATAGATACTTCATTGCACAGGGATTGGATAGCTTCTCTATGGCACACATATTCTATAAATACTCTATGGCCCAAAGATTGCATAGGTACTCCATGGCACAGGGATTGAATGGAAATTGATTTTATTTTCGCTCGCTTTTTTCCTACGGCGGAGAGCTTTTAGTGGGTACATATGTGCATTTAGTCCCATAGGCGCACTACTTTTTTAAAATCCGAACACATGCATGTTGGGTTCTAAACCCTTGAACTAAACACTGCGCTAGGCAGCTTGCGGGTTGCATAATGGATTCATGGCATACGAATTGCATAAGTGATTCATGGCACAAGGATTGCATGATTGATTCATGGCACAATGATTGTATGAGTGATTCATGGCACAAAGAATGCTTGAGTGACTCATGACACATAGTAGTATTCCATAAAACTTGTTTTTGTTTATGAGACTGTTCGTAATCTGGTCTGTGTTTTGTCTAACGACTTCTTTTATTCTCTACGCTCTAGAATAGAAGCGGGTCGATTAAGTTAGTACATTGTCTTTATAAGGCTTTCACATATTGTGTATATATATATATATATATATATATATATATATATATATATATATATATATATATATATATATATATATACGAGGAGACTTCAAATGAAAATCTTAAAGGTGGGATATACATTAGAAAACCCGTGCCTTTTTATTGTAGCTTGTTAATATGGTTACTAAAGATGTCAAGAGTGGCATGTGCATGTCAAAACGGTGCAGTCGAATAATATGACGTCATAAATGTAATTAGAAGATGGCCGCTCCACCATGGACATGCACTAAAAAGGAACAGCGTTGTTACCTGTTGTGTTTTTTAGCAGCAACTGGGTGAAACCTAAACAAAATCTTTGGCGACTGAAAGTCCAGTACTGGGACGCATGTCTTTCACTACAGCAAGTGCATGAGTGGAGTAGGATGTTCCAAAACAGCGTAAGCTCTGTGACAGGATGTTTACTACTGGTCAGGCACACCTAGTAGTGACCCCAAAGTCGATTAGGATAAGGAAATGGAAAGCACCGAGTGACAGCGAGTGAAAGGCATGAATCACCGCACTGGAACTTCATTCGCCGATGAATTTCTACAGGTTTTCCAGTTCTTTGCTACTAAAAGAAACGGATAGCAGAACGCTGCTTTTCTTTAGTGCATGTCAATAGTGGCGCGGACATATTTTAACTACAATTATGACATCATGTTGTTCGTCTGAACCGTGATAGCACATGCATAACACTCTTGACATCCTTAGCAACCAATTTAACAAGTTACAAAACAAAGGCATGGTTTTTCACATCCGACTTTTCAGTTTTTCATTTGTCGCTCTCGTATATATATATATATATATATATATATATATATATATATATATATATATATATATATATATATATATATATATGTATATATATATATATATATACTTTCGAGTAACTAACATCTGCGGCCAACGACTCCACTGCCTTGTGAAAACATCGGGAGAGTGTAAGGCTACGGGAGTTAACCCCACCAGCAAATCCGGAGTGGTAGCACCTAAGATGGATGGTTTCAAAATCGCGAACTCATTCCGGCAGATCCTGAGAGGCTACTCACAGGGTGCTACCCGCATGGTCTGCACAGACTGAGACGTCTATGAATGATAAAAGTATATATGTGCTTGTTATCTATTTTGAGGGCCTGGTTAGAGTACAATATTCAATGCTAAGGTACGGGGTTTAATTCCAGTTATCATTACGTTAAACTCAACCCGGCTGTAAAAGAGTACCTGACTTACTGTTGGGGAATAATAGGCAGCGAGGAAGGGAAATGGCTACCCTATTTGACGAGCATAATGCTGACTTGCACAAGGAGTTCTCCAGTACTTTATCTCCGACAACAGTGTCAGCTATGGGGACTACCTTAACCTTTTTTACAATTTTTTATTTAACTTGATATGACCAGTGTTCGTTTGCGTGGACTTCTATTTCTCATATTTTAACCAACTTACCCATAACCTAGAGGGCTGACATCGTGTACATAGCCTTTACTAGTACGACCTGTAAATCTATCCATATTTGATGGACCCTGGACAGGTCATCCAAAACACGTGTACTTAAAAACATAATTTCTGTATATTTACTTGTTGCCCTTGTTTTAATATAGTGAGCGTCTCAGTGGCCGAGTAGTTAAAGTGCATGCATGTCGCAGCAATGGTTCAGAGTTCATTACTCGGTCCTGACACTCTCAAGTCTACCTAAATGGTTAGCTAACTTACTTCACAATAATGATATAAGTCAAATGTCATTGGTGAAGGATGCAGTTACCCACGCATACAAGGTAAAGCATCGCTGGACTGGCTACCTGCTTCGGTCAACTGCTGACCGTTGGTGCACAGCGACAGCAGTCTAGTACCCACGAGACAGAAGACGACCACGGGGACGACCACCTACGCGCAGGTCTGACTACTTTTTTTCTAAATTTAAAAAAAAATGTGTTTGCCTCACTAGTTTCTACTGGCGGAGGCGCGCCTTTTCCATCCCAGACCGTAGTCAATTTGGGCGCATAAACCAGTGCTTTGATGCGTGTGTTTATCTGTTGGTACCTAGCCTGGTATTTCCGTGATGCTCCTCCCATTGTTCCTCGCTTTTGATGATCCTCGTTGTCCGCCGTAGGTATTTGCACATATATGCACAATTGTTTTCCTGGAACCATTTTGGGAATGAGTATATTTATTTTCCTTCATACTTGCTTCGGCTCTCTTGATTTATTTCATGATTTAAATATATGTATATCCCAACCCCCCCCCCCCCCCCCCCCCCCCCCTTTAAAAAAAATAAAACCCTATCATACATTTTATACACAATTGTGAAGATAGCAGTGTAGTGAGGTGTAAAACGAGAATGAATGAAATGGAATGATTGGGAAATATGACAAACAATATACTTGATACATAAGGATTAAGAGTACAATATAAATTAATTGACAAGGGTCTTCCTTCTGTTGTGAGGCCCATTTGTGTTGACTTCCTTCCGTCTGGTCTTGGTGTATCAGGTTTTGCCTGCTCTCATATATTTTTCTATCGCAGCCATGTACTCCAACTTGTCAGCGATTTACTGATTTGAATCACTTTGTAGATCATTTGTTTCACCTGGGTCCTCTAGCTCTCGCAGTTAATTAGGTGTTGAATGTGTGGTAGGCTCAGGAATAGAAATGACAATTTAAAAAAACAAAACAACAACAACAGAACAATAGAAAGGTAGATAATTGATTAAATAATTATAGATGAATAAGGTTCATGTAGTAGTAGTTTAATTATATTAAGTGTAAATATATAGTGGTGAGGATGCCCGCAGAAGGGATATACATATATAAACCTATATATACATACATAAGTGTTACTTAAAATGTCCACATATATATATATACTCATACGTACATATCTACACACCATACATATGTGCACACCTACATATGTGCACACTGTAGCGTTCGTGAATTGTCACAACCACTTGCTACCTAACAGATGGGCTAATTGTAGTGTGGGTCCGTTACATCGTCAGTCGACGAATTTTCCCACTGAATCCACAAGCGGCGACTATCGATCAACACGTGCAAGGCACGGGTGACACATAAACTGTGGCCAAGCTAGAGTAATCTACCGAGTTTATCGCCACATGGGTACTTGTGTGTTAATTCACCCACGGATTATAATAGGTCAAATTTAGTAGAATGTAGCCACACGAAGCACCATATTTTTAAGTCGCGTGGTATATGTATGTCCAATGTCATTCTGAGATCTAACTCCGTACGTGGAAGATGGATTTCTTGCACCGCAAGAAAATAACTTTTTGTGTGCAGTTTTCGCAGGAAAGACGATTTATACGCACCGTCGGACTGTGTACTAAACAACGTGTCATGACTTGTTATGTCTCTCACAGTTCACCAAGATCGTTAGAGATGATCGCACATGTCAGCAGGACATGGTTCTGGCACATGGTTAAAGGGCACACGTCTGTCCTATATGGAGATTATTCTCTTCATGTATTGAGTAAAGCGATGACTAGCATTGTTTTCTGTAAATCAGAGCTAGGAATTACCAATAATGTTGCCATAAAATGGAACAGTAACCTCCGGGAAGTTTGTGCAAATTCATTAATTGCCCACAAATTCTCAAACCAGCATCAAGGTCCTTTTTTTGGGTACATAAAAAACAACAAAACTGCACCCAACCAAGTGATAGCTAGACACACAATTATTTTGGTACGGAAGACCGTGTAGTCATAGAATTTCAGAAAGGGAGAACCTTTAGCACGCTCCAGGATGTCTGAGACGCCCAGCTCGTCACGCTGTCCCCCAAAAAAATAATTTTGAAAATATTTTTTTTCTCTAAGTACGGAGACCCTACCAATAGCCATTTTTATACTGCTGGATTCGTCACGCTCATCTACACACGATTTTTGACGGTAAAAGTATCGAATGTTCGGTTAGAAATGGCTTTTGAAAGATTTTTTTTTTCTCGCCGATAGGACCAGGCCGACTTTTTGGGGAAAGGTGAAGTAAGTTGTTGGGAAAGATCTTTATCTTGTAAATCTGTTTATTTTATTTGTTTAGATGAGAGAACTACGCTTGAATTGGAAACTAACAGTTTTGTCGATATTGTAAACACAGTATCGATTCTTTGTTATGGTTTCCGTGGATTTCTATCGGAGCGATTAGGCCTAGCCTAGGTCCAAATATTTAAATTTTTCCAAAAAATGTCACAATCATCTTCTTCTATCTCAGAAACTAACAAACACACAACAACAACAATACCATCAACAAGTTCTTTATTCAATTGTATCTCTAGGCACAAGAAAATCATATTTATTGACCAACAAACAGACCAGTTACAATTTTTGAAAGTTGCAAAATTAAAAAATGTGAAAAATTTTCAAAAATAATGCGGTGTGCTAAAAAGTACCGCTTTTTCTATTACTTTCTCTGTTTCTTTTTTAATTGTTTGGTAAGATTTTTGGTTGTGTTCCGTTGTGTATTTCCTGTATTTCTTTAAAGCTTTTTGTCTTTTTTTTTATTTGGTTAATGCATTCCTCATTCCACCAGGGTTACAGGTGTTTTGTTGTTTTTACGGTTACCGTATTGGTTTTCTTTTCCTGTGGATTGTTTTAAGTTAGCTGGCATGTTTTTGTTGGGTATGTGCTTTATAGCTATCTGCAGGATGTTGGTTGTTAGGTTATGGTTGAATACGTCTACGTTATCTGAAATTAAGTCTTCTCTTTTGAGTCTGAGCAGATCTTCTTAGCATCCTTTCCAGTCTGCCTTATGGTAGTTGAAATAGGGTCTGATTGATCCAGTGTTTCACTGAGCTTAATGAGTTAAGAGCAGCACTCTGCAAACTGTGCCAGCAGTCCGCACCAAAAAGTGTAGTGGTACACTGCAACATCCAAGGCAACGAGGAGGCAGACCGACTGGCAAAAGAAGGCGCAAGACTACCACAAACAGATACTAGTATGACGTACGAAGAGTCAAAACGGCTTATCAAAGCCAGATACATGACCAAATGGGAAACCGAACATACTGGTTACACCAAAAACGATACCTATTACCAGTTGAACCGAAGAGAGCAGGTCGTTGTCTTCAGACTTCGCACTGGCCACAATAGACTGAGGTACCACCTATTCAACAAATTGAATATAGGTGGTATCGACGAATGCCCGTGCGGTACCGGTAAAATGACCGCTGAACATCTGCTGCAGAACTGCCCGACATACGAGGATCAGAGAGAGCAGATGTGGCCATCACCAGTGGAACTGCAAGACAAGCTCTATGGCAGTGGCGACAGCCTCAGGATGACCGCCGCTTTTTTCGAAAAAATAATGGTTACTGTCTGACTGCGTACGAAGAAGAAGAAGAAGAAGATCCAGTGTTTCGTATGTATTTTTCTTTTAAATAAATTGCTATGGGCAGGTGGTCTGATCCTGCATTATCCAGAACTTCCCATTTGATGGTTGCTAAGTTTGGCGTCATTATTGTGATGTCTATAGCCGTATCTGATCCATTTTGATTGTTATTTATTCTGGTCATTGACCCATCGTTTATTATTATTAGATTGTTTTCTTCGCAGAAGGTCATTATTTGTTTCCCTACCGTGTCTATGGCGCTTCCTTCCCATGCTGGATGATGTGCGTTGAAATCCCCTACTTTGATTGTTCTATTGTTTATTTGTGCTTTGATTGTTTCCATGTCATTTGGGGTGAATTTTACTCTTGGGTTGTATATGTTTATTATTGTGATGCTCGCTGGACTACTGTCTATTTTAATGGATAGGCCTTCTAGGTTTTCGGTATTAAATGGATCCCAGTCCATTATTTTGTATTCTTCATTTACTATAAAGGCTACTCCTCCTTTCGCTCCTGTCTCTCTATCGTTCCTAACTATATTGTATTTTGGAACATTGAGTCTTCTGGTTGGGTTGAGCATGGTTTCTTGAATCGCATATATTATTGTTTCTTTTCCCAGATTGGCCAGTCCTAGGTATGGCTTAAAGTATTTGTGTAGACCTCTGCAGTTCCATTGTATTATTTTCATTTTGTGTTTTATTTTCACTTTACTTGTGCTTCGTGGAATTTTTAATCTTCCGTGAGGTTCAGTGGTTCAAAACGGTCCAATTTTATAAAAGTATTGTTCTGATTTGGAAGTTCTTTTTTTTTTATTTTGGATTATCTATCTATGTGATTTTACTTGCCAGGTTCTGACCTTGGCTGTTTTCCACTGTTTTCCAACAGAATTTTGATTCATCAATATTTATAAAATAGCATAAATCATATTACCTTGATTCTGCATGGGCGACGTTTTACATACCGATACTTTACACTGTTGCTTGTGCTTCCTGTTTTACAGCATTTCCGAATATCCTCTTCCCGTCTTTGTCTCGCGCGTCTGGCCTGGGGGTGAGCGCTTATCTTATTTATTTGGAGTACGCGGAAGTATCGGAGAGCCCTACGTCTTATGTCCAAGTCCTCTGGCTATCCGGTCCTCTAGCGCTGTTAGTTTTGTTACTTCTGTGCTTTAATCATTTGTAATTTCTCAGAAACAATATCTACCTTGCTTCAGACGGGACACTTATCACCTACGGGTCCTTTATGGCTCAAGACAGAAGACAATAGAAACGAATCTGGGACCCGCAGCGGCTTAACCACCCCTGAGGAGCGGGTGGCCCAGTAATCCAGTAACCGAACTTACAGTTAGGAAAGACAAGACACAGAGGAAGGGAAATAACAATTCCGACTTCACAAAAATCGAAAAAAATCGAGCAGTGAGTTCTGAAAGGATATCGTTTCCGATTAACCATTAAAATATCCGACAAGAGACTTCTTAAAACTCTTTCTAAAGACAATATATTGTATTAAGGGACGGCGTGGCTAGTGGTTAAGTGGCATGGCTCACAACTCGAAGGTGCTAGGTTCGATCGCCACCACAGCACCGGCCGTTACCTCGGGGAAGCAAACCCTTAGAAAATGCAGGAGGAAGCAGACCCTTACATAAAATGCATGCTGAAGTCGGATGCACTGGGCCGACAGGCGCAAAATAAAAACCACAGTGCAACGCACACCGTCTTGGGGATTTTAGAAATAAGTAAGTAAAGTAAAGTAACCCATAGCATTACTGAGTGTGAGGTGTTTGCGATCTCACATTTCAAAGGCTCGGCTATATGAGGGCGGTAGCCATCTCCTCTCCCTCGCCGCTTTAATTAGGCGAACGCAAAAAAAAAATTAAAAAATTGTAAAATGTCATATTAGTCTGGCAATGAAATTTTAGGCCTTTTAAATATGTTAATGTCTAACCATAATTATCACGTACACCAGAGTTACCTGCGCCTGAAAGAGGAATATGAATAGTAGAACTGTCACCTGTCAGGCATGACGTAAACTGCGATTAAGGAGGGTCTGGCAAAAGGCTGATTAACATAACCATTTGAAACTTTAAGCTACAAAAACTTCAACAGATATTGTCAACGTTTGATTTCTTAGCATCTATTTGGTGAGGGCATATCCTCCACAGCGAGATGAAAAGACTTTTATTGATTGTAAAGTAAAGTAACCCATAGCATTACTGAGTGTGAGGTGTTTGCGATCTCACATTTCAAAGGCTCGGCTATATGAGGGCGGTAGCCTCTCCCACGCCGCTTTTAATTCCCGGACTGAACCGGTACCCATTTAAGGCTGGGTCGACCCAGGAGCCATTGCGGTCTGAAAAACATTACCGCCTCAACTGGGGAATGAACCCAGGACCACTCAGATGCGAAGGCAGATCGCTAACCCCTGCGCTATGCGGCTCCTCCACATTATTGATTGATTATCACTTAAACACATACTTACTTCCTAGTTATCATCTTCTTGCTCTTCATCTTTATATTTTTATTTGGTACTTGTGCGTTAATTCACCCACGGATTATAATAGGTCAAATGTAGTTGAATGTAGCCACAAGAAGTACCAAACTTTTCAATTCGCGCGTCTTCAATTCGCGCGGTAAACCTTTGTCCATGTTATTCTCAGATCTAACACCCTACGTGGAAGATTGATTTATTGCAGTTGCCACACTTGACACGCAAGAAAATAAATTGTGTGCAGTTTTTGCGGGAAAGACAAATTATACACACCCTCCGACTGTGTGCTAAAAATCATGTTATGACTTTGTCTCTCACAGTTCGCCAAGATCGTTAGAGATGTCGCACATGTCAGCAGGGTATTCCTGTTCGTTCTGGAACATGGGTAGAGGGCATCTAACCCTAACCAAAACGGAACACACAGACACATGATAGATTCCTACATGTGTGAGTTTCTGTGGCGACATCAGAATAAAGTCCGTCAGTTAGACCCGTTCGACCGAATACAGTCCGTCAGTTAGACCCGTTCGACAATATTCTGCAGAACATCACATAATTGTGGCCTCCTCTTTAAATTGTGCAGCTACCAACGAACAACATGTGTATGTCCTGATATGTGCATAGCTTCAGCGATCCTTGGTAATCTGTTCCCATCACGACCCTTTTCAGGGCTTACAAAACTCCCAAACCAACATCAAGGTCCTTTTTAGGGCCCACAAAAAAAAACAACAAAACTGCTCCCTGATAGCTAGACACTTTAAATTATTTTTGTATGGAAACCCGTGTGGTCATTGAATGGCATACCATTTCAGAATGGGTGAATTAACGCACAAGAACCTTTTATTTTTCTTCTGGTCTCAATATCGGTGAACATAAAATGATAGGCACCCCTCCCCCACCCACCTATAGAGGAAGCTTATATTAAATGTGGTTGTTGTTGTGTGTCTACGAATTAAGCAGCACCCTGGCTCTCATCCTTCCACCCAATGCCACGTATTTGCACGGATGTGCTAGTTGTTGTTTAGTGACATACAGTAATAATAATGTTCGCGTAGACGTCAAAGGCCCGTTGCGTCGATCGACCACTACCGTGTCCAACTGCTGAGGCTGTGTTCATGCGTAGCGTGTCGACCGTAATCACTACAGACTCCCCGGATGGAGCCGAGTACTCCGCTGCCTTGTGATGAGGACCGCGAGAAGAGTATTAGACCAATGTTTGTGTCGGGCTTTCCGTGTCTGTCCGTGTCAAACTCCGTTTTTTTCGTGTACTCCACCGAGTCCTCTAGATTATGTCCCCCTTTTAGTGAGCGTGGCCATTTTTGTGCTGAGAATACGAGGCTGTGAGAGGTATCGCTTAACCTCCTGTAGACGGAGAGGCGGGCAGGAGAAAGGCCGAGCAGGAAGATCCTTGAGTTGTGATAACCTCGACCGAACTCTGATGTGCAGACAGCCGGACTCCATCATTGAATGGCCTCCCACGGTTAAAGCCAGACATGAAATGCAGCGAAATGCAACATAACGTACAGGTTTAGCCAACATTCAAAGTGTTCTATTTATCTGGACTCGTAGGACGTAACATTTTTCTAACATCGTTGAGCGCCGATCACTCAAAGAAGAAGTTTGTATCAAATCACTGTAGTGTGGTCCTGTTGTTGTTTCTATAGTAATTGATATTAGAGGCTAGTCTGCTAGCCCCATGCACAACCCTCTTTGTGTGCTCTTACTGCGGGACTGGTAGGATATAGTATATATATCACTCCCCCCTAGAGTGTTTCTAACTATCGACGCATAGGTGGTCAGGTAGCAATATAGAGATTGAAATACTCAATGTTCAAAATTGTAGCAGCGCAAACCTGCAGACGTTTCAACAAATATAGACAAGTCCTAGTTCAACAATTCAAAACAGAGAACATGAAAGGCACAGAGATGACACCGTAACAGCTGACATGAAATACGTAAGGCAGGTCTGAGTATAAAAACATGGAAAGATATGGTTAAGATACGACGCTGGAACAGAAACAACAACGGAAGGCCTTCATCAGGTACAACCTCACCTTGGCTTCCTCACAGCCCTTCTTGGCAACGGGCTGTTTTTACGGCAGCCTGGCTAACAAGGTGTGGAATCGACTTGATCCCCGTAGTAGTCAGCGACACGCAGATGAAGCCAAACATGGCACAACTGCCCGGAGAACCCCGATCCACTTTCATCAGCACGCTCGGGATGCCAAGAAAACTACGACAAACCACCACTAAACGTCCTTTTTAGGGCACACGAAAGGGTAAATCTACCCATTGTGGGCATTCCTTCAACAACAATAACAACAACAATCAGGTACAACGGATAATACACATAAGAACTAACGCATCATGGAAAAAGGAATGAACACATAACAAAAAGGATATTAACACATACAAACTTTATGTGTAGTTACACGATCCACATGGACTGTCGGCCATTTTCAGCGGAAGAGGTTTTGATTGGCTTGACAGAGTATTTGAGACATCTAGCCCAGAGAGAACTCTAGCTGATATTCTTTGTGTATCTGATGTCCCGTTGTTGGTCTTCGGGTCCGTCAACAGGTCTTTTAACTTCAAGCTTCCTAAGAGTCTTTTCTTGTCTTATTCACTTGAAGCGCGGGGAGCCGTAGTTTTCTGTCCAGGGCCAGACGCGTTGATAACGAAGCTGTCGTCCCATGATGATTTAGAATATCCACAACGTTTTCTATCCACGGTTGCGAAACTGATCGTCGTACGTTATAGGTGCACAGGGGCAGTTGGTAAGGTTGCTTTATCACTAGGTCGCCGAACAACTTGATTTTTTCCTCATAAATATATTCAGTGCTAGGTCTTGCCTCAACTTTTTTTTTTGCACTTCTTCATTTCCGCATTCTGCCTCTCCTAGTTACGCTGACAGTTTTCGGAAGGCATGTCAACTCGCATGTCGGGATCTTTCTCTCTATAAATTTTGATTGGGGTAAGGCTAAAGCAGGATAAATGGATTGGCTTCGTTCATTCTCAATCTCCCACCACCAAACACTGAAAGCAGAATGTAGCCCAGAGAACGGAATGCGTTGTGTCGTAGTTTACAGATTGACTGCGATATTTGCACCTTTCAGTCCAACACATCCGACTTCAGCAAGCATTTTTTGAGTACTGGGTCAGCATTCCCTTTTCGATCCCTTCTCCTTAGCCAGTCTGCCCTGCTGCAGTCTGTTATCCAGGATCACCGCGTGGAGGTGTAGAAGGGTCTTGGCAGCATTTTAAAAAGGATAATTCAGGATAGGAAACTCTTCCCAAGCCAAGTGCCAGAGAAACATGAGCTTCTCGTGTGGGTAGTCAATGAGTTTAACTGGAAAAGTCTGCTGAAGACAGATGTGTTTGACCGAAAAGTGCAAATATCGCAGTCAAGCTGTAAACTACGATACATCCCACTCTTATCTGCAAAGCCTTTTTCAGGGTTTGGTAGCAAGAAATTGAGGACGAACGAAGCCAAGCCAAAATTGAAAAGAATGCTCTGGACAACACATAAATTGAAATGACAGCGGATTTTTCAGAAGTAGTAGCCCATTTGTTTGTTATTTCATTGTCTTATACAAGTTCAACACCTTAAAATCTACAAGAAATGACTACTTTATTTTCACTGGAATAACTTTTTTCCACACGTGTTGTTCAGTAATATTTATAAGAAAGATAAAACATACCTATTCAACATCAATTATTATTTTACGTAACAATTAATCTATTTTTGTTTTTATTAAATAAGCTTCACAAGCAAATTTGTTAAGGCAATGGCGGGTCACGTCAATTACGTCGGCGGCAATGGTAGATTAAATTGGCGAGTGGATCCGACCAGACGAACGTACTAGGTTTAAAGAGCTGCCGTTCTTCAGACTTATCAACATTTTATTTTAAGAGAAAACATTCTAAGACTAAAACCTATTAATGGTTAATTATATTTCTGTTTTGTTTTTGTTGTGGCTAAAATCCTTCGATTTTTACCATATCTTTCAAACGCCATTTCTTTCAGAGTGGTACATGGCGCAGTAAACCAGATCAACTGAAGCGGAGGGTGGAGCCGTCAAAGTCCTTCAGCTCAGTGGCCCGGATGTCAGAAAATGTGTTCGGAGATAATCCTCTGCGGATTACCATTAAGGAGGTTGGCAATATTTTTGTCTGAATGTAGATCTCTTTTATAATTTTTAAAAATTTTTCTCCAATTCTTCATCTTCTTCAGCTTTCGTCCTGAAAATAACGTTCTGACGTTGAGTCGTAGTTTACAGCAAGGCTGCGATATTTATACCTTTCGGCCCGACACATCCGATTTCTCCTTGATTATTTAGGTACCTGTGATTCCAATTTGTTTAGCCAGACTAAACTATTGCATCCTATTCCAAGGGGGAGGCGGAATAGAGTTTTGGTTAGCCGTAGTTAGTTGTACGATTTGTGGCAAAGATTGTCAATCGTAGATCGGCCCTTACAACCGTAGCAGACAGAATCGAAATACAGGAGACAGAGTTGGATACAACAGACAGGACGCAACTCGCATGGTCTTCAGAGACTGAGACCTCAATGATGCTGCTGAGTTCGCTGACCGTGATGCAAGCAACCAGTCATGCATCAATAGCTACTATTACTGCTGCAACATCCTCCGTGATTTTGCTCCAACTGAAGCATGCAGGCACATTTACAGTTGCAATCCTTGCAGAATATATGTGTCCAACATGTATTTCCTCTTGCAGATTTGCATCATGTGACTTTGGTTCCAATGATTAGACTGTCAGTTTCCACGGAGTTCCTTCACGATATGTATAATATATTGTGTATATTAAGGCTTGCTTTTAATATCGTAGTGTTGAATTCCATGTCTCGACACGCTCCAATCTGCCCAGACGATAATGTATCATCATCATTTTTATGTAGCATGTCCTTTGCAGAACGTCGCTCTCCTATCACAGCCTGTCTGTAGGAAACTCTGTCTTCCGCCAGTCTTCCGGCCTGCTCAAAGGTCAAATCAAGGTAATGTGTACCTGACCTGTATTTAGAGAATTAAAGACAACGAAAAATAGAACTAATCACCCCATCTAACAAACAACTGAGGCATGTTTAAATGAAGTCTCCAACTGAAGCATGCAGGCACATTTACAGTTGTAATCCTTGCAGAATATATGTGTCCAACATGTATTTCCTCTTGCAGATTTGCATCATGTGACTTTGGTTCCAATGATTAGACTGTCAGTTTCCACGGAGTTCCTTCACGATATGTATAATATATTGTGTATATTAAGGCTTGCTTTTAATATCGTAGTGTTGAATTCCATGTCTCGACACGCTCCAATCTGCCCAGACGATAATGTATCATCATCATTTTTATGAAGCATGTCCTTTGCAGAACGTCGCTCTCCTATCACAGCCTGTCTGTAGGAAACTCTGTCTTCCGCCAGTCTTCCGGCCTGCTCAAAGGTCAAATCAAGGTAATGTGTACCTGACCTGTATTTAGAGAATTAAAGACAACGAAAAATAGAACTAATCACCCCATCTAACAAACAACTGAGGCATGTTTAAATGAAGTCTCCAACACCTCATCCCCGACAACAGTGTCCGCTTTAGGAGCAATAGTTTCTTTATGTTAAGGGTGTAATAGGCAAGCTCTGTCTTCCTCATTATGGAACTCGGGATTCAAAGGGAGAAAGATGTTGGGTCCAGTGTGTATTCTTTGTTTAGGATTACGTTTATAGTCATCTCCAGAATCGCATTTCTTCCTGATGTGAACTAGCAGGTCATTCATTTCTTCCTGATGTGAACTAGCAGGCCATTCCTTTCTTCCTGATGTGAACTAGCAGGCCATTCCTTTCTTCCTTATGTGAACTAGCAGGCCATTCATTTCTTCCTGATGTGAACTAGCAGGCCATTCCTTTCTTCCTGATGTGAACTAGCAGGCCATTCCTTTCTTCCTTATGTGAACTAGCAGGCCATTCATTTCTTCCTGATGTGAACTAGCAGGCCATTCCTTTCTTCCTGATGTGAACTAGCAGGCCATTCCTTTCTTCCTGATGTGAACTAGCAGGCCATTCCTTTCTTCCTGATGTGAACTAGCAGGCCATTCATTTCTTCCTGATGCGAACTAGCAGGTCATTAATTTCTTCCTGATGTGAACTAGCAAGCCATTCATTTCTTCCTGATGTGAAATAGCAGGTCATTAATTTCTTCCTGATGTGAACTAGCAGGCCATTCCTTTCTTCCTGATGTGAAGTAGCAGGTCATTCATTTCTTCCTGATGTAAACTAGCAGGCCACTAATTTCTTCCTGATGTGAACTAGCAGGTCATTAATTTCTTCCTAATGTGAACTTGCAGGCCATTCATTTCTTCCTAATGTGAACTAGCAGGTCATTAATTTCTTCCTGATGTGAACTAGCAGGCCATTCCTTTCTTCCTGATGTGAATTAGCAGGCCATTTATTTCTTCCTGATGTGAAGTAGCAGGTCATTAATTTCTTCCTGATGTGAAGTAGCAGGTCATTTATTTCTTCCTGATGTGAAGTAGCAGGTCATTCATTTCTTCCTGATGTGAACTAGCAGGCCATTTCTTTCTTCCTGATGTGAAGTAGCAGGCAATTCCTTTCTTCCTGATGTGAAGTAGCAGGCCATTAATTTCTTTCTAATGTAAACTAGCCGGCCATTAATTTCTTCCTGATGTGAACTAGCAGGTCATTTATTTCTTCCTGATGTAAACCAGCAGGCCATTAATTTAATTCTAATGAGAACTAGCCGGCCATTAATTACTTCCTGGCAACTTCTTTATACTGGTTTAGAAGACTCTGCAGTCTATAAACAACCAGTTTCTTCTACTCCCACTTGATCTAAAAATAACTATTTACATCAAATCTGGTCTTTAATGCATTAACTGACCCTGCCTCCAATATTTCTTGTGGCAATGCATTCGAAGCATTCATCACTCTCTGACTAAGAAAATATTTCTAATATATCTAATCTGGACCGATCTATAATTAATTTGTATCAGCACCCTCTTGTCCATGTAGCCAGCTGTACTTTGAAAAAACTTATTACAGTCTAATGAATCCTTTCCGTTGATGATCTTATACAAATGTATTTAAACAGTGTGAATCCTTCTCTCTTCTTGACACTGCAGGCCAGTTTTTATGTCTGTCCTCATTACTAATGAAGGCCTTAAGGCCCTAACGTAGGTGACTTCTTTGTTTGTATCTTGGGGCGCCATTACCTTACTATTTATATCAACTAAAAAGCCTTTCCCAGGTAAGAATCTTCACCTGTGAAGTTTGTACTTTTGTGTGCATTTGAAACATGAAAGATGACCAAGCGCTATATTAAGGCATTACATGGATTCAACAACAAATCCTTGAGAAATATTCTTGGTCTGCAATGGTTGAACGATGTTACACACGGTAGTTTATGGGGGAGAGCAAGACATATATAAGTTGAACGGGAAATCTTTAAGGTGCTGTTAGACTGACGTTGAAACTACGAAAGGTTCCAAAGTAAGATCGCCAGATCATCTTTCTCGCGAAACTCTTAAAGAACAAAGCAAAGGGCATGCAAATCTCTTCTATTTGTCCTCTAATTCTGTTTGGGGGACAGTAAACTAGTACTGTGAAACTGTTAAACTGACAGGGGCTAGCTGAAAAATGTAGTTGGTAGTTTCTGAAGGTGTCATTAGGTGGCAACAACATCCAGCTTTGTGATTACTTTAGGTAGCAGACGCTGGGCGTCACATTGACTTGCGCAGTCTAAATACAAAATGGCGTCATGGCTCTACTTCTTTTGTTGTCTCCCTTTCTACTGTGTCGGGGTATGTATTTGTCTTTCGCCTCTCTCGTGGCCTGAGTATCATTTTTCTCCATTTTACGGCAGATCTCGTTAACGCCGTTGTCTATCCACCGTTTCCTGGGTTTACCTCTCATCATTCTTCCTGATGTTCCCTTGTAGAAGGTTGCATGAACAATGTAGTCTAGCTGAATTCACAATGTAGGCAAACCAATTCATTCTCTGTTGATCGATGTACTGTAGGGAGGGAATTGTTCCAACCTTCTCCAGAATACTCATATTTGTGATTCTGTCTCTTCTAGTGTTGTTAGTGACCTTTCGTAGGCACCGCATTTAGCAGCTGGCCAAATTTCGTTCTTGGGCCCTATTCAATGCTATGTCTAGCACTGGTAGCGCAGGGTTGGGATAAAGGTACTATTTACCATCTACTTTTTTGCTTGGCAGAAAATCTTGGGGTGTCTTAGTAGTGGAGACAGCTAGTAGGTGACAACGTTTGCCCTCTGCACCTTCGTCTCTATCTCTCTATCGAGTCTGACATCTTCATTAAAAACATTTCCGACATTTCTACATTCTTGAACCTGCTTTATTTTTGTTTCATTCACATGAATATCAAGTATGGGTGCTTTCTACCTATATTCATTATCTCTGTTTTTGATGTGTTTCACAGTTTAAGTAGAGTGAGTCAATATGGCGTTATAGAGGATCAAACATTGGTTGTCTGAGTCCCTGCTTACAGTATACAATCAGAGAACGACAGGCTGTTGGGAGCTTTAGTTTGGATCAACATGACTTTCTCCAAAGAATTTTGATACAAAAAAAAATACCTGTTTACCTTGAGAAGTGTTCGTCATGTAAAGCGTAGCATAACTGGGTCAATCAATTTTCTCAAAGTCGCTACAAGATTGTTGATGAAGCACAACATGGTCGCGCAGTTTATATTGCAGCACCTGCTTGTTTAGGGTACCGGGTCTGTCTTCCAACTGCAATCCCTATTCTCTTCGCTATAACACACTAGTGTGGCCGATTTCCAGGGCCGTCGCTTGGAGACGGTAAAGGTTCTCGGTCATCTCTGGTTTGCTTACTCTTATGTAAGCAGCCAGCTATAAATTGATGGCGGCTGGTCAATTCATTCACTGTGGTGAATCTTCAACCCCTAACTTGTTTTATTAACTCCCATGGCATTATAGTACGCTTCTTAGCATCACCTCTCTCTTTCTCTATCTCTTTCTCTCTCTCTCTCTATCTCTCTCTCTCTCCGTCTCTTTGTCGTTCTCTTTTAATGTTCAGAAATGTTTTTACCTACCACTGACATTTATTTTGTTGATTGAATCTATGTCAATATAAAGATATAGATTGGAGTTGAAAGAGATGCGTGGTATTGCCCCCTAACTGGTTATAATACGGTTAAATCCTGCTTTCACTGGACAATTTGCAAATCGTCGAATGAAAAATATTTCAGCGTCCCTGTGTCTATTCTGAGATCCGTTACTGGAGAGTGCCGCCAACGGCCATATCACACTTGTACGCATGTGTCAAAAGTTGACTGACGGAAGATTGCGCTTGCGGATTGCACACTCTTTACGTAAAACAGTTCTAGAAAAAAATTCCTGCCTGCGATATTTCTTCTTCTTCTTCTTATTTGTCTTCTTCTTCTTCTTCTTCTTCTTCTTCTTCTTCTTCTTCTTCTTCTTCTTCTTCTTATTTGTCTTCTTCTTCTTCTTCTTCTTCTTCTTCTTCTTCTTCTTCTTCTTCTTCTTCTTGTTCTTCTTCTTGTTCTTCTTCTTGTTCTTCTTCTTCTTGTTCTTCTTCTTGTTCTTCTTCTTCTTCTTCTTCTTCTTCTTCTTGTTCTTGTTCTTCTTCTTCTTCTTCTTCTTCTTCTTCTTCTTCTTCTTCTTCTTCTTCTTCTTCTTCTTCTTCTTCTTCTTCTTCTTCTTCTTCTTCTTCTTCTTCGTCTTCTTTTTTCTCTTCCTCTTTTTTTTCTTCTTTTTCTTCTTCGTCTTTCTCTTGTTCTTCTTGTTCTTGTTCTTGTTCTTCTTCTTTCCCTTTTTCTTCTTCTTTCTCTTCTTCTGTTTCTTCTTCTTTTTTTTAAAATTATTATTATTACCATTCTGATTATTACTTTATTTTATGATCTTTGTTTTTGTTTTTATTTTTGTTCTTCTTCTTTTCTTCTTCTTGTCCTTTCTCTTCTGTTGTTATTGTTGTTGTTGTCTTTGTTCTTAGTAGGCTTCTTTTTTTTCTTCTTTTAATTATTATCACTGTGATTATTACTTTATTGTATGATCTTTGTTATTCTTGTTCTTCTTCTTGTCGTTTTTTTGTCCTTTCTCTTCTGTTTTTATTGTTGTTGACTTTCTTCTTCTTCTTCTTTTACTTCTTTTTCCTGTTCTTAATTTTCTGATTAATGGTACCGTTTCTTGATGTTTCTTTCAAACACGTAATTATACTCTACAAAATACAAGCGCTTGTTCTTTCTGAATGGCAGTGGGCCAAATTTTCATTTCTTTTCCGATCCACCTGTGCCCTTAAGCGTTTCAGGTTGTGACGTCTTCTGTATTGTACCGAATGTCATACGTAGACGTTGTGAGATGTGTTATCTATCCACCTGCTATGTGGTCGTTCTCGTGTCTTATCACAAATCTTCTTTTCTGTTTTTCGTGCAGTGCCAATTGACCAGCTGCATTCACAAGAACGAACATAGCTATCTTATTCCCGATCTTGTTATGTTTACAGAAAAATCAATTGTTCTCACAGTGTTTCTTGTACCTTAATTACTCATTCTATCTCTCAAAGTTCTTAGTTCTTCGTACTTAGTTCTTAGTTCGACCCATTCTTAGTTCGACCAATTTTTAGTTTTTAGTTGAATTCTGCACGGAAAACAAACTCCATTGCCAACACCTTCTTCAAACAACATCCACGAAGACTGTACACGTGGACCTTCCCTGATGGCAACAGCAGAAACCAAATAGATTACATCCCAGTGCAACAAAGATGGAAATAAATGTGCTGGCGACAAAAACGCTGCCAGGAGCAGACTGCGATACGGACCAAGAATTACTGTTTGCAGTTTCCCAAACAAGACTACGTAGGATCAACAAAGGTTGCCAGCCAATACGCTTCGATGTATCAGCAATATCTACTGAATACAACATCAAAGTAGAAAACAAATTTGAGGCGTTGCTTGCGGTACAGGAAGAGATGCCATCTGAGGAGTTGACATTGTACGCAACGGACATTCTGATCTCGACAGCAAAAGAAATAATTTCAAAGATATTGCACAAGACACAGAGCTATATAACAGAGGAAACACATAAACTCATTGCAGAAAGGCAACAATTAAAACAAATGGGAAGTAAGGGGACCAACACAGCATATAAAAACTGCGCAAGAAAAGTTAGAAGAGAAATAAGAAATTATAAAAGAAGATACATAGTAGAAACGTGTAAGAATATATAAAACCTACAACAACAAGGCAGAGAGAGAGAGAGAGAGAGAGAGAGAGAGAGAGAGAGAGAGAGAGAGAGAGAGAGAGAGAGACGCATTTAAAGCAATAAGAACACTGACAAGGGAATTCCGTCCGGTTCCACATGTCAAAAATGACAAAGAGGATAACACATTAACAGAAACAAAAGACATACTGAATAGATGGAGAAAGTACTGCAAAACCATATATGGAGATAGCCCAAAGCGCTCAGTTACAATCCTACCAAAGGATGAGAAAGAACCTGAACCAACATTGGAAGAAGTACGCTCTGCAATTAAATGCCGGAAAAAGGAAAAGTTCCCAGGATGCGATGATATCACAGAAGAGCTAATACAAGCAGGAGGGGAAGCATGTGCTCGAGTCTATCACAAGCTGTGCAAACAGATATGGCACAGCGCAGAGTGGCCAGAAGCATGGAATAAATCAATTTATATTCCTCTCCCCAAAAAAGGCAACCTGAAGCTGTGCACGAACTACCGAACTATCGCGCTTATCAGCCACGCTAGCAAGATACTCTTGCGAATCCTATTAAGAAGGATAGAGAAAAGGTTTGTATCTGAAATTCACGTAGTTCAGGCAGGTTTTAGGAAAGACAGAGGGACCTGAGACCACATATTCAATTTAAGGAATATCTATGAAAAATGTAGAGAGTTTAATGTAGACATGTACACATGTTTCATTGATTACACTAAGGCCTTCGACACGGTAAAACATCAACATCTGTGGAGAATCATGAAGGAAATGGGGTTTCCTTTGCATATAGTCCATCTCATTGAAACATTAAACCAAGATCAACAAGCCGCTGTCCGAGTATCTGGGCAAACATCAGATTGGTTTGCAGTACAAAAGGGAGTCCGACAGGGATGTATACTCTCACCTTATCTGTACAACATATATGCGGAATGTATAATGAGATATTTTCGAGAAGATAAGAACATTGAAAGTTTCGACCCATTTACGATTGGGGGTACGAGATTCCAGAGTTACGATACGCAGATGACACAGTGATACTATCAAGAAGTGCGGAAGGGCTAGATCAGCTACTTTCAGCCGTTAATGGACATAGTAAAGATCAAAATCTGTTCATAAACATAAACAAAACAAAGATAATGACCACCGACAAAACACAATGTCAGCATAAATGTACAGTGGGTAGTGAGGAAATAGATCAGGTCACACATTATGAATATCTGGGCTCCAGAATTGACATAAATGGTGACTGCTCGAAAGAAATCAGAAGAAGACTAGCTATGGCAATGCAGAGACTGAACATCCTGAAGAAATTGTGGCAGGGCACCAACAAAACGATAAAAGTAAACGTCTTGAGAGCCTGTGTTTTTCCTGTGGCAGCTTATGGCTGTGAAGCATGGACGATTACCAAAACTTATAGACAAAGAATCGAATCATTCGAGTCAAAATGTTACAGAAAGATCTGCAGAATACCCTGGACAGAGAAAAGAACAAATGTAGACATTCGGCAAGAGTTGAGCATAGAGGAGAACTGGTTTATCAATTCCATTTTGGCTAGAAAATGCAAATACTTTGGTCACATCAAGAGACATAATGGTCTTGAGAGAACAGTGATGGAAGGTATGGTGCCAGGCAAAAGAGGAAGGGGTAGACCAAGAAGACGATGGCACCAAGATATCCAGGAGTGCCTGAGTATGACTGTGGCGGAGGCTGAAGTTTTGGCAAAGGAACGAGTTTCTTTCAGACAGACTGTGATGGGAGCGAAGTTCTACAAAGGACATGCTACATGATGATGAGTTCTTAGTTCGACCCGCTCTTAGTTCTTAGTGCGACCAATTTTTAGTTCTTAGTTTGACCCGTTCTTAGTTCTTAGTTCGACCCGATCTTAGTTCTCAGTTCTCAGTTCTTAGTTCGACCCGTTCTTAGTTCTTAGTTCGACCCGATCTTAGTTCTCAGTGCTTAGTTCTTAGTTCGATCCGTTCTTCGTTCGACCCGTTCTTAGTTCTAAGTTTGACCCGTTCTAAGTTCTCAGTTCTTAGTTCCACCCGTTCTTAGTTTGACCCGTTGTTAGTTCTCAGTTCGACCCGTTCTTAGTTCTCAGTTCTTGGTTGAACCCGTTCTTAGTTTTCAGTTCTTAGTTCTTAGTTCTCAGTTCTTAGTTCTCAGTTCGACTCGTTCTTAGTTCTCAGTTCTTAGTTCGATCCGTTCTCAGTTCGTAGTTCGACCCGTTCTTAGTTCTCAGTTCTTAGTTCGACCCGATCTTAGTTTTTATTTCTTAGTTCTCAGTTCTTAGTTCGACCCGTTTTTAGTTCTCAGTTCTTAGTTCGACCCATTCTTAGTCCTCAGTTCTTAGTTCTCAGTTCTTAGTTCGACCCGATCTTAGTTTTTAGTTCGACCTGTTCTTAGTTCTCAGTTCTTAGTTCGAAGCGTTCTTAGTTCTCAGTTCGACCCGTTCTTAGTTCTCAATTCTTAGTTCGACGCGTTCTTAGTTCTCAGTTCTTAGTTCGACCCGTTCTTAGTTCTCAGTTCTTAGTTCGACGCGTTCTTAGTTCTCAGTTCGTAGTTCAACCCGTTCTTAGTTCTCAGTTCTTAGTTCAACCCGATCTTAGTTTTTAGTTCTTAGTTCGACCCGTTTTTAGTTCTCAGTTCTTAGTTCGACCCGTTCTTAGTTCTCAGTTCTTAGTTCGATCCGTTCTCAGTTCTTAGTTCGACCCGTTCTTAATTCTCAGTTCTTAGTTCGACCCGATCTTAGTCTTTAGTTCGATCTGTTCTTAGTTCTCAGTTCTTAGTTTGACCCGTTCTTAGTTCTCAGTTCTTAGTTCGACGCGTTCTTAGTTCTCAGTTCTTAGTTCGACCCGTTCTTAGTTCTAAGTTCTTAGTTCGATCCGTTCTTAGTTCGACATGTTCTTAATTCGACCTGTTCTTAGTTCTTAGTTTTTAGTTCGACCCGTTCTAGGTTCTTAGTTTTACCCGTTCTTCTAGTAAATCTCGCCAGCCCGTCCTCGCGGTCTCTTTTTGTTTGCGCGGTACCACAAGGTGGTTGTAGTACTTCATCTTTTGTCTTGTCTTCTAGCTATATTACCTGGTTGGAATGAATGACGTTCTGTTATACATCCCTGACATGAGACAATCTCCGGATGTCGCTATTGTATTGTTCGCTTTGCCGCTTTTGTCTGAAAGTTATGTCCACGGCGCGTCTTTCAAGAGATGCGTGTGCTATTCTGAGAACCTGCTGATAACAGTACACGCCTTCTCCTAGTGATAGAGATAACCTTCCGATCAAGTTCCGCGTTCTTCAAGCGATCCTTGTTCTCAAGTGGGGTGGGACCAGAGTGCCTACATTCTTAGTGGGAAGAAAACATGAAAACAAAAAATGTAAAAGTTGATTAAGGTTGAGTTTAATCAAAATTTAAATTTGGATGTGGGCAGATACCGCACCGAGACGAGAACACAAACAAAACCTACGTTACGACCAATAGGCCTTCATCAGGGACAACAATACTGAACTAACAAATCAACATATAAGGAAAAAAATGGTCAACTTATCTGACAGTAGACTCAGTCTGTCTAAGCGACCGATTGGGCCAGATGCTTGACTGAAAATGAAGTGTAACGGTCAAACACAAGGTTGCCAGGAGAGCGTAAGAAGTGAAGGGAAATGTGCCGGATAAGCGAATAGTGGCCAAATAGCGATCCAGATGGGAGAACAAAGAAAAGGTGATATAAGCCGGGAGGGCGTGAAATTAGTATAGGAAAGAGGAGGAGGGAGGCAAGAACTGATATAAGAAGGGGGGGGGGGGGGGTTAAAAGAAGACAAATAGATGGGGGCCAGTATGAGGCTTTAAGAAAACGTATGGAAGATTTTAACGCCATGCGGTTGGAGACAACCCATGCTGGAGATAAATCTATTCTCAAGGGCGAATCGATGACGAAGTCTGGACGTCTACATTCTGAGTTAACTCCAGTCGTCTCGGTCTATGTCTTGCCCCTGGTCCAAGATACCACGGGACCAGAGAGTGAGGTAGATGACCAGCACATCTTTTTACTAACTATAATCTACATACAGCGCAAGTTACATCATCAAGACAAACCCGTCTGATGGTGTCGATATCATCGCTTGGGATGGACAACTAACTTTCTCAAACAGACCACCTCACACTTTGTAGTAATGGAGGGGACAAGAGCATACAGTCTCCCCTCAAGGAGGCACACTGCGCTGGTGGACCTATGCTCATTTTGCAGTGACAGGCGAAAGTTGAGTAATTAAGCTGACGTATAAAAAAAAACGTTAAAAAGAACCTGTCATACGACATTTTTCCCATTGCTGGGATAGTCGAGGGGTTTTGAAGGGTGAGGACTACAGAACAGACCGCTTCGCCACTGCTGTCGCCACGTCGTGTGCTGGTTATGTTTGTTTATTTCATCCCCAACAGAAAAACAACATATGCCATACCGGGGATTCGAACCGCTGCCCTCATTGTCGGCAGGCAGGCCTCGAAACCATTCGACCACGTGCTCCTCGTTGACGTATATTTGCAAAATAATTGAAAAATGAAAATAAATGCAAAATAATAGCAAAATGAAAATAATTCCAAAAATAACTTCAAAATGAAACTAAATGCAAAATTATTGCAAAATGAAAATAAATGCAAAATAATTACACAATGGTAATAAATGCAAAATAATAGCAAAATGAAAATAAATGCAAAAGTAACTTCATTTTTAGCAAAATGAAAATAATTCCAAAAATAACTTCAAAATGAAACTAAATGCAAAATTATTGCAAAATGAAAATAAATGCAAAATAATTACACAATGGTAATAAATACAAAATTATTGCAAAATGAAAATAAATGCAAAATAATTACACAATGGTAATAAATGCAAAATAATAGCAAAATGAAAATAAATGCAAAATTATTGCAAAATGCTAATGAATGCTAAATAATTGCACAATGCAAATGAATGCAAAATAATTGCACAATGAAAATAAATGCTAAATAATTGCTCAATGAAAATAAATGCAAAATAATTGCGTCATAACAATAATTGCAAGCTAGAAATGCTGGAAGTATATTGACGTGGTTTTAATAGAACGTATGACTCACGTGGATTAATTCTATTATCGTCATCTCACAGAATTCGTGTCGGAATTTATTATTATTACAACGACTGCTTCACTCGATCATTCAAATGATTAACGACAACAATGATTAGAAAACAAAATAAGCTGGCAATGAGTGATAGTTTCTTCATGTGATGGTTTCATTCTTCATCATTTTAATATTTTATATAATATTCTACCATAGGTGGTCACGAGGCAAACCCTAGACCCTAACTATTTCTTTATAAAATTAGCCACCAGACGCGATGTAAATGCAGCATTGTAACATGTTTTTATATTGAAACTGGGACAAACTGACATTTCTCTTAATTTAGTTGCTTCAGTGAGACTAATCGCCATTTCTTATCAAAGAATCATCAAGAAATGGCTAATGTAATTACACATATTATTAATATAAATGAGAAGGTGCACGTGTAGATGAAAACGTATATAGATAATGGCCCAAAGACCACATCAGTCCCTTTATATTTTGAATTGACTGTGTCTATGTTTGTACTTTTTCATTTATGTTCATTCTAGGTTTAATTATATTGACCATCACGTGTTTCATCTACTCTTTGTCGTAACTGGCATGTCATGATTCATACTTTTCTGGCCACTCCCCAGTAATGACTGCCAACTCAAACCATATTGTATCGCGTTATTCAGAATATGTTTGAGCGGACCGAAGTTGCCGTTTTCTTCTCTGTTTTCTCCTTCTTGTTTTTTGTTCTTGTTCTTGTTGTTGTTGTTGTTGTTCTTCTTCTTCTTCTTCTTCTTCTTCTTCTTCTTCTTCTTCTTCTTCTTTTTCTTCTTCTTCTTTCTCTTGTCCAGACGTCAACTTGAATTTATTTAAAGAAATGGTAAGCCAGATGCTATTGGCATCTCCATAGTGCTTGTCCAGAAATGGTATTTTATGATAACGCGTATTTTCTTTGTTCCTCGTATGTTGGAAACCTTTGTAACAAATGCCCAGAAGGAATTTTATCAGTGCTGCAGACACATTCATCTGTATTTCCTATCCTTAGTTTGTTGAACAGATGGTTTCTCAGTCTGTTGTGTCCTGTGCGGAGTCTATAGATTACCCATGAGCTGGTCATTTGATTATTGACCTATGTGCTCTGCTTCCTACCTATACCTGTTCCTGTATCTGCACCTTGTAAACCACTGGCCTCTTTATAAGTTATGAGGTATCATTCCATCTTCTCTTGTCAGTCTCTCAGTCACTTCATTGCCAAGAATGTAACTGAGATGGAATACAGATTATCACAACTGTCATGAGAAGGAGACAAAGTTTATACAGCAGCACAAAGTACACAACAGATATCAATGCTGAGGAAGGTATGTAGTCGGGAAATGAGGATCTTGCTTATTTGTCAAAGTTCCCCAAAATGGCGAACCCATTAGTTGAAGGTAAACTCAAATGGAAGTCTTCATAGCTAAATAAACGTGTTAGATTCTGCCTGATGTCCAGGAATGGATCCTTTAAAAAAAAGTTTTCTGCTTTCGCCTTATTTCTCCATTTCATAAGGCAGCGTACGTTGCACTGTTTTATTTTACGCCTGTCGGCCCAGTGCATCCGACTTCAGCATGCGTTTTATGTAAGGGTCTGCTTCCTCCTGCATTTTCTAAAAGTTTGCTTTCCTGGCGTAACGGCTGGTGCTGTGAAGGGGAGCGAACCCAGCACCTTAGGGTTCTGAGTCGTGTCTCTTAACCACTAGCCCACGCCGTCCCCTAGCTATGGAAACAATTTAAAAAAACATAAACAAAACAAGCTTTTCAAATTTGTTGGTTCCACTTTCAGCATTGCAATGCCTTAGTGTGTTTCCTGTCTCCGTGTTTGGCGAAGAGGCAGACGAAATCTTCCTGTTGTCTGAAACTTCTCATCATCTTATGGTTGATCACTCCTGAGACTGGTTGTAAGGTTGTCTGAGACTGGTTGTAAGGTTGTCTGAGACTGGTTGTAAGGTTGTCTGAGACTGGTTGTAAGGTTGTCTGAGACTGGTTGTAAGGTTGTCTGAGCATGTCTCTCCATTTGACCCTATTCTCTGGTTGATCAATCATGAGACTGGTTGTAAGGTTGTCTGAGTATGTCTCTCCATTTGACCTATTCTCTTGTTGATCAGTCCTGAGACTGGTTGTAAGGTTGTCTGAGCATGTCTCTCCATTTGACCCTATCCTCCTGATACTGGTTGTAAGGTTGTCTGAGTATGTCTCTCCATTTGACCCTATTCTCTGGTTGATCAGTCCTGAGACTGGTTGTAACGTTGTCTGAGTATGTCTCTCCATTTGACCCTATTCTCTGGTTGATCAGTCCTGAGACTGGTTGTAACGTTGTCTGAGTATGTCTCTCCATTTGACCCTATACTCTGGTTGATCAGTCCTGAGACTGGTTGTAAGGTTGTCTGAGTATGTCTCTCCATTTGACCCTATCCTCTGGTTGATAAGTCTAGAGACTGGTTGTAAGGTTGTCTGAGTGTGTCTCTCCATTTGACCCTATCCTCTGGTTGATAAGTCTAGAGACTGGTTGTAAGGTTGTCTGAGTGTGTCTCTCCATTTGACCCTATCCTCTGCTGCTCTCTTCATTTCATCACAGGTTCATACTTCAATGTCTCTGCATGCCTAAAATGTACAGGTGTGTCTTGGTCGACTCTTCATCTTGTCCCATAAATCGTGCCCTATATTATCCTCTGTAGAAGACTTTCATGTCTCATATTGTGTCCAAGCCAACTCGTTCGTCATTTTTGAATGCTCTTCAATATTCGTCATTCTGCACCTACTTCAGTGATGACATTGCTATTTGATATTCTCTCTATCCAACTCATTCCTTCCATTCATCGGTACCACCCCACTATACATCGATGACAACAACGATGCCGACTTCAAAATTATTTTCTAGGGGGAGGGGGGTGAATCTTCAAATAAAACTGATTAGAAAAAGAAGACATATCTGTCCATCTGATACGATGACGCGACGAAGACAATAGTTCATGACTGGTCAATCGCGAAGTGGTAACCATAGTTACATGTCGTTATTCCGATGCATTTAGGGGGTCGACTTCTAAACTTGACTATTCTTGCAGGAGACACCGTTTGTCCATAAGAGAGTTGAGAAAGGGTTTGATGCAGAGTATCTGGAGTTTGAGGGATTTTTGATTGATATTCTATTTGAGATACACAAACTGCTGGGATTTTCATACACAATATCAAAGGTAAGATAGTCGTTCAATTTTATTAGCATTTTTTCATCTTTTATACTATCATCATGATCACCAACATCATCATCCTCATCACCATCGTGAATATCACCATAATCGTCATCATTACCATCTTCAGTATCATCATCATGTTCATCACCATCATCGCCATCAGCATCACTATCCTTGGTATCTTCATCGTAGCCCAAATATAAAATAAATAGTTATAATATCATCGCTATTATCAGCGGATGTACTGTCAAGATAGGGGGCCGAACGATTACCAACCTTCGTTTTGCAGATGATATCGACGGGTTGGCGGGTTCAAAAGCAGAACTCCAGGAATGGGCCAGAAGGCTTGATGAATCAGCTCATGACTATGGTATGGAGATAAACGCTGGAAAGACAACATTATTGACCAACAACGCTACGGGCTTCAACGGCAGGATAAAAGCTAACGGTCAGGAACTCGAAGTGGTTGACCGTTTTAAATATCTAGGGTCGATTGTCAGTGATGAAGGATCAAAATGTGAAGTGTTGGCCAGAATAGCACAGACAATAGCGGCGCTTGCACGGCTTAACAAAATCAGATTAACGGTTAGCACTACGCACGAAAATCAGATTAATGCGTACACTGGTCCTGTCAATATTCCTCTATGCTTGTGAGACATGGACAGTTACAGCTGACTTTCAACGAAGGATACAGGCCTTGGAGATGAGATGTTTCCCAAGACTTTTACACCTCACGTACAAAGATCGATTTACACATGAGGAAATACGAGATTTAATTAGAACAGCAATAGGGCCTTTTGAAGACCTCTTGGCAACTGTCAAAAGAAGGAAACTCGCTTGGTACGGTCACATATCGAGATCAAATGGTCTTGCAAATACGATCCTCCCCGGAAAGGTGCAATGCAGACGACGAAGAGGCCGTCACAAAAAGAGATGGGAAGACAACATAAAAGAATGGACCAATCTCCGACCAGAAGAGTCACAGGCAGCGGCCGCTGACATAGAAGGGTGGCGTGGTGTTGTGAGGATGTCTTCATATGTGCCCCAACGACCTCATCGGTTACGAGATGACCTGACTTGACCTGATCTGATTATCAGCACAATAACCATCACTAGTCAGCATCACCTAATTTGTTTCATCACCACAATCATCATCAATATCTTCATCATCTCCACAATCATCACCAATATCTTCATATTCTCCACGATCACCACCAATATCTTCATATTCTCCACGATCATCACCAATATCTTCTTCATCTCCACAATCATCACCAATATCTTCATCATCTCCACAATCATCACCAATATCTTCATCATCTCCACAATCATCACCAATATCTTCATCATCTCCACAATCATCACCAATATCTTCATATTCTCCACGATCATCACCAATATCTTCATCATCTCCACAATCATCACCAATATCTTCATCGTCTCCACAATCATCACCAATATCTTCATCATCTCCACAATCATCACCAGGCCACCATTACCAACTCGTATCAACATATAAATCAAACATGTACTAGTGCTGCCCGATACCCGCACGTCTCAAGCATTCCCTGTCTCAAGGGAGATGAGACCAGTGCTCAGTCCTAACGGAGACAGACAATAAACTCAGAGGTGTCGTGCACACTCTACGCACATAAAAGAACCCTTTCGATATAAAAATTGAAAAGAATAGACAATTTCAAATTTCAGCTGCTCTTCTCTCTTCTCACCTCACTCTGTTTCACTTGACTCTGTCCTACAACCACACTCTCGCACAACTTTCACACGCGCCCTCAGGGTGAAACCCTTCCATTGCACTTTGGTTGGGCTGGCTTCTGAGGGCGCACAAGCCTAGCATAGGTACATACAGACGCACACATACATCCACGCACTGGTTTATGCGTCTTAATATCGCCCAAATTGACTACTGTCTAGGGTGGAATAGGCGCGCCTCCGCCAGTAGAAACTAGTGAGGCAAACACGTAATATAAAAATTTTAAAAAAATAAAGCTGCTGTCAGAGCAAAATAACAGAAATAGAAGTAACGTAAATTCTTGCCTAATGGTGGCTTTTCACGAATACCAGATCGAGGCGGTACATCAATCATGAAACGACACAACAGCCCAAATCACCCACCTGCAGATACACAAAAGACATGGACACCCGAAGATGTAGAAGAAGAACGACTTAAAGAAAAGATTGCTATAGGCAACAACAAAAAATCGTTTTTTATCAACATCATTAAAAGAAGAGACAACAGCAACATATTTACATTAATATGTACACATAAACGAGAGGCGTTCAAATCAAATCGGGACGTTTTGTTGTAGTTTTACCTGAATGGGTTATAGCCTGCTAAAACTACTATTATTAGTTAGGGGCACTTGCGTCATGTTACTGCTAGGTGGTCTGCTTGTCATCGGCTAGTCACGTGACAGATACATGCAAATAACAGACAACACTTTTAGTGCTTGCATGGGACAGCGTGTTGTGATGCCATTTCTTGTGAAAGAAGGCGTGAAACCTGGGGAAATGTTCTTCCATGTGGTTTCATTATGAACAGTACACACATTTTGAGTGATGTTCATAACCTTCTGCGGAAATAATCAGCATGGTTTGATCACAAAGGACGTCTTGCTCCTCCAAGATAACCCTCGACCTCATAAGGCTCCCGGCTCTATGTGCCATCTGCAGCAACTCCTCTGGGAGGTATTGCCACATCCACCTTACAGCCAAAACCTCGCTTCAAGCAATTTCCACTTGTTTGGACGACTAAAAGAATTCATGGGATGTCAGCATTTCATCACTTATGACGAAATGAAACAGGCTGTCCTGGATTGGTTTAGACATACTGACAAATCTTTCTTCGCTGAAGCTTGTGAAGCATTACTGAAACACTGAGATGCATAAACGTTGCAGGAGATTATATCGTAAAATAAATGTCATTAGACTACTTGAAAAGCATTTCGTTTTTTCAACAACAACAAAAAGTCTCGGTTTGGCTTGAACGCCTTTCGTAAATTGATGTTCACACCTGGGAGTTGCTTGTACGTTAACTGTCCCGGCTGGGGCTCTGGTATCACAATAAGGTGCTCAGATTGCAGAGAGTAAAGTCATCGCGGAGGTTCAGCGACAGCGTGCTGCCCGAAAAAAAATGCGACCACTCCACAGACCCCCCCTGCGACGTTTGCCCCCAAATGTAGCAGGGTTTGCCGTTCAGTGATTGGTCCTTACAGTCAACAGAGGACACAATTCATAACAAAAGTCTGATGCTGTCGCCATCTTCGCTGTCGATAGGCAATTATAGTTATTATTATTATTACTATTAATATGTGCTGGCAATAACAACAACATAATTCAATAAGCGATATTACAATATAGATGGAGATATTTGCTGCTGGTTTTTGCCTCCTTCAGGTACCAGATGGAAAGTTTGGCAGCCTGAAAGAGGACGGCTGGACCGGTATGGTTAGACAGCTTGTGGATGACGTAAGTATATATGTGGATCTATCTCTTCGTTCAAGTCATTTAACATAGCAACAACACAACAAGGAGGAGAGTTTGAGTACAATCAATATAAATTGGGTGGGTGGGTTTTTGGTGTGAGTGTGTGTGGTGTAAGTGTGTGTGTGGTATGTGTGTACCTGTGGGTGGGAAGTGTGTAGGCGTATATATATATATATATAGTTATTGGGTATTCCGTAGCGAAGTATTTAAGTCGTCGGCCTCGTGATCAGGTGGTGTGGGTTCGACTCCGAACTCCGCCGTCTTTTTCACGGGTGCTTGATGCGGAGTCCCCTGCATCTCGTAGTCGCCCTCTAGTCGTTGTGTCCTTGACTTGCCACTGGGATCGGGCGGCAGAAGACGAGAGAGTGAGGATAAAAAGTAGCGCAGTTTATCCTTACTAAAAATAGCGCTAGGAAAATTAATTATGCCATCATCGTCTACGATGGACAGCGGACTTTATATATATATATATATCATAAATGAGTTCAACAATGCAAACGAGGCAGTTCGTCTAAAAAATGAATAGACTAAAGACTGAACAGTTCCTGTCTCTGAGAGGTAATGTAGTCTGAAATTGTGTCCGTCAAAAACGTGAATTCGTACATCTACTTGGGCCAATAGATTATGAACTGCCCTCCTATGTACAAAGGGATCTCAGGAAGGTTAACTGCGGGGTGGTTCAGTTTCAATGGAATTAAGACAGTACTTTAAAAGATGAAAAACAACAAAGCGAGAGCTCACACCTTCAACAAGATGCTGAGCAGCGCATGAGCTGCAGCGGTCAGTGACCCATAGCTGACTGCTACCGCCAGGGCCAGCAAATCAGAGCTGCAAAGACCCTTCTACACCTCCACGCGGTGATCCTGGATAACAGGCTGCAACTGAGCAGAATGGCTAAGGAGAAGGGATCGAAGAGGGAATGCTAACCCGGTACTGAAAAAATGCTTGCTGAAGTCGGATGTGTTGGACTAAAAGGTGCAAATATCGAAGTCAAGCTGTAAACAACGACAGAACGCATTGCATTCTCTGGACTACATTCTGCTACTTAAGCCCTTTCAGGGTTTGGTAGCGGGAGATTGAGAACGAGCGAAAGCAAGCCAAGCCATATATATATGTAAATATATATATATATATATATATATATATATATATATATATATATATATATATATATATATATATATATATATATATATATATATATACAAGACAAAGCAGGAACCTTATGATTCATGATAAAAACGGCAAGTGTCTCATTGAGGGAAAAGACGTACTTGGCACGATGGACAGAGTACTGTTCCGAGCTATATAACTATGAAGGGCGAAACGAACCTGAGAAAACATTCCCCACAACACCAAAAAATATAGAGGATAACCAACTGATAACGAAGGAAGAGGTAATTGCAGCGGTAAAGACATTGAGAAGAGGGAAGGCGGCCGGCGTGGACAATATACCAGCAGAGCTCTTACAAGCAGGTGGAGAGGTAGTGGTGGAAGGCCTGACACACATCTGTAACAAAATATGGGCGACAGGAAACTGGCCGGACTTATGGACGAAATCAAAAGTTATACCGTTACATAAGTCTGGAAACCTAAAGCTGTGCCAAAATTACAGAACAATAAGCCTCATTACCCACCCTAGCAAGGTCATGCTTAGATTAATCCTCGACCGATTGAAACCCCAAGCAGAGAGCATTATTGCCGAGGAGCAAGCAGGGTTCAGACAGGGAAGAAGCACTACATAACAGATATTTAATTTAAGGCTGCTAAGCGAGAAATATATAGATTAGCAGCAAACACTGTATCATGTGTTTGTGGATTTTAAGAAGGCGTTTGATAGGGTATGGCATAAAGCGCTTTGGGCAACCATGAGGATGTATAATATCAACGGAAATATTATAACGGTCCTTGAACACCTGTATAACACGGCGTCTAGTGCAGTTCTTGTGAATGGGAGGCGAGGAGACTGGTTTCGCACATCAGTTGGTGTGAGACTGGGGTGTAAACTCTGTACAACTCTTTTCAATATATTCCTTGAATGAATTATGAGTGAGGCACTTGGAGGTCACGTTGGTACTGTCAAGATAGGGGGCCGAACGATTAGCAACCTTCGTTTTGCAGATGATATTGACTCGTTGGCGGGTTCAGAAGCAGAACTCTAGGAATGGGTCAGAAGGCTCGATGAAACAGCTCTTGACTATGGTATGGAGATAACGCTGGAAAGACAAAATTAATCACCAACAACGCTACGGGCTTCAAGAGCAGGATAAAAGCTAATAGCCAGGACCTCGAAGTGGTTGACCGTTTTAAATATCTTTGGTCGATTGTCAGTGATGAAGGATCAAAATGTGAAGTATTGGCCAGAATAGCACAGACAATAGCGGCGCTTGAATGGCTTAACAAAATCTGGCAAGATAAACGGTTAGCACTACGCACGAAAATCAGATTAATGCGTACACTGGTCCTGCCAATATTCCTCTATGCGTGTGAGAAATGGACATTTACAGCTGACCTTCAACGAAGGAAACAGGCCTTGGAGATGAGATGTTTCCGAAAACTTTTAAACGTCACTTACAAAGATCGAGTTATTAACGAGGAAATACGAAATTGAATTACAACTGCAATAGGGCCTTTCGAAGATCTCTTGGCAACTGTCAAAAGAAGGAAACTCACTTGGTACAGGCAGAGGCAGGCCCAAAAAGAGATAGGAGGACAACATAAAAGAATGGACCAATCTCCGACCAGAAGAGTCACAGGCAGCGGCATCTGACAGAGAGGGATGGCGTGGAGTTGTGAGGATGTCTTCATGTGTGCCCCAACGACCTCACCGGTTACGGGATGACCTGACCTGACCTGACCTGAATTCCAGGATTTAAATTAAGCCGCGTTTACACACCTGTCTGCTCACAATAAACACATTCCAACACATCTTGTGTCCCACAGAAAGCAGACATCGCCCTGGCCCCGTTCCAGATGACCACCGATCGAGCAGAGGTGGTGGACTTCACCAAGCCGTTCATGACCAAAGGGACATCTGTGGTGGTCAGACGTCCTGATCAAAAAATATACATGTTTCAGTTTCTGTCACCATTTTCTAACGTAAGTTCTATCTATCTGTCTGTCTGTTCTGCCTGTCTGTCTGTCTACCTTCCTGCCTACCTGCCTGCCTACCTGTCTGACTTCCCCCCCTGCCTAACCTGCCTACCCTGCTTTGCTCTTGACTGCCTGCCTGCCTAATTCTTTCTACCTCTCTCTCTCTAACTTTTTGATTGTATGTCTGCTTGACTGCGTGTAAGTCTGTTTGCCTGATTGTATGTCTGATTAACTGACGAACTGTCTATCTACCTGTCTACCTAACTTCTACATAAGTAAATAGCATTGTCTATCATCCATCTGCATACCGATCTACCTACCTATCTACTAACCAACCTACTTAATTAACCTACCTACAGGCAAAACATACTGATCAGATATGTTAGTCAGGGTCAGGCATGTTAGTCAGGGTCAGACATGTTAGTCAGGGTCAAGCATGTTAGTCAGGATCAGACATGTTAGTCATTGTCAGACATGTTAGTCCAGGTCAGACAAAACATACTGATCAGACATGTAAGTTAGGGACATACATGTTAGCCAGGGTCAGACATGTTAGTCAAGTCAGGTCAGGTCAGGACATCCCGTAAACGGTAAGGTCGTTAGGGCACACACGAAGACACCCTCACAACCCCACGCCACCTCTCTCTGTCAGATGCCGCTGCCTGTGACTCTTCTGGTCGGAGACTGGCCCATTCTCTTATGTTGTCCTCCCATCTCTTTTTGGGCCGGCCTCTTCGTCGTCTGCATGCACCTTTCCGTGGAGGATTGTGTTTTGCCAGACCATTTTATCTCGATATGTGACCTTACCAAGTGAGTTTCCTTCTTTTGACAGTTGCCAAGAGGTCTTCAAAAGGCCCTATTGCTATTGTAATTCTATTTCGTATTTCCTCATTTGTAACTCGATCTTTGTAAGTGACGTTTAAAAGTTTTCGGAAACATCTCATCTCCAAGGCCTGTATCCTTCGTTGAAAGTCAGCTGTAACTGTCCATGTCTCACAAGCATAGAGGAATATTGACAGGACCAGTGTACGCATTAATCTGATTTTCGTGCACAGTGCTAACCGTTTATCTTGCCCGATTTTGTTAAGCCGTTCAAGCGCCGCTATTGTCTCTGTTATTCTGGCCAACACTTCACATTTTGATCCTTCATTACTGACAATCGACCCCAGATATTTAAAAGGGTCAGCCACTTCGAGTACCTGCCCGTTTGCTTTTAACCTGTTGTTGAAGCCCGTGGTGTTTGTTGTTGATCATTAATTTTGTCTTTCCAGCGTTTATCACCATACCATAGTCAAGAGCTGTTTCATCGAGCCTTCTGACCCATTCCTGGAGTTCTGCTTCTGAATCCGCCAACCCGTCGATATCATCTACAAAACGAAGGTTGCTAATCGTTCTACCCCCTATCATAACAATGCCAACGTGACCTCCAAGTGCCTTACCCATAATTCCTTCAAGGAATATATTGAAAAGAGTTGGAGAGAGTGTACACCTCTGTCTCACACCAACGGATGTGCGAAACCAGTCCCCTCGCCTCAAATTCACAAGAACTGCGCTAGATGCTTTGTCATTCAGGTGTTCAAGGACCGTTATCATATTTCCGTTGATATTATACATCCTCATGGTTGCCCAAAGCGCTTCTTGCGATACCCTATCAAAAGCCTTCTTAAAATCCAAACAGATGATACAGTGTTTGCTGCTGTTCTAGATATTTCTCGCTTAGCAGCCTTAAATTAAATATTTGTTCTGTAGTGCTTCTTCCTTGTCTGAACCCTGCTTGCTCCTCGGCAATAATGTTCTCTGCTTGGGGTTTTAATCGCTCGAGGATTAATCTAAGCATGACCTTGCCAGGGTGGCTAATGAGGCTTATTGTTCTGTAATTTTGGCACAGATTTAGGTTTCCAGACTTATGTAACGGTATAACTATTGATGTCTGCCATAAGTCCAGCCAGTTTCCTGTCGCCCATATTTTGTTGCAGATGTGTGTCAGGCCTTCCACCACTACCTCTCCACCTGCTTGTAAGAGCTCTGCTGGTATATTGTCCACGCCGGCCGCCTTCCCTTTTCTCAGTGTCTTTACCGCTGCAATTACCTCTTCCTTCGTTATCAGTTGGTTATCCTCTATATTTTTTGGTGTTGGGGGGATTGTTTTCTCAGGTTCGTTTCACCCTTCATAGTTATATAGCTCGGAACAGTACTCTCTCCATCTTGCCAGTACGTCTTTTTCCTCAATAAGGCACTTGCCGCTTTTATCATGGATCCTAAGGTTCCTGCTTTGTCTTGGTGTTACCAGTTCTTTATAACTGCCGACCTCCTCCGGTGGGAGATTGTGTTTATTCAGTGACCTTATTTTATCACAAAGGTCGAGAATGTCTTTGGTCACCCATGGCTTCTTTTTTGTTTGGTGGCATCCCAGGATCTCTGTTGCAGTATCTATGAGAGCTGCGTTAAGAGACTCTGTATCTGTATCCAGTCCCTCTCTGAGAGTCAACAGTTGCGAAAATCTCCCTCCCACCCTTGCTTGGAACACTTCGGTGATTTTTGGGTCCATTAGTTTGTCCAGGTCAAACTTTAGCCTGATCACATCCTTCTTTGCTACTCCCTTCCATCGCAGACGCATGTTAGTCAGGGTCAGAAAAATCATACTGGTTATATATGTTTGTCAGAGTCAGGCAAAATATACTGATCAGACATGTTAGTCAGGGTCAGACATGTTAGTCAGAGTCAGACAAGTTATTCGGGGTAAGACATGTTAGTCCAGGTGGGGCAAAGCATACTGATCAGACATGTAAGTTAGGGTCAGGCATGTTAGCCAGGGTCAGGCATGTTAGTCAGGGTCAGGCAAAACATATTGATCAGACATGTTAGTCAGGGTCAGGCAAAACATACTTGTCAGATATGTTAGTCAGGGTCAGGCAAAACATACTGATCAGACATGTTAGTCAGGGTCAGACAAACCATACTGGTCAGATATGTTAGTCAGGGTCCGGCAAAATATACTATCAGACATGTTAGTCAGGGTCAAACATGTTAGTCAGAGTCAGGCATGTTAGTCAGGGTCATGCATGTTAGTCAGGGTCAGGCATGTTATTCAGGGTCAGACATGTTAGTCAGGGTCAGGCATGTTAGTCAGGGGCAGGCATGTTAGTCAGGGTCAGACAAAACATAAGTTGCCAAGACCTCTACCTGGACTTCCAAGTAGTCCTCCATGGAAACGGACTGTCCTTCTTGACAGTATGGCTTAGGAGGTTGGGGGATCGACGTGATCCCCGTAGAACCGAGCGACACGCAGATTAAGCCAAGCATATCGCAACCGCCTGGAGTACCCTGGTCCACCTTCATCAGCACGCTCGGGATGTGAGGAAAGCTACTGCAACCCGCAACGTAACATCCTCTTCATGGCGCACAAAATAGAAAACACACTCATTGTGAACATTCACCACAACACAGCAACGCGAGGTAGGTTTTTTTTTATCGGTAATTCTTTAAATTTCTTCGTATTTTTCGTTGCCTTCTCGGCCCTTTTACTCACTTGCACACTGCAACAAAAAAATAGCAGGTGTGTTACAAAAATACAGGAGCTAATTTGTTTCCCCCTGAAACCAAAAACGCATGAGTGTCGTCCTTCAGCAGAGAGGTATAGGGGACCGTCATTGCACATAACGTACATTTTTTGCATGCCCGCAGATTGCGTCAGTCGCTGGCAGTCAGCATTTCAATGTTAAATGTAGTGAGCACCAGCCGGGTTTTCATTTACCACGAAAATGACGCAATATTAAGGTCATAAAGTCATGTTGTCCGTTTTCTTTGACCCCAGTTGGGTTGTACATCACGAGTATGCATCAAAAGGTGAAAACATCTCCAAAGAGTACTACCTGATGATGTTGGAATCAAACGACCGGATAACCTGGCAGTCACAGAACGGCAACGCGCTCGCCAATTCTTTCCAACTGATTCAGACTGTTTTGGCCACCCACAACCTTCTTCTGGTTCGCCAGGCTCCTATTCTCACGACATGGCTCTTCACAATTATATGCTGTTCCACAAGTTAAAAATTCAAATGAATAAGTCCCGATTTGAGTCACGAGAAGACATTATGCGAAATCCCACGACCCAGCTGTACTCCATTCTCAAAGAGGCCTTCCTAAATTGCTTACAACACTGATATGGCCGTTGGTAGAAGTGCGCAGAGTACCAAGGAGAGTACTTGGACAGAGATTAGGGTTTAAAATCTTCAGATTAATAATTCTATTTTCTTCCGGCACATAGGTCGGATATTTTTTGAATACACCTAGTACACATTGTCATAAACAATTCATACTTCTATATATCATTTTTAATTAATCAGAAATACACACAATTAGACCGAAAGCGTTACATTTTTTCTTCGAAATTGCACCTACCAAATCCGCGCCTTGTTCTCATGGCAGAATTCTTTGGTGGTGTTCAATTTTATCATTATCTTAGTCTTAGTTGACTTGTACTTCTGCAGTTGCAGAAACGTCTGTGCAGGTCTCACCTCTGGCGGGAGCGCTATGTAGCTAGGAGGAGGATTTCCTGATTAGCGTGCTAGGCTCAAGCAGCTTATTACTCTGCTGCGATGGGACAAGTGCCGCCGAAGGTGGTTAACCGATGTGGGAGTCCATCTTAATAGACTCAATCACTAGAGCAAAGTAGACCCGCAATCTGTTAGGCGCCATCTATGCTGCTCTTAACAAACCACATAACCGTGCCCGGTGTTATGCCAAATAGTCGCCTCGTACAACATGCTCTCTGTGGGGCAGTGGTGTAATTCTTATCTTTGTCTTACACAAACACCCCAGCGGAAAACTTGGAACATTTTGTCATAATTGTAAGTCTAATTTTGTCTTAAAGACACATTCAAACACTTGCATTGTCGATAAAACACAAAAAATGTTAACCTAAATTACAGTGTCCTATGCATAACAGCCCAAAGGTAGATTCTCTGTTTACATACTGAGACCACAGGAACGCTCTTCGCTAATTATTGAAGGTCCAATTAAATCAACTTAGCTGACAGTAAGTGACGTCCCAAATGTCGTTTTGAAACTACGCAGTACTAAGTGACGCCAATACTAAGCAATGTGTATAATTCGTGAAATTAGTTATGAGATTAAATACACAATAATTTGTAATAATTATGACATGTGTCTGTCTTCAAATGTTATCCCATACGGACAAACCTAGACAATTATTATAATAATAAGATACCGACTCAGATATTTCTGACTTCAATTTTCAATTTCTGCATGTATAATAAATAGATTGTTTGGTGTGCCATCTTTGTGGCATTTGTGAGTGCCAGCCTGATGTTGTTTACGGTGAGCAGAGTCAACTCGGACAGACAGGCCAGGTACACGCACAACCTGCGAGAGAGTTTCTGGTACATGTGGGGAACGCTGTTGAGAGGAAGTTTGTGTGGCAGGTAAGGGACAATAATGTCATGTTGTCGTCATTGTCCTCTTCATCATTATCATCATCGCCACTCTCATCATCATCACTATTATAATCACCATCTTCAGTATTATAGTAATCGTAACAGTTCATTAACTGTTATCGCCTTCATTATCAACGGGATCAAGATGCTGAACAGCGCATGAGCTGCAGTGGTCAGCGACCCATAGCTGACTGCTAGCGTCAGGGCCAGCAAACTAGAGCTGCCAAGACCCTTCTACACCTCCAAGTGGTGATCCTGGATAACAGGCTGCAGCAGGGCAGACTGGCTAAGGAGAAGGGATGGAAGAGGGAATGCTAGCCCGGTACTAAAAAAATGCTTGCTGAAGTCGGATGTGTTGGATCGGAAGGTGCAAATATCGCAGTCAAGCTGTAAACTGTTTTCATGCTATGACATCATGCAATATATATTTACAAGGCACAGTCCTTAAGTAACCATTTTGTAGGTCTTATTTTTCGACACATTCCTCGTCTTGGCAACACACTTTGACCACCTATCCACTAGCTTGTGGATACCCTTTAGAAAACGTTTTCTTCCTGTGCCCTTTAACAAATTTTACATCGCCTCCATTACCTAGTTGTCAGCTGCCTTAGGCCTATCTGCTTCACACTTTCCTATAGCCGAGGTCATCATGAACAAATGTGTGCATAGCCAAGTAACGTCTACGGCTATTTCATAAATAGTGTCTCACCTGTTCCCACTTACTAGCTGGTCGATCTGCTGTTTCACTGTGCCAGTTGCTACGCTTGCTGGTCTCCCACGCCACGGTTCATAAACGATGTTTTGTCTTTCATTTTGAAATCCTTCTTCTCATTCAAAATCTCTCCTCTGCCTCAAACAGCTGTCTCCATTCTGAATCTTCATTCTTCTGTAGATTTCAGAAGGTTTCCACACCATCTGACCACAAAAGAAACCCGATTAACGCCTCTTAGATCTTCCCCGGTGTCTACAGTAGGGCGGCCATATTGTCGCCCTATATTGCGCTTATGGTTAGATCATCAGAATCCTTACATGAAGTATTGCTAAAAAGCCATTTTGTGTTATGAAATAAGATGTCCCCCTGTACATACTCTTCCATGCACTTTATAATAAAATAAATGTTACTTAAGGCCTGTCCCCCCTGTGTATGTGTGTATGTAATATAACTATTATACATGTCTCCAACACTCAGCCCACATGCCATATCGTCACGCATCATCTCTGCGGCCTGGTGGTTCTTCTGCCTGATCCTGTCTTCGGTCTACACAGCCAATCTGGCAGCTTTCCTGACCATTACCAGCAGCGACGTAAGCATCAACTCTGCACAGGATCTGGCGCTTCAGGTACGTACAATTATCGTTCATCATTGGGATCATTGACTTGTTAATGCTACTTCTGTCACGTCTATCATTGACTTGTTAATGCTACTTCTGCCACTTCTATCATTAACTTGTTCATGCTAATTCTGCCACTTCTATCATTAACTTGTTCATGCTACTTCTGCCACTTCTATCATTAACTTGTTCATGCTACTTCTGTCACATCTATCATCAACTTGTTCATACTACGTCGGTTACGTCTATCATTAACGTGTTAATGCTACTTCTGCCACTTCTATCATTGACTTGTTCATGCTAATTCTGCCACTTCTATCATTGACTTGTTAATGCTACTTCTGTCACGTCTATCATTAACTTGTTCATGCTAATTCTGCCACTTCTATCATTGACTTGTTAATGCTACTTCTGTCACGTCTATCATTGACTTGTTCATGCTAATTCTGCCACTTCTATCATCAACTTGTTCATGCTAATTCTGTAATTTTTGTCATGAAATTAGTAACGTTTACTTTTTCATTTCTTTAATCATTTTCGTTATGAGACGCCTATCGTTTATATAATGCAGACTTACTTGGTTATGATACTTCTACCATTTCTATCATTAACCTGGTTGTGATACTTCTACCATTTCTATCATTAAGCTGGTTATGATACGTCTACCACTTCTATCATTAACTCTGGTTATGATACTTCTACAATTTATATCATTAACCTGGTTATGATACTTCTACCATTTCTATCATTAACCTGGTGATAATACCTTTATCACTTCTATCATTCTTAGTCATGATACGGTTATCATTTTCATTATTGACCTCATCGTATTCATATATTTCCTTTTAACAATAACTTTGATTTATCATACCTCCACCATTTATATAATTAATTACATCATTCATTATATCTCTATCATTTAAATCAATAACTTCATCGTAATACCTCTATAATTTCTGTCACTAACTCTGATATAATACCTCTATAATTTCTGTCACTAACTTTGATATAATACCTCTATAATTTCTGTCACTAACTTTGATATAATACCTCTATAATTTCTGTCACTAACTTTGATATAATACCTCTATAATTTCTGTCACTAACTTTGAAATAATACCTCTATAATTTCTATCACCAACTTCGATATAATACCTCTATAATTTATATCACTAACTTTGATATAATACCTCTATAATTTATATCACTAACTTTGCTATAGTACCTCTATAATTGCTATCACTAACTTTGATATAATACCTCTATAATTTCTATCGCAAACTTTGATATAATACCTTTATAATTGATATCTCTAACTTTGATATAATACCTCTATAATTTCTATCGCCAACTTTTATATAATACCTCAATAATTTCTTTCAAGAGCACGGTAGTTTTACTATGAGAAGCCAGCCATTCCTTTAAACACTGCTACCAATCCGCTCTATATTTCCCATAACACATGGTCGGCCCAAGTGCTATTATCTAATTTTAACACCCCCCCCCCTTCCCCCACCACTTTTCACCTTCCTAACGATCTTGACATTTTCGTTCAACTCTACGGATTTTGAATTTTTGTTTCTTCAGAAAACATTACTCTTTTTTGGCCTATTTTTCAAACTTTGAGCATGTCAGATAACCAAATATAAGTTCTACAATCTGTAGTGAACTAATTAGTGGTGATAGACTGAGTTCTGAAGAGTAATTGATTTGTCATTAACTTTAATTACAAAGAATGCGAAAGACTCCGATACCTTTTGTCATTAGGTTAGAGATAAGCTGAAACTGTGACAGTGGCGAAGCGCGAGAGGGACCGTCGCCCAGGGCGCAACATTTCTTAGAGGCACACAATGTTAAAAAAATATAGAAAGAAAGTAGTAATATTAAATGCAAAATAACGTGCTCTCCATTTCACAAAAAATGAAAAATAAAATAAATCTACCAATGTTCGGACATTCTATACAGTTTTTCAACATGAAGCGTCATTTAAACGCTGCCATGTAAATTTTACAGTATCTTTCTGGCTAATTACAGCCATACTGTCCTCGTGTAATCCTTGTAGATGAATTACACAATACCTATTAATAAGATGATTTTCTGTTTCCCAGTTGGAAGATACCAGTACTTGAAAAGCACATAAAAAAACTTGAATTTCTGAAACATGTTGTGACCTCCCTTAGTTGCGCATGTGGCGACAATCCGATCGCTAAATTAAGATCTGCTGAAATCTGGATATACCGTCACCAAGTAAAGTTCCCGCCGATTTAGTGTGTCATCACGGAGTTAAAGTATGTTGTTGTTGTTTGTTTTTGTATTTGCTGATAGGAGTTAGATCGTTTGGAGAATGTTGTTGTTATTGTGTGTCGACAGGACAGTTTTCGTTTTTGAGCTGTGATAATTGTATTGTATGTATAAAGGGTTAAGAACGTGGAAATTTCATATTACAAAGCAAAAAAATAGTCATGGCAGATTTTAAACTGCCACAGCACAGCAGCTTGAGGGGTATGCAGGGGTTTATGACAAGGACAAGAATAGCACCACAGCATCACAGAAAGCATGTCGTTAGAGGCGACTGGAAACTATATGGACCTATGCGTGAATTGCAGAAGACAGTGAGGTTCATACAAGAGACAACTTTGCAGATGTAGACGTATTCCAGGCGAACGAAAGAAGAAGAAGAAGAAAACGTTAGAGGCGACTAACTGTGTGACAAAATAAACGCTGGACTGGCTTCGGGGGGTTTGTTTAGAGCAGCATAGATGGCGCCTAACATGCTGCGGGTCTACTATCCTCAAGTGTTTGAATCTATTAGGTGAACTCGCACGTTGGTTAACCACCAACCGTAAGCGTTTGTTCCAACGCAGCGAAATATTAAGCTGCTCGAGCCTAGCCCACGAAGCAGGAAACCCTTCTCCCGGCTACATCTTGCTCATACCAGAACTGGGACATTCATAGAGGAATCTTTCCCTGTAGAAGTACAGGTCGATTAAGGACTAAGAATTGTTTTGTTAGCAACAGAATGACACGTAGTACAACGCTTTAGTGGCCATATGGCTGTCCACGGGATCGCCCACCAACTCGGTCGCGAGATTGACTGACCAAAGACCTAGTCATGCATTGGCATAGCGTTGCAAAAAGATCAGGGCGCATACGGAATATTGTTGGCTTCCTTGCATACGACCCATCTGACGGACTGACGCTGAAGATAGTGTGATAATCTGAATGTGTGATGCGGGAGTCATTTCCTGTTCTTCATTCTCCTATTTCAAGGTTTCAAATATGGAATGGAATCAAGACGCTGAGAAGCGCATGAGCTGTAGCGGTCACCGACCCATAGTTAACTGCTAGTGCCAGGGCCAGCGAACCAGAGCTGCCAAGACCCTTCTACACCTCCATGCCGTGATCCTTGATAATAGGCTGCAACAGAGCAGACTGGCTAAGGAGAAGGGATCGAAGAGGGAATGCTAACCCGGTACTCACAAAATGCTTGCTGAAGTCGGATGTGTTGGACCGAAAGGTGCAAATATCGCAGTCGAGCTGTAAACTACAACACAACGCATTCTGTTCTCTGGACTACATTCTGCTACTAAAGCCATTTTAGGATTTGGTAGCGGGAGATTGAGAACGAATGAAGCCACGAAGCCAAGTATGGAATATGTATTGGAAACTGTGGATAACATTTTGAAAACTGAATTTATCAATAGAGGGATAGTGTTACCGAAGAATAAGGAATGCATTGTTTCCAAATATAGAGCGGTGGCATGTCATTTTGTCAAGGATTGTTTCTACAAGAATTTGGACAATGGTACAGACTACGTTAAGAACATGGTTGGCGTTGGCTCCTGTAGACTGTTAAATGAATTGTACTTTCAATGCATTAGTATTTTCTTAAAATACAATACATGTACTTTGGGGTAATGGGTTCATTACTAGTCTGATAGAAGGGACTTGGCGAGGGCTAACGGTTACTGGTTATGGGTGCATTGTTTGCTCTGCCCCTGGCGCTGGTAATCCACGCTACGCCACTGAGCTGCTGGTATCCTGATGATCAAAATTTTAAAAAAATACGAGGGCAAGTCAATAAACAGGTAATAAATGTCTATTTAAAAAACCGAAAAAAACACAAATAAATCACATAAAAACTTGAAAAACATTAATTACAGCACTTTCAATGGCCCTTATTTTCCAAGATAATCTCCAACCAATATTGATACACTTATCCCGTGGCTTTATCGGTGCACTACAGCATGTTGGATAGAAGTGGGATGGAAGTTGAACCACATGTTCAAACTTCGTTGTCCGCAAACAGTTTATCGCCAAGTTTAGTTTTTAGCAGACCGAACAAGTGGAAATCACTTGGGAATTATAGCAGTTGCTACAATATCTAACGTTACTAGTTTGTCAGCTTGAATCGGCTTTCTGTAATATCTGTGTGTCTTGGGCCGTTTTGGACCTGGCGAAGCCTATCTCGCTCCCGGCAACGTGTCCCTCGAGAATGCGAATTTTTCTATGATCTCCCTGTCTACTTAAGCATGGCGTCACAGGTTCACTCTAAACTCTTTTCCGTATTCTTTTTCCGGCATCTTTTTCATCTTGTCCGTTTGCTTTTAATCGCTCTTGTGTATTCTGTGTTCGACTTTATCCTATAGTATGTTGAATGAAATACAATTCGGCGCTTTGACGGATACATGTCCAATTGGAAAAACGCACTTAAAACACGTTATCCAAGTAGAATCTTTAACACTGGAATTGTAGACCCAATGATCACATAAAAACTCAGGAGCGAATCAGATCAGCAGTCATGTTTGCGCTCGACCCCGAAGGACACTTCTCAAAAACCCTACCATACATATGCTCTTTTGCAATATATTCAGGACGACCAGGTCTGTCTTCATCAGCAATTATTGAGAGTCATTGATAAAACTGATCGATGATCCGTTATGCATCCGTTTAAGCGACATTCACTTCTCGCCGTAAACAGAAAACATTTCTTTATGAAAAGCATTTGTTGGAAATCCTTTCACGCATAAAAAACCCTTAAAAAAACAAAAACAAACAATATATATCACGATATCACGCTGTTCTTCGCTCGTATACTCCACGAACATGGTCTCCATCTGAGCTGCGAACGCGAATGCAACACATATCATCTGCTGCTTAAGGTTATCGCCGATAAGGATGTTGCTGTCATTAAACTCCTCCACTTCTTCGCCGCTCGTCCTGAAAAAAAAACATTCAGACGTTGTGTCGTAGTTTACAGCGGGGCTACGATATCTGCGCATTTTGACCCCACACATCCGGTCTCTACACATTTTTAGAACCTGGCTTATCGTCACTGTTGGAGCCTAATTCGAATAGGTTCTTGGTCAGTTATGAGTCACTGACCCTGATGCAAGCATCCAGCTAAGAGTCACTGACCCTGATGCAAGCATCCAGCTAAGAGTCACTGACCCTGGTACAAGCATCCAGCTAAGAGTCACTGACCCTGATGCAAGCATACAGCTATAAGTCTCTGACTGCAGTCTGCACATTCACTGCTGCACATAATGTTCCCTCGATTACAACGTACAACTTTTACGCATTACTTTGTGAGATACTTAGTGACAACACCCTTATAAGGCGTTCTCCTTATTTCTCTAATCCCAAAGGGGGTGTGCGTTGCACTGTGGTTTTTATTTTGCGCCTGTCGGCCCAGTGCATCCGACGTCAGTATTAATTTTATGTAAGGGCTTGCTTCTTCCTGCATTTTCTAAGGGTTTGCTTCCCTGGGGTAACGGCTGGTGCTATTATGGGGATCGAACCTAGCATCTTTTGGTTGTGAGCCGTGTTACTTAACCACTTACCCACGCCGTCCCCATCCAGTTATAATAATTTAATCTTAGTTCCTTCTCACAATTTGTGTCCGTGTATTTTTGGGTCTAGCCACCCCTCTTCACCTGAGGATTCCATGTAAGAGCCTGTCTGGCTATGTTGGACTGTACCTTCAGAAGCGTATGCCATATCCAGCCCCCTTTTCTTCGCTTTATTTGTTGTTCTAGTGGCTGTTGTTGGCTCCTCTCCCACAAGTCTTCATTCACCACCACGCCACGTTATGCCAATTTTCCTTCGCATGCATTTGTTAACGAAAGACTAACTTTTTTGTTGAATAGCCTTGGACGTTACCCACGTCTCCGCTCATTACAACATCACCGACTTGACACTGGAGTTGAATATTTTGTTGCTGTTATGATTCGTTAGTAATTTTCATTTGTATTGTTCTCTGTCCATGACAAGGACTTCTTCGCTGTTATAAGGTAAATTTCATTTTCTGAAGCAGCATCGGGGTTTGTCTTTTACACCGCTTCTATTCTGTTACCTTTAGGACCACTTTGATTATGGCACAGTGGAAGAATCGCAGACTGCAACATTCTTCAATCACACCAGAATGACCCACTACTCTCGCATGTGGGCCCATATGTCTGTTCTATCCCCCAAGTCGATGAGCAAGGACACAGTGGTCGGATTTGAGTAAGTCTACATCATCATATTTACCGCTGACATCATCTTTATCATAATCACCATCATGATTTTTATAATAATAAAAACCATCTTCATTATAATCATCATCTTTATCATTGTCGTCATCATCAAAGTCTTCATAATCTTTATTTTAATAATAATAATCGTCATTATCAACATCATTAACATCATCTTCATCATCTTTATAATAATAATAACTATCATCCTTTTTGTGATCACCATCTTTATCATTATCACCATCTTTATCATTATCACCATCTTTATCATTATCACCATCTTTATCATTATCACCATCTTTATCATTATCACCATCTTTATCATTATCACCATCTTTATCATTATCACCATCAACATCATGTGTGTCATTATCAGCATCTTTACTATTAATCCCATTATCATAATTTTTATCATCGCTATTATCTCTATCATTTCTTTCATGATAATAAATTTTATCATTATCAACATTAGCATCACCATTTTATGCTCCAAATTATCATCGTCCTGTTCATCACCACCATCGTCATATTTGAGAGCATCCTCGTCATCTTTATCAGCATCGTCATCATCTTTATCAGCGTTTTCATCATTAAAATATTTATCAGCATCATCATAATCATTCTGTATCAACTTTATTACCATTTTCATCTCCATTTTTTATCACAATTATTGTCATCATAATCATCATTACTATCAACTTTATCATCACCCCCATCATCATCTTGTTTATTGGCATCATTATGATCATAAACGTCACCATCACCACTATCATCTTTATTACCATCATCTTCATCCTATTCTATCACCATCATTATCACCCTAATTATAGCCATCGTCGTCACTATAATCTTTATTACCATCATCGTAATCTTTATTATAATCATCTCTATTATCATCACAATCATAATTATCAGTATAATCTTTATCATATTTAATATTAACATCGTTCTTATCAATATCTGCGACATCAGCATTATCATCGCCATCTTCTTCATCATTATCATCAGCATAATCATTGATTCCTTGATTAAACGCCACTACACACACACACCAGCAAGGACTTATGATTGCCCAGTATGTTGTCTCCCTTTAAAAGGGGTCCGTACTGCACGCGATATTACACGTTTTTTTGGCGTATGACAAAAAAAAGTTCACGGAAGAATATTTCTGTATACCCAGCAGAAACATGGACACATGTATATACAGATGGCCCATCTAATAAAGCCACATCCAATGGAAGTGGAGTGATTTGTTGTAAACAAAGGAACAGAGATGAAAAAAACTCGAGTGTGGAGGAGCATCCCCATAAACAGACATGAGCATCATATATAAATGAGGCAAAGACCGTAATTAAAGCCAACTTCATGGTGAAATGGACTTCCGAAACTAATAATTTAACTAGAGAAGAGCAAGTCCTCATCTTCAGACTGAGAACTGGGCATTACAGACTCAATAGTCATTTCTACAACAAAATGAGGATTGGGATAGATGACAGGTGTCCATGGGAGGAGCATTCCATGACCGTGGAGCACTTCCTACAAAGCTGCATTCTCACGCAGGATGAACAATATTGGCCTCATGAGACAGATACGAGACAAAAGTTGTATGGAGATAAAACAACATTACAGACAACTGTGTCCTTTGTAAGAGAAACTGGGGCCTTGATTTTGGGATGAACGAAGAAGAAGGTAAGAAGAAGAAGAAGCAGAAGAAGAAGAAGAAGAAGAAGAAGAAGAAGGTAAGAAGAAGAAGAAGAAGAGGGTAAAAAGAAGAAAAAGAAGAAGAAGAAGAAGAAAAAGGTAAGAAGAAGAAGAAAAAGAAGAAGAAGAAGAAAAAGAAGAAGAAGAAGAAGAAGGTAAGAAGAAGAAGAAGAAGAGGGTAAGAAGAAGAAAAAGAAGAAGAAGAAGAAGAAAAAGGTAAGAAGAAGAAGAAAAAGAAGAAGAAGAAGAAGAAGAAAAAGAAGAAGAAGAAGAAGAAAAAGGTAAGAAGAAGAAGAAGAAGAAGAAGAAGAGGGTAAGAAGAAGAAAAAGAAGAAGAAGAAGAAGAAAAAGGTAAGAAGAAGAAGAAGAAGAAGAAAAAGAAGAAGAAGAAGAAGAAGAAGAGGGTAAGAAGAAGAAAAGAAGAAGAAGAAGAAGAAGAAGAAGAAGAAGAAGAAGAAGAAGAAGAAGAAGAAGAAGAAGAAGAAGAAGAAGAAGAAGAAAAGAAGAAGAAAATAAGAAGAAGAAAAAGAAGAAGAAAAATAATAAGAAGAAACAGGAGAAGAAGAAGAAGAATTAGTAGAACCGTCCCAATATCACCGGAATGTTTCATGTATAAAATATTGACACATTCCTTTTTCTATTTCTGGCTCTAGACGAGTCCAAAAAGGCAGATACGCCTTTATCTGGGACTCCCCAATAATACGTTATAAACTTAGCAACAACTGCGACCTTATGGAGATAGGCTCGCCCTTTGACCTCAAAGGTTATGGATTTGCGCATCAGAAAAATGCTCCTTATGGCGATAAATTGTCATGGGCGTTGTTGAAACTTCAGGATGATGGGGTTCTGTACAAATTGGAGAGAAAGTGAGTACATCTTTTGATATGCTTCGGTGTTATGTAGTGCGTCATGTAAATTGAGCAAGTGTGTGTTTGTTAGTTGTGTTTCTTCCTGCATACGTATGCAATATTTTTAGTTTGTTTTTTAGTCACGCCTATTAATTTGTTTGTGAATTTGTGAAATGATGAATCGATAGATTTACATATCCATCGATTCCGCCATATATTAATTTACAACCCATGCGTCGAAATTTATGACCTAGGAGTTATAATAGATCATACAGGTAGGGTGAGCGAGCAAGTCCAGGTAGCAGTAAAAAAAAAGGCAAATGCAATGCTAGGTATGATAAATAGAAATATTTAACATAGGAGCATGGAAGTGATAGTTAAACTGTATAAAGCATTAGTTAGACCTAGATTAGAGTACTGTGTACAGGTGTGGAGTCCTTATCATAGAGGGGATATAAACCTGCTGGAAAGGATACAAAGAAGAGCGACAAAACTGATAGTGGGATTCCGAAATTATAGTTACGAGAAAGGCTCAGAACACCCGACCTACAATGTCAAAAAAATAGAATAATTCGAGGTGACTTAATACATGTTTACAAGTAATCAACGGAAGGGATAACTAATTTTTTTTTCAAAAGACAACTGCCTACAAGAACAAGAGTGCACAGCCCCAAATTAATTTTAAAAAGGCCCAGATTACATTAGACGAAATATTCTTTTAGTCAGAGGGTGGTGACTGTTTGTAATGCATTGCAAAAGGAAATATTGGAGGCAGGGTCAATTGATACAAGAATAAATTGGATGCGCATAGTTATTTTAAATCAGTGAATTTAAACAAAAACTGGTTTATAAAGGCTCTGCAGAGTCTTCTAAACCAGTATAAAGATGTTAGCTTAAGTTATATCTGTCGATCTATCAAACTGCCAATCTACAAAGCTATCCATCAATTCATTAACTCACGTATTAACCCATACATCTTTAGATCCAGCAATCTTTACACACACTGTCCAGTCCTTACAGCCATTCATGTTTCAATCATCCATCGCTATACTAATCCATGCTGTAATCATCCATCTTTGCATATATCCATCTTCATACTAATCCATGCTCTATTCTTCCATTTTTACATAAATCCATGTATAAAACAATCTTAAACACATCCATATTTAAATGTAACCGTATTTACATACATCCATATTTACACCCATCCATATTTACACCAATCCATGTTTACACCCATCCATATTTACACCAAACAAATAGGAAAGAACAACTTTTTTCGCCTCAACTGCGGAATGAACCCAGGACCACTCGTATGAGAAGCCAGAGCGCTAACCACTGCACTACGAGGCTCACTTGATCTTCCTTGCGTAAATATATTTGAGGATGAGATTGCAAATTTATTTTGCTATAAAACAGGGGTCTTCAACAGTTTTTTTTCTATGCGCCTTTTTCCCCACATGTCAAAATATCACATGAAGATGTTCTGACACTAAAAGCTCATTCAAAATAGCCTACGTTTGAAGTATATGTTTATAGTATACGTTTTTAGTATATGTTTATAGTATATGTTTATATACATGACCTTATTTTATTATTTTATATATTAGCTGTTTTGATTTCTCTGCATTAAAACAACGTGACTTACATAACGCCGGCCATGGTTAGGTGGTTTGTTAAGAGCATCCATAGATGGCACCTAACAGGCTGCGGATCTACTTTGCTATAGAATCTATTAAGATGGGCTCGTACATCGGTTAACCACCCTCCGTAAGCGCTTGTCCCAACTAAGCGGAGTATTAATCTGCTCGAGCCTAGTCCGCTAAGCAGAAAAATCTTATCCCGGATATATCCTGGTCATACCAGATCTAGGACATGCACAGGAGCATCTGCCCCTATAGAAGTATAAACCGAACTTAAGAACTTAGAAGAATTAAGACTGGCATGAAAGATGTAGTACATAAGTGAAGAACAAATAAAAGTCTACTTAATGAATGTACAGAACAGAATAATAGTGAAAATTCACAGGAAAAAGCCGATGTAAAGTGGGAATGCTTAAGGAACAAATAGGAAAGAACACGCAAAACAAGTTTGTATGAATGAGGACATGCTAAGTATTGTGGAAAGCGGAAAACAAGCAAAGAATACAAGTAATTAAAACATGATTGATAAAGAAATATGTTCAATGTGCAGACAGACTAAAGAGAAATCGTTGGAGGACAAATATAAAAGTATAGATGATATGAATGGAAAACAAGAGAACTACATGAAGAAATAATTAAATATGATAAAAGGTTAACATATCCGTAAAGGTAGGGGTAGTATTAAGGACCCAAATGGAAATATGTTTTTTGATACAACATAAATAACAAAAAGATGGGCAGGATATGTTGATGCTCTTTCATGATGAAAGAGGAAAGTTAAGTAAAAGGTACAGCAGAACCGTCAATTCTAAATCAGAAGTTAATAGAACTATAAGAATAATAAAGAAAAGGAAAGCGACCGAACCAGATGGCATTACTGTCGAAATGATAGAAGAGCTGAAAGAATTTGATGTTGATCGAGTCGCATATCTATGCAACAACATATTATATTTGTATATATTATATTACATATTAGTTGCCAAACGCAAGAGATGATGGCCACATCAACAGACGGTTTTGTCTTGAAGATGTATCTTGCGCTGTATTTGAATAATATAATGATGAAGGAACTGCGCTTGTCATCGATCTCACTTTCTGGTCCCGAGCCACCTTGAACCAGTGGCAAGCCATTAATCAAGACGACTAGAGGCAACTCAGGATACAGGCCCACTGGTCTCACCTCCCGTGAGACCAGGGATCACTTTAAAACTTGTGGGATCTGATTCGAAAGAAATCAGAAGAAGACTAGCTATGGCAACGCAGAGACTGAACAGACTGAAGAAATTATGGCAGAGCACCAACAAAATGATAAAAGTAAAAGTCTTGAGAGTCTGTGTTTTTCCTGTGGCAGCCTATTGCTGTGAATCATGGACAATTACCAAAACTTCTAGACAAAGAATCGACTCCTTCCAGTCAAAATGTTACAGAAAGATCCTCAAAATACCCTGGACAGAGAAAAAAAACAAATGTATACATTCGGCATATGTTGAGCATAGAGGAGAACTAGTTTATCAATTCCATTTTGGCTAGAAAATGCAAATACTTTGGTCACATCAAGAGACACAACGGTATTGAGAGAACGGTGATGGAAGGTATGGTGCCAGGCAAAAGAGGAAGGGGTAAACCAAGAAGTCGATGGCACCAAGATATCCAGAAATGCCTGGGTATGACTGTGGCGGAGGCTGGAGTTTTGGCAATTGAACGAGTTTCTTTCAGACAGACTGTGATGGGAGCGAAATTCTACAAAGGACATGCTACATGATGATGATGGGATCTGATAGTCTGCCGCTTCTGTTCGTCGCTTTGGGAGATGAGTGCCTGACTTCTCGACAACAGCGACCCCAAAAGACTTCGCAGAGTCTTTAGACAACCAATGTTACATTCCAGTCGTGTGGTTTCCTCACAAGGTGGGATGTTCATGTCCCCCGAAGTCACCCCTGCGCAGTCATGCTGGTACTGTAGGAATCTAGGCTGATGTGTCTGGGGCTGTCATTGTCCTGCAGACAATCAGTACTGATCAGGTACGATGGTTTCACTAGTTCTGCCTGGCTACACGCCGCCACACATAGGCTTTACTAAATCATTCTTAATAGAAGTTTTCCCAATTTTTTTTTAGTGTAACTAAATTTCTTAATGGCCTTAATAGTAGTTTTATATTGTAAAAACGAATGTCTTCAGAGGCCCAAAATACTGCAGAGTGAAGGATTTATATTTGATTAACTGTAACGTACAATTTAAAACCGCTTAACGTAGAAGATGTTAAGGTATTCAGTGGAATGGATGCTCTGATAGAAGATGTTACAGTATTCAGTAGAATGGATGTCCTGATAGAAGATGTTATGGTATTCATAGAATGGATGCACCCAGGGAAGATGTTTAGGTATTCAGTGGAATGGATGCACTGGTAGAAGATGTTAAGGTATTCAGTGGAATGGATGCGCTGTAACGTTTAGTTACCCAAAACTGACTGCTAGAATCAAGGCCAGCGACCCAGAGTAGACAAAACCCTTCGACACCCGCACGTGCTGATCCTGGTTAACAGTGCACCTGAGCATACTGGTTAATTAAGGACAAGGGATCGAAGAAGATAAGGCTAACCCAATACCCACAAATGTTATGATGAAGTCGGATGTGTCGGACAGAAATGTGCAAATATCGCAGTCTATGTATAAACTACGATACACCGTATTCCTTTCTCCGGGCTACATCCTTCTACTTACAAAGCCCTTTTCAGGGCTTGTAGCGGAAGTTTGATAACGAACGACGAAGAAAAAGAAGGATGGGTAAAATAAAGATGTTTTGCCAATTGAATATCAGAAATCAGAATATCATTAATCAGAATATCAGAAATCAGAATATCATTAATCATGAAGTGAAAGATAACCCTCCCCCCCCCCCGCCCCCCCCCCCCCCCCCCCCCCCCCCCCCACGCCAACCTGGTAAACGACTCAAGCCATTTCTAATGTCCATTAATTTTCTTCTCAAGACTAACACGTTCAAAGAACACATTTTTTATTAGATTAATAAATTCTTACTGAATCTTGATTGAGTATACCCAAAAAGAACTAAAGAATTTATTTATATATAAACGTGATCTAAAAGAAATTCCTAGCATTTTTTATGTTATCTTTTTTTTTGGGTCACAACAAAATTTTAATTTTTAATAAACGCGCAGAAATGTATGGGAGAAAATATTTTTATAAATTACTTCTTCTTCTGCGTTCGTTCTCAATCTCCCACTACCAAGCCCTGAACAGCGCTTTGTAAGTAGCAGGAAGTAGTCCGGAGAACCGAATGCGTTGTGTCGCTAGTTTACAGCTTGACTGCGATAGTTGCACCTTTCGGTCCGACACATTCGTCTTCGGCAGAGATAAACTACTAATTTGTAAACCGTCGTTCAGTAGAGATGGAGTTTCATCAACAAATGATAATGTTTATTTACAGCTGTTATAAAGGTCTACTGAGGGTCGTATACTCTTTATATCAAGGTGAAATTTTAAATGTTGACTGTTTTTAAATTAAAGGTCGTATTAGCATTGTTTTAAAATCATTCATTACAAGTAAGATATTTATGCAAATGTTATCAAGCAGATTAGAGGTAGTAAAAAGTGAGTACCAATACCGTATAAGATATTTGATATCAAGATGCTGAGCAGCGCATGAACTAAAGCGGTCAGTGAACCAAAGCTAACTGCTAGCACCAGGGCCAGCGATTCAGAACTGCCAAGACACGTATCCAAATCCACATGGTGAAACTGGATAACGGGCTACAACAAGGCAGACTGGATAAGGAGAATGGATCGAAAAGGGAATGCTAACCCAGTACCCACAAATGATATGATAAAGTAATATGTGTTGAAGCGAAACGTGCAAATATCGCAGTAAAGCTGTAAATTATGACACAATTCATTCCGTTCACTGGATTACTTCCTGCTATTTGCAAAGCCCTTTCTAGGACTTAGTAGCGGGAGTTTGAGAACGAACGACGCTTCTTGCAAAGCCCTTTCTAGGACTTAGTAACGGGAGTTTGAGAACGAACGAAGCTTCTTGCAAAGCCCTTTCTAGGACTTAGTAGCGGGCGTTTGAGAACGAACGACGCTTCTTGCAAAGCCCTTTCTAGGACTTAGTAGCGGGCGTTTGAGAACGAACGAAGCTTCTTGCAAAGCCCTTTCTATGACAGTAGTGGGAGTTTGAGAACGAACGACGCTACTTGCAAAGCCCTTTCTAGGACTTAGTAGCGGGAGTTTGAGAACGAACGACGCTTCTTGCAAAGCCCTTTCTAGGACTTAGTAACGGGAGTTTGAGAACGAATGAAGCTTCTTGCAAAGCCCTTTCTAGGACTTAGTAGCGGGAGTTTGAGAACGAACGAAGCTTCTTGCAGAGCCCTTTCTAGGACTTAGTAGCGGGCGTTTGAGAACGAACGAAGCTTCTTGCAAAGCCCTTTCTATGACAGTAGTGGGAGTTTGAGAACGAACGAAGCTTCTTGCAAAGCCCTTTCTAGGACGTAGTAACGGGAGTTTGAGAACGAACGAAGCTTCTTGCAGAGCCCTTTCTAGGACTTAGTAGCGGGCGTTTGAGAACGAACGACGCTACTTGCAAAGCCCTTTCTAGGACGTAGTAACGGGAGTTTGAGAACGAACGACAAAGAAGAAAAAGGAATGGGATATAGGTGTTTTTTGTCATAGACTATTGCAGGTTGTTGGAAGGGGAAGCCAATACCGTGTGAGATATATGTATTTTCTATCAAAGTCTATTGTATGTTGTAAAAAGGGTATACCAATACTGTATGAGATGTATGTATAAGCAAAGCTAAGTTATACTGTAACCACCCAGGCTGGTAGCAAGAGGCGATTTACGACTGGACAAGTTGCTGGCTAGCCAATTCTTTAGAAACTTTAGGTCACAACTTACGCAAATATGGATACCGCAAGTTACGAGAAAATATATAAGTCAACAAGTCAACAATCCAAGAGAGAAGAAAGTCCTTGAGAATTAGATATGGGACGGAGGTGGATGTTTGGAAGGGGGGAATTGAGGGAGGAAGAGGTGGGTGGGTTGCAGAGTATGGAAAAGGTACAATTGTGACGTATTGGATAGGGGAGAATCGTTAATTGTTAAGCTGGTGTTATCTCTTTCCTTTTGCCCAGTTCGAGCCGATAATCCGCATGCGTCTGCTAGTAGGGGTCAAAGCTCGTGCCTTTCAGGGCAAATTATGTAGTTAGCATCGTGGAATATGAAATGCCCAGAATACCTTGCTGTAAAAGGGTATGTACCCTGCCGTTTGGTATACCAAGTCTACGAGAAAGAGAGCATAGCCCTACACATCACACCAAAAATTAAAAAAAAAACACTGATCTCAGATCTTGATCAGTAAAGTTCCTAACACTTCAACTCTGACAGCAGTATTTGATGTGGGCCTTAAATGACCTTTTAATTACGAATTCCTTTCTCTTGCAGATGGTGGCCACCACAGTTCTGTCCAAGCCCAAGCGCCACGACTGAGTCGTTAGACCTCAAGACGGTAGCTGGGATGTACGTGGTCATTCTTGGCGGGGCTGTCATTTCATCATTGATCTGTCTGCTGCAGTACTACTATAACCAAATGCGACGCAAGCGAGTAAGCAATGTGAAGCTTTTCTTAGTTTCTTGTTTAAATAGTCATTCGAAGTCCCCGTAAACTCCACAACTGCTCTCCACAAATTCCATTATAGATGACTCCCTACAGAGAACCTGTGTCAAAGCACTTTGTGTGACCTTGCAGTGATGGTTTCTTAAGCAATTGATTTACATTATATGTTTGCCAGCCCCATACACAACCCTCTTTTGTCACCTTTCACGACATTTATTGGCGGTTGTTGTTCGAAGCTAATCGGGATGAGTTAAATTAGCTCTTAAGGAATAAAAGCCATTTAGTCCTGCTTACAGATGCCTTGGCTGTAGTCACAGCACTAAAAAGCCAGAAAAACACTGAGCTTAATGATTTAAGAGCAGTACTCTGTCAACTGCCAGCAGTCCGCACCGAAAAGGGTAGTGGTACAGTGGGTTCCATCCCACTGCAACATCCAAGGCAACGAGGAGGCAGACAGACTGGCAAAAGAAGGTGCAAGAATACCACAACCGGATACCAATATGACATACAAAGAGTCAAAACGGCTTATCAAAGCCAGATACATGGCCAAATGCTAAACTGAACATACTGGCTACACCAAAAACGATGCCTATTACCAGTTGAACAGAAGAGAGCAGGTCGTGGTCTTCAGACTTCGCACTGGCCACAATAGACTCAGGTACCACCTATTTAACAAATTGCAGATAGGTGGAACCGACGAATGCCCTTGTGGTACCGGGAAAATGACCGCTGAACATTTGCTGCAAAACTGCCCGACATACGAGGATCAGAGAAAGCAGATGTGGCCATCACCAGTGGCAACACTAGACAAGCTCTATGGCAGTGTCGACAGCCTCAGGATGACGGCTGCTTTTTCGAAAACATTAAGGTTGATGTCTGACTGCGTACAATGAAGAAGAAGAAGAGGAAAAAGAATTAACTCTTGACGACATTTTTTGATGGTAGGTTACAGGGGCTCTCATTACATCCCGAAGCGTACTTGAGAAAGTTGTGCATAGTCCTTCTGGCTGTAGTTTAATGCGAGGCTCCTCATAAGCTCACCAAATTGAGGATTACAGTGCCTTTCCACGTCTCACTGGCAGACAGCTGTGACGCGTCCCGTGTCCAGAAACGCCAGCGATGACATGTTCCACTCTTTCAAACATGAAACTCAGCGCGATCTTTGTTTGGCTTGGATTAGTTCATTCTCAATCGCCCACTACCAAACACTGAAAGGGCTTAAGTAGCAGAATGAAGTCCAGAGAACGGAATGCGTTGTGCCGTAGTTTACAGCTTGACTGCGATATTTGCACCTTTCGGTCCAACACATTCGACTTCAGCAATAATTTTTTGAGTACCAGGTTAGCATTGCCTCTTCGATCCCTTCTCCTTAGCCAGTCTGCCCTGCTGCAGCCTATTATCCAGGATCACCGCGTGGACGTGTAGAAAGTTCTTGGCAGCTTTGGTTCGCTGGCCCTGACGCTAGGTCAGTTATGGTCGCTGACCACTGCAGCTTATGCGCTGCTCAGCATCTTGATCCCGATCATTGTTTGATTTCAAAGTTTGATTTCAAAGTTCTACAGCTTGACTGCGATATTTGCACCTTGCGGTCCGAAACATCCGACCTCAGCAGGCATTGTTGAGTACTGGTTAAGGCGTCTCTCTTCTACCCCTTTTCATTAACCAGTCTGGTCTGTTATATGGGATCACTGGGTGGAGGTACAGAATGGTCTTGGCAGCTGTGTCGCTGGCCCTAGCCCTGACCTGGCACTAGCAGTAAACTTTGGGACACTTACCACCGCAGATCATGCACTGATCAGCATTTTGACCGCTGCAGCTCATGCACTGCTCAGCATTATCACCTGCATCTCATGCACTGCTCAGCATCTTGACCTGCGACTCATGCACTGCTCAGTATCTTGACCACTGGGGCTCATGGACTGCTCAGCATCTTGACCTGCATCTCATGCACTGCTCAGCATCTTGACCTGCATCTCATGCACTGCTCAGCATCTTGACCGCTGCAGCTTATGCACTGCTCAGCATCTTTATCCCATTCATATTCAAAGTACTCATAGGGGGCAGCGTGGACTAGTGGTTAAGTGACACGGTTAACAACCAGAAGGTGCTGGGTTCGATCCCCATCACAGCACCAGCCGCCGCTACGCCGGTTAAGGATACCCTTAGAAAATGCACGAGGAAGCAGACCCTTACATAAAATGTAGATTGAAGTCGGATGCACTGTGCCGACAGGCGCAAAATAAAAACCACAGTACAACGCACACCTCCTTTGGGGATTAGAGAAATAAGGCGAACGAAAAAAAAAGGACTCATAATGGGTCCATCCGTAGCCACGATACCAGCTCTTTAATTGTCTGGAACCCCATTATGACGAGCCCCTGTAGGTTTGAGTTCTCTACAGCTGCCATCCACGTTTGCCTTAACCAGCACTTCTGTACCTTCCTAAGTAATGACCGAGTCTAACAGGATGACTGTTGTTGTTAAAGAAGTCTCAGATACATCTCTCTAAACTAAGGTCATTGCCTTTATGTCCATTCTCATATAGGAAGCCTGCTCTCTCACTCTTGCAGTGAAGACCCAATCAGATTGACCATTTCGTAGCATCGATCCATACATATATATACACACGAGGCGTATTCAAATGAAACCGGACCAAACTGTAAAGTAAAGTAAAGTATCCCATAGCATTACTGCCGTAGGGGTGTGAGGTGTTAGCGATCTCACATTTCAAAGGCTCGGCTATATGAGGGCGGTAGCCATCTCCTCTCCCTCGCCGCTTTTACTTCCCGGACTGAACCCATTTAAGGCTGGGTCGACCCAGAAGCCATTGCGGTCTGAAAAAAACATTACCGCCTCAACTGGGGAATGAACCCAGGACCACTCAGATGCGAAGCCAGGGCGCTAACCACTGCGCTTCGCGGCTCCCAAACTGTAACAAGTGAAAATTTTTACGATGCGCATGATGACGTCACTTCTGGTGTGTAAACAGCACACACCAACCGACAAGTTTGCAAAATGTCATTATCCTCCGACTCATAGTTTCCCCAGCAGACCGTTGAAAACATGGTTAGTCTGATACGGAATCCGTCCAGACGAGTTGATCAGTGAGCGGTGATTCGGTTTCTAACAGCTGAAGGATGCCGACCAGTTGACATTCATCGCAGAATGCAGGCAGTGTACGGTGACAAAAGTGTGTCGAAGACGACAGTGAAGAGTTGCACAACGATAATTAAAGAAGAACGTGAGTTAACGCAACAATATGTCCCTGACCTGGTCTCGGAAGATCTTTCGCTAACTCTTTAAACATCGTTGTCCAGTTCTTCACGGTATTAGCTGGGAAGAATTCAAGACCAACAAGCTAAGAAGAGAAAACACCAAACACCAATTTGTTTCCACCGTCGCAAGAAAGAAAAGGTGGACATACACATGGCATGTACTTAGAATGAAGAACAACAGAATTCGACTACAAGCAAGTAGGATTCAGCTAGCAGAGAGGAAAGAGAGGACGATGAAAAAAGACTTCGCAGAACGATGATCAAAGAGGGCTCAACTATAGTCATAAACAGCATACGAAAACTCAGACGGATGGCACGACACCGTTTTTAGCTTATGCGCCCTGTTTGACGCAGATAAATAGATAAATAAATAAGTAAATAAATAGATAGATAAATAGATAGATAGATTAGATAGATAGATAGATAGATAGATAGATAGATAGATAGATAGATAGATAGATAGATAGATAGATAGATAGATAGATAGATAGATAGATAGATAGATAGATAGATAGATAGATAGATGGATAGATAGATAGATAGATTGGACTAGACTAGACTAGACTAGAATATAATATAATAGAATAGAAAAGAATAGAATAGAATAGAATAGAATTGGCAGGCAGACGCAGACATATATATATATATCCATTGGCTGTACAATTGTTAAATTTGCAACGTTATTCCTTCCTGGAAGTTTTTCATGTACTCATGACATCTGGATCGGCTGGAGCGTTTCAATATCAAAGATTGAACTTGGTAGCTTCGCTGTACAAAGCCTGTATTCTACCACTGAACTGATTAGACCCTCGGCTTGTATTTCCTTGCTCTCAATGGACGGGCCTGTCGTTTCATCACTATAGCACTGCTAAAATCAGACGCAACTAAGAAGATAACACATTGACAAGCTATTCTTCTCCTCTCCTCTTCGCTCCTAACGAAGCATAGGACCACTGCTGCAGATGACACCCTTACATTAATCCTGTACCGAAGAACCACGTGTATTCGGCAAAGCTGGTTTCTGTAGCAAGTTGTTATGCACCTTTACTTTGCAAGTCATTGATCATGGATTTAAGAAGTAGTAGCTGCTAGCCCAATTGACAACTCTCTGCAGTTGCCTATTGTAACATTACCGAAGTTATAGTCCACGTATTTTGTTTTTATTTTTCCAGGTATATTCTTTACGTTTTTTAGTTTCTTTTTCTTCCTCTTCTTCTTCTTCTTCTTCTTCCTCTTCTTCTTCTTATTTTTTCTTATTGTTGTCCTTCTTATTTCTTCTGCTTGTTCTTCTTTTTCCCTTTCTTCTCTCTCTTCTTGTTCTTGTTCTTGATCTTCTTCTTCCTTCTTGTTCTTCTGGTTCTTCTTCTTTTTGTTCTCCTTCTTGTTCTTGTTCTTGTTCTTGTTCTTCTTCTTCTTCTTCTTCTTCTTCTTCTTCTTCTCTTCTTCATCAAATTCCCGATACCAAGCCCCGAAAAGGATTTTGCAATTTACAGATGTGGACAGGAGGAAGAAATGCGTTGTGTCATAGTTTACAGCCTGACTGTGATATTTGCACCTTCCGGTCCGACACAGCCGACTTCAGCATGGCATTTTTGGGTACCAAATTAGCCTTCCCTCTTCAATCCCTTCTCCTTAGCCAGTCTGCCCTGCTGCAGCCTGTTATTCAGGATCACCACGTGGAGGTGTAGAAGGGTCTTGGCAGCTATGGTCCCTGACTCTGATTCTAGCAGTCAACTTTTGTTCGCTGACCACAACATCTCGTGTACTGCTCAAAATCTTGATGCCATTTATCTTTCTTCACTTACATCTTTATGTCTGTATTTTATTATGTTTTGACTGTGTTCATATACATCGTTGTTTCTGTTTCTTTGCATATTTTTCTTTTTCAATGTAAACGGTTACTGTCGTATTTCTTTATAAGTCTTTGTTTGTTCATGTGTATCTCTCTATCTTTATGTATTGTTGTTTGCAATGTACATATTTCTCTCTATATATCTATATTTTGTATGTGTTTATCCATGTCAATCTTTCTATCAGTATTTTATGACGCATTTACGTTTATCCATATGCATGTTTGTCAGTATTTCATTGTGTTTTAGCGTTTATCCATGTATATCTATGCTGTCAGCATTCCATTGTATCTTCTCCATTCTCATCTATATCTTTATGTTAGTATTATATTGTGTTTTTACGTGTGTCAACGCATATATTTATGTCACAATTTCATTTCTTCTTTACGCAAATCTATGTATATTATCTCTTTTATCTACCAGAAAGCTCGCCTAGCCAAAGAGAAGGAACGAATCGTAAGTCTTGCCCAGAATATTGGGGAGGAGTTTAAACGACAGAACTATTGGAAACAGCCAATAGAAAGCGAGGAGCCACGTGAGGTCAACCAGGACGTCATAACTTATGCAAATCACTCACCACACCACTTCCTGTCATCGGACGAATGGTCTTAAAGAGGAACTAACTACCGATTACTGTTTATCGGTTATTCATGTTGTTTTTGACTTGTGCAAGGCCGCGAAATGGGTCACGTGCGAAACATGGATTTCGTTTTGGTTTAATGACAGGTGATCTAACTTCTTCAACTGCAAGAACGACGTGAACTAGTAATGATAGTTAGTAGTAGTAGCCCCTTTCAGCAGTGACTGATTATAGTAGCCCCTCTTTCAGTCATGACTGACTTATAGAAGGCCCTTTCAGTCATGCCTGACTATAGTAGCCCCTTTCAGTCCTACCTGACTATAGTAGCCCATTTCAGTCATGCCTGACTATAGTAGCCTCTTTCAGTCATGCCTGACTATAGTAGCCTCTTTCAGTAATGGCTATAGTAGCCCTTTCAGTAATGACTATAGTAGCCCATTTCAGTCATGCATGACTAAAGTAGCCCATTTCAGTAATGACTATAGTAGCCCCTTTCAGTCAGGACTGACTATAGTAGCCCCTTTCAGTCATACCTGGCTGTAGTAGCCCCTTTCAGTCATGACTGACTTTAGTAATCCCTTTCAGTCATGACTGACTATAGTAGCCCATTCCAGTAATGACTGACTATAGTAGCCCCTTTCAGTAATGACTGAGTATAGTAGCCCTTTCAGTAATGACTATAGCAGCCCCTTGCAGTCATGCCTGACTATAGTAGCCCCTTTCAGTAATGGCTATTGTAGCCCTTTCAGTAATTACTATAGTAGCCCCTTTCAGTCATGACTGACTATAGTAGCCTCTTTTAGTCGTGACTGACTGTAGTAGCCCCTTTCAGTCATAACTAACTATAGTATGATGCGTCCTTGTAATGGCAACTCTCTCATCATGAGTTTCTGATTTTCTTTCTCCCCGCGGTGATGTCATTTCACTTCTCCAAATTGCAAGAGGCTCTTTGCACCCAGCATGTGAAGGTTCTTCAGGGCACACCTCCACTTTAATCGTCTGCAGCTTCGTCTTCAATGGATGCCAGACTCGTGTCCAGTGTCTCTATGTCACGCTAACACACATTCTTAAACCACAGATGATGTCAGCTGACTCTTATATCCATAAAAGATATCTTTAGGAATGCGACCGTCTTCTATGCGACGAACATGACCAAACCAGCGTCCTGTCTTGCGAGATACCTATATACGGGAAAGCTTCGGGAGTAATCCCTGATGAAAAATCTGCATCCTGTGCTAAATGTCTTGCCATTGGTCAAAAGTAGCTCAGGACGAGAGAGTGACGTTAACATATTGCGCAATCCTCTTTGATTTAATCCAAATCATCGCGCGTCACACATTTCAGCAGACAGAGCAATAGGAAAAGATTGACCACACGGCTGACAGAATGGTCTTCGTCACACATGATGGACGAACATCACCATATACCAAGGAGACCGGTGCGAGAGTACATATCTGTCTTTGTCAGTTTGTTCCTTCATGTCATTGCAAAGAATGGGTTGGAAGCAGAGATGATTGAATTTGGTTAACTTTTGCTTTTGTTTGGCAGAAGCTGGCCGAGTGTCGCTACCATACAGGACCGCCCTGACTAAAACATGTTTCGAAAACCAATGCCTTGATTTTCATAGCAATTTTCTGGTTTTGCCAACCCCGTATTGTGAGACAAGCTTTACCAATGATACCATTGAATATTAAACTTTCTTACTACTAAATAAGTCACTCGTCTTATGCATTGAAGAATTGAGGTCTTCTTGTTACGTTGTTTTTCATAACTTACCTTTGACAGGATGGGACAGCCGACTCCATTCTCAAATCTTCCTTAATCGCATTTTAGGCCAAAGACGGATGTGTCGGACCGAAAGGTGCAAATATCGCAGTCAAGCTGTAAACTAGCGACACAACGCATTCCGTTCTCTAGACTACATCCTTCTACTTGCAAATCCCTGTTCCACCCTGTAGGTGGAGATTGAGAACGAATGCAGAAGAAGAAGAAGAAGAGGATATGCCAGACATGTTTCACTGTTACGTTTATTTGCTCTCATTTTTGGGCCCCGGTAATATTTTACAACGTTCTTGTTGTTGCTGGAAACTACTCGTGCTTAGTTGATCTAAATCTTCTTTGGTAGCGGGTTACAGTGGCTCTTCCATACCAAGGCGTAGTTCAGAAGGTGGACCAACGACTGATTGTGATCAAGACGACATTGAGATAACATACAGTGGGAAAATAGCAAACTATCCAAACGGTCAGAAGAGTATGGCTACCTCCTTGCATATCGTATACATGTTTGTAATCGTTTGTGTCTACGTCTGTCTCTTTCTGTACCTTGACGCGAAATTCGTTTTCTTTTTGTCCTTGTGCGACTTAGTGTACACTTTTTCATTTGCATACATTTTATGTATTATAATCTTTACCAATTGTTGCAATTTATGTTTAATCTAATTTTGTTATAACTATTATCCCCTGACTGTAAATGGGTACCTGACCATGAGTTAGGGAAAGTAAAAACAGCAAGGAAGGGCACTGGCCAGCCCACCTCTCACAGACTGCGGCTTAATACAATGGAGTCTTTAAAAACTCCATTTTCAACCAGCGGCTAATTCTGCTGAATTTCCACTTTACTTTTACTAATTCAATCTATCTATTCCTATCTTCAGTTCACTTATGTCGTTAGACGTCGTGGGGAGGTGCGACTTCTTTTTTTCTTTTTATTAGCTGATGAAAATCCATTGCTGATTTACCAGGTCAATCCCAGCATCTGTTAGCCCCTTAAATATACGATCACCTATTTTTGAGACTGGTGGAGGTGGAAACGTAAATTGGAGCAAGGTAGACCTGCAGTCTGTCAGGCGCCATCTAAGCCGCTCCGCTGACCACATAACCAAGACCTGTTGTTATAGCCACACAGTCCCATTTTTGCGACATATTCTCTGTGGGGCGAGAATCCCTAGAATAATTTGAGTAGATTTTTAACTTGAAATCTGCCCGAGCAACAGCCGTTAGGCCTACTCTTTTCGATTTCCAATTGCTAAGGTATTTTTAACGTGCACGCCACTGCACACGGGTGTCTGATCTCACTACTCAGAGATCAGAAAAAATATTTACCGGATGGTCTACGTGAAAAAATCGCGGTCTCCCCCTTGATTTGAACCAGCAACCTCCAGCACCCGAGGCAAACACCTTACCTTGAGACCACTGGGTCCCCCACTAATTCAATTATCGTTGTAATTATCATAATTCATTATTATTATTATCATGCTTGGATTTGTTTCTGTTAAAAAAGCTACAAACGTAGCTTTAATTTCCATTGCTAAGGTACACCGAGCGGATTTAAATGGCTGACATATAAACGTCGCTTACTCCTGCAGTCACCATTCACTGTACAGAATTGTTTAAAAAAAATTTTACCTACAGTATAAACATCCTATGCATTGAAGCGGTTTGGAACGTCTGTCCTCCTTGTGGAAGACTGACATTCAATCCGCGCAACCAACTGCTCATCTTTTGTCATTGTTTAATTATTATTACTATCATTAAATTATGAGTATTACCATTACACTATTACTGCTCAAGCTGGGAACAGTGTGGGCTATTGGTTAAATGACATGGCTCACAATCCGAAGGTGCTGGGTTCGCTCCCCAATCGCAGCGCATGCCGTTACCCGGCGAAGGAAACCCTACTAAACAATGACAGACCCACCAGACAGTTCAATCGTTTTTCCGTCAGCTGTTTGAGCAGGTTTCTCTAAATCAGATGCCAAGACAAAGTATTTAAGTCTAAAATTCTTAGCAAATCTTCCAACAACAAAAACGTCATACACGCTGAGCATCCACACATGTTTTGAAAATTGATTTTACGATGTTCAATATGTGTTCATGGTCATTCTTTGTTTAGAAGAGTACATGCCGTAATATTTTATTTATTTGACTTTGAAATAAAAGCAATGAAAGAAAAAGTTTTTAATTTAATGAAGGAAATATATAACTTAATTTGCATATATGGTGAAAGCTGCAGTGGTCAGCGACCCATGGCTGACTGCCAGCTACAGGGCCAGCGAACCAGAGCTGACAAGACCCTTCTACACCTCCACGATGTGATCCTGGATAACAGGCTGCAACAGAGCAGACTGGCTAAGAAGAATGAATCGAAGAGGGAAGGTTAACCAGGTACTAAAAAATGCCTACTGAAATCGGATGTGTCGGACCGAAATGTTCAAATATCGTAGTCAAGATGTAAATTACGACACAACCCATTCCGTTCTCTGGACTATATTCTGCTAATTGCAAAGCCCTATTCCCCGGGTTTGGTAGCGGGAGAGTGAGAACGAACGAAGCCAAACCAAATAGAGAGACTGTCGTCAAGAGCTACCAGAACCATGGATGTCTCTGCATGTCTCTCAACCTGACCCTATCCTCTGGAGCTCTCTTCACCTCCAGGATGTGTTTCATTCTTGAATGTCTTTACATGCCGGAGACGCAAAGCGAGTCCAGGTCGTCTCCTTCGTCCTTTCTGCTGGATCCGGTCCCCTAGCCTATTACTAGCCATAGCCCTAGCCCTAGCCCTAGCCTATTACTATTGTTGAATGCCCCTAATGCGCAAGTTTACTCTTTTGTGTTCATAGAAAAAAGACGTTGAGTGGCGAGTTGTAGCTTTTCTCACTTCCCAGAAATGCCGATGAAGGTGGTCCTCGCTCCTCCGGTTGGACTATGCTTGGCTTCATCTGCGTGACGCTCACTACTACGAGGATTATGTCGATCCACATTTCGTCAGCCAGACTGCCTTGAAAACAGCATTTTACATTAAATTAAAACAATTGCAAAACTGCATGTAATTTCTCCTGGTCATTGATCATCCATTAATCTACCTTAATCATACAGTAACCTACCTGCTGTTGTTATGGCTAATATAAAACACGAATTGTAGGACAGCGGCAGGAATGAACTACTAAAAAAGTGTCTTGAAGGAAATACACAAAATGTCAATGATTGACTGAACAGTGCTATCTTAAAATTATGTCCCAAGAATAAGAATCATGGTCTAACTATTGTGGAAGCTTATGTGGCTATTGCAGTTTCTGTTTAACATGATGAGACAAATCTCTGTTGGTAATAGTAGAAATGGAATTACAAACTTGCAGGTATCTGAGAGAGTCCTGGAAACACAAGAACATTTTGTCGCAAAAAAAAGTAACTCAGAGAAAAGCTATGAATGCATCCTTTGATGCCAGGAGGGCAAAAAGCAGTAGCAGATTTGTACTGGATGATTGGCAGGGAGTTACTGAAGGGTTTATATATCAGGTTGGAGGTCATTGATAAGAATGTAATTATTTAATCATCAGAAAATAGTCTCCTAAATATTTAGCCGAAAACCGCAATGTACATACGGTTTGTGTGATAATATTTTTGTTTTCAAAGCACTTATTCTGCAACTTTGCACATATATCCTAAAAAACCATGCCTTTGTTGTGAACTATGGAAATTAAGGTATCTTACAATATGTAAGAGTTATTATAGTTTGAAGTATGAAATAAAAAAAAATTAAAGTGTGTATGATTAATGACACATGAGAAATTACATGCAAGTTTTGCAATGTTTTCTAATGTAAATTGTCAATATTAAAAAAATTTACGTTTTAAATTATCATTTTCAATGCTACATTACAATCAATGATATCATGCTGTAGATTGATCATCCTTACAGCACCTGCCCAACTTGTATATGGATAAATCAATTTGGAATAAATTTACAATTATAAAATAATACCACTCACTAGGTTCTCACCCCTCATTTGTCCTTAAAAGACAAGTAGCAGCTGAAAATAAAACTTTCAAACTATGCGATATGAAAGAACTAAAGTATGCAGCCTTCTCAAATATAAACAAATATTAATTGGCTAAATGTGGGGACCATGTCTTGAAAGTGGAAGAGGGCTATTGAATAAAGATGGACTGACGTTTCCTTAACCGAGAGCAGTCATCAATGTGTTGGAATCATCTGACTAAGATTAAGTGAATAATTAACCTACATCTTTGCTTTCCGAGAAATATGTTTCCATCAACTTGGCAAAACGGTCCTATCCAGGGCCACCCTAATCAGCTAGAAGATGAATCTGAGAACTGAATTATAACCATTTATTATTTGCTCCAGCATCTATTATAAAACTGAACCAATCCATCTGAAGTATTATCTTTATATGTTCTATATATCGTGTACTTTTACATTTTCGCACATTTTTTTCGACGAAATGTCCAGTTACTTCTTACAGCTCCTAAAACAAATGAACTACATTTCAAAAGAGCATTATGTGGAACCTAATGTAGAAAATCTCATTCGAATTGGAGAGACGCCTATGCCTAAAGAAATACATTAAAAGAAATTTACAGCAAATTATTTTCTCATGGGGCAAAATGATTCCTTTGCTAACAAATATCAAAAGAATGAGCAACTTTAAGAAAATGGCACTACCTGACACAATGTAAATTATAAAGTCATTGGGACATTGAAAAGATAAGTTCACGTGCAAAAAATCATCGCGCATATCAGTGTAAAGGCTATTAAAATATTAGGCGGCAATTGACAGCAACCATTGTAAAACGGACAATAGTTGACACATGAAAGTTTCGTCATTTAGTCGTCGTCGGTCATGGTTGGTCATGAATATGTACTAAAATGAATAGATGCCGAGAATCGTCTAGTACAATGTGACGACAAGCGGAGGCGACAAACAACGATACTTAAGAGTGCTGATTCTGTCCAGTAAAGGGTGCCTGGATCCATCCGGGAGCCTGAATATATACAAAACACTCAAACCATTCAAGGCCCATCTACCAGATGATCCAGCACTCCACATGTTGTATACGTTTATAAGCAGGCGTGTGTCAATTTGAAATGGGGGAGGGCTGGTGTACTAGAGGAAACAAAAACACCCTTTCCCCTCTCTAATATGAACGCTTTTCGTGGATAACATCTAATTGTATTTCTGTGAGTTTGTCAAGAGTTCAGACCGTTATATTGTTTTTATTTACTACCAATACGCAATAGTATACCCACACGGATGTCTGCCTGTGACTGAACACGATAACCATCATTACAAGACTGCACCATAATTATGATATTAGACATGTTGTGTTGCACCTCACTGGTGAGTCCGGAGGTGGCTGAATAGTCCAATTATGGCCCGTAAACGTCTTCCACATATGTGGCATTTAAGGTCAGAATTGGGCATGTGAGTGTCAGTTGTTTCGTCTTTTCGCAAAGTGAAACGTTGATGTGCTTTGGAGGCCAGCGTATCTCAGCAATAGTGTTGCTTCTGATGGTGGTTCCACGCATGCCTTGCGGTAATGTACGAGACATCTTCATGAGTTTGCATGGATGTTAAAGCGTGTCAGATATGCTTTGAGGGAGTCTTTGAACCGCTTCTTTTGGCCACCGACCAGACGCAGGCCCCCTTTCAGCTCACCATACATTAGTTATTTGGGGGTGTGGTTGTCTAGCATACGTACAACATAGATGATCTGAGTCTTCTGCAATACTGTGTGGATGCTCGGCATTTTTGCCTTCATGAGGATCTCTGTGTCTGGTACCCTTTCCTGCCACTGCATTTTGAATATTTTATTATCTATCTATTTATTGTCTGTTCCTGGTTTGCCTTTCAGCGTCAGGTGTAAAAGTGTTTTCTGAACAACGCCTTGGTGTGCACTTCGAATAAAGTGGAACTGGCTTCCTCGGATATTCCATCAATCTATCTTTTGCAGGGTCGACCTCTAGCTGCGTTTAAGTGATAGAGCCATCTGTGGAACGCTCCTGTGTTGCTGTCGTGATATGTGGCCAAACCACTGAATTTGTTGTCTTCTGATGAAGTCTAGCACTTGCTTATTGTCCATCTGTTTCCTGATCTCATCGTTTCTAATTCTGTCCCTTCTTGTCACATTTAGCATTCGTCTCAGGCGTGTCATTTCTGTTGTTTCTATTTTTCTCTTATCTGTTGCTGTCAGTGTCCACGTTTTACGCTGGTAACACAGTTTAGGAATGAAAAATGTGTTGAACAGGGCTCTTTTTGTGCCAATCTTTCTTGTTCTTCAGTATTGTTGACATCTGGTCAATGATTTGGTTTGCTTTGGTGCATCTGTAATCGATTTCTTCCTGCATTCTTTCATTAGATGATACTTTGCTTCCTAAACATTTGATTCCATTAGATGATACTATGCTTTCTAAATATTTGATTCCATTAGATGATACTATGCTTTCTAAATATTTGATTCCATTAGATGATACTTTGCTTTCTAAACATTTGATTCCATTAGATGATACTATGCTTTCTAAATATTTGATTCCATTAGATGATACTTTGCTTTCTAAATATTTGATTCCATTAGATGATACTTTGCTTTCTAAACATTTGAAATCCTTCACGTGCTTGATTTGTTGCTATTCTATGTAGATCTTAGTGGTTGTTGCTGTTCTATGTAGATCTTAGCGGTTGTTGCTGTTCTATGTAGATCTTAGCGGTTGTTGCTGTTCTATGTAGATCTTAGCGGTTGTTGCTGTTCTATGTAGATCTTAGCGGTTGTTGCTGTTCTATGTAGATCTTAGCGGTTGTTGCTGTTCTATGTAGATCTTAGCGGTTGTTTCTGGTCTATGTAGATCTTAGCGGTTGTTTCTGTTCTATGTAGATCTTAGCGGTTGTTTCTGTTCTATGTAGATTTTAGCGGTTGTTTCTGTTCTATGTAGATCTTAGCGGTTGTTTCTGTTCTATGTAGATCTTAGCGGTTGTTTCTGTTCTATGTAGATCTTAGCGGTTGTTTCTGTTCTATGTAGATCTTAGCGGTTGTTTCTGTTCTTGCTATGGTCATTGTTTCAGTTTTACTCACGTTGATTCTCATGTTGATTTTCATGTTGTGTCCTTCTGCAGTTGAGTAAAGGTTGTTTAAGCGTTGTTGAAGCTGTTCTTCGGTGTTTGCAGCGAGTGCTTGGTCGTCGGCGAAGAGGAGTTTGCTACAGCTGTTGTCATCGTTAAATTGAACTTCTTTGCTGATTTGGTCAATGAAGGGGATGAGCAACAGGGTAGAAAGCACAGCCTCCTGTCTAACTCCGGCTGTGACAAGAAACTGTTCCGACTTACCGGCGCTTACTTCGTAACGTGCACTGGCTATTTTTATACAAACGTTTCCATATGTTTATCAAGTGCTGACTAACTCCTTAGTTGTTCAGTGTTCTCCACAGCTGTTGTCGGTTAACCCCGTCTAACGCCTTTGCTTGATCTGTGAATGGCAAATAGAGTTTCGTCATATTCGATTACTTTTTCTGCTAGTTGCCGCAAGGCAAAGATGGCATCGATGCTGCCCTTATTTTTTTCTGAAACCTTTTTGCGCTTCGCTTAGTTGGACTTCTATGCTGAGAGAAGTTTTTTTTTCTACTATTTTACAGAAAATCTTTCCCGTGTGGATCAGCAATGAAATTCCTCTGTAAGTTGTGCAGTCTCGCTTACTATCTTTCTTCGTCCATATGGGGACGATTATGGCATTTCTCCAATCCTCAGATGTCTCTTGGTTGGTCCATTCTAAGTTGAACAATCTCTGAAGCCAGGCTATTCCCGCCTCGCCCGCCGCTTTAATCCATTCAGCTGGTATGTCGTCTGCTCCAGGGGACTTATTCGTTGGAGAATTTTGTACTGCTTCATCTTATAAACCTGTATTAAATCACATAGAAAACTAGACACAGTAGATCGGTTCTTCTGAGTCTTTACAAAAAAATAAAAATATAAATCCGGAATCCCACCATCGCTTTTTTTGTGGATCTTTTTCAGTATTTTTGTATCCACTTTACGATACGGACTACACACCTGAACACAGTACTCTAATCTAGGTCTAACTAATACCGTATACAGTTTGACAATCACTTCCTTGCTCTTATGTTTAATATTTATTTTGATCATACTTAACATTACAGCTAACATTTGTCGGTGTCAGGTTTGCTTACTCACTGCGATCCCCATTCATTTAGCTAGACTACACTTCTGTAGCCTGTTTCCAGGACAGGAGCCGGAATAGCGCCCTGGTCATATTTAGTTAGCAGTCCTTGAAGGAAGTAACCAGCTTCGAGTCGTTTGGCTTATGTCAGCTCGTTCAGTGTGCAGTGTTCAGTTGGAAAGCCTGTTTCCATGGCAACAGCTTGGAGCCAGAATAGGGTCTTGGTCATCGTTAGTTCGCAGTCCTTGATGAAAGCAACCAGCTTCGAGTCGCTGGCTCCACTGGGCTGCATCTCAATTACAAAAGGTGTCTCACATCGTTCTCTGCATACAGCGTGGGGCTCAGCCATTTTTTCGTGTTCATGAACGGTTTGCACTATATCTCCTTGTCGTCTGAACGATCATATCTCACATCCTCCTTACATATTAAGCACTTGCACAACATTTATGTGGGCGTATCTACCACTTCACCAAAACATTGGTATTTTTTAAAGAACAATACTTCCCTGCTCTTATAAACAGACACCTGGTCTGTATTTGATCTATCTCACCTGCCACTTTACGCAACCAACATGCGTGGAGCTACCTACATGTTCCACTTTGGGATATTTATTTTTGTTTAATAAACATATATACAAAGGCAGGTAGATGAGATCGTCCCATGCACGTGAGAGTTGTGATAAAGAGTACGTGGTTTTGTGCTCAATATATGTCAGCGTTGAGTTTTTGATGGCGATTTTTTGTTTGTACGTTGTGTATCATGTGTTGTATAGTTAATAGTTTTTATTATTCTGCCTAAAAGAATCTAAGTCGGGGAATTCGGCTTTGTTAGAAAGTAACTAAATAAGGAGATACACCATCACCGAAAGTAACTAAAGAATAAGATACACCTGTCACAGAAAGTAACTAAACAAGAGGATAGACCTGTCACAGAAAGTAACTAAACAAGAGGACACACCTGTCACAGAAAGTAACTAAACAAGAGGATACAATTGTCACAGAAAGTAGTTAAACAAAGAGATACTCCTGTCACAGAAAGTAACTAAACAAGAGGATACAATTGTCACAGAAAGTAGTTAAACAAAGAGATACTGCTGTCACAGAAAGTAAGTAAACAAGAGGATACAATTGTCACAGAAAGTAGTTAAACAAAGAGATACTCCTGTCACATAAAATATCTAAACAATGAGATACTCCTGTTACAGAAAGTAGTTAAACAAAGAGATACTCCAATCACATAAAATATCTAAACAATGAGATACTCCTGTTACAGAAAGTAACTAAACAAGAGGATACAATTGTCCCAGAAAGTAGTTAAACAAAGAGATACTCCAGTCACATAAAATATCTAAACAATGAGATACCCCTGTTACAGAAAGTAGTTAAACAAAGAGATACTCCAGTCACATAAAATATCTAAACAATGAGATACTCCTGTTACAGAAAGTATCTAAACAATGAGATACTCCTGTTACAGAAAGTAACTAAACAAGAGGATACAATTGTCACAGAAAGTAGTTAAACAAAGAGATACTCCTGTCACATAAAATATCTAAACAATGAGATACTCCTGTTACAGAAAGTAGTTAATCAAAAAGATACTCCTGTTACAGAAAGTATCTAAACAATGAGATACTCCTGTTACAGAAAATATCTAAACAAGAAGATACACATGACCTTGATAGTTAATAAACAAGGGGATACACCTGACCTAGAAAGTAACTAAATAAGGGGATACACCTGACCTAGAAAGTAACTAAATAAGGGGATACATCTAACCTAGAAAGTAACTAAATAAGGGGATACAACCGGCATTCCCTGGAGAGAATTATGAGTCAGGCACCTGAAGGTTACGTTGGCACTGCCAAGATAGGGAGCCAAACAGTTATCAACCTTCGTTTTGCAGATGACATCGACAGGGTTGGTAGATTCAGAAGCAGAATTCTAGGAATTAGTCAGACGGCTCGAGGAAACAGCTCTTGACTATTTTAAGGAGATAAACGATGCAAAGACAAGATTAATGAACAGGACTTTAATAGTAGAATAAAAGCTAATGGCCAGTAACTCGAAGTGGTTGACCGTTTTAATCATCTGGGTTCGATTGTCAGGGATGATGGATCAAAATGTAAGGTGTTGGTTAAAAAAGCACAGACAATAGCGGCGCTTGCACGGCTTAACAAAATCTGGCAAAATAAACGGTTAGCACTATGCATGAAATTTAAATCAATGCGTACATTGGTCTTCTTTGCCCGTGAGACATGAAAAGCTACAGCTGACCTCCAACAGAGGATACAGGCCTTTGAGATGAGATGTTTCTGAAGAATTTTAAACGTCACGTACAAATATCTAGTTACAAAGGAGGAAATACGAGATATAATTACATCAGCAATATGGCCTTTTGAAGACCTCTTGGCAACTGCCAAAAGAAGGAAACTCGCTTGGTACGGTCACATATCGAGATAAAATGGTTTTGCAAATACGATCATCCACGGAAAAGTGCAAGGCAGACGACGAAGAGGCGTCCCAAAAAGAGATGTGAGGACACCATAAACAAATGGACCAATATGCGACCAGAAAAGGCACACGCAGCGGCCGCTGACAGAGAAGGGTGGCGTGAGATTGTGAGGATGTCTTCATGTGTGCCCCAACGACGTCACTGATTGTGGGATGACCTGACCTGACCTGACACCTGTTATAGAAAGTAATTAAACATGGAGATACATCTGGCCTAGAAAGTAGCTAATCAAGGGGATACACATAGCCTAGAAAGTAACTAAATAAGGGATACACATGACCTAGAGAGTAATTAAATAAGGGATACACCTGGCCTAGAAATTAACTAAATAAGGGATACACATGACCTAGAAAGTAAATAACATGAAAGATACACATGACCTAGAAAGTAACTAAACATGAAAGATACACCTGGCCTAGAAAGTAACTAAATAAGGGATACACCTGGCCTAGAAAGTAATTAAACATGAAAGATACACCTGGCCTAGAAAGTATTTAAACAATGGATACACATGGCCTAGAAAGTAACTGAATAAAGGGATACACCTGGGGGAGCAAGGGGTGTAAATCAAGTAGGGCACACCGATTAAAAGTCCTCACGAAAGCGAAATCCTTCCAAAAAAATCCCGGTTTGATTTGAACGCCCCCACCCCCATATACATATTTTTTTTTTTTCGTCCTCGAAAAATTAGGGATCCTCTTATCTTCGAGTATGAACTAGAATGTTGGTACAAGGCCAACATATATATGTTGTATAATACTAGTATATATGTTTATTTTACAAGTAAAAGACATTTACTTATTTAAATTATAATACACATCCGCATGTTTTTCGTTGTAGCAGATATTTTTATGGAAATATATTTTATGTGTGTTGTTTTAAGCTATTATGATGTATTGTCACCACTATTCTACAACACATATATGGTCAGAATAACGCTGGAGGCCAAATTGGAGCATTTGCCAAGAAATGCAGAGGAGACAGAGGCTGACCAGCTAAACGAACTCCTTTTTGCAGATGATCAATGTCTACTTTACGAGAGTGAAGATGATCTGCAGCAACATCTGACTGTGTTCAACTTCATGTAGGGAAGATACAGTATGAGAATTAACAAACCCAAAACAGAAACTATGCAGATAAGCAGATCGCCTGAAAATATGAACATTGTGGTGAACGGGACCAAGATCAAATAAGTGCAGGAGTTCAAGCACTTGGGCAGTGTTTTCACACAGGATGAAGGTTTAGATAGAGAGATTGGCTTGGCTTGGATTCGTTCATTCTCAATCTCTCACTACCAAACATTGAAAGGGCTTAAGTAGCAGAATGTAGTCCAGAGAACGGAATGCGTTGTGTCGTAGTTTACAGCTTAACTGCGATATTTGCACCTTTCGGTCCGACACGTATTCGGCAGTTCCACCATCTAAATCTCAGCGGATAGCCTGGATCTATTCGATAAAAAGAGACAACAAGAGAACGTGCTTAAACATTAACATTTAGACTAACGACATAACTGGCTCGGTGTTAAAGCTTTCTATCAATATTGAAACTTATCAATTCTACAAACTAATAAAGAATCGGGAAACAAAATTAGTCATTCGTATTTTAAGATAAGAATTATTGTATGGTGACTAAATATTGACTACTCTAAAAATTAATAGAAAGGTTTTTGTTCTCTAATTCCAAGTTTAAAAAAAAAAATAGGGATTGTCTTAGGTTCTTCGAATATTCGGGTAAATACGAGAAATATTGACCTCCTGGCATGGATTTTACCAGGGGGGGGGGGGGGGGGGACAAACTGTTGAGACACTGGCATGAAACAAATCAATTGCAAAAGCGATCTCAGCTTTTGAAAGGAAAGGTTTAAATGGGAAACAGAACATACTGGCTACACAAAAAACGATGCCTATTACCAGTTGAACAGAAGAGAGCAGGTCGTGGTCTTCAGACTTCGCACTAGCCACAATAGACTGAGGTACCACCTATTCAACAAATTGAAGATAGGTGGCACCGACGAATGCACGTGTGGTACCGGGAAAATGACCGCTGAACATTTCCTGCAAAACTGCCCGACATACGAGGATCAGAGAGAGCAGATGTGGCCATTACCAGTTGCAACACTAGACAAGCTCTACGGCAGTGTCGACAGCCTCAGGATGACCACTGCTTTTTTCGAAAAAATAAAGGTCGACGTCTGACAGCGTAAGAAGAAGAAGAAGAAAAAGAAGGAGAAGAAGAAGAAAGGAAGGGTTTTATTCGGATATTAAAAATATCATGAACAGATTAAAAGACAAATAGAGACACTTTGATTTCGCTGTATAATACAACGGAGATGTGGTTTTGCATAAGAATGGCGCGGCTTCCATGGACTGCAAAGAGGACTAATGATATAGTACTAGAAGAGGCACAAAACACAAAGACATCTTATTATAAGAATCAGAACAAGACAGTCATCTTTTTTTTTTTTGGGGGGGGTGGGGGGGGAAGGCATGTTATGAGAAGAGGCAGCTTGGAGGACTTCGTGACAACGGGAAATACAGCAGGATAGAGAGACGGAGGAAGGCCAAGAGAGACGATGCTGGACAGCCTGAGAGACTGAGGAGGGCCGAGAGAGAAGATGCTGGACAGTCTTAAAGATGGAGGAAGGCTGAGAGAGACGATGTTGGACAGCCTGAGAGACGGAGGAAGGCCGAGAGAGAATATGCTGGACAGCCTGAGAGACAGAGGAAAGCTAATCGAACTTAACCTGCCTTAACTTAACTTAACTTAACGTACCTTAACTTAACATAACGTATCTTAACTGAACTGAACTTAACTTAAATTAACGTACCTTAACTTAACTTACCTTACCTTACCTTAACTTAACGTCTTTATGCTGGTTTAGAAGACTATGGAGACTATCCCCCTGAAGCCCACATATATAAAAGGATCCACATTTTCAGAACCTCACCTCCAGGTCATAACTGACTCTTTATTTAAGTTGTTGAATTTAAACAGCTTGGTTTCCTTCATGTTAATATTTAGGAATACATTTTTTCGCCAAGGTAATATTCTATAAATCTGTACCCAAAAAAAATCGAAACATTATTTACTTAATCGGTCCACTTCTGTCCTGGTAGTGGGCATGCCATGCTGCACTATGGCCACTGTCTTAATGTTGACATTATTGTGCTACATATAACACAAGATTCATACAAACATTGAATGTGCTGTGTTGTTGTTGTTGTTGTTGTTGTTGTTGTTGTTGTTTAATGCCCACAATGAGTAAGATCACTCTTATGTGGGCCTTGAAAAGTGCGTTCAGTGGCGGGTTACAGTAGCTTTCTTCACATCCATGAAGGTGGACGCGGGTCCTTGAGTCGGTTTTGCTATGCTTGACTTCATCTACGTGTCGCTCGCTACTACGTGAATCACGTCGATCCCGCACTTCATCAGCCAGACTGCCATGAAAACAGCCCGTTCCCAGGGATAACTGGGTGCAAGTGAGGTAATAGTCTTGGTCAGTCAGTTTTAACTGACCCTGACTAACATTGTCCGATCAGTATGTTTTGCTTTACTAGACGTTAGATCCTCTTCCCTCCAACTTCTGATATAGATACATGTATTGAACGATTTAAAAGCAATAACAGCAGTAAACACTCAACGCGATTGCCGTAATTTTCAGACCTTCCAATTTAAAGCATTTTGTCAAGGGTGCTCAGGTCAGGTCAGGTCATCACGTAACCGGTGAGGTCGTTGAGGCACACATGAAGACATCCTCACAAGACCACGACACCCTTCTCTGTCAGCGGCCGCTGCGTGTGCCTCTTCTGGTCGGAGATTGGTCCATTCTTTTATGTTGTCCTCCCACCTCTTTTTGGGCCGGCCTCTTCGTTTTCTGCCTTGCACCTTTCCGCGGAGGATCGTATTTGCAAGACCATTTTATCTCGATATGTGACCGTATCAAGCGAGTTTCCTTCTTTTACCAAGAGGTCTTCAAAAGGCCATATTGCTGTTGTAATTCTATCTCGTATTTCCTCATTTGTAACTAGATCTTTATACGCGACGTTTAAAAGTCTTCGGAAACATCTCATCTCCAAGGCCTGTATCCTTCGCTGAAGGTCAGCTGTAACTATCCATACCTCACAATCATGAAGGAATATTGACAGGACTAGTGTACGCATTAATCTGATTTTCGTGCATAGTGCTACGTCTAGTTTACAAGCTCCACATTTTCATCAAGAGAAGAGCAAGAGTTGTAGCTGTCAGCAACCCAAGGCTGGCTGGTAGCGTCAATGTCAACGACCAAGAAATGACAAGACTCTTCTCTAATTGGTGATCTCGGATAACAGGCTACAACAGGGCAGACTGGCTGAGCAGATGGGATCGAAGAGGGAAGGTTAACCCTGCACCCATAAATGCTACGGTGAAGTCGGATGTGCCGGACTGGAAGGTGCAAATGTTGCAGTTAAGCTGTAAACTACGGCACAACGCATTCCGTTCTTTGGACTGCATCCTGCTTTTGAGAACGAACGAAAACGTAGGAGAAGAAGAAGAAATGTACTTCGAATTTTGGACTATCTGGTATGATATGGGAAACATAAGTAAATATTTTCAGAAGTTTCCAGATTTCTTCATTCTTTGGGTTTTTGGCTTGGCTTGGCTTCGTTCGTTCTCAATCTACCGCCACCAAACCCTGAAAGGGCTTAAGTAGCAGAATGTAGCCAGGAAAAAGGAATGCGATGTGTCGCAGTTTACAGATTGACTGCGATATTATGCACCTTTCGATCCAACACATCCTTCAGCAAGCATTTTTGAGTACCGGATTAGCATTCCCTCTTCGATCCCTTCTACTTAGCCAATCTACCCTTCTGCAGCCTGTTATCCAGGATCACTGCGTGGAGGTGTAGAAGGGTCTTGTCAGCTCTCTTTCGCGGGCCCTGACGCTAGCAGTCAGCTATGAGTCGATGACCACTGCATCTCATGCGCTGCTCAGCATCGTGATCCCATATACTGAATTCAATATGAAATCAAAGTTAGCATTAAAAGGTTATTACAAACATTATTTTGACTAACCGCCAATGAAGCAAACGTGCTTTCAGAAAGAAGGTCTACAGGGACATAACAATAACGCTCCCATTAAACATAGATGATGGGGAATACGTTACTATAATAAAGTGTTTCTATGTGTTTCTTATCAATGAGAAGATAAACGTGCCGTTCGCAAGTTTTGATTCAGAAATTGCGATCCCTGAGAACAACACTTTTGAACCCTTGATTTGGCACAATTTGAAAATGATGGCATATTCTGTTTTTACAACGAAAGTCAGTGTCGTTTTCAAAAGCAGTCATTTATTTTTCTTCAACAGTTTTCAATAGTTTGAATATATTTGAAAATAAATGTTTCCAAAAATTATTCAACACCGACAGAAAAGAATTTAAGACAATCTTAGCGTACAGAACAAACAGCAGTATGCGTTCAACCATCATAAGGTAAAACACCTTGGGGATACATCGGATATGTCTTGAGAATGGACAGTAACAGGGTTTTAGTTCAATCGATTATGAAGAGATCAAGAAACACCAGAAAGAGGGACAGGAGAAAAGAAACACAACGTACGACACTCACTAGCATAAAGGACACTAAGCTGAGTCTCAACAACATGCAGCGACTGCAACGAATGACATCAGGCCAATCTACCTTGAAAGAATTGAGTTTTGCCTTTTTCACTGTGTTTGACCACGCAGAAACAAAGAAAAAGAAGAAGAAGAAGAAAAAGTGTTTATTGCTCGCAATTGTATAGTCGGCGTGTGGATTGAAGGGCATCTTACTCGATTGGTGGAGCGCGTAGCCTAGTCGATAGTGATCTGACTTACTAGACTGGGATTACAGGCTACCAAGTTTCGAATTTACAGACGCATAGTAAAAAAAATCCGGGACCCGTTCCTCTATTCTACCAAGTTGTAAATGGCGTATGAGTTGGGACATTTAAAAACAGCAAGGAAGGGAACTAGTCCTCCCACCTCATATAGGCGCAGCTTAGTACATGAAGAGTTAACTTCATCCCCGGCGGCAATTGTTGCTGTGGGACTTACCCCATTACCTTTACTTTTTTGTACTAGAAAGAAAAGAACGCATCCATTTTACCATACCTTATTAAAAAAACTAGAAAAAAGCTGTCACTGCAGTCAAAGATGAAGTAATGTAAACTTTTAATAGGGATGTGGGTGGATTCCTTTTTAAATATATTTCTTCCTTTAACAACTGGACAGATGCTCTGAAGGTGTTAGTAACGGAGCTTGGAGAAATTCCTAAAGATTGGCCGTCTTACATGGCGTCTGTGATGAGAACGACATTTAAATAAATCATATGCCACACAATGAGCAATAAATATTTGAAGCAACCCTATCTTAAACCAAGCATATAAAGCGATGAAATAAAACTCAATTCACTAGTTGATTGTACAATATTATTTCCCTCTAATCTAATATGATCGTTTTACTGGTGGGTGAACAGGAGCATGCCAATAACTCGGATCATTCTTATAACCTATGTCGTAAGAAGAGAGATCTCTACCATTCTGATACTCACACGCTACACTAATATAAATGTCATAAACGGTGACTAAAGAGGGTTGATAGCAGACCTTCCAAGATCGTTATGTAAGACACGTGCCATTCTGTGGCACCACTGCTGCGCCACCACATAAATAATTTGGCTCAAGTGAACTTTATTATTCAGATACGGCAATTTTAACCAATATCCCAGTGACACCAGGGGACCATTCAATGGTTTCGTGGGAGGATCAAACTATTTGTATTGTTTTCATTATTTTGGGAAAGCAGATGTCCATAGAAAGGATAAAGCACAAGTGGAATATTGAGCAAACACGAAAACAATATAACCAAAAAGATGCTGCCTGCGGTTGAACATAGAGTACCCTTGACATATGGAAGGTAAACTTGTAATGAATAGCAACAGCGCAATAAGTAAATGTTAGAAAAACTACACTTTTCAGTACAAATTTGCACTAATACAAAAACATGTTTTGTGCTTTTGAGACTTGCAGGATTCGGCTAAATGTTGTGGATTAACAGTTCGTATTAGTAGAAGGAGCGGTTGATCAGCACAGTTGTAGAGCACTTGCTTTTCATGGCAAAAGTAGGGGGTTCAATTCCCGCTACCGGCAGCTCCAGCCGACCCAGCTGTAAATGGGTACCTCGCTGACGGGGGAGAAAGACTAACGTCTGGTCAGGCACAACATACGGACATGTTAGTCAGGGTCAGGCAAAATATACTGGATATGACCCTCACCTCGGCTTCATCGTAGCCCTCCCTGGAAAGGGGCTGTTTTCATGGCAGCCTGGCTAACGAGGTGACGGATCGAAGTGATCCCCGTAGTAGTGAGTGCCACGCAGATGATACCAAGCATAGCCCAACCGCGTGGGGGACCACGGTCCACTTTCATCAGCACGCTCGGGATGTGAGGAAAGCTACTGCAACCCACCACTTAACGTCTTTTTCAGGGCCCACAAAAGAGCAAACCTACTCATTGTGGACATTCATAACAAGCACATCTGGTTGACGGCTATGGAATGAAAAAGGCAACGAGAAAGGGAACTGGCCATTTCACCTCACAGAGGTTTTAACACTTCATCCCTGACGGCAGTGTCTGCTATAGGACTACTATTACCTTTACTAATAGATGCTGCGTCCAAATTTCAACTCTCTAAATTATGGTTAAAAAAGAGGAAATAGAATTTCACTCAAATAGACCAGGGTAATTTCATGTCGAGTTACATGTTAATAGAACATTGTGATAGAAGAAGTGAAGCGTTTTCGTCGCAGGTTACAGTGGTCAGCCTCGTTATCGTAACTGGCATTCCCACTTTGTATTTTTTTTTTTATTCCGAAGTTTGAAGTCGATAAATGTTTTTATTTTTAATTCTGGTTTTTCTTTTTCACATACCTCCTATATGGAAGGATTTCGACTATTTCTTTTCATTCATCTGTTCAAACTATGAGGCAGAACAAACAGCATTGTAAAATAGCTCTGTACCACTAAAGGACTGTATTTGATGCCTTCCCATCGAAACATTAAAGCATCGCAATCTTTACAGATTCATTATCTGCCCTTCAAGCTCTGGAAGATGGTGGTCTCTGTAAGCCTGAACCTACCCAAATATATCTAGATGCCGACCAGCTTATCACATCAAATTAATTCAGAATAGTTATGCAATTGATCCCTGGTCACTCACATGCACCGGGCAAATGTTAGGTAGACGAAATGACTAACAATGGATGATGTCAAGAACAACAATACACACCAACAAACCTACAGACAGTCAAACAACTACTGAAGACTGCGAATAAAGAGGCCTGGCTGAATAGATCGAACACGGGGAATGCTTGGAGAGAATCTGCAAACACATGACCATCCTAAATCCCCAAAACAACATCAATCTCATGAACAAGAGAGACCAAAGCACTTTTTTTCGATTTCGCACTCAACACACACAACTTAACAGTTACTTGAACACAATCCAACCAGAACATACTCCAGAATGCCGACTGTACAAACATACCTTTGAAACTGTTAGGCATGCCAGTGTTAGGAAAGAGCTTCTTCCACCGATGCCATACAAATGGAAAACTTTGTACGAAATTCAACAACAGTTCACAAACACTTGCAGATATCACTTTACAGCATTGAGTCCACAGGCCGCTGGATCAATAACCAATCATTGATTTGATCTTCTTCATAAGTCTCGTGACGTCAACTTGGATATCTAATGAAAGAAGTGGTTGACATGAGGCGTTTGGTATATCCATAGAGATTGTCCAGCAATGGTGTTGATGATGGCCATACGTGAAGTGTCGATACCCACGTTGTTGGACATTCTGCTGTAAATGGTGACGAGAGATGCATCGGACAGACCCCCAGATTTATGAAGGAAACAGTTGTTATTTTTTTCTCTTCTTCGTCGTTCGTTCTCAAACTCCCAATACCAAACCCTGAACGTTCTCAAACTCCCGCTACCAAACAGTGAACGTTCTCAAAATCCCGCTTCCAAACCCTGAACGTTCTCAAACTCCCGCTACCAAACCCTGAACGTTCTCAAACTACCGCTACCAAACCCTGAATGTTCTCAAACTCCCGCTACCAAACCCTGAACCTTCTCAAACTCCCGCTACCAAACCCTGAACGTTCTCAAACTCCCGCTACCAAAGCCTAAACGTTCTCAAACTCCCGCTAACAAACCCTGGACGTTCTAAACTCCCGCTACCAAACCCTAAACGTTCTCAAACTAACGCTACCAAACCCTGAACGTTCTCAAACTCCCGCTACCAAACCCTAAACGTTCTCAAACTCTAGCTACCAAACCCTGAACGTTCTCAAACTACCGCTACCAAACCCTGAATGTTCTCAAACTCCCGCTACCAAACCCTAAACGTTCTGAAACTCCCGCTACCAAACCCTGAACGTTCTATAACTCCCACCTCCAAACCCTGAACGTTCTCAAACTCCCGCTACCAAACCCTAAACGTTCTCAAACTCCAGCTACCAAACCCTAAACGTTCTCAAACTCCCTCTACCAAACCATGAAAATGGCTTTGCTAGTAGCAGGATGTAGTCCGGTGAACGGAATGCGCCGAGTCGTAGTTTACAGCAACTTTGATACAGACCAAACTAGCGCTCCTCTAACCAGCTACTTTGACCAAACCAATGTTTCTCTAAGCCGGCTACTTTGATATAGACAAAACCAATGTTTCTCTAAACCGGCTACTTTGATACAGACCAAACCAATGTTTCTCTAAACCGCCTACTTCGATACAGACCAAACCAATGTTTATCTAAACCGCCTACTTCCGATACAGACCAAACCAATGTTTCTATAAACCAGCTGCTTTGATACAGACCGAACCAGCACTTCTCAAACGAGCTACCAGCCAGAAAAACACTGAGCTTAATGACTTAAGAGCAGCACTCTGCAAACTGTGCCAGCAGTCCGCACCAAAAAGGGTAGTGGTACAGTGGGTTCCATCACAATGCAACATCCAAGGCAACGAGGAGGCAGACAGACTGGCAAAAGAAGGTGCAAGACTACCACAAACAGATACTAGTATGACGTACGAAGAGTCAAAACGGCTTATCAAAGCCGTGGGAAACCGTGCGCAATGGGAAACCGAACATACTGGTTACACCAAAAACCATGCCTATTACCAGTTGAACAGAAGAGAGCAGGTCGTTGTCTTCAGACTTCGCACTGGCCACAATAGACTGAGGTACCACCTATTCAACAAATTGAAGATAGGTGGTACAGACGAATGCCCGTGCGGTACTGGCAAAATGACCGCTGAACATCTGCTGCAAAACTGCCCGACATACGAGGATCAGAGAGAGCAGATGTGGCCATCACCAGTGGAACTGCAAGACAAGCTCTATGGCAGTGTCGACAGCCTTAGGATGACCGCCGCCTTGTTCGAAAAAATAATGGTTACTGTCTGACTGCGTACGAAGAAGAAGAAGAAGAAACCAGCTACCTTGATACAAACTCTTCTCTAACCAACTGACACACAACAAACACCATCAATACAACAATCTAAACCAAAATTAGTAAGCAAATTGAAACACCGCTTACGGGGATATCCAAAATGGCAAATGTTAATGCACTACTAGATTATCTTAATCATTACGTCTTACTTTAACTATTGTATCATGTTCATGCATAGAAAAATCAATAACTAGGAAGCACAACTGACACATGACCTACATTTGTTCGCCATGGCTGACATATCAACGCGTGTCTTATAATTACATCTTTTTAGTGCGGTCTCCATTCATGTCAATTGATGTCAATTGTTGACATGTTGATTAAAAGATCATTTACAGACTATTTTAGCAATTTAAAAAAATGAACGTAAAAAAACATTTAGATGACACTTTTTACCCAATTTGCCACTGAACTAGATCACGCGGCCTTGAGACCTTCATTGGTTCGTCCGCTATGATTGTCATCATCATCATCATCATCATCATCATTCACCTCTTTTTGCTTAAATGTGAACCAACTGTGACCACTGCAGTTTACAACTGTCATTATTTTGCTGGACGTGGTGGCTTGGCCCTTATCGCACGTTCAGATATCATATAGAACATTGCTAGGACACATGAACTGTGATTACACCGTCCTGAGACAGTTTTCTCAACTGAAGGCATATACAAATAAATGAAATTCCGTTGGGGAAAAAGAAAGACTTCATTGCACTAAGCCCCACCTGGTGTTAGGTGGGGTGGCCAGTTCACTTCCTCGCTGCCTTTCTTTCCCTAACCATAGGTCAGGTACCCATATTCAAATGAAGACCCTATACATCTGGGTCGACTGAAGCGGTAGGGGACATAAACCCAGTAACATTGCCTTGAGAAGCGAAAGATCTACTTACTTGACTACCTACACTGAACAAACACCTTTGATGTGAGATAAAGACATCAAAATAAGAATACAGAAGGCGAGTGGATCTTTCGATGCATTCAGGAAGTTACAAATTAGAAGAAGTTAAGTTCAGTAGCTTTTAAACGTCACGTACAAAGATCGAGTTACAAATGAGGAAATACGAGATAGAATTACAACAGCAATAGGGCCTTTTGAAGACCTCTTGGCAACTGTCAGTTTACAGCTTGACTGCAAAATATATATAGCTTTCGGTTCAACACATCCGACTACAACATTGCATTTTTAGTTACCAGATTAGCCTTCCCTCTTCGATCCCTTCTCCTTAGCCTGTCTGCCCTGTTGCAGCCTATCAATGATCACGACTTAGAGGTGTAGAAGGATCTTGGTAGCTCTGTGTCGCTGGCCCTGACGCTAGCAGTCAGTTTTAGGTCGCTAACCGCTACAGCTCACGCACTGTGCTCAGCATCTTGATCACAATAGAAAGATTGACATGGCATGATAAGATCACTAATGTGGAATTGTTGGAAAGAACCAGATATATCAGTGAAACAAGACGTGAGAATAAGACCCAGGTGTTGGATAGAACGCACATTGAGGAGGTGTGCTGATAGTTTAACAAGACAGCCTCTGTTCTGGAATCCCCACAGAAGACCAAATGACAACCAGAAGAGAGCTATAGACACACACGAAAGAAAAGACGTAGAGAGCGCTAAAGCAGATAAATCAATATTACCAACCTGTGATCCACGGAGAGCTGAAAAGATTTGATTGATTGATTGACTAATGTAAAGATGAGTGTTGGTCTCCCTGGTCCTTTCTTCCCCTGAGTGTTCTCCTCTAGTATCTGCTGCAGAAGACTTTCATGTCTCATATTTTTGCCCAGCCAACTCAACGGAATAGTTGGTATCACATGCAATACTTGTCTTTGTGCGCCCACTTCAATGTCATTAGATCTTCTTTGAAAACCTTCAAAGCTTGTTTAATCCTTTTTTGCTATTCAATTTTTCAGTTCTTTGCAGTGTAATTGGCCATGTATGAAAAGCGATGATTATTTTCCTCAGTAATATCTTAATATTTTTTTGAGGTTTACTGTTTTTGTTTTTCTCTTAAGTTTTTTTTCTTTGTTGCCATTGCAATCCTGTCTTAATTTCTGTAGCACTGCGGGCATCTTCTGCTATGGTTTGCCTCAAATATGTAAATTTCTGTAGCACTGCGGGCATCTTCTGCTATGGTTTGCCTCAAATATGTAAATTTCTGTAGCACTGCGGGCATCTTCTGCTATGGTTTGCCTCAAATATGTAACTTTCTGTAGCACTGCGGGCATCTTCTGCTATGGTTTGCCTCAAATATGTAAATTTCTGTAGCACTGCGGGCATCTTCTGCTATGGTTTGCCTCAAATATGTAAATTTCTGTAGCACTGCGGGCATCTTCTGCTATGGTTTGCCTCAAATATGTAAATTTCTGTAGCACTGCGGGCATCTTCTGCTATGGTTTGCCTCAAATATGTAAATTTCTGTAGCACTGCGGGCATCTTCTGCTATGGTTTGCCTCAAATATGTAACTTTCTGTAGCACTGCGGGCATCTTCTGCTATGGTTTGCCTCAAATATGTAAATTTCTGTAGCACTGCGGGCATCTTCTGCTATGGTTTGCCTCAAATATGTAAATTTCTGTAGCACTGCGGGCATCTTCTGCTATGGTTTGCCTCAAATATGTAAATTTCTGTAGCACTGCGGGCATCTTCTGCTATGGTTTGCCTCAAATATGTAAATTTCTGTAGCACTGCGGGCATCTTCTGCTATGGTTTGCCTCAAATATGTAAATTTCTGTAGCACTGCGGGCATCTTCTGCTATGGTTTGCCTCAAATATGTAAATTTCTGTAGCACTGCGGGCATCTTCTGCTATGGTTTGCCTCAAATATGTAAATTTCTGTAGCACTGCGGGCACCTTCTGCTATGGTTTGCCTCAAATATGTAAATTTCTGTAGCACTGCGGGCATCTTCTGCTATGGTTTGCCTCAAATATGTAAATTTTTGTAGCACTGCGGGCATCTTCTGCTATGGTTTGCCTCAAATATGTAAATTTCTGTAGCACTGCGGGCATCTTCTGCTATGGTTTGCCTCAAATATGTAAATTTCTGTAGCACTGCGGGCATCTTCTGCTATGGTTTGCCTCAAATATGTAAATTTCTGTAGCACTGCGGGCATCTTCTGCTATGGTTTGCCTCAAATATGTAAATTTTTGTAGCACTGCGGGCATCTTCTGCTATGGTTTGCCTCAAATATGTAAATTTCTGTAGCACTGCGGGCATCTTCTGCTATGGTTTGCCTCAAATATGTAAATTTCTGTAGCACTGCGGGCATCTTCTGCTATGGTTTGCCTCAAATATGTAAATTTCTGTAGCACTGCGGGCATCTTCTGCTATGGTTTGCCTCAAATATGTAAATTTCTGTATCTGTTCGATTATTTCTCCATTGATGATCATATTTTTATGCATATGTTGCTTAGATATTAGTCTGTCTTCGATGTGTGTATTTTCATGCCAAACTATTTGCTTGTGCTATTCATTTTTTCAAGCAGCAATATCGTTTGGTCATCGGCAAATTTGATGGCATTAACTTTCATACCATTAACTTTCATATCATTAAATTTCATACCCTTAACTTTCATACCCTTAACTTTCATACCATTAACTTTCATGCCATTAACTTTCATAACATTAACTTTCATACCATTAACTTTCATAACATTAACTTTCATGCCATTAACTTTCATACCATTAACTTTCATACCATTAACTTTGACTCCCCTATTACAACTCCGCATAATATTGGCCATTATTATCTCAGAATATGCGTTACAGAGATTCGGTAAAAGCAAGCAGTCCTGTCGTAACCCCTGTCTTATCGAAACTGGATCCGTGAAACCTTCAGTCATTGAAATAATCGCCTCTTGATTTCACACAGGTTCTGGATTAACTTGATGAGTGGTCTTTCTGTATCTATTTGTTGCAGCATCTGAAGACATTTTCTCCGGGGTAACTCAATCAAAGGCCTTCTCCTAGTCAATAAGGCAGATAATTATTGGTCGTCCTTGATCGTTCATTCTTTCTGCGAGAAGTCGCAATGATCCTAGAGCATCCCGTGTACCTCCGGCCTTGCGAAATCCAAACTGGTTATCTTTCTGTACCCCTTTATCTTTCCATCAATTCTCATCTTAATTATCTTCAAAAGAATTTTATATGCATGTGTTAGGCTTGGCTTGGCTGGCTTCGTTCGTTCTCAATCTCCCGCCACTAAACCCTGAAAGGGCTTAAGTAGCAGAATGAAGTCTAGTGAACGGAATAAGTTGTGTCGTAGTTTACAGCTTGATTGCGATATTTGCACCTTTCGATCCAACACATCCGACTTCAGCAAGCATTTTTGAGTACCGGGTTAGCATTCCCTATTCAATCCCTTCTCCTTAGCCAGTCTGCCTACTGCAACCTGTTATCCATGATCACCGTTTGAAGGTGTAGAAGGGTCTTGGCAGCTCTGGTTTGCTCGCCCTGACGCTAGCAGTCAGCTATGGGTCGCTGACCACTGCAGCTCATGCACTGCTCAGCACCTTGATTCCCATATGCATGTTTTATGAATCTTATCGTTCGGAATCGACCGCATTTTATCGTTTTTGATTTTTTTGTGCAAAGGAATTAATATCGAAATTGTGTTATCTTTTGGCCATATTCCATATTGTCACCATACGTTTACAAACAGAATGTTATGAATGTAATATAATTTGACGGCAGAAAATCGCTTTCTATATCGCGCTTTCTTATTTTGTCCTTGTACGAAATAATAATAGCTGTCCATCGTTGTCGATGAGGACCGCCGACATCATCCTTGTCACAGATTTCCCTGTTGGGTGTGGGTGCGCATGTGGCTGAACAGGCCAATGCGGGCACGAAAATATCTGCTACATATCGGGCACACGAGGTTTGTAGAAGGGGATGGTGTTCCCGCTGTTCGGGATTTCCGCGTCTCTCGTCTGTTCTGGGCTTTCACAACACGGTCATCTTCACCGGCAGCTACACCCGATTTGACTGCGCTTCTCCAGTCAGATCTGTTGTTCATCTCAATTTCGTCAGCTCTTTTGCTGAGCCAGGAGTCTTGCATCTCTCTAAGCCTGGTCTGGACAGCTTTGCGAGCAGTATTGAAGGCAGCTTTTGCTGCCGGAGATGGTGTGTCCCTCTGGTATTCCCTGTGCGCTTCATGTTTTGCATCGAGAAGGCCCTGTATTTCCAGATCGTTCTCATCAAACCAGTCCTTATGCTTGCGCGTGAGTGGGCCAATGTGTTTAACAGCTGTGTCGTAGAGTGTGTTTCTCAGTGATACCCAGATGGTGTATGTTTCTCTCAGTCAAAGTGCTTCTCTGATCTTCTCAATGATCTCAATGATCTTCTCAATGATCTCAATGATCTTCTCAATGATCTCAATGATCTTCTCAATGATCTCAATGATCTTCTCAATGAATGATCCAGATAAGACAAATTTAAAAAAAACAGTGTTCCATTGTTCATAACGCTCATGTTTCAGTTTGTCCATTAGAGAGTTTTTGAAAATATAGTTTAGATCATGGATTTATGAGCCGTTTTCCACGAAACACTAAGGCTCCACGACTGGATCTCAATATTTTACTACTGTTATTTGGAGGTTCTGTGTCAATCTTTGGTTGTCCTGTATCGGTTTTTGTGGGAATCTGCGTCGGTCTTTGAAGCTTTTCGACTGGTTTTTTGTGGGTTTTATGCCAGTCTCAATGCGTTCAGCAATTAGTCTCTGGGGGTTCTATGTCGGATCTGGGGATAATGTGTCGGTCTTTGGGGGTTTTGTGTAGGTCTCTTTGAATTCTGTGTAGGTCTCTGGGTTTTCTGTGAATGTCTATGCGTACAGCGGCTGGTCATTCGGTGTTATGTGTATACATATGCGTACAGCGACTGGTCTCTAGGTGTTCTGTGTATGTCTATGTGTACAGCGACTGGTATCTATGTGTTCTGTGTATGTCTATGCGTACAGCGACTGGTCTCTAGGTGTTCTGTGTATGTCTATGCGTACAGCGACTGGTCTCTATGTGTTCTATGTATGTCTATGTGTACAGCGACTGGTCTCTTGGTGTTCTTTGATATCCTCTATCATGGAATTCCCAGAGCAGAGACTGTCGTCGGATGCTATCAGCTAGTATCATTGATCTGTGTCCTATGAAACGTAAGTATTGTTAGTTTCACTTCACGTTCAGCTGATGTATGTTTTGTTCTATCCAAAAATATTCCATACGACTGATCTTACCCTATTATTTCAAACCACCACCTATTTATGATGATTGACATCCTGTCAGTCTCGAGAGACAATTGACTTCACGCTAGAAAGATGACAGCCAGGTGTTGCTCTAGCTTACGCCGCAGACGTCTGGAGTCTGCATCTTGACGAATCCTGTCTTCCCCTGCCTGAAGACCAACACACAGAGCCTGCCTCCAGCCGGGTCTGTCTTTGGCAAGTTCCTTCCAGTTGCAGGTGTTCGTATCCAACGCCTTCTGGTCACGCTTGCAAACATCTTTGTAGCGGAGGGTCTACCTTTGTTGCGCTTGCCCGTCGTCAGATCTCGGTAAATGATATCTTTTGATATTCGCCCATCCTCCATTCTGCACACGTGACAAAGCCACCGGAAGCAGCGCTGGTGGAGGATCGTAACTAAGCTGACAATTTTTCCTCGGTCTAACACTTCGTTGTTAGTCACTCTGTCACTCCATGAAATTCCAAGTATGCGTCTCAGGCAGCGCATATGAAAAGCATTTATCCATCTTAGTCGCTATGTGACGTAATAGTTGTCCATCACAAGTGATGAAGACCACTCTCTTTATTCAGCCGTGTGGACAGTCGTATTTCTTGCTGTGTCCGCTGAAATGGTTGACTTGCGCGGTGATTTGGATTAAAGTGAGGAAGTAACTGCGCCTTTTGTCAACCTCACTCACAGAGTCTAAGCTACATTTTGCCAGTGGCAAGACATTCATCCAGACGACTGGAGATAGCATAGGATGCAGATTTTGCCTCAGGGTTACCCCCGAAGCCTTTCCGTAAACATGTAACCCGCAGGGTAGAAAGGTAATATGACATCTAACGCAGTTTGTCGTGCCTTTTCGATAACCACAAGAGGTCGTATGGACAACACTCAGCGTGTAAGTGAGTCTGGCATCTCTCCCCAGCTGTATTCAGCTCATCATAGTAGCATCTAAAATTCCCACACGCCAAATTCGTGAAGGTGAACCGGCAGAACTAACCCCTGAAATACGACACAGGTATAATCCGATAATAAGCGTAGTGCCATTCAGCCGGCGTCCAGACCAGGATAAACGGATGGAAGAAATCACAAAAAAAGAACGAAATAAGTCCAGACAGAAAACAACACCACGTTTCCGTGAACACAAGTTTAAGTCGTCGACTAGTGTGAATTCCAGGCAAATCCGTGGTCTAGCGGCATCCATAATGATCCAAAACAGTAGAGAAATGTAGACTCGCAGCCAGTTATGGCGCCATCTTTGCCAGACGTAACCTACATCTATTTATGATCATTTGTATCTATTTAGTTGCTGTTTTGATTATACACCATACAGTATAACTCACTTTATATTGGAACTGAATATTTCTATTTTTGTGCTGGACTTAATTTCTGTTGATTTCAATAAGCCTTGTGTATTCTTATTTTGATAACTGTATCTGTACCTCATACTTTCTCTTTATTGCTACCAAGATTTATTATTGCAGATATTGTAAGCGTGTCTCATAACACAACCTGACTGAAATTACAGTTAGCATTTATTCTTAATATCATAAAAAGAACATTATAAATATATGTAGAACTGATTAATCACGCTAATGTACCATCATGGGCAGATATAATCATTGTTATGCTGGAGTAAATGAGATCAGGAAATTGTATTGAGTTCATTACCATCATCATCATCTTTATCATCTTATCAACATCATTATTACCATCATCATCCTCTTCATCATCATCATTATCATCTTCATCATCATCCTCATCTTCCTTAACATCATCATTATCTCTCTCCTCATCATCATCGTCCTCATCATCCACATCCTCACCATCATCATCCTCATCCACATCCTCACCATCATCATCATCATCATCACAAACATCATCATCATCAACATCATCATCAACATCATCATCCTCATCATCAACATCATCATTAACATCATCCTCATCTTCATCAGCCTCATCCTCATAATTTACATCATAATCTACAATCCCCTTCGATTCTTCCACATCAGGATCTGGATGCTGAAGGTCCCTGCAGCTTGCTCGTTGTTCACTCTCCCTGCTCCGTCTTCTCATGCCCCCCTCCCCCTCTTCCACACTCCATTTGAATCTATCTCATTTTATTAGGAAACTTTGCAGTCTCTGGATTGCTGATACATCTATACCGGTGTCCTCGTCTAACAGACGGTCGTTGATTCCTCTATGTATATGTATTCCCCCGTTTTATGGAAGCCGAAATGTGAGCCATGAATCAGAACATGCGCACTGTTCTTGGGATAGCTGAAGACAGGTAAAATTGGAGGGAGTTTGTTGCTGGAATTAAAGAAGCCATCACATGTGATTGTCAATGACGTTTTTTCCAGTAATTCTTCTTCTTCTTCGTACGCAGTCAGACAGTAACCATTATTTTTTCGAAAAAAAGCGGCGGTCATCCTGAGGCTGTCGCCACTGCCATAGAGCTTGTCTTGCAGTTCCACTGGTGATGGCCACATCTGCTCTCTCTGATCCTCGTATGTTGGGCAGTTCTGCAGCAGATGTTCAGCGGTCATTTTGCCAGTACCGCACGGGCATTCGTCGGTACCACCTATCTTCAATTTGTTGAATAGGTGGTACCTCAGTCTATTGTGGCCAGTGCGAAGTCTGAAGACAACGACCTGCTCTTTTCGGTTCAACTGGTAATAGGCATCGTTTTTGGTGTAACCAGTATGTTCGGTTTCCCATTTGGTCATGTATCTGGCTTTGATAAGCCGTTTTGACTCTTCGTACGTCATACTTTCCAGTAATTGATCAAGGAGCTAAGAGTACCCAGACAAAGTTATCCTTTTTGTGCAACTTGTTAGTTATTATCACTTGCATTGTCTTATGTCCAAGACGAAGACAGTTTGGCCGTAGAGAAAGTGACACATACTTTATGTTTGAACAAGGCGCAATATTCCCTGAGTGGATCCTGTGACCATTACCGGGGAGGGAAGAATAGAATTACTGTACATTCATGCATGCCGTATCTCTTTCTCTCTTTTGTTTTTTTGGGATCTTTTTTGTGTGCATGTACAGGGAGCTTGTGATAAGTCTTTACCCCGATCGTGAAGGAGTAGGAGGAGAAAGTTGAAATATGGCACAGTGCTTATTCCTTCCCAATATAGCCACCACCTGAATGTATATATTTTTGCCATCTCTGCGTGACCTTGAAAAGACCTTCAGAATAAAGTAACCTATATTTCGACTAAACCAGTTATCACAAGCCAGTGTGACATCTTCGTCACTGCCAAAATGATTTTCTTTCAGCTGTTTTTTAAGTTTTTGGAAAAGACAAAAGTTTCATGGGGCTAAAACCGGAGAATATGGTGAATGTGGACGAATTTCAATATTCAAGTTCGTTGGCTGTTTGTAGCACAAGTCTTGCTTTATGGGAGGGTGCGTTGTCTTGAAGCAAAGGCATAATTTGAGTGCCCACTATCCCTCGTTTTCTGGTCACAGTATTTCTTAGTTAAGTAAGGAGATCTGCATAATATTGTCCATTAACAGTGTTGCCATGAGGCAGTTAATCTTTCAATATGACACCTTTGACGTCCCAAAAAACAGTTAGCATCATTTATCTTGCGGATTTCTGTGGTCTTGGTTTCAGATTATCTTTAGACACTGATATTAACCTCATGTGACACTGATTCACTGATATTATCCTCATGTGACATTGAGTCACTGATAGTATCCTCATGTGACATTGAGACACTGATATTATCTTCATGTGACATTGAGTCACTGATATTATCCTCATGTGACATTGAGACACTGATATTATCTTCATGTGACATTGATTCACTGATATTATCTTCATGTGACATTGAGACACTGATAGTATCCTCATGTGACATTGAGACACTGATATTATCTTCATGTGACATTGAGACACGGGTATTATCTTTATGTGACATTGAGTCACTGATATTTTCTTCATGTGACATTAAGACACTGATATTATCCTCATGTGACATTGAGACACTGATATTATCTTCATGTGACACTTAGACACTGATATTATCCTCATGTGACATTGAGACACTGATATTATCTTCATGTGACATTGAGACACTGATATTATCCTCATGTGACATTGAGACACTGATATTATCTTCATGTGACATTGATTCACTGATATTATCTTCATGTGACATTGAGACACTGATATTATCCTCATGTGACATTGAGTCACTGATATTATCCTCATGTGACATTGAGACACTGATATTATCTTCATGTGACATTTAGACACTGATATTATCCTCATGTGACATTGAGACACTGATATTATCTTCATGTGACATTGCGACACTGATATTATCCTCATGTGATATTGAGACACTTAGATTATCCTCATGTGACATTGAGACACTGATATTATCCTCATGTAACATTGAGACACTGAGATTATCTTCATGTGACATTGAGGCACTGAGATTATCCTCATCTGACATTGAGTCACTGAATGCTTTCGTCATGTGTCATCTTGAAAGTGTTTTCATGACACGTTATGACATACAAATTGTCTGTGTGTGGTATTGGGCTGTTGAAATTGTCTTCATGTATAGTGTGGGCATTCGAATTGTCTTAAGATGACATTGGATCATTCGAATTGTCTTAAGATGACATTGGATCATTCGAATTGTCTTAAGGTGACATTGGATCATTCCAATTGTCTTAAGATGACATTGGATCATTCGAATTGTCTTAAGATGACATCGGATTATTCAAATTGTCTTAAGATGACATTGGATCATTCAAATTGTCATAATATGACATTGGATCATTCAAATTGTCTCTATATGGCACTTAACCATTCAATTTTGTCATCAATGAAGCCTACAGCCATACACACTGTCTTCGTCTGAAATTGGATCATCGAATGTATCTTCGGGATCAAGATGCTGAGCAATGCATGAGCTGCAGTGGTCAGCGACCCATAGCTGACTGCTAGCGTCAGGGCCAGCGAACCATAGCTGCCAAGACCCAGCTACACCTCCAAGCGGTGATCCTGGATAACAGGCTGCAGCAGGGCAGACTGGCTAAGGAGAAGGGATCGAAGAGAGAGTGCTAACCCAGTACTAAAAAAATTCTTGCTGAAGTCGGATGTGTTGGACCGAAAGGTGCAAATATCGGAGCCAAGCTGTAAACTACGACACAACGCATTCCGTTATCTGGACTACATTCTGCTACTTAAGCCCTTTCAGAGTTTGGTAGTGGGAGATTGAAAACGAACAAAGAAGAAGAAGAAGAAGAAGAAGAAGAAGAAGAAGAAGAAGAAGAAGAAGAAGAATGTATCTTCCGTTGGCATTTGGTCATTAAAGTTGTCTTCTTGTGATATCAGAGTCCTCGATAAAAGGCCTAATTCAACCCACACGGTGGTTTTACTTTAAGACGCGTGGTATAAAAAGAATACTGGTAATTCAAACTGGAAGGTGCATGCCTAATGCCAGGTAGCCGATGCTATCCGCCGAAGGTTCTTTTTTCCCGATTTCAATTCCTGTGACCAGCTAAGTTGTGGGGATTGTATGTGACTTACTACATACGAATTTCATTACTTAGAATACACGGAATTCTGGTATTCAAACATGCATGTTAATGACTGTTACCAGGTAGCCGAAGGTTGTCCGTAGCAGGTATTTAAAACTTCCTGCGGCCTTACTAGGCCTGTGGGAAGGCACAAATAATGTAATTATATTTCTAAATGTTTGCCCAGACGACGACTAACATAATGCCCTTTTTGATTTTCAACGGCAAAATGTGTACAAGGGACCTTAAAGTTTTTCGATAATCTCCGAAATGATTAGACGATTATTCCATCTGCCTTGAGATCAGGCGACGCTTGAAACTTGTGGAATTAGAAACACGAACGTTCCGTGTTATCATTCCTGGAGAAGCAATAGCGTTTCATCTCAGCTATAGCGACCTAACTGCCTCACAGCAATAGCGACCTAACTACCTCACAGCTATAGCGACCTAACTGCCTCACAGCAATAGCGACCTAACTACCTCACAGCTATAGCGACCTAACTGCCTCACAGCAATAGCGACCTAACTACCTCACAGCTATAGCGACCTAACTACCTCACAGCTATAGCGACCTAAATACCTTTCAGCTATAGCGGCCTAAATACCTCTCAGCTATAGCGGCCTAAATACCTCTCAGCTTTAGCGACCTAACTCTTAGCTATGGCGATCTACCTCTCAGCTATATAACCTACCTCTCACCTATAACGACCTAACTACCTCACAGCTATAGCGACCTAACTACCTCTCAGCTATAGCGACCTACCTCTCAGCTATAACGACCTACCTCTCAGCTATAGCGACCTAACTACCTCTTAGCTATAGCGACCTACCTCTCACCTATAACGACCTAACTACCTCTCAGCTATAGCTGCCTAACTACCTCTCAGCTATAGCGACCTAACTACCTCTCAGCTATAGCGACCTACCTCTCAGCTATAGCGACCTAAATACCTCTCAGCTAAAGCGACCTACCTCTCAGCTATAGCGACCTACCTCTCAGCTATAGCGACCTACCTCTTAGCTATGGCGACCTACCTCTCAGCTTTAGCGACTTTACTACCTCTCAGCTATAGCAACCTACCTCTCAGCTATAGCGACCTACCTCTCAGCTATAGGGACCGACCTCTCAGTTATAGCGACCTACCTCTCAGCTATAGCGACCTTACTACTTCTCAGCTATACCGGCCTAACTACCTCACAGCTATAGCGACCTACCTCACAGCAATAGCGACCTAACTACCTCTCAGCTATAGCGACCTACCTACCTCACAGCTATAGCGACCTAACTACCTCACAGCTATAGCGACCTACCTCACAGCAATAGCGACCTAACTACCTCACAGCTATAGGGACCTACCTACCTCACAGCTATAGCGACCTAACTACCTCACAGCTATAGCGACCTAACTACCTCACAGCTATAGCGACCTAACTACCTTATAGCTATAGCGACCGAACTACCTCTCAGCTATAGCGGACCTGTGGTATTGTGAAATGATTCAGCTAAATATGGTGAAGAACAAGACGGAAACCTTTCAAACGTTTATTTCTAACATTTTCACTGTTACATCAGTGGTTCTAAGCCTGGCGTACGTGGATCCTTAAGGGTATCTAAATCATCAGTGGTTCTAAACATGGCATACGTGGATCCCTAAGGGTAACTAAATAATCAGTGGTTCTAAACCTGGCGTACATGGATCCCTAGAGGTAACTAAATCATCAGTGGTTCTTAACCTGGCGTATATGGATCCCTAAGGGTATCTACATCATCAGTGGTTCTAAGCCTGGCGAACGTGGATCCCTAAGGGTAACTAAATCATCAGTGGTTCTAAACCTGGCGTACGTGGGTCCCTATGGGTAACTAAATCATCAGTGGTTTTAAACCTGGGGTACATTATCTATTCATCTATATCCGTATGTGATATTATTTGTACATACATATCATTATTTGGTTGTTCAGTCCGGAGACTGGTTGCTAGGTTGTCTGAGTATGTCTCTCTATTTGACCATATTCTCTGGAGCACAGGTTCGTACTTTAATGTCCCGACATGCCTGTGGTGTAGAATTGAATCTTTGACATCTGGGTCCTCTTTTCCCTTCTGCTTATATGTATATGTAAAGGTTGAAGATGAGCGCTTGACAATATCGCTACGGGTTTTCCAATGTGGCTCGGTCTCTCCCCGCTAAGTGATATACCCCCTGCCAAGAGCATCGCACAAAGCACGAACTCCGTAGTTTGAGCGATGAACAAGTGGATCTCCGGAAAATATTACCATCATGATCCGACCGTCGCAGTTCGAATTCGAACCCTGACCATCTGAACACGAAACAAACGGCTTGACCACTTCGCCACGGAGACCCCATAAATATATAAATATATGTCGAAACAATGGTAGAATACTAGAAAACCAACAGCGACCTGTGTTTTTCCCGTGGCAGCATACAGCTGCAAAACATGGACATTTATCCCAACCACAAGGAAGAGAGTCCTTTGAGTTGAAATGTTATAGACACGTCCTCATAATATCATTAACAGAAAAAAAATATTTGAATGCAGACATTCGACAATAGTTGGGCATAGAAGAGAACTGGTTCATACATTTCACCATGAACATAAAATTGAAATACGTTGGCCACATCAAAAACTACAGCGGTCTTGAGAGAACGGTGGTAGGAGGTATGGTACAGGACAAGAGAGACAGGCCAAGATGGCGATGGCACTAAGACGACAAGGAATGCTTGGGCACGGCTCTGGAGCAGGCTGGAGATTCGGCACAAGATGGAGTTTTGTTCAAATGGGCTGTGATGGGAGCAACGTTCTGCAAATAGCATGCTACATAATGATGGTGCTATATATATATATATATATATATATATATATATGTGTGCATGTTCGCGCGTGTGTGCATGTGTGCGTGTTTGCGTGTGTGCGTTTGTGTGTTCAATTGTTTTGGTTTGTTTTTCCCCATATTTTTTTTATAAATCTTGATATTTGTTTTTGTGGTCTGTTTTTTTTCCATTTGTTCATATGTTCGTTATTATTGTCGCGTGTAATTATTTTGACCATGTCTTGTTTTGTCCACTTTATTTCATAATTGGCCAACCGTGTCTCTCTCATTCTTTGCTTATTCGGATATGGTGGTTAACTAAATTCGCTATTTTACATCACTTCTGATTTTGTTAATTTGTTAGTTGTTTTCATTCGTTCTTTGTTTCTAACGTGTGATCGTAATGCAAGTGTTTTTTTTGTTTTGTCTTGGTTTAATCAATAAGCCAATACCTATTTATGTTTTAAATTGACTTTTGATCGTCATTACCTATGCAGTTTCGATTTATTTATTTCGAAATTGCAACCACGATGTCAGGAATCTGAAAAGATTTTCAAAAGCATTATTCTAAATGATTTTTCTTAAGGTAATTTCTCGTGGTGAGAATCTAATAACTATTTCTCACAAGAATGCACAGACTGTAACAACACGACAGCAAACCTCAAAGTTGAACAACTAATAAGGGATAATACCCAGGATGTTAATGCTGCCCTATATACTGATTTGTGCTGTGCGGTAAAAAAGCTAGTAAGAGCTTCTCTGCGACAGTGAGATGCAGTGTCTTTACCGAGATCTATGGTGAAAACACGACAGCAGCCTCCAGTATGAAAATGAAGATTGAGGCAGTGATTGAAGGTGGAGGTGGCTATCTGAGACTACTTTAATGGCAGTCGTAATCGTCTCAGACTTTCAATCGTTGTTTCGGAAGGAACAGAAGGACTGTCTATTGTATGAATGGATTTTGTGTGGATTGACTGCCTTGGTCATGATGGGGTTTGCAGAAATGAAAGAGATGTCATCAGGGGAACCCGGTGATAGAGGGGATAGAAGTGAAACTTTGAAGTTGATCAACGCCTACCTCTGAGATGCAGATCTTACAATTGAGGCACCGTCAATGTTGAGACTGTAGTAAGTAGCAAGTCCATTACAGAACGTCGCTTCTTACAACCGCCAACCTATTTGACTGTTATAAGTTTCTTGGCAATTGTGCAGTACGGTAGGTTGATCTTTACTTTACGTACGTGGAGGACCAACAAATCCCATGTCTGCGAAACTAGACACGAGCATGATTCGAACCGGGTGCGTTGTAGTTATGAAACGGACGCGTCATCCTTAGGCCACGCAGCCCTCATGATGAACAGACTGTAAAATTTAGAAATCATACGCGGGTCCAGCAGAGAAGGGCGTCTGAGAGGACGAAGCAGGAGTGGGTATAACCATAGATCTACAGGAAACACCAGTACCTACCATTCTTCACCATTTCCTGAGAGAGATTTTCGGACTTTAGTGTCTGTCCGGAGTCCAATGACGTTGATCCTTAACAGAACAAAACAAATCTTTCTTGTATGTTTCTCTGTGTTAAATACTAGACAGGATAATAACACCGACTCTGATGACAACTTCAAACATGACGTTAGTCTTTTCTTCCAAAAGGATGCAGACATCGAGCAAAGAAGCGTCTCAGACGGACTTTTATTCCATTCTGTGCTTGTTGTCCGTCTTCGTCCTCCAGTTGGGTGGCTCTTGGTGCCGTTTCTAATGGCAACAATGCCCTTGTCTGCGTTGAATCTACTTCCCGTGGGAAGTCCACAGCGTCGCATGGAAAGCTCATAGACGAATCTCCTTTAGCTGAAGAACTTCCTGGAGCTGCTACGTGATTGTCAGACGAATGTTTTTCAGACAAGTCCCAGATTACAGTGCTGCATTCTACTGTGGGTGTTGGTGTGTCTCTTAAGTTAGGTAACACTAAATTAGATTTCATGCACAACTCAGGATGAACATTGTCCTCTGGCAGAATTCTTGGCAAAAAATCGTGACACGTAATTTGATTGTTTGAAATCAGCCGTAAACTATTAGACGGTTTGTCACTGTCAACAGATTCAGGCCCCTCTTTGTTCATACTACATTTTAAAAGTTCAACTTTATTACCACGGCATCTTTTCTTCGATATTCTTTCAGAGGATTGCGTACAGCGCTTTCCGCTTCTTGTTCTCAGTGAAGTTTCAAGTGACACGCATCTGCTATTTACTGATTTCTCACTAATACTCAGATCATCTTTAGATCGGTTCGTATCTAGTACATTCTCGAATGAAGAAGGTATACCGACGCTGTGACCGACAATAGAGGCTGAAGAATCCAGAAGTTTATCTGTCAATTCCTGGCCATACGACTGGCCTTTGTTAAATTCGTCATTCATAGATGATTGTAATCTTATAAGGTCATGCTGATTGTGGCAATTATCCTTTCCAACAATCATAACCTGTGATTGTTCATCCTGACTGATGCTAATTTCGACGACCTGATCATGGATATCAACAACTTTCGCCATATCTATTGTCTGTAATTTGCATTTGCCAGATTGCATTAAACTGCCATCAATTATTTTGTCACGTTCAGAAGTGGGATGAGATCTATTACTTTCATTTCCTAGTGAAGCGTTGTTTGATTTTCCTATATGCATGTCAACCTGTCCCCTTTCAACGCATGGCCAGGCGGGGTTTTCTTCTGAAGTGCAACCTCTTTTGCGTCTAGCCGAACCTGTTCTTTTGACTAATTTTGAGCCACAATTCCGTCTGCTACTTTCATTTGAGGCTGCGTGTGAATTTGTGGGATGGTTTTGGATTTTATTTCGGATGTCAATTTGATCATTGCGTCCAACCAAACTATCATTTTTTGTTACGTTTTCAACAGTATCGCCTGCTTCAGGAAAGGCTGGTGGAGAGTGAACTCCCCCTTTCGAAACAATGACTACATTGGTCAAGTTGTCACCTTCTTGTATTTTCTTGTTTCCATCCTTAGTTGGTCTCTGTGATTCAAGCCTTCCTTTAACTTCTTGGGCCGAAAAAGCTTTCCCAATAGATTTAGCGTTGCGAACTTGGGATTTTATTTTCCGACGACTATAACTAGGCCCGGTCTCCTCGTTAGGTCTCACCCTATACAAATGTCTTACAGCTGTTCTGTTAACTTCATTCATAATATTCAAGTTGGCACTTTGAGAAATTACAGTTGCTAATTCTTTCAATGTTTTCTTTCTTATTGATTCTTCTTGTTCTTCTGCATGGCAAGTCACAGGTTCTGCTTTCAGAATATCGGTAAACCGATCACTCTCTGTATTAATCAGACCGAATGTTGTGTATGTACTGTTTGAATTTGGTTTATTTTGGCATTCTTTCTCTAAAGAGGGGCCAGAGCATAGTTGTGAATGAGATGAACTAATCCTTGGCGAAGTCTCAGGAACTTGTGAGCTCTCTTCACTATCAGAAGAATGATATATTGTGCAGGTCAAGATGCCAGTCTTTCGTGGGCTGGAGCTAATCACGCCGTGTTTAGCCTCTCTTTCACTACCAGAATACCCTTCCTGATTGTCTGTAGCCTCAGCTTCCATGGAAGACTCATTTGGTGAGCGATGCTCAATGTAAAATATCGCTTCTACCTCAGTAGCTAGATCACCAATACTTGCGGTTCCATCACCACCGTTTAGATCCCCTGTACTTGCTGTTCCATCACCCCCCGTATTACTGTCGCCAACATTAGTTGCTTCAACAATGATATCGCTATAAGTAGCGTCAGCTGCTTCACTGCCTAGAGAATCTCTCTCAGAATGCCCAGGTGGAATGTTCAAGCTTTCAATCTCAGTTCGGGTGAAAGTGCTTGCTGAACTTTGTGTCGGTGGACTCCCATCATGTTTCATGCATTTTCCATTGTTCGCCAACGCACTCTGTGTTTGCAGATTGTTCATTACTGTTTCTAAAGCATTTTTAAAATAACTATAAGTAATTCTGTGCTTCTTTTTCCATTGGCGAGTGTTCTGACTAATACCTACGGCGCTTAAATCTAATACGAGTTTTTCATAAATACGTGGTTTGGTCGATTGAGTGAGGACAGGCAGGCTTTCGAGAGGAGGGGGAATTCTGTTTTCTGTTTGCATAGTTTCTAGTGACAAAGACTGCTGTGTTCGGTTATTTGATTGCGATGTTGCAGTGTTAGTGGGATATCGATATAATTGTCCGTTGACGCGTGGGTGGCGCAATAATCTGGGTGGTTTGAATTCTGTTGCTATCATGCGAGAGTCGCAGATTGTCGGCGTGCTTGTTTTAATATGTCCGCTTTGTAAATGTATCTTCCTACTCGTGGAGGACTGCTTCGAAAGTCCATCAGTATACGACGATTTGTCAAAGCACAAACATATACCCTGATCTGAATGTAGACTGCTTTGAGTTACACCTCCTGAAGGTGTAGTCATTTCCTTAGTCGTATCTGGGACAGCCTCAGTAATGTCAGACTGGACGTGCTCGGCGGCTTTGACTAAAATCGGAGTAGGAAAATTTGTTTGAGAACGGGATTGATTGTCCTGAAAATCGCCCCTACACGCATCTTCTACAGCAGTGTTCAATTCTGTCCTTGCTTCGCCGTGTCTGCCTGGATCGACATCTTTGTCAGAACTGCTGTTCTCGGAAATCGTTGCTCCAGATTCCAAGCTACCGCCATCCCCAGCACCTTCCGGGCTATTATTGTTGTTGGCCTGATGGTTAGTACTGACTGCGGCCAGGATGTTCCTGGCTCGCTTGATGGTGTCTGCGGCGTTAGATATCTTCGAAATAGCGTCGTTCAGTACAGCGTGGGTCACATCGATGTTCACAAATCCTACGTTCTCTGATCTTTGTCCTAGAACTTAGAAAACGAAACTAGTCAAACTACAATATATACTCGATCTATATTTTTAAAAATCACAGTTTAAAAAGGCACAATTTAATCATCGAGTATCATACCGAGAGATCAAGAACATCATCAGAAATCAGTATATACACCAATGGAGAGAAGACAGAAACATAAGCAGTACACCAGACATAAATTCATCAACTCAAAAGAAATCAACAAACTACATTATTTCGCATGAGAGCTGGACACTACAGACTACTAGAACATCTATACCGACTGAAGATCTCACACACCGATGAGTGCTCATGTGGAACAGGAGGCCAGAACCCTGAACACATTCTATAGGAATGCCCAGTCTATAGGGAAATGAGATATCTGACCTGGCCAGAGGGTGCGGAGCTGAGACAAAAGCTGTGGGGCAGCCGCTCTGACCTGGTGAAGACTACAGACTTCATCATGGCGACTGGTCTGCAGATATAACATGACCAAAAGATCCTGAACGCAAAGACAACAGTTACAGTCAATCTCAGTTTTACGTGAAACGTTTAGTGGAGTGTGTAGCCTAGTCGACAGTGGGCTGGCTTGCTGGGCTGGAATCACAGCGGGACAGAGGTTCGAGTTCACGGACGGACAGAAACAAAATCGGTCCGCGGCTCGTGCCTGGTACGACCGCTCTATCAGTCGACCCGGCTGTAAAAATGTACTTAGCGTATGAGTTGTGGAAGGTTAAAAACAGCAAGGAAGGAAACTGGCCACACCATCTTATATAGGCTGCAGCTTAGCACATAAAGTTCTATTCATCCCTGACGGCAGCTATTGCCATGAGACTGACCTTTACCTCTGTTACAACCATATCTTACAATACGCAGGGGTTCTTAATATAGTAACACTGGACCACTAGGCGATGTTAACACATTTAGAAGCATACGTGAAGATGGATAGAAAATAACATCAATGTGTTAACCAGTATCAGAACAGTATATATAATTGCTTATATCCAAGAGCAACCAATCCGATCATTAGAGGTCCCCCCCCCCCCGCACCCTATCTACCCCACCCCCCTCCTATCGAACACGTGTTTTGGACTCAGCTTTTACGGCACTCAATGAAAAAAGGGCAAGAGGAGGAGACGCATGCCCTCTACGGTCTGACCCTATCCCCCTCCCTATTCCATGTTCCTGTCTTTATGGTGTTGTTCCACCCCCCCCCTTTTCCTCTCCCCTTAACATGGATTGAACCCAGGACTTGTATCTTCATTTGTTGCTGTAGCAAGATTGGTGTTCTTCTGATTGCGATAACTTGAGCCGGTGATGGATCTAGAATTTCAGTTGCACATGAACTTACCGCCCTACATTCTACTGTCCTCTTCGGATGTTCCACAGCCAAGGTGTTTTTTCAGCTGTTTCCATTAAGGTCTTTCCTTGCCCTTGTTAATGACTGCTCTTTCGGGTGTCGCTCCTTCATTGTGTCGTAAACAGATGTTAATGACTGCTCTTTCGGGTGTCGCTCCTTCATTGTGTCGTAAACAGATGTTAATGACTGCTCTTTCGGGTGTCGCTCCTTCATTGTGTCGTAAACAGATGTTAATGACTGCTCTTTCGGGTGTCGCTCCTTCATTGTGTCGTAATCAGATGTTAATGACTGCTCTTTCGGGTGTCGCTCCTTCATTGTGTCGTAAACAGATGTTAATGACTGCTCTTTCGGGTGTCGCTCCTTCATTGTGTCGTAAACAGATGTTAATGACTGCTCTTTCATGTGTCGCTCCTTCATTGTGTCGTAAACAGATGTTAATGACTCCTCTTTCGGGTGTCGCTCCTTCATTGTGTCGTAAACAGATGTTAATGACTGCTCTTTCGGGTGTCGCTCCTTCATTGTGTCGTAAACAGATGTTAATGACTGCTCTTTCATGTGTCGCTCCTTCATTGTGTCGTAAACAGATGTTAATGACTCCTCTTTCGGGTGTCACTCCTTCATTGTGTCGTAAACAGATGTTAATGACTGCTCTTTCGGGTGTCGCTCCTTCATTGTGTCGTAAACAGATGTTAATGACTGCTCTTTCGGGTGTCGCTCCTTCATTGTGTCGTAAACAGATGTTAATGACTGCTCTTTCGGGTGTCACTCCTTCATTGTGTCGTAAACAGATGTTAATGACTGCTCTTTCGGGTGTCGCTCCTTCATTGTGTCGTAAACAGATGTTAATGACTGCTCTTTCGGGTGTCGCTCCTTCATTGTGTCGTAAACAGATGTTAATGACTGCTCTTTCGGGTGTCGCTCCTTCATTGTGTCGTAAACAGATGTTAATGACTGCTCTTTCGGGTGTCGCTCCTTCATTGTGTCGTAAACAGGTGTTAATGACTGCTCTTTCGGGTGTCGCTCCTTCATTGTGTCGTAAACAGATGTTAATGACTGCTCTTTCGGGTGTCGCTCCTTCATTGTGTCGTAAACAGATTTGCGCGTACTTTGTATTTTGATCGTCAGTCCATTGGACAATCCTACATATTCGAGTTTTGCAATACGCTCAACAGCTTCTTGTGGGTCTATTCTACCCTCACTATAGGGGACACATTATCCGTTGTTGGGGACCCACGATCTATTTTAGGGGACGCAGGATCTATTTTAGGGGCTCCCTGATCCATTTTAGGGGCTCCCTGATCCACTGTAACGGACCAAGGATCCATTTTAGGAGACCCAGGATCCCTTTAGAAGACCCAAGATCCACAGTAGGAGAACCAGGATCCCTTAAAGGAGTCCAATGATATACTGGATCTCGATCCAGGATACATTTTTCGGGACCCAGGACCCATTTTAGGGGACACAGGATCTATTTTAGTGACCCATGATCTAGTAGGTGACCCAAGATCAAGTAGGGGAACCAGGATCCATTTTACGGAACACAGGATAACTTTTAGGGTACCCAGGATCCATTTTAGGTACGCCGTGATCCACTGAAAGTGAACCAGGATCCATTTTATGGGACCCAGGATTTATTTTAGGAGACCCAGGATGAATTCTAGGGGCCAAATGACCCATTTTAGGGGCCCATGGTCCATTTCAGGGGACCCAGGATCCATTTTAGGGGGCCCATGATCCATTTAATGGGAACCATCATCGATTCTAGGGATTACATCGTTATAGGAAGTAATTCGATCTTAATTTAACTACTGTTGGTGGATTACATCGTTATAGGAAGTAATTCGATCTTAATTTAACTACTGTTGGTGGATTACATCGGCTCTTCTTAAGATGGTGTACCTGGATCTGCCTGGCTGTAGTGAAAAATCTCGTCTTTCAGTAGGTTCACCACTATGGGTAGCACAATTTACACTCCCCACCTCGTTGACCAGACTGCTGTATACAGAAGTACAACGTGCACGAGACGAGGGGTCTTGATCAGAATGTTTCACCTGACGTTTCCCACCCAGGGGTTATAATGTGGCTACGGCACTGTTTTTTAAATGCTTTGCCGCTGATAAACTGTCATCTCTATTAAATGACACCTCAAGGACGGTGTGTGGTGTAGGGGTGTAATTTGAGCGTAAGCTTGGTTTCCAATCCAAATAAGCCGGGTTCGAAATAACTTTGTGTCTATTTTGACTGGGCATGTCAGGGATTTTTCTCGGTATAACCACTTCTCCACGTACAGAAATGATTGGCAAAACTACTGTACTGCAAAACTGCCATTAGGGAACACATTACAAAAAGACACACACATGCATACATACACTGGCCAATACGTCCTGATACCGCCCAAGGGATTACGGTCTGGGGTGGAAAGAGGCGTGCCTTCGTCAGAATAATCCAGAAAGGCAAACCTTTAATAAAACCACACAAAAAATAGTAGCTTATTGATTCAAATATAACTTGGCAAGTTGCCAGGTTGTTCAAAGTCGGATACAACAACTTCGGGCTGGTGAAACACGACGTTATTCCTTACAAATGCAATGTGAGTTTCTGCAAGCTCTCAAGAATGATAAACTGCCAGAGTGTGCTACAGTGGACTCCATCATTTTGTGGCACACCAGGAAACGAAAGTGGACAGTTCAACAAATGAGAGAGCAACACGAGAACGAATAGAACAAACGATCAGCTTCATGGAAAAGAAAATGCTTAATAAAGCTATAAGAAAAGTCGACCAAACGAGAAACAACTATCAGTGTCTCTATCGAGCAGAGAAAGTCGTACTGTTCTTTCTGCACGAGAACCAGAACATAAAATCACGAATGGATCCCTATATAAGCTAAAATTGGCTCCCATCACCCATGTAGTCACACTCTCGCACAACTTTGACACGCGCCCTCAGGGTGAGACCCTTCCATTGCACTTTGGTTGGGCTGGCTTCTGAGAGCGCACAAACCTAGCATAGGTACATACAGATGCACTCATGCATCCAAGCACTGGTTTATGCGTCTTAATATCGCCCAGGTTGAATACGGTTTAGGGTGGAATAGGCGCGCCTCCGCCAGTAGAAAATAGTGAGCCAAACACATAAAATTAAAATATTTAAAAAATCACCCATGTGTATGAGCGGGCAAGCACCATAGACAGCGGAACATTTCTTGCAAGACCTTTAATTAATGACCTACCAGGGGTTGGCCTGTTCTTTCTCCACATTAGTAGCCCTAAAAGCCATAAACATTACCAACTTAACAGAAGTGAACAAGGTACATTTCAGACTCCACATATGTCACAACAGGTGCGCGTAGAGTGATAATTGAACAAGCTGATGGAAAATGTACAGCTATTTTAGCTAAGCATATAAAGTCACTCCAGAAGCATTTACGGGCAAGCTCTATGGGAATACAAGTAACTTCAGAAACTGGCTACTAATTTCTTTAGAATTATTCAAAAGGACGCTCAAAAGCGAACCCAGAAAAAAAAAAGTGTTCTCATTATAGCTTAACCAATGTATGTTACTTGGAGAATAGACGATGCAAGGTCAATAATAAACTCCTTGCACAGTTTGGACCTGCAGAGGGGATCTCACTGGAAACCGAGCTGCGGTTCTTTGCAACATGTATCATTCAAATTATGTTGTATGTCTCCGATATGTCTCTCTTTGTGAAAGATCAGAGGCAAGCAGCTTCAAGCCTTCCACATGCGCATCCAACGACACATTCTTGGAGTCCACTGGTAGGACATGGTGGCCAACACATAGGTCACCCAACGCACATTACTCGAGAGCCTTTCTTTAATCATGGATCGGCGCCGCCTTTCCTTCTTCGGCCATGAGAAATACCGGTCTGCCAGCTACTGAACCTATCAGTAGAAATTAGGGGTACAAAAAGACAACGTTTCTCATGGAGTCGTCCCAAGACCACCTGATCAACACATGGCTGAGACAGATCGCCAACACTCTATCTGGCATGTATGCAGCCTGTGACTGCTTTCAATCGTAATCATGAATGAGCCCGGTTGCCTAGATTGATTACTTGACGACTTTCTGGAAGGATTTGAAACTTGAAACTGAATACTGATTCATTTAAAAGCGTTTTACTTCCTCATTTCCTTTCGTCTTTAGCCGCCAACATTTGAGACTCTTCTTCTTCTTCTTTTTCTTATTCTTCTTCATCTTCTTCTTCGTCTTCTTCTTCTTCTTCTTTCCCGTTCGTTCTCAATCTCCCGTTAGCAAGCCCTGGACAGGACTTTGTAGGTAACAGGATAACGGAATGCCTTATGTCGCTAGTTTACAGCTTGACTGCAGTATTTGCACCTTTCGTTCCGACACATCCATCTTCGGCAGGTTTTCGACTCTAGTAAAGGCATTAGTCAGCTCAAGGCTCAGGATATTTCCATACATAGTCACCCAAAAGGAAGCAGGCTAGTTCCAAATATCACTTTTGTCATCAATATAAGCTGAACAGGTCTTTTGCAGTTGTTCAACTGTTATGGGACCAGAGCAACATGTATAAACATCCCAAGTACCAATCTTGAGCGAACAACAGAAATTGCTACTCAGCCTGCTGTGCCTTGTACGTAGCCTGAAGGAGATCACTCGGTGTCGCCTTGACAGTTGTCAACAAGCGACATTTCTAATATGACCAGGCTGCTCACTTTTATATTTTGATCAAATGTGAATTTCATTATTGTTGTGGTTTCTTCATATGTTGTTACTGTATCAAATTACTATTGGGTTTCTCTCAGTCTGGCAAGCTTGACTTCGTCGCCCAGATTTTGTTTGTTTGTTTGCGTTCGCCTTATTTATATATTCCCCAAAGTGGTGTGCGAGGCACTGTGGTTTTTATTTCGCGCCTGTTGGCACAGTGCATCCGACTTCAGCATGCATTCTATGTAAGGGTCTGCTTCCTGCTGCATTTTCTAAGGGTTTGCTTCCCCGGGGTAACGGCCGGTGCTGTGATGGGGATCGAACCCAGCACCTTTGGTTGTGAGCCGTATCACTTGACCACTAGCCCACGCCGTCCCCTGTCCAGAATTTGACAGTTGGCTAGTAAATTGTGATTTTGTTCGGAGAACTGAACGAAGTAGTCAAATGATCTTTGCCAAGGGACTAGGTTAATTTCCATGCTGGTTTTGTCGGTGCTGTTATTATTGCGAGAGTTTCTGTGAAAACAATAACTTACTTCTCTGTCTGTGGTTTATACGTTCAGTGTCAATAAAAACAAATAGATACTACGCTAAGACCAAAGCACAAACAAAGCCTACGTTACGAACAAAAGGCCTTCATAAGGGACAACGAATCTACATAAATTAGAAATTAGCGAATCCTACAAGCAGGGGAGAATACATAAAACAAAACTATGAACACGTCATTGAGTAAAAAAGGGAAACGGTACTTAGCTGGATAATACATAATTCATTGTAAAAGGTAATTCGTGTGCGGGCACGTAAAAGTCCGGAAATCAAATGAGAGAAATAAGCGAACGAAAATGACATGGCCAGGGAAGCGTAAGAAATGAACGAATGTCGGATAAGCAGATACCGGTCAAATACGTAATGATCATATGGTGCTATGGGTACGAAGAGCGGTGGACAGAGAAAAGAGGAAAAACAGGAAGCAGATGGGGACGATGAGGAAGAGATCAGCAGTAGAAAAAGATAGGGAACATATTGATGCCATGCGGCTGGCGGCTACTCACGAGGGAGCTGGCGGCAACTCCCGAGGGAGCTGGCGGCAACTCACGAGGGAGCTGGCGGCAACTCACGAGGGAGACAATGTATTCTCAACAGTGAATTGATGACGATCGTCCGATGAGTAATTGACTGTGCCCGTGATACTGCAGTCTTTCTTGCCGCAGTGACCAGGACCATTGAAATGGTTGGCGATAGGAGAACTAGGGTGCATATGTGTGTCATTGACGTGTTGCCAGAAGCGATCCCGCAGTTCTAGACCAGTCTCCCCGGTAAATGTCACACCAAACCAGAGACAAATCACAGAATAAATAAGATTGCGGGACTCGACAGAAGTATTCATGTTGGCGATTAAAGAGAAGAAAGAATAATCAGATGCCTTACAATATTTACCTACTCCAGTGGGAGGATTTGAACCGCCGTCCTTTCGAGGGGTTTGAGTGCATGTATCTTTGAAGCCCGATATTGTTTGAGCATTACTTTGCTTCGTCAAACCATCTTTCCCTTTCCCTGGATAAAATCTGTTTCTGGCCCCGTTAGGAGGCAATTCGTTGTCGAATGAAGCGCCACTTCCGTTTCCAGGTTGGTTTTTACTTTTTAGATCTTCTGGTCTGACTCCAGGCGGAAGTCTTCTAACGTCATCGCAGTATGGCTTTAAGTTCGGGACCAGCTGACAGGTCATGATTGGCTCAGCCCAGAGAACGCAACCTGAAAAAAAAAATATTAAATTTGAAGCATTTCGTTTTATCTAATCTGAAAATAGAATGGTTGATGTTTAAATAGCAGAAGTATGTGGTAATGTTTTTTTTTAAGACTTCCAACAAATTACCGCACAGAAGTTTGTGAATTGTATGAATAAGAGCTTTCTCCTCTCTACACACCCCTTCTAGACTACCACCCCCCCCCCCCTACCCATACAGAAGAAAGTTCCAGCAGCCGTCAACTTCTAACCTGTTCCCGCCTTTTTTCCTCAATCTGTCTACACCCTGCTCGGTTCTTGTGCCTTAATTCACCCCAAATAAAATAAAAATATATTTTCAGCATCGAATTTGAGGTGGTAGTGACGTCACATAATAGTCAATGTTTTAAATTGTTGTACATATATATATATATATATATATATATATATATATATATACAAACATACATACATACATACATACACACATACATGATACATACACATACACACACGCATACCCCCCATACACAGCCATTTCAGGTCACTGCTCCAAACAGCACAATTTGAAAATATGAGAACACTGTTACCAAGTATCCATTAATGTGAACGAAAATCATGTTCTGCAAAATTATATTTACAGTAAAATGTAACATCATAATTTTAGAATCAATCAAATATCTTGCTAGCAATATAGATAAAATAGAATGTTCAGATAAAGATATCAAAACAATAATACAAAATGTGAGAGAAGCTTTCACTGCATTGGATAACTTATGGAACACTAAAAGAAAGAGGATATCAATATGCTGAGCACTACATGAGCTGCAGTGGTCAGCGATCCATAGCTGACTACTAGCATCAGGTCCAGCGAACCAGAGCTGCCAAGACCCCTTCTACGTGATCCTGGATAACAGGCTGCAACAGAGTAGACTGGCTAAGGAGAAGGTATCGAAGAGGGAATGCTAACCCGGTACTCAAAAAATGTTTGCTGAAGTCGGATGTGTTGGACGTATTAGTCAGTGTATGGATGCGCCTGGGTATCTGTTTGTAATGTGTTGTTTTGCATGTTCCACTCTTGCAGATTTGAAGTACGGTCGTTTTATCAGTTCTATCTGCATGTGGAGAAGTAGTCATACCGAGACAAATCCCCGACATGTGCAATCAAACTGGACACGAATCGATTTCGAACCATGTAAATTAGGATTGTAAACTAAGATTGCACTCGATTTACACACCTACATTAAGCCAAGAGTCTATTTACAGCGGAGTAAGATGGATACAAAATTGGCCTAAGTACATATTTTAATGAGACTTAAAATAACAGATAAAAGGGGAAATAATATTTCGTTTTTGGGTTGCGAGCCCGGATAGGTTGCTGACCCCTGACCTATGGTTTGACCTCTAACATGTGAATGTAGCGTATAACGTGTTATGTTTGAGCTGACGTACCTGAATTGTCTGAAGTCGCGGGTGAACATGCTGATGAAGCAGATTCAGATTCTGCTGTTGACTCCTCGCTCTCGTCTGTGGCACCCTCCATTTTCATCATTTGTGCAGATATGGCGCTTCCTGCCGAGAGTGAATAGCAGTTACACACTTCCGACAAAAACCGTATGTGCTGTTTAAAGATCTCGGATATTAAGACAAGACGAACGAGTCATGGTCAGGTGCAACATATTAACCAATCTTGGCAACTGTTAAAAGAAGGAAACTCGCTTGGTACGGTCACATATCGAGATCAAATGGTCTTGCAAATACAATCCTCCATGGAAAGGTGCAAGGCAGACGACGAAGAGGCCGTTCCAAAAAAGAGGTGGGAGGACAACATAAAAGAATGGACCAATCTCCGGGCCAGAAGAGGCACAGGCAGTGACCGCTGACAGAGAAGGGTGTCGTGGGGTTGTGAGGATGTTTTCATGTGTGCCCCAACGACCTCACCGGTTACGGGATGACCTGACCTGATCTACTTCAACGTCCATGCCATGTATCAGGAAACAAGTAGCTTGTTAATCGAAGTAGAGAATTTACACACTGGTGATGAGTCTTGCATTGCACTACAGCAAACCGGGCCAAAGTACATTTTCAGTACTGAAAAGGACGTGAGAAAAGCCACTGCAAACTCACTACCAGGAACATTAAAATAAGAGTGAAGAGCTCACATTGGAAGTTTCGAAAAAACGAACAACAATAACAATAGAGGAAGATGGCCAAGAGGTATTAATACCAGTCATATTGTCAGAAGGAATCATTATGCTGAGCAGCGCATGAGCTGCATTGGTCAACGACCCATAGCTGACTGCTAGCGTCAGGTCCAGCGAACCAGAGCTGCCAAGACCCTTCTACACCTCCACGCGGTGATCCTGGATAACAGGCTGCAGCAGGGCAGACTGGCTAAGGAGAAGGGATCGAAGAGGGAATGCTAACCCGGTACTCAAAAAATACTTGCTGAAGTCGCATGTGTTGGACCGAAAGGTGCAAATATCGCAGTCAAGCTGTAAACTACGACACAACGCATTCCGTTCTCTGGACTACATTCTTCTACTTAAGCCCTTTCAGGGTTTGGTAGCGGGATATTGAGAACGAACGAAGCCAAGCCAAGCCATATTGTCAGTAGAGTATATGCTTTATGTATGTTCCGGACAGAGTCTGTACTTTACATGCATCTGTCAGTGGATGGGAAGAAAAACCATATAATCACGGTGCTATAAACGGGCTAACGTGATCGATTTGCAGAACAAAAGGATAGGATTTGGCTACCTGTCATTAGTCACTGATCTGCCAGACTGATCATCGAGGTTTCAATCCAGAACATGTATGTTGTGAAATCATACATTCTACAAATTGGTGTTTGTCTCGTGAAAGAATACATAACACTCACTGACATTTGTCACGTGAAATCATACATTCCACATATTGACGCTGGTCACGTGAAATTATAAATGAGACGCATTGATTTTGTCACGTGAAATAATTTATAACACACACTGGAGTTTGTCACGTGAAATCATACATTTCACAAATTGGTGTTGTTCACCTAAATAATTAATAACATACATTGACATTTGTCACGTGAAATCATACATTCCACATATTGACGCTGGTCACGTGAAATTATAAATGAGACACAATGGTTTTGTCACGTGTAATCATTCATGAGACACATTGGTGTTTGTCACTTGAAACGATACATTTCACAAATTGGATTTTGTCACGTGAAATTATACATGCCACACGTTAGTGTTTGGGACGTGAAACCATATATTCCACAAATTGGTGTTTGTCATGAGAAATCATAGATTCTGCAATTTGGTGTTTGTCACGTCAAAACATACATAACACACCTTGATGGCATGCTTCACGTTTGTCACGTGGAAGTCTATCAATAATCGGCAGCAAGCAAGAACAGACCAGATGTCCTCCTGAAATACACGTCTAGGAGCCCCGCGGGCCAGGGGGTAGGCTATTTAGTTTTCGGACCGCGGGTAAGCTGTTTTCGTTTACCGAAACGAACCGGAATGAAGGTAATAGACTGCCGAGTCCTGAATTATTGGATAATTATTTGCAAATCCACAACTTCTGTTATACAAAGTTGAATCACATGATTACACTTAGGGCATGCCCATAGGGGTTCGAACCCTTGTCCTCCGAGAAAAAAAAACCTATTCTAACAATTCGGTAATGCGCTTCTCATTGCGTTTACTCTAAGATTTGGTAGCGATGACTAACACCAGCGTCAATTGAAATATACTAATCAAAACCCGTATCTCACTTCCTGTAGGGCTCCTGTTAAAGCAGCCTGGAAAACGAGATGGGCTGGACAATGTAATCCCCATAATGATGAGCTTACTAGGAAAATTCCCAATTCACTACAGACAGGAGGACCCTGGTCCACCTTCTCAAGTATGCATTAAAATGTAAAAAGAGCCGTCGTAATCTGTCACCAAAATTAACGTTGTCAAGATTGGAATAAACTAATTACAACAGTTACGCTTTAATTTCCCATTTCTCCAATAATTCATAATAATTACATAAATGTTTCCTTTTAAATTCTCAGGACTGCTTTACATATTTATGTATCTTTCTTTTGAATTACTGTATTTGTCGGTGTCGTGGACACTTTTTTGTCCTAAACTAAAGGCCGGTAGGTGAGAGTTTTGAGCTCAACCACCCATAAAACGTCTTGGTGAAAGTGCTGAGCTCAACCACCCATAAACGTCTTAGTGAAAGTGCTGAGCTCAGACACCCACAAAACGTCTTGGTGAAAGTGCTGAGCTCAGACACCCACAAAACGTATTGGTGAAAGTGCTGAGCTCAGACACCCACAAAACGTATTGGTGAAAGTGCTGAGCTCAGACACCCACAAAACGTCTTGGTGAAAGTGCTGAGCTCAGACACCCACAAAACGTATTGGTGAAAGTGCTGAGCTCAGACACCCACAAAACGTATTGGTGAAAGTGCTGAGCTCAGACACCCACAAAACGTCTTGGTGAAAGTGCTGAGCTCAGACACCCACAAAACGTATTGGTGAAAGTGCTGAGCTCAGACACCCACAAAACGTATTGGTGAAAGTGCTGAGCTCAGACACCCACAAAACGTCTTGGTGAAAGTGCTGAGCTCAGACACCCACAAAACGTATTGGTGAAAGTGCTGAGCTCAGACACCCACAAAACGTATTGGTGAAAGTGCTGAGCTCAACCACCCATAAAACGTCTTGGTGAAAGTGCTGAGCTCAACCACACATAAAACGTCTTGGTGAAAGTGCTGAGCTCAACCACCCATAAAACGTCTTGGTGAAAGTGCTGAGCTCAACCACCCATAAAACGTCTTGGTGAAAGTGCTGAGCTCAGACACCCACAAAACGTCTTGGTGAAAGTGCTGAGCTCAGACACCCACAAAACGTCTTGGTGAAAGTGCTGAGCTCAGACACCCACAAAACGTCTTGGTGAAAGTGCTGAGCTCAGACACCCACAAAACGTCTTGGTAAAAGTGCTGAGCTCAGACACCCACAAAACGTCTTGGTGAAAGTGCTGAGCTCAGACACCCACAAAACGTATTGGTGAAAGTGCTGAGCTCAACCACCCATAAAACGTCTTGGTGAAAGTGCTGAGCTCAGACACCCATAAAACGTATTGGTAAGGTAGGTGAAAGTGCTGATAATTTTTTTACTCAAATTTTTACCTTTTCGAAATTAAGGTGCGTCATTGACGCAAAGAACTACCATATTTACAAAATAAATACTTTTCTCACCATTCGTTCCAGAAATTTAAAACCGTTGATTGGTCCAAACGCAGATCAATGCAACAAATTATAAAAAAAGAAACAGACTATTCCCATTTACCAAGTGTATGGACAGATACAGATATACACAATGACCTGGCACGAAGCGAGATAGAAGTTGGAGTAGCTGGGCCGAAGAGCTGCACAACTGGATGTATTGTTTCTGGTTCTGCAACATTTCTGCAACATTTCTGTTGACATTGGCCTGGTTCTCGTCACTGCCATCTTCTTCCTCGTTGCTGAAAATGATGTTAAAGAGGTAAATTGATGAACAGATATAAAAAGGACTAAAAGAAAAAGGACAGTAAAGATAATACAAGTTATTTGAGGAGAGGTGGATGGACACATGGATTCACTTCGAAATGCGGGAACCCAAGAGAGCGAGCAATTAATCGTACCATCCTTATCGACTTCAGCGGGTATTTTTTCGTACCGGGCTAATCTTCTCTCTTCGATATATTCTTCTTAGCCAGTCTGCTTTGCTGCAGCGTGTTATCAAGCGTCACTACGTGGAGGTGTAGAAGGGTCTTGGCAGCTCTGGTTTGCGAGCCCTAACGCCAGAAGCCAGCTTTGGGTCGCTGATCGCTGAAGCTCATGCGCTGCTCAGCATCTTGATCCCGATTACTACATCCAAAGGGGCAACACTGTGATCAGTATCACGTAAGCTAATCTTGTCAGGCATCATGTTCAAAAAGCAAACAATAGCGGAGAGGAGACTAACGTCTGTTTATGCAAAACATACTGGTCGGACATGTTAGTCATGGTCAGGTAAAACATACTGGTCGGACATGTTAGTCAGGGTCAGGTAAAACATACTGGGCAAGGCCCGCATCTTACTTCCACACATGTCTCCCTGGAAACGGGCTGTTCTTCTTGGCAGTCTTGCTAACACAAAGTGTCAGATCGACGTGAACGCCATATTAGTGATCGATACGCAAATGAAGCCAATCATAACACAACCGTTTGGAGGACAGCGGTCCATCTTCATCAGAACGCTCGGGGTGTGTGGAGAGCTACTGCAACCAGCCACCTTACAATCTTTTCAGGAGGCACAAAAGAGTGAACTTCCTCATTGTGGGCATTCAACAACAGCCCGAAACGAAATCCAAACGACGTACCTTATGCTGATATAAGTGTCTTAATACAAGCCTTATGCTGATATAAGTGTCTTAATACAACAAGCCTTATGCTGATATAAGTGTCTTAATACAACAAGCCTTATGCTGATATAAGTGTCTTAATACAACAAGCCTTATGCTGATATAAGTGTCTTAATACAACAAGCCTTATGCTGATATAAGTGTCTTAATACAACAAGCAATGCCTAGCCCAATATCAACCATGCAACGGTTGCAATCATCGAGGACCTGCACTTTGCGTGTCTTCCACACACGTCATACTCGTCAGAACGTCCATTCAGATTAGATCAAAAAGTGCAGACAGTAAAGCATGAGTTGTTGGAAACGCCGGCAATAAGAAATGTTCTGTGTTTTCCAGCGAAATCCTTGCACTTCGTAGGCACTTTGGGTGAAAAATTATGCAGTTGTGTGCCACTTTTTTATTTCTAACATTTGAAGGACAAATAATGTACGGTTTCCATTTGAAGCACCTTCGTGTATGTATGCATGTGGGGATATGTGTATGTGTGTCTGTATTTATGTATTTGTATGTGAGTGTGTATGTTTTTATGTATGTGTGTGTTGAGTGTATATATGTGTGCGTGTGCTTGCGCGTGCGCGTGTATGTATGTATGTATGTATGTATGTATGTATGTATGTATGTATGTATGTATGTATGTATGTATGTATGTATGTATGTATGTATGTATGCATGTATGTATGTATGTATGTATGTATGTATGTATGTATGTTTGTATGTATGTATGTGAGTATGTATGTATGTATGTATGCATGTGTGTGTGTGTATGTATGTATTGTATGTATATGTGTATATATATATATATATATATATATATAATATTATGTGATATATGTATTTGTGTGTGCACGTGTGTGTATGTATGTGTGAGTGTGTGTATGTGTGTACAAGTATGTGTGTGTGTGTATGTATGTATGTATTGTATGTATATGTATATATATATATATATATATATATATATATATTTATATATAATATTATATGATATATGTATTTGTGTGTGTGCGCGTGTGTGTATGTATATGTGTGTATGTGTCATCGGTGATGACATACCTCCTGGACGCGGTGGTAGAAAAGGCCCAGAAGCAAGACCTCACGCGATGACAGCTTAACAGTTGCCAGTAGAGTGCAGACCCTTTACTGCTGTGTAGGTCAAATGTCAACAGGATAGACCCAAAGGGTGGAAACTCAAAGATCTGCAACTTCTCCAGGCCTAACCGGCCCCCGGATGGAAACCATACACAAACTTGCTAACAAGAGCCGACCAGATGAATTTCTAGACCAAACGTCTAGCCCATTGACAACGAAAGTAATCTGTCAATCTTTCTTTACTTGGGTCTTCTGTGTGATAGGGTAGAGGAAAAAAGCCCATTCATTCTGCATTTACCACTTAGCAGCATGTTACGTTTTTATTTTGCCTCTGACGGAAACAAAAACCCCAAAAAACTTTGGCTTTACTGTGTTTTTGAACCCGTCAGCTTTTGGTTTATACGCTGGTATTCTAGCCGGTCGTCACCAGAGCCTCTGGCCAACGTGAGCGGGCTTCATAAAACTGTTGCGGTCGCCATAGATCGTCGCACATGGTGGGTCGCTATCGTTGAGACAAGCCGTTAGTGTCTCAAGGCGGGTCGTTAATGCTGAGACAAGCCGTTCGTGTCTCAAGGCGGGTTGCTATTGTTGAGACAAGCCGTTCGTGTCTCAAGGCGGGTCGCTATTGTTGAGACATAAAGCAACTGTTTCTCAAGGTGGGTCGCTATAGTTAAGACACAAGGCAACTGTCTCTCAAGGTGGGTCGCTATAGTTAAGACACAAGGCAACTGTCTATCAAGGTGGGTCGCTATAGTTAAGACACAAGGCAACTGTCTCTCAAGGTGGGTCGCTATAGTTAAGACACAAGGCAACTGTCTATCAAGGTGGGTCGCTATAGTTAAGACACAAGGCAACTGTCTCTCAAGGTGGGTCGCTATAGTTAAGACACAAGGCAACTGTCTATCAAGGTGGGTCGCTATAGTTAAGACACAAGGCAACTGTCTCTCAAGGTGGGTCACTATAGTTTAGACGTATTGCGCTCGTCTCTTGAGGTGGGTCGCTAAATTTGAGTTGTAAACCGCATGTTTCTCAATGAAAATCGCTATAGTTGAGACGTAAGGAGCTCTTGTTTCAAGACGGGTGACTATAGTTGAGACGTAAGGAGCTCTTGTTTCAAGACGGGTGACTATAGTTGAGACGTAAGGAGCTCTTGTTTCAAGACGGGTGACTATAGTTGAGACGTAAGGAGCTCTTGTTTCAAGACGGGTGACTATAGTTGAGACGTAAGGAGCTCTTGTTTCAAGACGGGTGACTATAGTTGAGACGTAATGAGCTCTTGTTTCAAGACGGGTGACTATAGTTGAGACGTAAGGAGCTCTTGTTTCAAGACGGGTGACTATAGTTGAGACGTAATGAGCTCTTGTTTCAAGACGGGTGACTATAGTTGAGACGTAAGGAGCTCTTGTTTCAAGACGGGTGACTATAGTTGAGACGTAAGGAGCTCTTGTTTCAAGACGGGTGACTATAGTTGAGACGTAAGGAGCTCTTGTTTCAAGACGGGTGACTATAGTTGAGACGTAAGGAGCTCTTGTTTCAAGACGGGTGACTATAGTTGAGACGTAAGGAGCTCTTGTTTCAAGACGGGTGACTATAGTTGAGACGTAATGAGCTCTTGTTTCAAGACGGGTGACTATAGTTGAGACGTAAGGAGCTCTTGTTTCAAGACGGGTGACTATAGTTGAGACGTAATGAGCTCTTGTTTCAAGACGGGTGACTATAGTTGAGACGTAAGGAGCTCTTGTTTCAAGACGGGTGACTATAGTTGAGACGTAATGAGCTCTTGTTTCAAGACGGGTGACTATAGTTGAGACGTAAGGAGCTCTTGTTTCAAGACGGGTGACTATAGTTGAGACGTAAGGAGCTCTTGTTTCAAGACGGGTGACTATAGTTGAGACGTAAGGAGCTCTTGTTTCAAGACGGGTGACTATAGTTGAGACGTAAGGAGCTCTTGTTTCAAGACGGGTGACTATAGTTGAGACGTAAACGAAAAGAACGAACGAAAGTAATATCGAATCCTGCCAATTTCAACCGTCCCCTGGCCACAAGACAGATGGGCGATAAACACAGATGTCTCCTGTATATCCTTTGTACACACAAAAAATCTTTGACAATCGAAAAGAGCAGGCTGTTATAGCTTCACCGTCTGGACAACATTTGAAAATCGAAAAACAGGGAAACTCCTACCCAATACGCCACCTACCGAGGCTTACTAAGCCCGGAAATCAACACGAGCTAAATACATCTGCATTCCGTTTTACCCCACGCCGTTTCCACTAACACGCCTTGCCACTGAATCAATGTAGTTCAGGACGAGTGAGTCCAATTGATCATAGCGCAAAAACTATTGCTAATTAAAACGTAGGTAACCCTGCCAGTCCTTAGATCAGTGCTATTCAACCTTGTTATACCTGGCGCCCACTTTTATACTTTCGTGAGGGTACATTTTCCTTACCGCCAACTCAAATCTAAATTGAAGAAAAACTCCGCGAGCGTCCACTGAGTCTGTATATTTGGGAAGTTTTTAATCATCATGTAGCATGTTCTTTGCAGAACGTCGCTCCCATCTTGGTGCCATCGCCTTCTTGGTCTGCCTCTTCCTTTCTTGCAAGACCTATACCTTCTATTACCGTTCTCTTAAGAACACTGTGTCTTTCGATGTGGCCAACGTATTTCGCGATTCTGTTCCTGATAAAGTTTATGAACCAGTTCTCCTTTACGCCAAACTTCTGTCAGATGTCTGCGTTCTTTTTTTTCGGTCCACGGTATTCTGAGGACCTTTCTATTACATTTCGACTCGAAAGACTAGAGGTTTGGGTAAACGTCCATGTTTCACAGACGTTTGCTGCCACGGGAAAAGCACAGGTTCTCAGAATGTGCACTTTTGTTGGTTTACTGGTATTCTACGATAGTTTCATCAGGTTGTGCTTTTGTTGTTGCCGTTGTCGTTTAATGTCCACAATGAGAAAGTTTACATTTTTATGTGCCATGAAAAGGGCGTTAAGTGGCGGGTGGTAGTAGCTTTCCTCATATCTCGAGCATGCTGATGAAGGTGAACCGCCGCCCTCCAGGCTGTTGTGCTATACTTGGCTTCTTCTGCGTGGCGCTCACTACTACGGGGATCACATCGATCCACATCTCGTCAGCCAGTCGAGGGAACGCTACATGGAAGTTAAATTGAGGTCTTGGTCAGTGTATTGTGCCAGACCCTGACGTGACGTCTGGTCAGTGCCTTACTGAACTAGCGTCTCTGTTCTCCAGGTTTTGCTTTTAATACAGCATGTCATTATTCTGCTTCTCTGGTCAGGTCATCCCGTAACCGGTGAGGTCGTTGGGGGCCCACATGAAGACATCCTCACAACCCCACGCCACCCTTCTCTGCCAGCGACCGCTCCCTATGCCTCTTATAGTCGGAGATTGAACAATTCTTTTATTTTGTCCTCCCACCTCGTTTTGGGCCGGCTTCATCGTCGTCTGCCTTGCACCTTTCAATGCAGGATCGTATTTGCAAGACCATTTGATCTCGATATGTGACCGTACCAAGCGAGTTTCCTTCTCTTGACAGTTGCCAACAGGTCTTTAAAAGGCCCTATTGCTGTTGTAATTCTATCTCGTATTTCCTCATTTATAACTCGATCTTTGCACGTGACGTTTAAAAGTCTTCGGAAACATCTCATCTCCAATGCCTGTATCCTTCGCTGAAGGTCAGCTGTAACTGTCCATGCCTCACAAGTATAGAGGAATATTGACAGGACCAGTATTCGCATAAATCTGATTTTCGTGCAAAGTGCTAACCGTTTATCTTGCCAGATTTTGTTAAGCCGTACAAGTATTGTCTGTGCTATTCTGGCCACCGGAAATCTAAAATCGCCCACTATTGGACGGTAGCGACCAGCTTGAAGAGCACTGTTAAAGACGATTCGCAAATAATCTCCCCTTCTAGACACTGCAGTCATCGTCTCTTGAAATGGGCAATTGCCTTCATCAAATTGCGGTGGGTTTTTTATCACGGGGAAAGCCCGATAAATTTCGACACGTGAATTATGAACCGAGACGAGTTGTAACAATAGGAAAATTAAAATCATGCAATATTTGGACGCTTCACTCGATCTTGGATACTGGGATATCGTTGCACGTTTTATAATGCAATTATTTATATCATATACTGCACTGAACTGCAGTTGGATCAAACTGTTTCTAGAACGTAGATGGCATAAATGCTGAATGTGCACGTACGATATCTGCCCTTTGTTGGCATTTAGGAGCCGGAAATGTCTGGTTTGACTGATAATGGATGTCATTAAGGCTGCTTCTCTGGTTCAGATAATTCATGTTTCGGATTTTGAAGTTGAAGAATTGCTTCCCTTGTTTTAGCATTTCAGAAATGTCATAAAGTGTGTTATTTTTTTTATTGCTGTCTGTTTTCTTTGTTGGTGTTGCGCGTGATTGTGCTTTGCTATTTCACAAGCTCCATCTTTTCTGAGGTGAGTATTTAATTTTAGTTTCGTATTTTTTGTTAAAAGTGATTAAATCTGGTTGATTAGCACTAAGCCAATTACTTCAGAGAGGTTAGTATTGATTTTAGATTCGCATGTTAGTTCCAAGTGAATTACTTCTGAGAGGTTAGAATTTGATTTTAGATTCACATGTTAGCTCCAACTGGATCATAAGACGACCATTATAGATATATATATATATATATATATATATATATATATATACATATATATATATATATATATATATATATATATATATATATATATATATATATATATATATATATATATATCAATATAAAAATAAATAAAGATATATAGAAAGCGTGAGTCCAAACAATTGCAGTGGAGGTTTCAATCAGGACATGATGAGGTTGCTGAACTAAATTACAACCTATTTTAGTCGCCCTTTAAGACATGCTTTAAATGTTACAGGTATTTGATTCTGTTAAACAAGGATATATATCAGATGGTCAAGCAGTCAGTATAATAGTAATAATAATAATAATAATATTTGCCAATCGCACGCGAAGATGGCAACACCACCATACTATAGCTGCGAAATGTATTCTCTGATGGCTGTGAAGACCAATCTTGAAAAGGCACATCCTGCCACAACAGAGCATACGTGTGTGGAGTCTGCAGTGAGATCGTTGTGAGTATTATTTTTTTTTTGGGGGGGGGGGTGGGGGTGGGGGGGGGGGAGCACGCTTTCGCTGTGTCTCTGCGATGGTAGTATTATCTGCGATGGCTATTTTCTCTGCGATGGCTATTTTCTCTGCGATGGCTGTATTCTCTGCGATGGCTGTATTCTCTGCGATGGATGTATTCTCTGTGATGGCTGTTTTCTCTGCGATGGCTGTTTTCTCTGCGATGGCTGTATTCTCTGCGATGGCTGTATTCTCTGCGATGGTTGTATTCTCTGCGATGGCTGTATTCTCTGCGATGGCTGTATTCTCTGCAATGGCTTTATTCTCTGCGATGGCTGTATTCTCTGCGATGACTGTATTCTCTGCGATGGCTGTATTATCTGCGATGGCTGTATTCTCTGCGATGGCTGTATTCTGCGATGGCTGTTTTCTCTGCAATGGCTGTTTTCTCTGCGATGGCTGTATTCTCTGCGATGGCTGTATTATCTGCGATGGCTGTATTCTCTGTGATGGCTGTATTCTGCGATGGCTGTTTTCTCTGCAATGGCTGTTTTCTCTGCGATGGCTGTATTCTCTGTGATGGCTGTATTCTCTGCGACGGCTGTATTCTCTGCTATCTGAGCACCTTCGGTGATACTTGCTCGCCAGGTAGTACAATTTTGTGCAAGCATCTCCCAGGAGGTGATATCAATATTGAATTATTTTAGAGACATTTTCAATGAGCGACTGTGGCGTTTTTTCTGTCCTCCGGATGAGCGTCTTCCTGTTGTAAGCTCACCGTTTAACAGCTGCTGGAGGATGCGCTCATCTGACATGCGAGCAACATGTCCCGTCCATAGTGGGCTGAGATCGTGGGCAAAATGTACTGATCAGACATGTTAGTCAGATTCAGGCAAACCATATTGATCAGACATGTTAGTCAGATTCAGGCAAAACGTATTGATCAGACATGTTAGTCAGATTCAGGCAAAACATATTGATCAGACATGTTAGTCAGAGTCAGGCAAAATATACTGATCAGACATGTTAGTCAGAGTCAGGCAAAATATACTGATCAGACATGTTAGTCAGAGTCAGGCAAAATATACTGATAAGACATGTTAGTCAGATTCAAGCAAAACATACTGATCAGACATGTTAGTCAGATTCAGGCAAAACATACTGATCAGACATGTTAGTCAGAATCAGGCAAAACATACTGACCAAGAATCCCACCTCGACTTACTTGCAGTTCTTTATGGAAACCGACAATTCTCCTTGATAGTCCGGCTAACAAAATGTGATCCTCGATCAACGTCATCCCCGTAGTAGTGAGCGATACACAGATAATGGTTTTCGTTGCTGTCTGATCACTGGGTTACTGGGTCACTGGGCCACAGTTGAGCAATCAGTAATGATTTATGTTGGTATATCATCCCTGGGTCACTGGGTTATTGGGTCACTGGGCCATAGTTCAGCAAATCAGTAATGGTTTTTGTTAGTGTCTCATCACTGGGTCACAGTTCGGCAAATTAGTAATGATTTATGTTGGTGTCTAATCACTGGGTCACTGGGTTACTTGGTCACTGGGCTACAGCTCAGCAAATCAGTAATGGATTCTGTTGGTATCTCATCACTGGGTTACTGGGCCACAATCACAGTTCAGCACATCAGTAATGGTTTCTGTTGGTGTCTCATCACTGGGACGCATTGGAATCCATTTGATTCAACCTGGTATCAAGATAGATGGCAAACAATTGTCGATGAACTGCCTTCTTCCTGCCATAAGGGATATCTCAGAGTTCTTCCAGCAAGACGTAGCGCCTGTTCATCGAGCTAGGGATACAGCTGCACGTTTATTCTCGTCGACAATGCGCCTGTGTACTAGAATGGGATTGAAGCGTACCAGGGTTCGAGTTAGCGGATCGACATAACAAAACTTGAGCCGTGGCTCGTGCCTGGTACGACCGCTCGTCCAGTCGACCCAGCTGTAAATGGGTAACTAGCGTATAAGTTGTGGAAGGTAAAATCCACAAAGATGGGAACTCACATAGGGTGTGGATAAGTACATAAAGAATTAGCTTCATCCTCGACGGCAATTGTTGCTATGGAACTTACCTTTACCTTTTCTGTTCCTATGCTTACTCAGAAAAACCACGAATTCAATGGAATGAATCTGTGACCACCAAATAGTTCACATCTTAACCATATGGACTTGCCTATTTGAAGTGTTTCACAAGAGATTAATATATCAGATGAATGCGTACGTTGGTCCTGTCAATATTCCTATATGCTTATGAGACATGGACAATTACAGTTGACCTGCAGCGGAGGTTACATACCTTAGCTGTTTCCGAAGACTTCTAAATGTTACGTACAAAGATCAAATTACAAATGAGGAAATACACTAAATAATTGCAACAGCGTTAGTGGATTTGGAGAACTCTTTTCAACTGTCAAAAGAAGGGAACTCGCTTGGTACGCGCACATATCGAGATCAAATGGTCTTACAAATACGATCCTGCACAGAAAGGTGTAAGGTAGACGACGAAGAGGTCGTCCCAAAAAGAGGTGTTAGGACAACATAAAAGAATGGACCAATCTTCGACCAGAGAAGGCACAGGCAGTGGTCGGTGACAGAGAGGGATGGCATGGGGTTGTGTGAATGTCTTCTTGTGTGCCCCAACGACCTGACCGGTTACGGGATGACCTGAACTGATCTGACAAGAGAATATCTACCACAAAATAATTGACAACGTGGATGAGCTAACTGAATGGATTAAGAAGTCGTTGGGTAAGCTAGAACAGCGCATAATTAACGCTTTGGTGAGAAAGTGGCGTACCCGACCTGACGCATGTGTTACAGCTGGGGATTGACATTCTGGGCACTGACTAAAATAGGTCAAATGTAGGTATACATTGCGTGTTACAGCTGGGTTTTGATATTCTGAGCACAGACTAAAATAGGTCAAATGTAGGTACACATTGCTTCACCGCTTTCACAAATTTAGTTATAATCGAGTGACTTTCAGTCAAGTTTAAAGAAAACCATCATATGTAAATGTCTTGGATCTCTCGATCTCACCCCTGTCTTTTTCTTCTTCTGCGTTCGTTCTCTCACTCCCGCTACCAAGCCCTGAACAAGGCTTTGCAAGTAGCAGGATGGAGTTCAGAGAACGGAATGCGTTGTGTCGCTAGTTTACATCTTGACTGTGATATATGCATCTATCCGACACATCCGTCCTTGGTAGGCTCACCCCTGTAATATGCAAGGAGATCCTAGAACTAACACATGCATATGACACAGCTACGCTCTCAAACTGCGTTGAGGACCTGGTACATTTACTTTTCCTGAATATACAAAAGGCAAAGATCATGTCCATTGGCACACACAGACCCCAACCCAATGATAACTATTTGTAATGAAGAAATTAAATTTGAATACCTTGGCTCTTTGAAAACTGACGATGGGGGACTGTGCAAGCGAAATAAGGAGACGATTGTCCATAGCTATGCAGAAACTGAATAGAATGCTAAATTTGTGGCACAATTCTAGGAAAGAATAACAATTTAAGATCTTCGCAACAGATATTCCCGGTGGCAATGTACCGATGCGAGACATGGACCGCCAAACAAATATTAAGAAAGAGGACAAAATGCTACATAAGAATCCTCAAAATATCTTGGGTAAAGAAAATAACAAATACAGCCATCCTGCAAGATCTGAGTGTCGAAGGGAATTGGCTTATAAACCACGTTACATTTCGGAAACTGATGTTTTTCGGCGACGTCAATCGCCATGATGGACTGCGAAGAGTAGTTCTGGAGGGCACTGTTCCTGGAATACGAGCCAGAGGTCGACCAAGGCGTAGATGGACAGAAGACATCAAGGACACCCTAAACATGAACATGGAGCAGGCGAGTTGACTGACTGCTGATCGAGATTCCTGGAGAATGGCCGTGATGAGAGCGAGGTTCTACCAAGGACATGCTACATGATGATGATAAGTATGCACTTCACCCTTTACTTTATCAGTTTTTTTGAGAGAAACCAACCCCCCCCCCCCCCTACACACCCATTTCCTCCTCGTCCCCATGAAACTCCCAAGAACATCGAAATAACCTTTTCGGTATGTTCCTCATCGACAAAGTCGAAGAATGACAAACCATCATATAAACATTAAGAATGAAACCCCAGTCGTTTACCTGTTATCGCTGTCGTCGTCTTCTCCTTCCATCTCTCAATTTCAGAGAGCTAGCTTGTCAAAGGATCCATATCGAGTATTTGAGATTCATCTGCTGATTAAAAATATAGCTCTCAGTGTATAAATATCAAATTAATAAAATATAAAAGAATTTTCGACATATCCACTTCCGTCCTGTTGTTATGGTATATGCATTGTTTTTTATTTTAAGATTGGTGCGTTTTAGTGCATGCTTTTATTGGACACAAACAGTGCTTAATTACGTACTAAGTGTTATGTCTTTTATGCAGCAAAGACGGCGCCGAACCAGCTGCGGGTCTAACTATACTTATCGTAACTTAATTTAAATAAACTTAATTTAAATAAACTGGTTTTAAAGACTCATCAGAGTCTGTATAAAACCAGCTACATTTGCATTACCCTACTCTAAAAGCTATGTGTATCCAATCTATTATTAAATGCATTAACTGTCCCTGCCTGCACTACCTCCTGGGGAAATACATTCCAAGCATTCACCACCATGTGACTTAAAATAATATTTCCTAATATTCAATTTGGACCTTTCTTTAGTTAAATTGTACATGTGCCATCGTCAGGACCAGCGAAACAGAGCTACCAAGGCCCTTCTGCCCCTTTACTCTGTGATCCTGGATAACAGGCTGCAGCAGGGCAGACTGGCTAAGGAGAAGGGATCGAAGAGAGAATGTTAATCCGGTACTCAAAAAAGGATTGCTGAAGTCGGATGTGTTGGACCGAAAGGTGCAAATATCGCAGTCAAGCTGTAAACTACGACACAACGCATTCCATTCTCTGGACTACATTCTGCTACTTAAGCCCTTTCAGGGTTTGGTAGCGGGAGATTGATAACGAACGAAGAAGGTTGTATTTTGAAAAAAAAACTTGTTATAGTCTAATTTAACCTTTCCTGTGATTATCTTATAAACCTGTATTAAGTCATCTCTAATTTTCTTTTTTCCAGACACTGTAGGCCGGTTTTTATGAGGCTTTCCTCGTAACTGTAATTCAGGAATCCCACTATCAGTTTTGTCGTTCTTCTTTGTATCCTTTCCAGCATGTTTATATCCCCTCTATCATAAGGACTCCACACCTGTAAACAGTACTCCAATCTAGGTCTAACCAATGCTTTATACAGTTTGACAATCACTTACTTACTCCTATGTTTAATATTTATTTTTATCACACCTAACATTGCATTTGCCTTATTCACTGTTACCTGGACATCTGGACTATTGGACCTTTGCTGGACAGATTTCATGACTACTGAGGAAATGCGACTACAGTCCAATCACTTTAAGCCTCACTTGCACACCGACTGTTTGACGTAGCCCGTTGTGTGACAGAGACGAGGATAGGTCCACTGCTATGCTGTGATCGCATAATAATAGATTAATTAACAGTTCGATCTCATCTCTATAAGGTCAGTTCAGGTCAGGTCAGGTCATCCCGTAACCGGTGAGGTCATTGGGGCACGCACGAAGACATTCTCACAATCCCACGTCACCCTTCTTTGTCAGAGGCCGCCCCCCGCGCTGCTTCCGGTCGGAGACTGGTCCATTCCTCTATGTTGTCCTCCCATTTATTTTTGGGTCGGACTCTTCGTCGTCTGCCCTGCACCTTTCCGTAGAGGATCGCACTTGCAAGACCATCCGATCTCGACACGCGACCGTACCAAGCGAGTTTCCTTCTCTTGACAGTTGCCAAGAGGTCTTCAAAAGGCCCCACTGCCGTTGTAATTCAATCTCGCATCTCTCCATTTGAAACTCGATCTTTGTACGTGACGTCAAAAAGTCCCCGGAAACATCCCATCTCCAAGGCCCGCATCCTTCGCGATAGACATATATTAACATTTAAATTTAACTGTTAATTAACTAATTTAAGTAAAAATATAATTAATATTAAGATATTAAGAAATGAATTTCGGAAAATAATAATCACTGCACATTTCTAGCCTGTCATATTTGACAGCTCTGAAACATGGACTCTATAAACAAAACAAAGGAAAAACATTAGAAGCTTTTGAGATTTATGGTGTCATACAAGGCAGAAAATGATACATTGAGGTTGGATTTAGATAACATTAGAGAATGGTTTGTGAGCTGGCGAATAGAGTTATGTAGATAAATGTACAGACATAGGTAAATCCAATTTGGATTATTACAAAATTGGCGACAACAATATTATAATGATAGACAAGGAAAGGAACCTAAGGGTTATAATAGATGATACAGGTAAAATGAGAGAGAGTCCAGGAAGCAGTGAAAAAGGCAAATGCAATGTTAGGTATGATAAAAAGAAATATTAAACATAAGAGCACGGAAGTGATAGTCAAACTGTATAAAGCATTAGTTAGATCTAGATTGGAGTACTGTGTGCATGGGACAGTTTCAGTTCCCTGTGGAGCATACGCAGGGGGCGTGCACATCGAAACGAGAGGGGCCCATTTAATGCAACTGGAAAACTTGGCTAGTTTTGGGGATGGGTATCAGATTGACCATTCTGATATCATACATAATTAGGGGGGGGGGGGAGGTAGTGATGTAAAAAAAGGGGGAGGGGTTGATTAGACATGCTCAGGTGCCTAAGCAGTGCTGACAGCTGATAAGTCACAACAGATGCTTTCTGACACTTTGTCTCAACTCCCCTGTCGATCTTACTGCCTGCCAAAGTATATGTTGAATTATAAGTTCAGGAATAGTTGTTAATGATAAACGCTCAAATTTAATTATGGTAATAGTTCAAACCAACATATCGGCCTTATAGCATTGTAAGAAAATTTGCAAGCCGATATATCGGCCCCGTAACATTGTGTAACAATTCCAGCTGGAGCATGGGCGTTAATGGCAGTGGTGATGAGGCCGGCGACTCTGGAAAAAAAAGTTACCTGAATGTGTGCCAAGGTCAATCTCCGTCTCGACACTTAGTCGACAAAGGAAACGAGGGGTTAGGTAAAGTATGTGGAGCTGATCACTCTGGCGTTCCGATTTAGGTAGTGGCGGGTTGGTGACAGTTAGAGGTCGTCACGTTCTGCTCCTGCGAATTTTAAAATGACAAGAAATTCTGAGTTATTCGTCCAATAACAACTATTTGGAGGTAGATCCAAAGTAGAGTCAGACAACCAACAGAAGACCATTGGACAACCATGAAGTTGTTTGAGACTATATACTACTCGGCAATGAGGAATTCGAGAGACTGGCCGAGAGAGAGAGAGAGAGAGAGAGAGAGAGAGAGAGAGAGAGAGAGAGAGAGAGAGAGAGAGAAAACGAGTTGCATGGAATAGCTTGCAGGCTGACTACCAGAGCGATTGAGAGGCTGCTACTAGCTAGCATGCTTATTAGGAGTTTGTGAGTGATAGAATGAGTTGCAGGGTGACTGAACCAGCATACGCCTTCGGGATTTGGCCAGTTGCTTTATAAGTGTGTGTGCTCGACACTCTGTGACTAGGAGAGAATATGTGTGGTGCGTGCAAGACACTGAGTGAACGATGTGTGTTCCGAAGTATGTGTATGCACAGATCGACTGAGTGTGTGACCATACGTGATTTCGACTAGAAGGACGTGATTGAAGTATTTGTAAATACACAGATCGTCAGATGGTAATTGATCTATTAGTAAATGTGAATGGGAATTATTTGTGGATGTATAGATCACCTGTCTGAAGGGATCTGAATGAGTGTGGTAGATGCACAGTGAAGCAGAGTACAGAATACGATCGTGAAGACGAGTTTGTGAGAGTTTGTTGAGTGTGAATATAAGAGGAGGAGAGTATAGTGGCTTGAACTGTGTTGTTTTAATATGGAGGAAATATTCAAAATCTTATGCTTAAAACTTTCGCTGTAGTTAATATTTATATTAATATATATAATATATGACGATTTAGTTCAGATGTATTTTGTTGTCTTTAATTGATATTGTTCTGTTTGAAATTCAATAATATTGTCTTTGATTGTAAGTGTTGCCATTAAATATGACTCATTGCTTGAAGAGTGTTTACTGTGTTACCTACCGTGTGTAATCGTTTCGTGGTGTGGATACATTCTAGATAACAACCCTCAGCAAAATCTGGATTCCGTCACAATTGTAAAAAAGTTTACAATCCGATATTTCGGCCCTGTAGCATTGTAACAAAGTGTGCAAGCCGATATATCGGCTCTACGAAGTGAACCAGTTAACAGAACACAACTTTCCATTCACAATCTTTCAGTTATGTATCTGTGCGCACGTACAATCGCCCAAACCATTAAATCTGTTTACCAATAATGCTGCTTCGAAAGTTGTATACAACATTAAGGCAATATTAGGTTTGACGCTACATTAACTGTCAGTGCACCTCATATAGCGAACACGATATAATATCATTAGCTAGATATTTCATTATTCACACTCAATGCCTTGGTTTCCATTCAGGTCCTACAGACAGGCGTAAGCAATTCATCAGTACATGGCCAGGTTCGTAAAACTTGATGGTAGTCGTATAATTGTTACGTGGTCATCAAACACACCTGAACGATTCCCAAGATAAATAGAGTACGAGTACTGTATTTTTCCTAGCATGCCCCGTAAGAGTATCGGCTGGCAACCTTATCCTGCACAAATAATCGAATCTAAACCGCACTGCAAATGACTGTGTAAGAGTTCCCTGTAGAGCATAGACGTTCGGAGCAGTAGTAGTAGGGACTGGAAGACTGTATTCTCTGGGAATCAAGAGTTGCCTGCATGTTGCCTGCATGTCGCCTGCATTTCGACGGCCATTTTTATTTTTAGAACTAAGAACAAGTCTATTAAAGACAATGTAGAGAGAGATTCAGGAGATTCGGAGAGAGAGAGAGCGAGAGAGAGAGAGCGAGAGCGAGAGAGAGAGTGAGAGAGAGAGAGAGCGAGAGAGAGAGCGAGAGAGAGTGAGAGAGAGCAAGAGAGAGAGAAGGAGAGAGAGAGCGAGTAGGCCATCCTTGATGTGTGACATTCTCTGGATGTCGCTATTGTGTAGTTCGCTCTGCCACTGTTATCTGAGAGTTATATCCACGAGGCGTCTTTCAAGAGATGCGTGTGCTGTTCTCAGTTGGTTCTCTGCTGCTTTGGTTAGAGACCAGATTTCGCTACCATAGCAGCGCGCTGGCAGGACTACCGAGTCGAAGATGTCCGTACGTAGCCTGGTGTTCTTTGTGGCGTCTGTTGCTGTCATGATGGAGTTGAAGACTGCCCAGCCCACCCATTTCCTTCTGGCAATCTGAAGTTTTATGTTATTCTCCATGTTGAGGAGCCTTCCCAGAAAGACATATTCTTCAGCGTTCTCTATGGACGTTCCACTCAAGAGTATTGGGTTGGCTCTGCGAAACGTTACGTATATTGGTGGGAATTTAAAGATGATAAATGACCATCTCTTATATGTTAATAATGCAATGGATAAATTGGTAATCCACAGACTGCAGAAGTTTTAAATCAATCGGTGATCGATCACGTCGGAGTCTCTAAGACGACGAAGAAGGTGTATGTACAACCAGAGAGGAACCACCAGTAGGTTGAGTCATAACCTACTTTAGATAGGCCGTCTGACTGGAGGAACCACCAGTAGGTTGAGTCATAACCTAGATAGGCCGTCTGACTGGAGGAACTACCAGTAGGTTGAGTCATAAGCTACTTTAGATAGGCTGTCTGACTGGAGGAACTACCAGTAGGTTGAGTCATAATCTAGATAGGCCGTCTGACTGACCGGGAAAACTCCTATGAAACCTCACATTCATTTGCCGACTAAACAACGGAACGTGCATGTGCCAACTTTAAATAGTGTGTTCGGGAAATAAAGATAGATATGCAGTAGTTTTCAGGGCAGGAATCTGTGAAAGAATCACTCTCAACAGGGATTTTTGGTGTATTGTACAGCGAATTTGTTTTATTTCTCTAAGTAGAGCACGGGTTGATAACAAACCTTAGCAAAATATGATCTCTGTTATTAAGTCAGCCAACAAATACGTTTCAAATTGAGTCCGAAACGAGTCAGAAGGCTTGTATCAGCCATCTCTAAAAAAGGCCTTTTATGAACAGTAGCCTGTGGATGAACACATGCGGGGTTTGCAGGATTAGTAAGACATGAACATTTGAACATAACAAAACCAGCGGGACAGCTAGCACAGTTTGGGAATCCTTGCTCGGTAAACTAAACACTCACTGGCGGTACAATGTTAATGCAGTAACACGTGACTATTGCGCTGTTCGTAGTTCAGTCATACTGTACTAATTTAATAACCCGTGAAGTAAATACGATGTGGTATCTAGAACAACTTTCTGTTGTTCTATTAAGAAGCAGAACAACCAGCGCAAATAATTGTTATAGTAATATAATCCTCATCTACGAATCAATTACGCGGCGTTCATTATACATGCAGAGAAACGTGATGGGCAACGATTTACAGCCAAAAAAACTCCCTCCAAATAACTACAATTAATTAAGCGGGTTTTATCTCATTACGTTGGGCCTGGCGGATTTATATTAAATCAAACCATTGCAGTTCCCTGTGGAGTGCATATCATCAACAAATTCAATCCAATTCATTTAATGCTAATCTGTACATATCTGCTGGGACGACGTGTGCTAGTGGTTAAGTGACACGGTTCACAATAGGAAGGTGCTGGGTTCGCTTCCCATCACAGCACCAGCCGTTACTCCGGGGAAGCAAACCCTTAGAAAATGCAGGAGGAAGCACATCCTTACATAAAATGAAGGCCGAAGTCGGATGCATTGGGCTGACAGGCGCAAAATAAAAACATTATGCACGCACACAGCATGGGGAGTAGAGGAATAAGGCGAACACAAAAATAAAGAAATATATCTGCTGAAGTTTTTCTTGCTAAACGTGTCTGCAGAATGGTTTAGCCAACCACGAGCTCAACCTTAGTTGGCTCTTATGACATGCCATGCACGTTACAGTGTTACTAGTCACGCTCCGGCTACAGTCACGGTAACACTCGTATTGAAGGATGTATACGAATAAGGAATGAAGCTGCAGTTCGTTTATTACGTGAGGTCGCCGGTTCCATGTTCTTTTCTAACAGTGAACCAGCTATCCATTTACATCTGGGCCGGCTGAAGCGTACCCGGTTGCAGACTTGAACCCAATCATTTGCCGTGAAAAGCGAGTGTTCCACCACTATGTTAAACAGACGCTCTAGATCTTAGAAGGTTTCGAATCAAATAATCTTACAGATGACTGCTATCAGTCTTCCCGTGATCCAAATGGGGCAATGATTGCGGAATGCAAGACGCATATGTCTCATAGCCTCTCTTGCCCTAGTCTACTTGGTAGACTTTGTTATGCCCAGTAATCTTGTCAAAGGTTGAGTTTTAGCCCGAGCGGGAGGTAAGATGGGATAGCAAATGTAGTTAAAAGGAAATCCCCGGAGAGGCCAGTTGCTGGGAGGAAGGAGCACACTCCATCATAGAACAGGTGCTGGCGACAGAGGTACTGGGACAGGTGTTGGGAGGAACGAGCATACTTCATCATAGAACAGGGGCTGGCGACAGAGGTATCGGGCCAGGTGCTGGCGACAGAGGTACTGGGACAGGTGTTGGGAGGAACGAGCATACTTCATCATAGAACAGGGGCTGGTGACAGAGGTACTGGGACAGGTGTTGGGAGGAACGAGCATACTTCATCATAAACAGGTGCTGGCGACAGAGGTACTGGGACAGGTGTTGGGAGGAACGAGCACACTCCATCATAGAACAGGTGCTGGCGACAGAGGTACTGGGACAGGTGTTGGGAGGAACGAGCATACTTCATCATAGAACAGGGGCTGGTGACAGAGGTACTGGGACAGGTGTTGGGAGGAACGAGCATACTTCATCATAAACAGGTGCTGGCGACAGAGGTACTGGGACAGGTGTTAAGAGGAACGAGCATACTTCATCATAGAACAGGGGCTGGCGACAGAGGTATCGGGCCAGGTGCTGGCGACAGAGGTACTGGGCAAGTTGCTGGGAGGAACGAGCATACTTCGTCATAGAACAGGTGCTGGCGACAGAGGTACTGGGCCAGGTGTTGGGAGGAACGAGCATACTTCATCATAGAACAGGTGCTGGCGACAGAGGTACTGGGCCAGGTGTTGGGAGGAACGAGCATACTTCATCATAGAACAGGGGCTGGCGACAGAGGTACTGGGCCAGGTGTTGGGAGGAACGAGCATACTTCATCATAGAACAGGGGCTGGCGACAGAGGTATCGGGCCAGGTGCTGGCGACAGAGGTACTGGGCCAGGTACTGGTGACAGAGGTACCGGGCCAGTTGCTGGAAGGAACGAGCACACTTCATCATAGAACAGGTGCTGGCTACAGAGGTACTGGGCCAGGTACTGGTGACAGAGGTACCGGGCCAGTTGCTGGGAGGAACGAGCACACTTCATCATAGAATAGGTGCTGGTGACAGAGGTACCGGGCCAGGTGTTGGGAGGAAGGAGCACACCCCATCATAAAACATATGCTGCAGACAGAGGTACCAGACCAGCAGGTGTACCAGCAACCATAGTTTCATTCAACCACCCGGCAAATATGTTCCCAGCGACATACCCCTGAACATAGCGAGTATAGATGTCCCCAGCGACATACCCCTGAACATAGCGAGTATAGATGTCCCCAGCGACATACCCCTGAACATAGCGAGTATAGATGTCCCCAGCGACATACCCCTGAACATAGCGAGTATAGATGTCCCCAGCGACATACCCCTGAACATAGCGAGTATAGATGTCCCCAGCGACATACCTCTGAACATAGCGAGTATAGATGTCCCCAGCGACATACCTCTGAACATAGCGAGTATAGATGTCCCCAGCGACATACCTCTGAACATAGCGAGTACAGATGTCCCCAGCGACATACCCCTGAACATAGCGAGTACAGATGTCCCCAGCGACATACCTCTGAACATAGCGAGTATAGATGTCCCCAGCGACATACCCCTGAACATAGCGAGTATAGATGTCCCCAGCGACATACCTCTGAACATAGCGAGTATAGATGTCCCCAGCGACATACCCCTGTACATAGCGAGTATAGATGTCCCCAGTGACATACCCCTGAACATAGCGAGTATAGATGTCCCCAGCGACATACCCCTGAACATAGCGAGTATAGATGTCCCCAGCGACATACCCCTGAACATAGCAAGTACAGATTGTAAGTGTTGTTATTAAATATGATTCATTTTGTTGGAGAGTATTTACTGTGTTATTTACTGTGTGTAGTCGTGTCGTGGTGTGGATACATGTTGTAACATTTTAGATAAATAACTACTCAGTGAAACCTAGACTCTGGCACATTTTCAACTTCTGAAGCTTGTTCATGCCTAGTGTGTCGACCAAAATCCCAGGTTCAGAAGAGTACTCCGCTACATCGGGATGAGGACAGCATGCAGTGTTTGTTTGACCAATGTTTGTGTCAAGCTTTATTTGTCCGTATTTGACTCCGTGTTTTTTCGCGTTCCGCCACTGAGGCCTCTGGATTGTGTCTACCTTCAGGTCAGCGTGACTTTTGCTAAACTGAGAATACAGGGTTGGGGAGGTATCGTGTAACCTCAGGAGGAAGGTGGCTTTCAGTCCAAGTAGGAAGGTCCTTGAGTATTGATAACCTGGGCTGAATTCTGGGGGTGCAGTTAACCGGAACGTTGAACACCATCATGGACTGGTTTCCCGCGGCTTAAGTCAGGCCCAGTCGCAGCAAGATGCAGCATAACAAATAGGATAACCGAATGAAAGCAAATATATTCTACAGAATAAAGTCTTTGATACCACCTGGTGAAGGAGTTATCAAATATAATCCTTACAGGAACTAGCAAACCGCAGAAAACAACACAAACACTGGAGCGAGTCGTAAGCCCAGCCAATCAGGCGCGACCAACTTACTTTATAAGAATCTTTCAATGTGACTAATCGATTTGGAGAGAATTATATATTTATATATTTAGTGGTGGGGGTGGGGGGTAGAAATGGGTTTGAATTGAGATTGAGAGAGAGCGAGAAAGAGAGAGTTGGATGGAAGAGGAGCGTAACGTAGTTGCTAGTGGCAGGACTCATAAATTAAACTAGCATTTTATTCGGATTAACGAACGCGCAAGATCGTACTGTATCCTATGGGAAGTAACACCGTTATAAAATACTTACTGAAGTCGGGTGCACTTGTTGGTAAAGCGCAAAGCACAATATAACACACTCCGCCTAAAAAAAAGCTCATGAAAAAACTGTCTATCTATGCCTCCTACATTCTTTATATCGCTACAAAGAGATAAGAATGATTGCATATCTCATGGAAGTGAGTCACCTAGCGCCTTCAGACTGTCGCCAGGTTAATGAAACGATATAACTTATTGATTAATTCACTCGTCGGATCCGTATGAAATATTGTGGCCCCGCATCAGCTGGTCCTATACACGACGATTATATCCAAACATTGCAGTAGCCGCTTTACTAGTCAATCTTATCAGTAAACAACGCTGTTACCGCCATAGGAGCATAGGCTCTCAACAAATACTCTCTAAATTTTCTGATCATTTGTCATCCGTTCCAACTAGGGGAGAGGAGACTGACGTCTGGTCAGGTGAAACATTATGATCAGACTTTGTTAAGAAGAGGCAGGTGAAACATGATGATCAGACTTTGTTAAGAAGAGGCAGGTGAAACATGATGATCAAGTTATGTTAGTCGGGGGCAGGTGAAACATGCTGATCAGGTTATGTTAGTCGGGGCAGGTGAAACATGATGATCAGGTTATGTTAGTCGGGGCCAGGTGAAACATGCTGATCAAGTTATGTTAGGAAGAGGCAGGTAAAACATGCTGATCAAGTTATGTTAGGAAGAGGCAGGTGAAACATGCTGATCAGCTTATGTTAGGAAGAGGCAGGTGAAACATGCTGATCAGGTTATGTTAGTCGGGCGCAGGTGAAACGTGATGATTAGGTTATGTTAGTCGGGGTCAGATGACTCGAAGAACTGGAAAGACATTTCTACATCTCCACGTGGTGCTCCTGTTTAACATGTTGCAACAGAGGAGACTGGCAAAGGGGAAGGGATCTAAGAGGGAAAACTAACTCTTACTAAAAAATTCCTGCTGAAGTCCGATGTGTCAGACCAAAAGGTGCAAATATCGCTTACAAGCTGTAATCTACGACGCAATTCATTCCATTTTCTGGACAAGATCCTGCTACTTGCAAAGCCCTTTTCAGGTCTTGATAGCGGCAGTTTGAGAATCAACGACGGGGCGATGTGTTAGTCCATCGTTGGCCCAAGTGTCATTTTGTACACACACCAGAACCGGCACTGCCGGCAACAATGGCGAAGGTCGCCAATCTCGTGAAACAATTCCCACTTTATTTATGAATTTATTTATTCATCGTTTCGCTACAACTGAAGCATAGGATCAACACAACAGCTGGACCAGTTATACGAAGCAAGTTTCCGACCATTTGCAGTGGCGTTTGCAAATCAGTTGGGTACTAGCGTTTTAATTGCTTCCCCCCCCCCTCCCGAACAGAGACGGCGTGGACTGGTGGTTAAGTGGCACAGCTCACAACCCGAAGGTGCTGGGTTCGCTCTCCAATCACAGCACCTGCCGTTTCCCCGGGAAAGCAACAGGTTAGAAAATGCAGGAGGAAGCAGATCCTAACATAAAGTGCATGCTGACAGGGCCGACAGGTACAAAATAGAAACGTAGTGCACCGCACACCGCCTTTGGGAATAGAGAAATAAAGCGAACGCAAAATTTATTTATTTTTAAAAACTTTTCCCGAACCAGTGGTGAGGCTTCCATGTAGGTATTGCTTTCGTATCTGAGTTCGATTTAATTTCTTACAAAATGCAATATAAAATGATTATGCTATCAGACATCTCACAAACGTATCAATTTTGTATCGTGTCAATTTTGTACAGTTGAAACGCACACTAATATAATGTTTGCATTAATTCAAAAAAGCGTACTGAAAAATAAGACTCCCCGCCAGCAAGGTATCGTATTTTAAAAGCGATACATCGGACGCTTACAGGCAACACGTATTACAAAGAAAGGACTTCAGATTTCTCCAAATGAAAAGAGTTCATACGCTAAATTCATTAGGGCCTGTAAGCAATTTAACAAGTGTTTACTGCGGGGAGGTAACCCTATGATCTTTTTATTTTGATTCCAGGAATTTTTAGTTTCATTTTCAAACATTTATTTACTCAAATAAAATGTCGTCTCCATCTGTATCGTTAGAGGGTGAATGTAATTGTGTTGTGGAAGATTTGGTATTCGTTAAATATTTTAGTACCATAGATTTCACAGATCGATTGAATATGATTTCGAATGGACAACCTACACCGTTGCTTCCAAATTTAAAAACGATAACAAAATAGTGTACTCGATATTTGAGAAATGAAAATTAGTTGGATGTATGGTTGCACAAAAATTATTGAAACTGTATTGTTGGCCATGCCTTCTGTTTTCTGGCAAGATGGATATTTGGAGCAAGTCTGGAGTTCCAGATTTAAATAATCTACACAACTTACAGAAACGGCACTCGCGAACACAGAGTCAAATTGTTTCTCTCATAGCTCTAAAACAGTTTTGGAAAACTAAAATAGAAACTAGAATATAACGCCACAGTTCCTGAATTGTATAAACCTGTTAATCTAATGGTGACCATTCCAGCTACATGTGACTCCAGTTAATGGTCATATTCCGCTTTGAAAATATTCAAGACCTATTTACGCAATTCTCAGAATGAAAATAGACTATCTGCACTTTCACTAAAATCTATTGAACAGACACTGGTTTCAAAATTGAAAACAAAACCTTCGTTTTACGACGATGTAATCGATTTATTTGCACAGAAAACCCGACGTATAGAACTTACATACAAGAAGTAGAATGTGGATAACTTTTTTAGTTCTAGACCTTGTTGTACAAATTGCTCAATTTGTTTTAGCTTTCTAAAACAACTACTTTCGCGATGGAACTCAACTGCTAAAATTGAAACCCCCAAACGTTGTGTAGGTAAAAAAAAAAACCCAGAACAAAATGCTATCAAGTCCATCAGTCTGCTACGCTACTGCTAGCTCTGATAACATCAGATGAGGTATTTTTAAAATTCTTGATTAGTCAGCTCAAAGAAACACTTTATGGTTCCCCAATCCCCATTGAGGTAAATGATATCCATTATAATAATTACTTTTGCTAAAACAATTATAATTTTAAATTATGAGATAAATATTATTGATACATCTGTTTTTAGAATGTGTTACCTAGATATTATAAGTAACAACAAACAACGGTACGATAAAATCGATATGGTTGTTGTGTTCCCTAAGATTGCTTACAGTTCTGAAAAGGTCACCCCTCGGCACTGCCCCAAACAAAATAAATATATATTTTTAGCACATAATTTGAGGTAGTGACGTCACAGAATAGTTCACTTTTTAAGTATTGGAAGAGTCAAACATTCTGTGAGAATAGACGAGAACTTGTGCATCCGCTTATTGCTGCTGTCTTAGCAATGACTGTCTTGTATCAGTCAACGCTGGTCCATGATAATTAGAGTAGTTTCCAGTTTTTACAGCCTTATCCATGTTATCAGACGATGTAATAACAACCATGTTATCTAACCCTAATCCTAACCCAATATATTGCCATAATCCTATTATGTGCCATAATTATTACCCTAAACCTGACCCTAAACCGAACTATAACCCTAGTCCTAAACCTAAACCTAACCCTAAACGTAAACCTAAATCTAACCCTAACCATAACCCTAACCTAACCATAAATCTAAACCTAACCCTAACCTAACCATACATCTAATCCTAACCCTAACCATACATCTAAACCTAACTCTTACCCTAACCTAACCATAAATCTAAACCTAACCCTAACCCTAACCTAACCATAAATCTAAACCTAACCCTAACCTAACCATAAATGTAAACCTAACCTAACCATAAATCTAAACCTAACCTTAACCTAACCATAAACGTAAACCTAAACCCTTACCATCGCAAAACTCTGTTCGCGGTGAATTAAGACACAAGTACCAATAACTATATATGGAAGTCTGACAAACATTCCCGACTACAACAGTTCCACTATTTATTTTCTTTTCTTTTATTCCTTTTTTTTTGTCAGCGTGTCAAATAACACGTTATTTAAACTCCGCTTCCCCTGCCTTTGATAGTCCCACTCAGTTCAGGCTATTTGGAGCTGAAATACATGGCTTTATTGTAGGGGAAACAGTGAAAACAACAATAGCACACTCAGATTAGGAGGTTTGCTCGTTAGTCTCGGACTGCGGCATAAATGGCGACATTTCCTCAAATAATCCAAACAATGAATGATTAGGTTGCCATCCCGGGGAACAAACCCAGTCTGATAGATTACAAAGGGAAGGAATTACTCATTTGGATCGTAGGGAATTTTTGCGATTGTGACAGTCATAATGGGAGATTCTCCACGCTGTTTGTTACATTTATGTCTAGAGTAGGGTTGAAAGCGATCAGTACCAGGGGCAAAGTAATGGTGGATAAGTGTATTCTGTAAATCACGCTGTCATAGTAGTGTTTTATAAAGCTAGTGTGCATAGTTCCTGGCTCTCGACGACATTTTTCTGGTAGAAGTTTGTGGGTGAGTGTGTGTGTGTGTGTGTGTGTGTGAGAGAGAGAGAGAGAGAGAGAGAGAGAGAGCATATGTGGTAAATGTGTGTAAACCCAGGTCACACACAGCAAATTGAGTCCACACCCAAGATGTGCTAACTTGGTTGTATAATCTTTCATTCACAACAACAACAAAAAACAAAAAATTAACCCAACAAAATTATTTAAGCCTCGGGTTTTTTCCCCATTTCACACAAAGCACGAACTCCAGCGATGAACCCAGGGATTTCCTGAAAAAAATTGACATCATGGACTGGGTGGTGTAGAAGTGTACATCGAGTGCAAGCTTTGGATTGCAATCCCGACATAGCGGGTTCGAAATCCCTTCGTGCCTAGTGCTGAAGGACTGTACTGCAAGGAGGAATGAGGTGCTAGTCCGGTCAGGCACAACATAATGACCAGGACGTCGTGTCAGGGTCAGGCACAACATAATGACCAGGACGTCGTGTCAGGGTCAGGCACAATATAATGACCAAGACCACTATTTCTCTTCCATGTAACGTTCCTTGGAAACATGATGTTTTCAAGACAGTCTGGCTGACGTGATGTCATCGACATGATCCCTGTAGTAGTGAGTGTCACGCAAATGAAGCCAAGCATAGCACAGCCGCCTGGAGGACCGTCCATCTTCATCACCACGCTGGGGATGTGAAGAAAGCTTCAACAATCCACCACTCAACGCCCTTTTCAGGGCGCACAAAAGACTAAACTTACTCATTGTGGGCATTCAAGTGGTGGGTTGTCGTAGTTTTGCTCACACCCCGAGCGTGCTGATGAAGGTGGACCCCTGTTCTCCAGGCGGATGTGCTATGCTTGACTTCATCTACGTAGCACTAACTACTACGGGGATCATGTCCATACCTCATCTTGTTAGCCAGGCTGTTATGAACACAGCCCGTTTCCAGAAAAGGCTTAGAGGAAGCCAAGGTGAGGATCTTCTCCAGTATGTTTTGCCTGACCCTGACTAGCATGTCTGATCAGTATGTTTTTGTCTGACGCTGACTAGCATGTCTGATCAGTATGTTTTTGTCTGACGCTGACTAGCATGTCTGATCAGTATGTTTTTGTCTGACGCTGACTAGCATGTCTGATCAGTATGTTTTGCCTGACTCTGACTAGCATGTCTGATCAGTTTGATTTGCCTGACCCTGACTAGCATATCTGATCAGTTTGTTTTGCATGACCAGACTTTACAGTCTTCCTTCTGTACTATAAAACTATCATGATAAAACATATTACAAACAAATACAAACCTCTCACAGGCAGACACACAACTGTTTAATTGGTGTGGGTCCATTGTACGAGATGATGTTTAAGAAAATAAAATTAATAAAATTGTGTAATATAATGATAAATAGTATAAAAATATAATGCAATTCTTCTGCTTCTTATTCTTCTTCTTCGTTCGTTCGTTCCCAATCTCCCACTACCAAACCCTGAATGGGCTTAAGTAGCAGAATGTAGTCCAGAGAACGGAATGCGTTGTGTCGTAGTTCACAGCTTGGCTGCGATATTTGCACCTTTCGGTCCAACACATCCGACTTCAGCAAGCATTTTTTTAGTACCGGGTTAGCATTCCCTCTTCGATCCCTTTTCTTTAGCCATCTGCCCTACTGCAGCGTGTTATCCTGGATCACCGCTTGGAGGTGTAAAAGGGTCTTGGCAGCTATGGTTCGCAGGCCCTGACGCTAGCAGTCAGCTATGGGTCGCTGACCACTGCAGCTCATGCGCTGCTCAGCATCTTGATCCCATATACTGAATTCAATATGAAATCACAGTTAGCATTAAAAGGTTATTCTAAAAATTATTTTGACTTACCGCCAAAAGAAGCAAACGTGCTTTCAGAAAGAAGGTCGACAGGGACATAACAATAACGCTCCCATTAAACATAGATGATGGGGAATACGTTGCTATAATAACGTTAGCTGCCCATCGCAAGTGATAATGGCGGTTTTGTCTTATTGATGTAGCTTGTGCTGTATTGGGATTGTAGTGAGGAGGAAGCTGAGCTGGCAATCAACCTCGCTCTCTGGTCTCGAATTACTTTGGGCCAGGGGCAAGATGATAAGTCAAGACAACTGGAGATAATTCAGGATGCAGGCACTCTAGTTCACCCTCTCCCCTCCCCTCCGCTATGAGACCACGAGTCGCTTGAAACCTGCGGGGCTCGTACACCCACCGTTTCCGTTTATCGCTTTTTTTTTCCTTTTTTTTTCACGTTATTCTTATTTCTCTATCCTCAAGGCCGTGTGCGTTGCACTACGGCTTATATTTTGCGCCTGTCGGCCCTGTGCATCCGACTTCGGCATGTCTTTTATATTAGGGTCTTGCGTCCTCCTGCATTTTCTAAAAGTTTGCTCTCCCGGGGGTAACGGCCGGTGCTGTGATGGGGATTAAATCCAGTACCACTAAAGAAACTGTACACTGGAAGAGTGAGACCAGTTCTCGAGTATGGCATTGTGGCATGGACAACAGCAGCAAAGGCGAACTTCGATAAAGTTAGCAAACTTCAAAACCAAGCCATGAGAGTTATAACAGGAGGCATGAAGTCAACGCCAATTGTAGAACTTGAAAAGATTACAAAACTGCAATCCATGACCGATAGAAGAGACTGCAGAGCCCAGCTGCAATCAGAGAAACTCCGAAGACTGACCGACCATCCAATGCACTAGAGACTAAACAATTTGGGAAATGGGAAACTAAAGCGGAGAAACTTTGCAGAAATAGCCAAAGCAAAGATGCACGAAGATCCCATAAACGCACTAACAACACCAAAGCCTATCCCTAATGTACGAAAACCTACCTGGAGGCAGGATATATTTCCAGAGGTGGTAGAAAATATACCAGGTATTGGAAACAAAAACTGCCAGACTGAAAAAAGGAGAGATACTACCCTAAGCTTTAAATCGAAAAGCTACCAAAGCATGGACTGGACCCATGCATACACCGACGGTTCTGTAACAAACACTACACAGAACGTAGGGGCAGGAGCATTCCTGAACCTACCAAATGGCAGACAAATAACACTGTCATTCGCTACTGGTAAGTACACAAGCAATTTCAGAGCGGAGGCAGAGGCACTGAGGGCGGCAGTGGAAGAAATGGTGATACATAAAGAAAATGAAAGCCATATAGTCCTGCTTACAGATGCTCTCGCCGTAGTCACAGCGCTAAAAAGCCAGAAAAACACTGAGCTCAATGACTTAAGAGCAGCACTCTGCAAACTGTGCCAGCAGTCCGCACCAAAAAGGGTAGTGGTACAGTGGGTCCCATCACACTGCAACATCCAAGGCAACGAGGAGGCAGACAGACTGGCAAAAGAAGGTGCAAGACTACCACAAACAGATACTAGTATGACGTACGAAGAGTCAAAACGGCTTATCAAAGCCAGATACATGAGCAAATGGGAAACCGAACATACTGGTTACACCAAAAACGATGCCTATTACCAGTTGAACCGAAGAGAGCAGGTCGTTGTCTTCAGACTTCGCACTGGCCACAATAGACTGACGTACCACCTATTCAACAAATTGAAGATAGGTGGTACCGACGAATGCCCGTGCGGTACCGGTAAAATGACCGCTGAACATCTGCTGCAGAACTGCCCGACATACGAGGATCAGAGAGAGCAGATGTGGCCATCACCAGTGGAACTGCAAGACAAGCTCAATGGCAGCGGCGACAGCCTCAGGATGACCACCGCTTTTTTCGAAAAAATAATGGTTACTGTCTGACTGCGTACGAAGAAGAAGAAGAAGAAGAAGAAATTCAGCACCTTCGGTTTGTGAGCCGTGTCACTTAACCACTAACTCACGCCGTCCCCGTTCATCGCTTTGAAAGGCGAGTGTTGAGACAAAAAGCAGAAATAAGATTATTTTCGTAAAATGTTCTTCACAAGATTATGTAGACTGTGGTCTTTGTTATCTTATATATGTTATATTATGTTATATTATGTTAGCACGACTAGGATGGGCCGGACAGGTAAAATAATCTCGTAATCGGTGAGGTTGTTGTGGCACACATGAAGACATCCTCACAACACCACGCCACCCTTCTCTGTCAGCGGCCGCTGCCTGTGCCCCTTCTGGTCGAAGATTGGTCCATTCTTTTATGTTGTCCTCCCACCTCTTTTTGGGACGCCTCTTCGTCGTCTGCCTTGCACCTTTCCGTGGAGGATCGTATTTGCAAGACCATTTGATCTCGATATGTGACCGTACCAAGCAAGTTTCCTTCTTTTGACAGTTGCCAAGAGGTCTTCAAAAGACCCTATTGCTGTTGTAATTCTATCTCGTATTTCCTCATTTGTAACTCGATCTTTGTACGTGACGTTTAAAAGTTCGGAAACATCTCATCTCCAAGGCGTGTATCCCTGGCTGAAGGTCAGCTGTAACTGTCCATGTCTCACAAGCATAGCGGAATATTGACATGATCAATGTACGCATTAATCTGATTTTCGTGCATAGTGCTAACCGTTTATCTTGCCAGATTTTGTTAAGCCGTGCTAGCGCCGCTTTTGTCTGTGCTATTCTGGCCAAAACCTCACATTTTGATCCCCACGTCCGCATGTCAGACGAGCGACTCCCAAAGAAGCTTCTCTACGGCGAGCTGAGAGAGGAATGGCACGAAAGAGGGCGCCCAAAGAAACGTTTTAAAGACGGTCTGAGGGACTCACTGAAACGTTGCCAGATAGACATCGACACCTGGGAATGTCTTGCGCAAAACGGATCTGACTGGAGAAGCGCAGTCAAAGCGGGTGTAGCTACCAGCGAAGACCACCGTGTTGTGAAAGCCCAGAGCAGACGCGAGACCCGGAAATCACGAGCAACGGGAACACCATCACCTTCTACAGACCTCGTGCGTCCGTTATGCAGCAGATGTTTTCGTGCCGCATTTGTCTGTTCAGCCACATGCGCACCCATACCTAGCAAGGAAATCTGTGACAAGGATGATGTCGGCGGTCCTCATCGACAACGATGGACAGCTAATATATTTTGTTGGGTTATATTATGTTATATTATGTTATGTGACATTATGTGTATGTTATATTATGTTATTTGATATTATGTGTATGTTATATTATGTGTATGTTATATTATGTTATGTGATATTATGTGTATGTTATATTATGTGTAAGTTATATTATGTGTATGTTATATTATGTTATATTATGTGTATGTTATATTATGTGTATGTTATATTATGTTATATTATGTGTATGTTATATTATGTTATGTTGCATTATGCTATGTTATGTTAATGTTATGTTATGTTATGTTATGTTGTGTTGTGTTGTTGTGTTGTGTTGTGGTGTGGTGTGGTGCGTTGCGTTGTGTTGTGTTGTGTTGTGTTGTGTTATGTTATATTATATTATATTATATTATGTTATATTATGTTATCTTATGTTATGTTATGTTATAATACGTTGTGCTATGTTATTTTCATCATTCTATGATGTATCATGCACGTATACGTAATTTCCCTTATCCCCTCTCCTCCGTCCTAAAAAAGCTATTAGGCATAAGGAATTTCTATTCACACTAGTGTGAGATAACTAATTACATCTATTTTCATGAGAATCCAAGATGTAGCGGTTAAATTATATCTAGGTTTCGTAGGGGCTCCCATAACAGTTCAAACTTCAGAGCCCCAAGACAGAATGTAGGTCCGCCACTGATTCTACCTACAGGGGAAGTTCGTTGAGAAAGATAATAAAACAAAACAATGGGCTAAGGCAGGGATCAATAAAGCCAGATTTGTTTTCAATATCTTCACTCACTTTTGAGTTTGAAGGAAATCAACATTAGACTGTTCAATATGAGGTGGTTAACTATTGGTGGTTACCTATTACATGGATGGATATCAACGAAAATTCATTTTAAAAAGCAAGAAGAAACAATGACCAAGAATAAGTAAAAGAAGAAGAACGTTTAACAGTGAGAAAAAAAAAAGAAGAAAGCACTAAAACTCAGAAGATACGATATTGAGGAATGTGCCGACTATAGCAATAGATAATAAGTGAAGATAAAGAAGAAGATGATGATGTCAAAAGAAGAAAAAGAAAAGAAGTAGTGATTTTAGTCACATAATAATAATGAGACGAGGAAACGGCGAAGAAGAAAAGGAAGTAGTAGCGTCTGAAAAGAGAAAAAAAGAAGACGATGAAGAAGAAAACAATGAACAACAGAAGATGAAGTAGTAGTTGTAGAAACAAAATTAAAAGTTGAAGTAGTATTAATATTAGTCGTATTAGTAGTATTTTAGTAGTAGTATTAGTAGTAGTTGTAGCAGTAGTAGTAGTATTAGCAGTAGTAGTAGCAGCAGTAGTAATAGTAGTAGTTGTAGCAGTGGTAGTAGTATTAGCAGCAGTAGTAATAGTAGTAGTAGAAGAAACAAAAGGAATAGTTGAAGTATCAGTGTCAGTAGCAGTGGTAGTATTATTATTCTAATTAGTAGCAGTGGTAGTATTATTATTCTAATTAGTAGCAGTGGTAGTATTATTATTCTAATTAGTAGCAGTGGTAGTATTATTATTCTAATTAGTAGCAGTGGTAGTATTATTATTTTAATTAGTAGCAGTGGTAGTATTATTATTCTAATTAGTAGCAGTGGTAGTATTATTATTCTAATTAGTAGCAGTGGTAGTATTATTATTCTAATTAGTAGCAGTGGTAGTATTATTATTCTAATTAGTAGCAGTGGTAGTATTATTATTCTAATTAGTAGCAGTGGTAGCATTATTATTCTAATTAGTAGCAGTAGTATAATAGTACTAGTATTATTAGTGGTATTAGTATTAATAGTAGTGTTAGTAATAATAGTAGTAGTAGTAGTAGTAGTAGAACCAATAGTAGTAGTAGCAGTATTAGTAGTAGTATCAGTAGTATTATTAGTAGTTGTAATAGTAGAACAGTATTTGTTGCATTATAATCAGAAGCATTAGTAGTAGTAGTAGTTTCAGAAGTAGTATAGTAGTAGTAATAGTAGTATTAGTAGTTCCAGTAGTAGTATAGTTGAAGTAGTAGTAGTAATAGTAGTAGTATTATTGGTAATTATAGTAATAGCAGTGTAGTAGTAGTAGCAGTAGTATAGTAGTAGTACTAGTAGTATTAGTAGTTGCAATAGTAGTATAATAGTAGTAGTATGGTAGTAGTAGTAGTAGTATAGTTGTAATAGTAGTAGTAGTAGTAGTAATAGTAAAAGTATAGTTGTAGTAGTAGTTGCAGTAGTAGTAGTAGTATAGTTGTAGTAGTAGTTGCAGTAGAAGTGGTAGTAGTAGCAGAAGTAGTGGTAGTAGTAGTGGAAGTGGTAGTAGTAGTAGTAGTAGTAGTTGTAGTGATAGTAGTAGTGGTAGTAGTAGTTGTAGTGGTAGTAGTAGTAGTTGTTGTTGTTGTAGTAGTGCTAGTAGTAGTAATAGTAGTGGTAGTAGTAGTAGTAGTTGTGGTCGTAGTGGTAGTAGTGGTAGTAGTAGTAGTAGTAGTTGTTGTTGTTGTTGTTAGATAAGAAGAAGTATATGAAAGAAGAAAAATAACGTAAATGACAGACGACGACGAAAGAGTGACCAGCACACACATAGATATCAATCATAGCGCGTACACAGAAATAACAGGACCATCCCTTTAACGGAAACATTATATCCTCGAACCTTTCCAGCAATGTAACTCAATCAAGCACACGGCAAAGCCCTCTCACTTCCTCATGGCTCGCACAAATCCCACGAACATGGCCTAGCCCTCACGATTTCAACAACAGCTGTGGATTTACACATGCCCTCAAAGCGAGTTGATGTCTCTTATGTTCTCTATATTTGATGCTTTCGTAAAGTGATTGTAATTAGTTTTCAGTCAATAAAATAAGTGCACGTATAGAATTGAACACACGTTGATCTTATTAGGAGTTGTACAGCTTGATTAAAGTATGGCTTTTCTTCTGTGAAGTGACTAGAGCTACGAAAATACACACGTGTGTCATTGTAACTGCGGTGAACACGTTTCAATTCAATAATGAAAACTATTCAAGCGCCGTGTTAACTATATCGCCCAACTTCTCAACACAAAATAGCAAATAGTTCCACAGACAGTTTTTGGCAGCCAAAGCTCAGAAGAGTTTTTGAAGAATGTTTTTATTTAACCGTGTTCTGTGAAGCTAAAGGTACATATATCCCAAATGAAGAATTAACCTTTGCGAATGATTATACCGGTTCGAGATTTCAACACTGTGAGTTTCTGTAACGAGTTTTCATCCGTTGTGTTTTAGCTTCTCCAATTCTGAGTCGAATATCCATTTACAGATTCGCGAACAGGAACGTATACGTCTGGGGAACGCTCTCTTGTCAGTTTGGGATGGACGGACTCGTTTGAATTCTGTGATGGGTAAGTATTCATAAGATTTGAGCTGTGGTTAATATAACTGAAGTATACACTACATATATAACATAGTATTTATGAATGACTATCTCACAGCAGTTAGTTTTCTTTTCATTTATCCGGTGAGCGTCGAGGGGAGTTTATGTTATATATTCTGCGCCAAGTGCCTTGCATCGGTCGGTGGTTTCCTATGTCGTTGCACATTTACTATGTCATCCATCCACCTGCCTCGTGGCCGGCCTCTTGATCTGTATCCACCATTGTCATCCATCAGTGAACATTGATAATGGTGTATTCTCATGAGATGACCGAACAAAATATGTTTTTACCTTGAAATATACTCTACATTGAAATATACAGAGCCTGGAAATATACTCGGTCTTGAAATATCTTGAAATATACTCTGCCTTGAAATATCTTGAAATATACTCTGCCTTGAAATATCTTGAAATATACTCTGCCTTAAAATATACTCTGCCCTGAAATGTACTATGCCTTGACGTATACTCTGCCTTGAAGTATACTCTGCACATGATGTAGTGCCAACCATATTTTGAATGTATTCGTTTCGCAATATATTTGTCCTGGTAACACCGATGACCTTCCTCAAAAACTTCAAGAGCAATCAAGATCAGGGGAAATATCCCGATCAAGACCAGAGCCCCATATCCTAGTTCATGCTAAAAAAAACAGGATGTGTCACGGTCGTCTAGCCAGCCAGATGGGGTTCGATAATATAATCCCCAAAGTAGTGGACCTACTGAGGAATGGCGCCATAACACTTCAGTCAGGAGGACCTAGGTCCATCTTCACCACTACATCTTGAGATGTATGAAGGGTCACTGTAACCTGCTACCAAAGAAATGTCGAGATACCTCAGCACGAGTAACTTCGAACAACACCAGCGACAGGCTTTCTGCCATGCGGAAAGATGTAGTTATTTGTTTCGATTAGGGCGATAAATCCATTCTCATGAGTGCATGAACACTTTTCCAGTTGCCCAGCTCGCAAGGCGCCTCCGTCAAAGTGTCTGTACGCTATTGTAGAGAAGGTTGTCTGTAGCAGTGTGTTGTTTTTGACATGATGATATTGCTAACTCAATACAAAGCATTAACAAACGGAGATTTGGTGGACATGGGATTGTGAGCTTGGTTCACAATAACAACGTACCAGGTTCGAATAACATCGTGCTCAGCTTGATATACTAGGCATATCGTGGGTATTTTCATGATGTGATCGCTTCGTTCAGTCGACCCAGCTGTAAACAGGTATTTGCCGCTATTCTCCTGACCCCAGTAAGACATTGATGCTATTCTCCATTTCCCTGTAAGACAGTGATGCCATTCTCCTGACCCAAGTAAGACAGTGATGCTATTCTCCTGACCCCAGTAAGACAGTGATGCTATTCTCCCTTTCCCTGTAAGACAGTGATGCTATTCTCATGTCCTCAGTAAGACAGTAATGCTATTCTCATGTCCTCAATAAGATAGTGATGCTATTCTCATGTCCTCAGTAAGACAGTGATGCTATTCTCATATCCTCAGTACGACAGTGGTGCTATTCTCCCATCTCCAGTACGGCAGTGATGCTATTACATCTATTCAGGTCAGGTCAGGTCAGGTTATCCCGTAACCGAGAAGGTCGTTGCTGCACACATGAAGACATCCTCACAACCCCACGCCAATCTTCTCTGTCAACGGCCGCTGCATGTGTCTAATTCTGGTCGGAGATTGGTCCATTCTTTTATGTTAACCTCCCACCTCGTTTTTGGCCGGCCTCTTCGTCGTCTGACTTGCACCTTTCCGTGGAGGAGTGTATTTACAAACCATTTGATTTCGATATGTGACCGTACCAAGCAAGATTCCTTCTTTTGACAGTTGCCAAGAGGTCTTCAAAAGACCCTTTTGCTTTTGTAATTCTATCTCGTATTTTCTCATTTGTAACTCGATCTTTGTACGTAACGTTTAAAAATCTTCGGAAACATCTCATCTCCAAGGCCTGTATCCTTCGCTGAAGGTCAGCTGTAACTGTCCTTGTCTCACAAGCATAGAGGAATATATTCACATATATTACCTCCCATTATTCATATAGATTTTTTCACTGTTTTCACTTGTTTTGGTTCTAATGATTGGTTCCCGATAAAGACGTTTATTCCGAAACGACAATTACATATATAACTTAACTTAAGTTAAAAACAATACAGTTAAATCCCTTTCGCACATCGCCCGTAATGTTGTGTTTTACTGAAGTCAGTGGCACAATTTCAAAATGTTGGAGGCTGATATTGGCGATGAAAATAAATTGTTTGAGTCAACCTGTGGCAAATACAATAAGCGAAGAAATGAGACGAAAACCGAAACTTTGAGGATCAACGTAGCACATAAGCAAAACAAAATAAGTGTAAATGATATTGCTCTTCAATAGCTCCATGAGGTCAAGTATTCGGGCAGTATACAACGTAGCACATAAGCAAATCAACATAAGTACAAATGATATTGCTCTTCAATAATCCCATGAGGTCAAGTATTCGGGCAGTATACAACGGAGCACATAAGCCAATCACCATAAGTGTAAATGATATTGCTCTTCAATAGTCCCATGAGGCCATGTATTCGGGCAGTATTTTTTCGTCAGACGATAGTCTAGACATGAAATCGAGACTAGGTGTCAGAAAGATGTCTGCGGTGACTTATCAACTATCACCACTGCCTAGCCACCCGAGCAGTAGTTTGGCAACAAAAACAACAGCTTATAAACAGTGAATGTATGCGGACTCTTTGCTACCAGTGCCAAATAAAGCTTCTGTCCATGGCGTGAGAGAACAGAATGTCAACTCGTGAAACGAAATGTTTGAGGAAGGTCATCAGTATTAACCAGGAAAGTAGAATGCGAAACGAAGACAATCAATGTATGGTCAGCATTTCGTCTTAAGCAGAGTACATTTCCAGGCACAAGAGAGGTTGGTTCCGTTATCTCAGGAGAATGCACCCTCATTAAATGCAACTGATGGCTTACATCACTTGTAGGAGACGTGTTCAAATGAAACCGGACCTAACTGCACCAAGGATGCGCATGATGACGTAACTTCAGGTGTAAACAGAACAAACCAACCGTCAGGTTTGTAAAATTTCATTATCCTCTAACTCATAATTTTCTCAGCAGACCGTTGAAAACATGGCAGGTGTGATACGGAATCCATCCAGAGTTGTTCAGCGAGCTGTGATTCTATTTTTTACAGCTGAAAGATGTCGACCAGTTGACATTCATCGCAGAATGCAGGCAGTGTATGGTGACAAAAGTGTGTCGAAGACAACAGTGAAAAACTGGACAACGTGGTTTAAAGAAGGGCGGGAGTTAACGAAAGATCTTCCGAGACCAGGTGAGGCGCAAATTGTTGCGACCTGAGAAGGAGTGGTATGACGTTCTCTCGGTTAAGTACCCTATGTTTTCCTTATATGTTGACATCCCCCATTTATATATTCTTTTCTTCTAAAAAAAGTTGAATTCAATGATAGGCTAGGTATCTCACCCAGTACAGATGAGGTTCAGAAAGTAATCAACTGAATGCCCAGCGGCAAAGCTCCCGGGTCAGATGCTATTCCTGCTGAGCTCTACATGGCAGGACTCTCCCTGCTGCTACACTAGCTAACAGACCTCTTTTGCTCAATTTGGGATACAGGTCATTTTCCGCAGGAACTGAAAAATGCCACCATTGCCCACATGTACTAGCACAATGGCAATAGTCGATCGAGTGATAACCACAGAGATGTCTCCCTCCTATCGATCACTAAAACAATTTTAGCTCCAGTTTTGCTAAACCCAACTCATCTCGAGCAGAAGGTACTTCCAGAGAGTAAATGTGGTTTCCGAGCTGGTCGTGGGACGGTTGACGTGATTTTTGCAGCTCGTCAAATCCAAGAGAAATGTCAGGAACAGCATCGTGATCTGTATACGACTTTTGTTGACCTGACAAAGGCCTTTGACACCGTCAATAGCGACGGACTCTGGAAAATCAATCCGAAATTCGGTTGTCTCGAAAAACTCATCACAGTTTTACGATGGCATGTCAGCCGGTGTACTGAACGATTTTGTTCTTACTCTGAACACCAAGAAAACAGAAGTAATGTTTCTACCTGCGCCCGGGAAGAGTTACCACGAACCAAATGAACCTTTACAAACACACACTAAAAGTGTCTTTGAAAAGTTTCTCAATTGATGTTGCTGACCGGGAGCTGCTAGCTCCGAACCGCTCAGCCTGGCTCACTGTCGGCACACATTGCACCGCTATGCAGACGACCATCACAGAGGCGCAGGAAAAGCGAGCTGCACGAAAAGAGAATGCAAGACTGCCCATCTACCAATGCTAATCACGTGTGCCCTACGAGTGGTAGAGTTTGTCACGCTCAGATCGGACTGTACAGTCATATGCAGTCCCATATAAATAAATATATATGACGCTGTCGCCATCTTCGCTTGCGATAAGCAATTAACTAACTCATTCTTCCCTTCTTCTATGATTCGCTAGTTCATCATTGTTGTTGTTCGTTGTCCCTGATGAAGATCCATTCGTCGTAACCTAGGTTTCGTTTGTGTTTTCGTCTCAGGCGGTGTCCGACAATACCTATTTATATATTTGTTTACTTTATTTTGTCTACTGTTGTTATCGTGGCATTGTTTTTGTTGGGGTAATGTTTGTGTTGTGATATTGCTATTGTGGCGCTTTTGTTGCGGCGTTGTTGTTCTGGTATAGTTGTTATTGCTGTTGTAACATTGTTTTTGTTGAGACGATGTAGATGGAGCGTTGTTGTTATGGTATTGTTCTTGTTGTTGTGGCATTGTTGCAGTTGTTATAGCCATGTGTTTTTTTTGGTATTTTTTTTAAAGAGAGGCTGTTGATGTGGCGTTGTTGTTGTTATTGGACCGTTGTTATTGTCGTTGTTGTAATATTTCTGTGGTGGCCATCCTACAGCGATCACTATTCTTAAAGCCAGACTACACGAACCTCCTGTTTGCAAGGCCACCGCTTGGAGGTGCAAAATGGTCTTGGTCACCCAGGTTCGCTAATCATGATGCATGAAACCATCTATTAGTGACTGGCTGCTGTCAGCTCATTCACTGCGCTGCGTATTGGGTACAGATTAATCTAATAAAGTAAATACACTGTTAAACTAATATTTTGCGCGGAGGTCGAGTAAGGGACATTTGCAAATATCTGATAAAGAGCCCAGATTATTAAACTGATAAGAATTATCGGAACCCAATATTTTTCTTTGTAGTCTACCGAGACGTAATCTATGTTTATTTTGGGTTATCGCATCGACGTCACTGTGTACTCGGCTCACAACTGTTTACCCATTCTGAAGAATGAAATAAAACTTCATCACTCTTTATTGACACTAGCCGTGTTCATTGACCGAGGTTTATCGGAAACACTTACTGAGAAGGGAGGAATAACGCTGCGCCGTCGCGCGCTCAAGGTGGGATAACAGAACGGATAACTTCAGCCACAGAATTTGTTGAAATTGTAAGTCACAGCAACGACAGCAGATATGGGCAGGACAACTATAAGGAAAACGCAGCTCATCAATATACTGGTAATACATAAGAAGGTAGCCTAGAGTTGCAGAGTTTTAAAACAGTTCTAGAGGAATGCGTTCCATGTAGGTAGTTAAACCCACCAAGCGTAAAACGCGGATAACTAAATTTGTAGTTAAACGTAGAAGAGCTAAAAATAAAGCATGAAAAAATATATAGAGGCAGGTAAATCAAAAGTAACATATTTGGACAAGCAAAACATAGCACAGAAAGTGAATAAAACAGTAAAAATAGTTCGAAAAAAAAAAACATCCTCTGACGGTCAAGACTGACAGTAAAAACTTCTTTTCTTATGTTATAAATAAACAAAGAACTTTGTTAAGCCCTATCATAGACAGCACAAGGACAACTAATAAGTGAGAATAGGGAGGCAGCTAATCTACCAAATCAGTACTTTGGCACAGTCTACACAAAAGGGACAGCTGCAAGATCCCAGAGCCTATAGATATTTTTTTTATAGAGACATGGATACAGCGGAATTTAGAACAATCTGTGTTGCAGAGAAACTGTTGTTTTTTTTTAAATTGGAGGGGTTGAAAGTGGATAAATGTCCAGGTCAAGATGGTATTTATCCTAAATTGCTGTTTGAAATTAAAGACCAACTAGCAAAACTATTGGCTATATTATGTTCTCAATCACTTACAAAGGGGATTGTTCCACGGGATTGGAAACATGCAGGAGTGATCCACTTACTAAAAAAAGGCAAAAAATCTGATCCAGCAAATTATAGATCGCTGAATTTAATGAGCCTATTCTGTAGTCAATAATCAAAGACAACATTGTTCCGGTAATGCATTTAGACAAGTTTAATAATCCTATTATAAGCTTGGCCTTCCTCAACTTTATGGTTTCACCAGTTGCATACTTATCACCTCTGCCCTGGTGTGGGATCACAGTGGGATCGCCCTGGCGCGATCATTGTTAACTCGGCCTGCGACCGAGCCTGTACAGTTGATTGTGTCTTCATGAGTGAATCTTGGGTGGTTGTCTCTTGGCGGAGCCCATCTCCTCTCCAAGCCGGTGCCGCCCAACATCTGCATCTACCCTGGAGGAACCCGTCTTCTCTCCAAGCCGGTGCGTTCCAACATCTGCATCTGACCTGGAGGAACCCGTCTCCTCTCCAAGCCCGTGCTGGCCAACATCTGCATCTGACCTGGAGGAGATCGTCTCCTCAGGCGAGCCATTGCCTTGTTTACCTACAGCCTCGCGGTCATAGTTTCCCAGTGTGCACCACTTGGAGGTGAGGTTGACTTGTGTGTTCACTTTATCGGCAGGCTATTCATTTCACTTTTCGCCCCTCAGAAGAAGAGCTAGCCGACCCCGACATCGCTGAGTTGCAATGCCGAACGCAAACACACCATTGCACACACATTGTATACTGGCGCAGGTAAAAACTATATGGGGAATCCCCTGCCTTATAAATAGAAACGAGACATCGAGACAGACACATTAGCAATACGAAACACGTGGAGATACCTGAACAGATAACACAGGCATGCTGTTGTTTAATGCCCACAATTAGTAAGTTTACTATTTTGTGCACCTTTAAACAGGAGTTAAGTGACGGATTGCAGTTGCTTTCCTCACATAGCAAGTATGATGAAGGTGGACCGTGGTCCTCCAGGCGGTTGTGCTATGCTTGGCTTTGACTGCGTCATGCACGCTGTTAAGGGAATCACCTCGATCCACATCTCGTCAGCCTTGAAAACAGCGTTTCCATGAAACTCTACATGAAAGTGAGAGATAGTAATCTTGGTCAGTATTTTGTTCCCGAGCCTGACGCGACGTCCTGGCTAGTAAGGGGGGGGGGGGGAGGGGGAGGATAAGAGTGGATATGTGATGCTCAGGTCTGTGTGTGTGAAAGCTGTTCCACACTTTGCTAGTGTTTCTGCAGTTGCACTACCTTCGATATTGCAGTGCCAGAGGATCCATTGAATGACCAACCTTAGGTTTTCTACTGAGAAACTTTGTTGTTTTAGCTGAGCTAATACTGACTAATCATTAGCCAGAGATAACATGAAGTGGATAGAGTTTCCAGAGATAATAAGAAGTGGATAGAGTTTCCAGAGATAATATAAAGTGGATAGAGTTTCCAGAGATAACTTGAAGTGGATAGAGTTTCCAGAGATAACATGAAGTGGATAGAGTTTCCAGAGATAACATGAAGTGGATAGAGTTTCCAGAGATAACATGAAGTGGATAGAGTTTCCAGAGATAACTTGAAGTGGATAGAGTTTCCAGAGATAACATGAAGTGGATAGAGTTTCCAGAGATAACTTGAAGTGGATAGAGTTTGTTGTCATTAAAGATGCCATCAGGGGTGATTGACTACAGTCAATTATGCCGTCTATTGACTAATGATCTCGGAAGAAACACACATGTATACACACACACACACACGCACGCATGCATGCACACACGAGCGGCGTTCAAATTAAACCGGGACTTATATTTTGCAAGAAAAAAATATTTTTTTTAAGTAATCAAAATGCCATTATATTAAGACGCATAAACCAGTGCGAAGATGTATGTGTGCATCTGTATGTACCTTTGCTAGGTTTGTGCGCTCTCAGAAGCCAGTCCAACCAAAGTGCAATGGAAGGGTCTCACCCTGATGGCGCATGTGAAAGTTTTGCAAGAGTGTGACTGTAGGACAGAGTCAAATGATAAGTGGGCCACCCAGCAGTAATAGGACACAAGTGGGCCACCCAGCAGTAATAGGACACAAGTGGGCCACCCAGCAGTAATAGGACACAAGTGGGCCACCCAGCAGTAATAGGACACAAGTGGGCCACCCAGCAGTAATAGGACACAAGTGGGCCACCCAGCAGTAATAGGACATAAGTGGGCCACCCAGCAGTAATAGGACACAAGTGGGCCACCCAGCAGTAATAGGACACAAGTGGGCCACCCAGCAGTAATAGGACACAAGTGGGCCACCCAGCAGTAATAGGACACAAGTGGGCCACCCAGCAGTAATAGGACACAAGTGGGCCACCCAGCAGTAATAGGACACAAGTGGGCCACCCAGCAGCAATAGGACACAAGTGGGCCGCCCAGCAGTAATAGGACACAAGTGGGCCACCCAGCAGTAATAGGACACAAGTGGGCCACCCAGAAGTAATAGGACAAAAGTGGGCCACCCAGCAGTAATAGGACAAAAGTGGGCCACCCAGCAGTAATAGGACACAAGTGAGCCACCCAGCAGTAATAGGACACAAGTGGGCCACCCAGCAGTAATAGAACACAAGTGGGCCTCCCAGCAGTAATATGACACAAGTGGGCCATCCAGCAGTAATAGGACACAAGTGGGCCACCCAGCAGTAATAGGACACAAGTGGGCCACCCAGCAGGATTAGGACACAAGTGGGCCACCCAGCAGTAATAGGACACAAGTGGGCCACCCAGCAGCAATAGGACACAAGTGGGCCACCCATCAGTAATAGGACATAAGTGGGCCACCCAGCAGTAATAGGACACAAGTGGGCCGCCCAGCAGTAATAGGACACAAGTGGGCCACCCAGCAGTAATAGGACACAACTGGGCCACCCAGCAGTAATAGGACACAAGTGGGCCACCCAGCAGTAATAGGACACAAGTGGGCCACCCAGCAGTAATAGGACACACGTGGGCCACCCAGCAGTAATAGGACACAAGTAGGCCACCCAGCAGGATTAGGACACAAGTGGGCCACCCAGCAGTAATAGGACACAAGTGGGCCACCCAGCAGTAATAGGACACAAGTGGGCCACCCATCAGTAATAGGACATAAGTGGGCCACCCAGCAGTAATAGGACACAATTGGGCCGCCCAGCAGTAATATGACACAAGTGGGCCACCCAGCAGTAATAGGACACAACTGGGCCACCCAGCAGTAATAGGACACAATTGGGCCACCCAGCAGTAATAGGACACAAGTGGGCCACCCAGCAGTAATAGGACACACGTGAGCCACCCAGCAGTAATAGAACACAAGTGAGCCACCCAGCAGTAATAGGACACAAGTGGGCCACCCAGCAGTAATAGGACACAAGTGGGCCACCCAGCAGTAATAGGACACAAGTGGGCCACCCAGCAGTAATAGGACACAAGTGGGCCACCCAGCAGTAATAGGACACTAGTGGGCCACCCAGCAGTAATAGGACACAAGTGGGCCACCCAGCAGTAATAGGACACAAGTGGGCCACCCAGCAGTAATAGGACACAGGTGGGCCACCCAGCAGTAATAGGACACAAGTGGGCCACCCAGCAGTAATAGGACACAAGTGCCCCTAACTCATAAAAGTAGTTCCATCACGCTATGACCTATTTAGGTAGAAATAAAACAGAAAGTCCTGGTTTGATTTGAACGCCACTCGTATAGTTTATGTAAGCATGTGAGCATTGGCGGGAGAATGAGAAAGGGGGGGGGGGGAGAAGTAAACTATATGTAAAGTAAAGAGCAGCTGTTTCAATAGTTTAGTATTAATGCGCTCAGCCTTTGAATGAAGCTGGTTTATAACTGAACAAAGAACGCATACAGCCTTCCTCTCGACATCACGCTTATCCATCAGGTTTATCGAACAAAGCAGTCACGCCCATTCTATTGATAACAAATTTATTGCTCAAGTAACGAAAAAAACACAGAAAGTATAGGTTATAAAAACATATGTTTCGTCTAGCATTCGTATCCATCATAATTGTCATGATCAGTGTTCTGCTTCCTGTGGAGCACAGGTCATCAACAAATAGATGCTTTGTTTTACTAGCCTGTGCTGGGAACTGAGACGCTAGTCCGGCCAGGCACAATGTGACGGTTAAAGGCGAGCTGGTTTCCCCCATTTGGCTCGGTCTCTCTCAGCAGAAAGGTATCATGTCTGTCGAGAGCATCGCACAAAGCACAGAACTCCGTAGCTCCAGCGATGAACTCAGGGTTCTCCGGAAAAAAATGGATTTGAACCGACCGTCCTAGCTCAAATTCGAACCCTGGCCGTTTGAACACGAGTCAAACGGTTTGACCACTTTGCCAAAGAGACCCCTAGGGGCAACATACTGACCAGGACGTCGTGTGAGGGTCAGGCGCAATATACTTCTTCTTTCGCTCGCTGGGAGTATGTCTACGTCTGCAAAGTTGTCTCTTGTATGATCCTCGCTGTCTTCTGCAGCTCACATATAGGTCCATATAGTTTCCCTTCCAGTGTTGTTTCTATTGACCAGTATGTCCGCCTCAGTGTCTCATACTCTGGACAGTCCTGAAATATATGCTCCGCAGTCTGGAGTGCCTGTCCACAGGTACACATACTTGAGCTGCCAATCCTAGTTCTGTATACATGTGGCTGAGGAGTCGGTTGTGTCCTGTTCTGATGCGCAGTATGACAATCTGCTCTTGCCTACTTATATTATGATAGTCATCTTGTATTTGTGTTAGTAGCTCTGTCGTTGAGTGAGGCGCAATATACTAACCAAGAACATATTTCTTTTTCATTTACCCTTCCGTGAAAACGCTGTTTTAAAGACAATCTGCATGAGGGACAGCCTGGGCTATTGGTTAAGGGACACGACTCACAACCCGAAGGTGCTGGGTTCGTTCCCCATCACAGCACCGGCCATTACATGGTTATACCTCCCTGCCAAAGTACAACATCAACGTTTCATTTGTTCCTGCTGTGAAAAAAAAAATTATGGTCGGATACTTTTTGAACACGTATCGTACATATACTTCCTTTGGAGCGAAAAGCCGAATTATCATATCAGCCAATGTTGCCTGAATGTATGAGTGACTCAGAGTGAGTGAATCATCAAGAGGGCAAGTTAATCGGTGTGTGGGTGAATGTGTTTCGGTAAGAGGCACTGTTCGATTATCTGGACGTGTTGTTCTAGAGGGAAATACGAAGGCAATTTGTGGTAATTAGTTTAGTTCAACTAGTATACACAATGTGACTCTAGAAAGGTTAAATTACTGTAATTGTTGTTGTTAATGCCACTCGTACTTGAGTTAGTTCCTCTTAGGGACTTTCTTCGGTGGTGGGCTTCAGTGGCTCTCCGCACATCACGAGGTGGACTTGATATATTGGATCGGCGTCCTCCTGAATATAGTGCAATGCGAGGTTCCTCAGTGATTTTCCGACTAAGGGGATCACTGGGCCAGTCCTCACCTCGGTAACTAGATTGTCAGGAAGTTGCCTGTTTCGATGAAGTGCTGCTAGGAAGCGAAAGAGGTCTTGATCAATATGTTTCAACTGGCCCTAATAGTCTGATCAGTATTTTTCATCTGACCATGACTTACATGATCTGATCAGTATGTTTCACCTGACCATGACTAATATGGTCCGATCAGTATTTTTCACCTGACCATGACTAACATGATCTGATCAGTATGTTTCACCTGACCATGACTAACAAAGTCTGATCAGTATTTTTCACCTGACCATGACTAACATGGTCCGATCAGTATTTTTCACCTGGCCATGACTAACATGATCTGATCAGTATGTTTCACCTGACCATGACTAACATGGTCTGATCAGTATGTTTCACCTGACCCTGACTAACATTGATCATTACGTTTCACCTGACCATGACTAACATGGTCTGATCAGTATGTTTTAGCTGACCCTGCCTAACATAGTCTGATCAGTATGTTTTACCTGACCCTGACTAACATTGATCAGTACGTTTCACCTGACCATGACTAACATAGTATGATCAGTACGTTTCACCTGACCCTGAGATTTTGTTGCTCTAGACATATCCATTCACTTTGTAATCGCTGGGGGACATGTTGAACGCTATGAAAACAACTCCAAAGAAATTATATATTTGCGTTAAAAATTATCATGATCGACTGAATGCTCTGAAACGAACAAGCTAGCCATCCACTGGACAGCCCATGCTCGAGACATAAACGACTGGAAACTGAACTAGACTGAACAAAAAAACGAAGTACTGCTCGAGCCTAGACCACTAAGCAGAGATATACAGCTACCGGTCACCACCCCGTGTAAATGTACAGGTTGACCAGGAGTCAGACAGTTGAGTGTGGAAGAAAGCAAAAAAGACAAAGTAAGTCCCTGATTGGGATCAAGACGCTGAGCAGCACATGAGCTGCAGTGGTCAGCGACCCATAGCTGACTGCTAGCGTCAGGGCCAGCGAACCAGAGCTGCCAAGACCCTTCTACACCTCCACGCGGTGATCCTGGATAATAGACTGCAGCAGGGCAGACTGAATCAGGAGAAGGGATCGAAGAGGGAATGCTAACCCGGTACTCAAAAAATGCTTGCAGTAGTCCGATGTGTTGGACCGAAAGGTAGAAATATTGCAGCCAAGCTGTAAACTACGACACAACGCATTCCGTTCTCTGGACTACATTCTGCTACTTAAGCTCTTTCAGGGTTTGGTAGTGGGAGATTGAGAACGAACGAAGAAGAAGTCCCTGGATTGATGACATCAAAGAATGGTCATGACATGATTTATCCACACTCGTTCGCAGGGCTCAGAATAGAGTACTAATGGAGGATTTTGTGTGTTGAAGTTTCAACAAACACAGATTTCGCCAAGTAACAAACGACGACGCCATTTTGATAATCGTCATTATCACACCCCCCCCCCCCCCCACCCCTATCCCCCCACCCCACACCCACCCCCATCCCCCACAGCCCTAGCTACGTGCGTTCACAAGGTCAAACTTCTGTAATTCTCTACAAATGTAGATACTTATTCAGGCATCGTATTTCAGAATGGCCCCAGCGTTGGATCCACGTTCGTGTTAGACAGTCATATCATTCGATTCATCTAATGCTGCGTGAAACAGACATAATGGAGCTGAGTTGAAATTCATGGCTCCATTTTGGGTGGGAGAATTTCTTTTAAAAGGGACCAGCACAACTACTTCTAAACATTTCCATGTTTAAGACAGACAATATAGTGCTTCTAAACAGTCTTGTATTTAGGAATGGTAATAAAGTAGTTCTAAATAGTACTTTGTTCAAAACAGACAGTACATTACTTCTGAACAGCAAAATGTTTAAGACAGTTATTTCAGTACGTCTTACAAAAAATTGGTTTAAGACAGACATTGAGACAGGCAAAAACAAAAACCCTCGTCTACATCAGCAGTTAAAAAAAAGTCGTATTCCGAGGTGTTTTTTTTTAGTACTTCTGAACAGCAAAGTATTCTAGACAGACAATTCAGTACTTCTCAACATTCATGTGTTTATGACAGACTGTACAGTACTTCTAGAAATGCATGGGTTGATGACAAAACGATGCAGTCCTTCTAAACATACATGTGTTTATGACAAAACAATACAGTCCTTCTAAACATCCATGTGTTCATGACAAAACGATACAGTCCTTCCAAACATCCATGTGTTTATGACAAAACAATACAGTCCTTCTAAACATCCACGTGTTTATGACAAAACGATACAGTCCTTCTAAACATCCATGTGTTTATGACAAAACGATACAGTCCTTCTAAACATCCATGTGTTTATGACAAAACGATACAGTCCTTCTAAACATCCATGTGTTTATGACAGACGATACAGTCCTTCTAAACATCCATGTGTTTATGACATACATTACAGTACTTCTAAACATCCATGTGTTTATGACAGACAGTACAGTACTTCTAAACATCCACGTGTTAAAATATGGACGATAGAGTACTTCTAAACATTCATGCATTTATGACAGACGATTCAGCGCTTTGAGACAGTCATCGCTGTAGTTCCAAACTGGCATATGTGTGCGACAGTTATTTTTTGTTCTCTTAAATAATTAGTGACTCCTAACGTTGCAACAATTGTGACATATGTAAATAAACGGTAATCATGCCCATATGAACGAAAAGTATTTTGAAACATCCACATAATCCTTCAATTTGTAATCTGTGCATTGTCGTGAACTAGAGAATCTTCTACCCTACAGGTGGCATAGCAAAATTATTTAAACACAGCTGAACGGGGCGTGGCCTCGTCATATACAGGCAAACCACACAATCATTGATGCATTTTTTTTTTTTTTTTTTTTTGCTTAGATGTTTGCCTCACTAGTTTCTACTGGCGGAGGCGCGCCATTTTCCACCCCAGACCGTAGTCCATTGGGCGATATCAGGACGCATAGACCAGTGCTTGGATGCATGTGTGCGTCTGTATGTACCTATGCTAGGTTTGTGCGCCCTCAGAAGCTAGCCCAACCAAAGTGCAATGGAAGTGTCTCACCACGAGGACGCGTGTGAAAGTTGTGCAAGAGTGTGACTGTGGGACAGAGTCAAATGAAACAGAGTGAGGTGAGAAGAGAGAGAAGGGGAAGAGTGGCCCCCAGGGGGAGCCTCCTCCAGGTTTTTCCTCTTTGATGCATTCAAAACATCCGGTACATAATCACGCCAGTAAGAACCTTTTTTGCACGATTATTGAGGTAATGTTTCGTGTTCTATACGCAGCTTGGACGTGAGCGAAAAATATAATATTGCGCTCATATGAAATTGCATAAATGGCACACAATCAATTGAGCCTTGATCCTGATTACTGATCGGGATATAAGAGCAGATAACTGAATCATAAATTTGGGGGAAACAATATCTTTTCTATATCTTTAGGTTAAGTATTATCATTATTTGCCATGCCTCGTGGCGTAGGTGTTTAGTTCTTTGCACTAGCTTCTGCCATTGGAACATTTTACCATTTTAGATGATGCTAGTTTTTTTAAATATTGTTTATCGTGCGAGCACTATTTCGCCGAGTGTTTTCTCTGTGTGAGTTGTTGTTTCGAATGCCCACAATGAGTAGGTTACTTTTATGTGCGCTTCGAAAAGGGCGTTAAGTGACGGGTTGAAGTAGATTTTCTCTCATCTCGAGCGTGCTGATGAAGGTGGACCGGGGTCCTCCAGGCGGTTGTGCTATGCTTGGCTTCATCTGCGTGTCGTTCACAACTACGGAGATCACGTTGAACCTGACTTTGTTAGCCATACTGTTGTCCTCGACAACAACCCGTTTCCAGGACGACTAACGAGGAGATCAGATGAGTGTCTTGGCCAGTATATTTCTCCTGACCCTGGCTAACATTTTCTGATGAGTGTGTTTTGCCTGACCAGATGTTAGCCTCTCACCGTCCCTCTCTGTGTGAGAAAAACCACAATAAGACCTATCACACTTACAGCATATCGTATTAGGCTATAAACACTTCTGCCTAGCCTCTAAATGGTAGAAGCCTCTCCACCATATGTTAAAATCTTGTTGAATTTTGGACGCAATGAATCTGCAAGGGCAGTCAAACTTTGCCAAGATTTGTCAGAGTGAATTCCTATTGACGGTTTCAAAGGCTTTGGTCAGATCGCTAAAAGCTGGCTGCAATTTTGTTCTTGACATCTTTATTGCAGTTAATATTCATGTTGGTGCACATATGTTAATATTCATGTTGGTGCACATATGTTAATATTCATGTTGGTGCACATATGTTAATATTCATGTTGGTGCACATATGTTAATATTCATGTTGGTGCACATATGTTAATATTCATGCTGGTGCACATATGTTAATATTCATGTTGGTGCACATATGTTAATATTCATGTTGGTGCACATATGTTAATATTCATGTTGGTGCACATATGTTAATATTCATGTTGGTGCACATATGTTAATATTCATGTTGGTGCACATATGTTAATATTCATGTTGGTGCACATATGTTAATATTCATGTTGGTGTACATATGTTAATGCACATGTTAATACACACACATTGTTGTTTTTGTTATTGTTGTTGTTATTATTATTGTTCTTGCTGTTATGAATGCCAACAATGAGTAAGATTACTCTTGCGTGCGCCCTGAAAAAAACGTTAAGTGGTTAGTTGCAGTAGCTTTCATAACATCCCGAGCGTGCTGATAAAGGTGGATCGGGGTACTCCAAGTAGTTGTTATATGCTTGTCTTCATCTGCGTTTCGCTTACTACTACGGAGATCACGTCGATTCTACAAATCGTTAGCTAAGACTGTCAAGAAGAACAGTCCGTTTCCAGGGAGGACTATGTAGAAGTCGAGGTGAGGGTCTTGACCAGTATATTTTGCCTGACCCTAACTGACATGTCTGATCAGCATGTTTTGCCTGACTAGACGTTAGTCTTCCTCCCTTTAAAGTAAAGTAACCTTTAACATTACTGCCGTAGGGGTGTGAGGTGTTAGCCATCTCACATTTAAAAGGCTTGGCAATATGAGGTCGGTAGTCATCTCCTCTCCCTCGTCGCTTTTACTTCCCGGACTGAACCGGAACCCATTTGAGGCTGGGTCGACACCGGTGCCGTTGCGGTCTGAAAAAAACATCGCTACTCGGCTCCTTTCCTTACACAAATATTAATACACAAATATTAATACACAAATCTTAATACACACATATTAATTCACAAATATTAATACACAAATATTAATACACAAATATTAATACACACATATTAATACACAAATATTATTACACAAATATTATTACACAAATATTATTACACAAATATTAATACACACATATTGATGCACACATGTTAATAATATATAGCTGTTAAACATACAGGTGAATATGCATTGTTAATACACGTGAATATGTATTGTTGATACACGTGAATATGCATTGTTGATACACGTGAATATGTATTGTTGATACACGTGAATATGTATTGTTGATACACGTGAATATGTATTGTTGATACACGTGAATATGTATTGTTGATACACGTGAATATGTATTGTTGATACACGTGAATATGTATTGTTGATACGCGTATGTTGACAGGCAACGTTGGAGGACTCGTTGGAAGACTCGGTGGTCTCGAGGTAAGGTGTTCGCTTCGGGTGCTTGAGATCGTGGGTTCAAATCACGATGGAGACCGGAATTTTGTCACATGGATCTTCCGGTAAATATTTTCACTGATCTCTTAGTAGTGAGATCAGACACCCGTGTTCAGAAACGCGCACGTTAAAAAATCACTTGGCAGTTGAAAATTGAAGAGAGTAGGTTTAACTGCTCAGACAAAATTCAGGTTAAAAATCTATTTAAATTATTCTAGGGATTCTCGCCCAACAGAGGATGTGTCGCAAAAATGGGACTGTGTGGCTATAACATCAGGTCTTGGTTATGTGGTTACAGAGGGGCATATATGGCGCCTAACAGGCTACGGGTCTATCTCGCTATAATTTTGCTTCCACCACCACCAGTCCCAAATATTTGCGATCGTATATTCCAGAGGCTACCAACCTAACGGTTGGTAATAGATAGATACTTGGATTGACCTGGCACGTCACCTGCAGATTTTCACCTGCCAAAAATTACGAAACAAAGGAGGTGATACATCCCCACAACGTCTAAGGACACAAGTGGACTGAAGATATGTAGACAGACAACGTTATCTACTTGACCACCAGGTTAACATCAGATGTGGGCTGAAAAACGTGAACTAAAACCAAATGGGCCATAAGGTTGTTCGTGGACATGTTTGACAGAGATATGAAACGGACCGCTGCCATACTGAGTATATGCCGTAAGATGTGAATAAAAGTACAGTCTATCCCATCGGGACTAGGGGATGGCTATTTTCATAGAGATAGGCAAATCACGACTACCAAACTAAGAGCATGTCGTAAAAGACAAGCATTGTACTCTAAGGCTTAATACTTTCCAACTCATGCCAACGCACATATACCACCATTCATGGAAGCTGTAGTCTAAATGGAAGCTCCTCCTACTCTGCTTACACAATTTCCTGGCATTTGGCCAGTTATACAAGATCAGAATAACATTAAAAATAGTCCAGATAACGAAAGAATAATTGCAGATCAATGTGAAAAATACAAAGGAAATGCATCTTAATTAATAACGCAAATAAAACACGCTATAAAGATTAGGAATCAGATAATTGAAGACGTTCTTCTTCTTCTTCTTCTGCGTACACAGTCAGACAGTAACCATTATTTTCTCGAAAAAAGCGGCGGTCATCCTGAGACTCTCGCCACTACCATAGAGCTTGTCTTGCAGTTCCACTGGCAATGGCCACATCTGCTCTCTCTGATCCTCGTATGTCGGGCAGTTCTGCAGCAGATGTTCAGTGGTCATTTTACCAGTACCGCACGGGCATTCGTCGGTACACCCTATCTTCAATTTGTTGAAGAGGTGGTACCTCAGTCTGTTGTGGCCAGTGCGAAGTCTGAAGACAACGACCTGCTCTCTTCGGTTCAACTGGTAATAGGCATCGTTTTTGGTGTAACCAGTATGTTCGGTTTCCCATTTGGACATGTACCTGGCTTTGATAAGCCGTTTTGACTCTTCGTACGTCATACTGGTATCTATTTGTGGTAGCCTTGCACCTTCTTTTGCCAGTCTGTCTGCCTCCTCGTTGCCTTGGATGTTGCAGTGTGACGGAACCCACTGTACCACTACCCTTTTTGGTGCGGACTGTTGGCACAGTTTGCAGAGTGCTGCTCTTAAGTCATTAAGCTTAGTGTTTTTCTGGCTTTTTAGTGCTGTGACTACTTCGAGAGCATCTGTCAGCAGGACTATATGGCTCTCATTTTCACTGTGTGTTACCATTTCTTCCACTGCCGCCCTCAGTGCCTCTGCCTCTGCTCTGAAATTGCTCGTGTACTTACCAGTAGCGAATGACATTGTTATTTTTCTGCCATTTGGTAGGTTCAGGAATGCTCCTGCCCCTCCGTTCTGTGTAGTGTTTGTTACAGAACCGTCGGTGTATGCATGGGTCCAGTCCATGCTTGGGTAGCTTTTCGTTATGAAGCTTAGGGTAGTGTCTCTCCTTTCTTTTTCACTCTGGCAGTTTTTGTTTGCAATACCTGGTATATTTTCTACCACCTCTGGAAATATATCCTGCCTCCAAGTAGGTTTTCGTACAGTAGTGATGGGTTTTGGTGTTGTTAGTGCGTTTATGGGATCTTCGTGCATCTTTGCTTTGGCTATTTCTGCAAAGTTTCTCCGCTTTAGTTTCCCAGTTCCCAAATTGTTTAGCCTCTGGTACATTGGATGGTCCGTCAGTCTTCGGAGTTTCTCTGACTGCAGCTGGGCTCTGCAGTCTCTTCTGTCGGTCATGGATTGCAGTTTTGTAATCTTTTCAAGTTCTACAATTGGCGTTGACTTCATGCCACCTGTTATAATTCTCATGGCTTGGTTTTGAAGTTTGTTAACTTTATCGAAGTTCGCCTTCGCTGCTGTTGTCCATGCCGCGATGCCATACTCGAGAACTGGTCTCACTCTTCCAGTGTACAGTTTCTTTAGTATGCCTTCGTCTGCTCCCCAGCTTGTGCCAGCAAGTTTCCTCATGATCGCCATTCTTTCTCTGGCTTTCATTCGGTTTCTCTCAATCTGACTTTTCCATGTCATGCGCCGATCAAATGTGACTCCCAGATAGGTTGGGTTGTCGTTTGGCTGCAGGATTTTGCCATTTAGGCTTAATTTGGTACTTTGGGGTTTTAATGAGAGCGAGAATATTGTGCACGTGGTTTTCTCCTCGTTTATTTTGACCAGCCATGAGTTCGCCCACTCTTCCAGCGATGTTAGGGCCGTTTGCATCCGATTTCTTGCTATGGTGAGATTCTTTTCAGAGGTCCACATAGCCAGATCGTCTGCAAACATTGAGCTATGGACTCTTCTTGGTATATTCTCTGTAATGTCGTTTATATATACCAGGAAGAGTGTGGGTGACAGTACTCCCCCTTGGGGTACTCCCTGCTCGAGTGTCACCTTTTTGCTCATCTGCCCTTGTACTTGGACTCTGGCCGTTCTTTGTTTGAGGTAGTGGTTGATCCACTTGTACATCTTCCCACAAACATCACTTCTCCTTAGCTTGACTCTAAGTCCATCCTTCCAGACTTTGTCAAATGCCTTTTCCAGATCCACCCAAACAGCTACTGTGTGTTTCTGTGCCTGGTAGGCATCTTCTATCTCCTGGGCTATGAGGATGACCTGGTCCTCAGTGGATCTGTGCTGTCTAAAGCCGGCTTGCTGTGGAATTAGTATTCGTTTTTCTTCCAGATGCCACATCAGTCTGGTGTTTATCATCCGTTCCATCAGCTTGCCGACACAGCTCAGTAGGCTTATGGGCCTGTATCCATTCGGATCTGTTTTGTCCTTTCCTGTTTTTGGTACTGGTACCAGTATTGCATCTTTCCATGCCTGGGGTACAATACCCCTTTTCCAGCTTTGGTTCAGGACTGATAGTAGTTTTTTCTTCGCTGTTTGGCCCAGCCCCATCAGCATTTCGTTTGTTATCCCGTCTTTTCCGGGAGATTTCCTTTTCTTAAGTGTTCTCATAGCCTCTTCCATTTCGCGCATTGTTAGTGTGGCCATCATGTGCTCTTCAGGAGCCGTATTTATGTTTTCGTGTCCCTTTAGCTCTTCGCTAATGTCTGTATGCTTTTCTGCAGGGACCTCGATGTGGTTTGCTCTGGCATAGTGATCGACAAAGGCGTTTGCGGCTTTCTTACCTGTGATCAAGTTCTCGCCCTGCTTGATAGTAATTTGTTTATTTGACGGGGTTTCGTCGTTCATGGCTCTGACTAGCTTCCATAGCTTGTTCCCTTCTTTGTCCAGGTTTAAACTTTCCGTTTTATTTTTCCAACTTTCTCTTGCTGTTTGCTTGAGAGTGTGTTTGTACTTCGCCGTGGCGGCTTTGAGGGCGATGTTTGCCTCCATGGATTTTTCACGCTCTGCCATGTTCCTAGCATTTGTTACTGCATCTTCCACTTTCTGCAACTCATCATTCCAGTAGGGCTTATAGTTTTTCCTAGCTCCTCTTGGGATGGTTTCAGTGGCGGCTTGCATTATTGCCTTGCTTAGGCTCTCTACCATGGGCTTCATTTTGGTGTTTCGTGTGTTGATGGTTTCACACAGCCCATCTGTCAGGATTGCAAAACTGTCCCAGTCGGCTCGTTTGTAATTCCAACGTGGGAGCGGTTTTGTTTCCTGTGGGCCTACTTCCATGTCAATGGTTAGCCTGATCGGCCTGTGGTCGCTACCTGCCAGTTGGTTTAGCACCTGGCGGTCTATTTTATAGTGTATGTCCTGTGTGGAGAAGGCCAAATCTGGAGTCGAGGTTGTATGCCATGTTCTTGAATAGAAGCTAGGGCTATCCTCCGGCCTATTGATTAGGGAGAGATTTGCATCTATCTCCCAATCTTCCACTTCGTCACCTCTGCTGTCTGTGTCAGAGTATCCCCATCTCTCCGAGTGGCTGTTGAAATCTCCAACTACTATGCAGTTGGAGTCTCGTACCTCCATACTCGAGAGCGATAGGTCTCTGTTTGGTGGTCCGTACAGATTGAAAATGCGGAGCTTCGTCTCTTGAGCCATTATGTCAACTCCTACAATTTCTGCTTGTCCGGTGTGATTGACAGGTACCGCGCTACTCGGTATGCTGTTTCTGGTCAGTATCAGGACCCCTCCTTTGTGGCCTTCTCTATCTAGACGGAAGGTCTGGTATCCTCTGATTGAGAATTTATGGTTATTGTTGAGGTGCGTTTCCTGGATACATGCCACGTCAATCTTACCTTCATGCAGGTGGTGTGTTAGGGAAAGTTTTTTGTTAATGACTCCCTCCGCATTCCACTGTAATATTTTGAGGGTCTTGAGGTTTTGGCCAATAGACGTTACCCCATAGCCATGTGCCTTGACTCCACGACACATGGGTGGGTGACCACCAGTAGTCAAGGGTGGGCCCCTTCGAGGCGTGGGGCCCGGCGCTATCGCTGCCTGGCGGGTCTCCTCAGGATGAGCGCCATGCGTTTTTCGAATAGGTTGTGCTGCCATCATACTGTGATTTACGTTGCACTGTTTTGTTAGGCTTGCGGCCCCGTGCATCCGATTTCAACAGGCGTTTCTGTAGGGATGCCCTCCTTAGCCTTTGGCTGTCCCCAACCTATCTGCAAGGCAGCAGTTGTTTACGATCGGAGTTTTCTCTCCTATGGAAGTTGTCTTACCAGACTATCGAGTCTTCACTACTCGTGTCTATAGGGTGCAATGATGATATGTGATATATGAGATGGACTGGTTTACCCGGAAGAGAGGCAGTCCAGTGTGTCTGTATCCCAGGATCGTCACGTCCTGCCAGAAACGTAGCATTTGCATGTGAGTGGGGTATCTCTTTTTCCCTTTATTTTCTTGGCTTCTATGCAGGGATGGTACGCCTAGCATTCCCCGCCACCTGGGGTGTTGACACAGTGGGGCAGGTGTGCAATGTCCGCTGGTCTGCATCTCTTCTGCGTCCAGCATGATAGTTATGGCTGATAACGTGCAGAGGTAGATATCGTAACCGGAGTGCATTTAGCCAGAGGACAAGCCTGGTAATGTCACAGAGATGTTGATCGCCTGGTGTGCGGACAACTCTCATGGTCAGTGGTTGAGTCTTGACAGTTCACAGTGTCGTGGCTGCTCTACTGTTTTCGACACCCCGACCAGGTTCTAAGTCTTTGGTTGGTGTTTTTTCGCACCCCATCGCCGTATAGGGTGAGTATCAAGCAGTTGTCCGCCCGCTTTGATTTGCGGGCGGCAAGGACCTCTTACTGTGGCTCTACCTGATAGGGCTGGGGCGCAAGCCCCAGGTCCCGAGCATGTAGGAGCCTCCCATTGCAGTGGTGCTGAGATTTTGGGCGGGATTGCGGCTTACAAGGGTTCGGCCGTAATCCCCCACATGGTAGCCTCGCGCCCTTGGCTTATCAGCCTGGTACGTGAACCAAAGTGTCTGCGGCTCCTCTCGATTTGAGCTGGTTTTCCGTAGCAACGCCCTGTCATTTGTAGGGTAAAACTGACCTGTCTTCAGATCTATTTCCAGCACCCGTTCACTATTTGGTCAGACGAATTTATTGAGGGCTTTTGTTTGTCAATGACCAGGTATTTGAAATCTGCGGTTTCTGCGGAGTTAAACACGATTTCCGTAGCGTTCTTTCATTTGAGTGTTTGAGAGCTGACTTGTCGTCCGTGAGTCTAATACCAGCGTACGTTCATTATTAGACCCAAACGGCAGTGCTCTCAATTTGTCAGTTGTTCTACAGTATTGGCGTGTTCAGTCAAATTAAGCCGCAGGTTCCACACCTGGTGGTGCCCTTCCGTCAATTCCCTTAGCGAGACAATCAAGTTTCTTAAAGGGTAGCCCCAAAAATTTTCGAGGGTCTAATTCCAGCACATGTTCTCTATTAGACCCCACGAAGGTGTACTTTTTGATAGTCATTCTGCAGTATTGGCGTGGTAAGTTAACTTAGGTCTCAGGCTCCACTCCTGATAGTGCTCTTCCGTCAATTCCTTTATTGAACACTGGATGCAGACAAAACCGAGCCACAGGGGACATAACCCCAGATTTCTGGGGGTCTAAGTCCAGCACCAGTTCCTTATTAGACTCCAGAAGAGTGGTCTCGGCATGTCAATCATTTCGGTGTTGGCCGTGTTGAGTCAAATTAAGCCGCAGGCTCCACTCCTGGTGGTGCCCTTCCGTCAATTCCTTTAAGTTTCAGCTTTGCAACCATACTTCCCCCGGAACCCAAACACTTTGGTTTCCCGGAAGCTGCCCGCAGAGTCATCGAAGCAACTCCTGCGGATCGCTAGTCGGCATCGTTTATGGTCAGAACTACGACGGTATCTGATCGTCTTCGCGCCTCTGACTTTCGTTCTTGATTAATGAAAACATTCTTGACAAATGCTTTCGCAGTAGCTCGTCTTGCGGCGATCCAAGAATTTCACCTCTAACGCCGCAATACGAATGCCCCCGTTTGTCCCTGTTAATCATACACTTTAAACCCTTTAACGAGGATCTATTGGAGGGCAAGTCTGTTGCCAGCAGCCGCGGTAATTCCAGCTCCAATAGCGTATATTAAAGTTGTTGCAGTTAAAAAGCTCGTAGTTGGATCTCAGGCGCAGGCGGGCGGTGCGGCTCGCGCCGGTTCACTGCCCGTTGTCTCCTGCCCTACCGTCTGCCGGCTCTCTCCCACGGGTGCTCTTCGCTGAGCGTCCTGGGTGGCCGGCGCGTTTACTTTGAAAAAATTAGAGTGTTCAAAGCAGGCCTCGGCTGCCTGAATAATGGTGCATGGAATAATGGAATAGGACCTCGGTTCTATTTTGTTGGTTTTCGGAACTGGAGGTAATGATTAACATGGACAAACGGGGGCATTCGTATTGCGGCGTTAGAGGTGAAATTCTTGGATCGCCGCAAGACGAGCTACTGCGAAAGCATTTGTCAAGAATGTTTTCATTAATCAAGAACGAAAGTCAGAGGCGCGAAGACGATCAGATACCGTCGTAGTTCTGACCATAAACGATGCCGACTAGCGATCCGCAGGAGTTGCTTCGATGACTCTGCGGGCAGCTTCCGGGAAACCAAAGTGTTTGGGTTCCGGGGGAAGTATGGTTGCAAAGCTGAAACTTAAAGGAATTGACGGAAGGGCACCACCAGGAGTGGAGCCTGCGGCTTAATTTGACTCAACACGGCCAACACTGAAATGATTGACATGCCGAGACCACTCTTCTGGAGTCTAATATGGAACTGGTGCTGGACTTAGACCCCCAGAAATCTGGGGTTATGTCCCCTGTGGCTCGGTTTTGTCTGCATCCAGTGTTTGATAAAGGAATTGACGGAAGAGCACTATCAGGAGTGGAGCCTGAGACCTAAGTTAACTCACCACGCCAATACTGCAGAATGACTATCAAAAAGTACACCTTAGTGGGGTCTAATAGAGAACATGTGCTGGAATTAGACTCTCGAAAATCTCTGGGGCTACCCTTTAAGAAACTTGATTGTCTCGCTAAGGGAATTGACGGAAGGGCACCACCAGGTGTGGAACCTGCGGCTTAATTTGACTGAACACGCCAATACTGTAGAACAACTGACAAATTGAGAGCACTGCCGTTTGGGTCTAATAATGAACGTACGCTGGTATTAGACTCACGGACGACAAGTCAGCTCAAATGAAAGAACGCTACGGAAATCGTGGTTAACTCCGCAGATTTCAAATACCTGGTCATTGACAAACAAAAGCCCTCAATAAATTCGTCTGACCAAATAGTGAACGGGTGCTGGAAATAGATCTGAAGACAGGTCAGTTTTACCCTACAAATGACAGGGCGTTGCTACGGAAAACCAGCTCAAATCGAGAGGAGCCGCAGACACTTTGGTTCACGTACCAGGCTGATAAGCCAAGGGCGCGAGGCTACCATGTGGGGGATTACGGCCGAACCCTTGAAAGCCGCAATCCCGCCCAAAATCTCAGCACCACTGCAATGGGAGGCTCCTACATGCTCGGGACCTGGGGCTTGCGCCCCAGCCCTATCAGGTAGAGCCACAGTAAGAGGTCCTTGCCGCCCGCAAATCAAAGCGGGCGGAAAACTGCTTGATACTCACCCTATACGGCGATGGGGTGCGAAAAAACACCAACCAAAGACTTAGAACCTGGTCGGGGTGTCGAAAACAGTAGAGCAGCCACCACACTGTGAACTGTCAAGACTCAACCACTGACCATGAGAGTTGTCCGCACACCAGGCGATCAACATCTCTGTGACATTACCAGGCTTGTCCTCTGGCTAAATGCACTCCGGTTACGATATCTACCTCTGTACGTTATCAGCCATAACTATCATGCTGGACGCAGAAGAGATGCAGACCAGCGGACATTGCACACCTGCCCCACTGTGTCAACACCCCAGGTGGCGGGGAATGCTAGGCGTACCATCCCTGCATAGAAGCCAAGAAAATAAAGGGAAAAAGAGATACCCCACTCACATGCAAATGCTACGTTTCTGGCAGGACGTGACGATCCTGGGATACAGACACACTGGACTGCCTCTCTTCCGGGTAAACCAGTCCATCTCATATATCACATATCATCATTGCACCCTATAGACACGAGTAGTGAAGACTCGATAGTCTGGTAAGACAACTTCCATAGGAGAGAAAACTCCGATCGTAAACAACTGCTGCCTTGCAGATAGGCTAGGGACAGCCAAAGGCTAAGGAGGGCATCCCTACAGAAACGCCTGTTGAAATCGGATGCACGGGGCCGCAAGCCTAACAAAACAGTGCAACGTAAATCACAGTATGATGGCAGCACAACCTATTCGAAAAACGTATGGCGCTCATCCTGAGGAGACCCGCCAGGCAGCGATAGCGCCGGGCCCCACGCCTCGAAGGGGCCCACCCTTGACTACTGGTGGTCACCCACCCATGTGTCGTGGAGTCAAGGCACATGGCTATGGGGAAACGACTATTGGCCAAAACTTCAAGACCCTCAGAATATTACAGTGGAATGCGGAGGGAGTCATTAACAAAAAACTTTCCCTAACACATCACCTGCATGAAGGTAAGATTGACGTGGCATGTATCCAGGAAACGCACCTCAACAATAACCATAAATTCTCAATCAGAGGATACCAGACTTTCCGTCTAGATAGAGAAGGCCACAAAGGAGGGGTCCTGATACTGACCAGAAACAGCATACCGAGTAGCGCGGTACCTGTCAATCACACCGGACAAGCAGAAATTGTAGGAGTTGACATAATGGCTCAAGAGACGAAGCTCCGCATTTTCAATCTGTACGGACCACCAAACAGAGACCTATCGCTCTCGAGTATGGAGGTCAGAGACTCCAACTGCATAGTGGTTGGAGATTTCAACAGCCACTCGGAGAGATGGGGATACTCTGACACAGACAGCAGAGGTGACGAAGTGGAAGATTGGGAGATAGATGCAAATCTCTCCCTAATCAATAGGCCGGAGGATAGCCCTAGCTTCTATTCAAGAACATGGCATACCACCTCGGCTCCAGATTTGGCCTTCTCCACACAGGACATACACTATAAAATAGACCGCCAGGTGCTAAACCAACTGGCAGGTAGCGACCACAGGCCGATCAGGCTAACCATTGACATGGAAGTAGGCCCACAGGAAACAAAACCGCTCCCACGTTGGAATTACAAACGAGCCGACTGGGACAGATTTGCAATCCTGACAGATGGGCTGTGTGAAACCATCAACACACGAAACACCAAAATGAAGCCCATGGTAGAGAGCCTAAGCAAGGCAATAATGCAAGCCGCCACTGAAACCATCCCAAGAGGAGCTAGGAAAAACTATAAGCCCTACTGGAATGATGAGTTACAGAAAGTGGAAGATGCAGTAACAAATGCTAGGAACATGGCAGAACGAGAAAAATCCGTGGAGGCAAACATCGCGCTCAAAGCCGCCGCGGCGAAGTACAAACACACTCTCAAGCAAACAGCAAGAGAAAGTTGGAAAAATAAAACGGAAAGTTTAAACCTGGACAAAGAAGGGAACAAGCTATGGAAGCTAGTCAGAGCCATGAACGACGAAACCCCGTCAAATAAACAAATTACTATCAAGCAAGGCGAGAACTTGATCACAGGTAAGAAAGCCGCAAACGCCTTTGTCGATCACTATGCCAGAGCAAACCACATCGAGGTCCCTGCAGATAAGCATACAGACATTAGCGAAGAGCTAAAGGGGCACGAAAACATAAATACGGCTCCTGAAGAGCACATGATGGCCAAACTAACAATGCGCGAAATGGAAGAGGCTATGAGAACACTAAAGAGAAGGAAATCTCCCGGAAAAGACGGGATAACAAACGAAATGCTGATGGGGCTGGGCCAAACAGCGAAGAAAAAACTACTATCAGTCCTGAACCAAAGCTGGAAAAGGGGTATTGTACCCCAGGCATGGAAAGATGCAATACTGGTACCAGTACCAAAAACAGGAAAGGACAAAACAGATCCGAATGGATACAGGCCCATAAGCCTACTGAGCTGTGTCGGCAAGCTGATGGAACGGATGATAAACACCAGACTGATGTGGCATCTGGAAGAAAAACGAATACTAATTCCACAGCAAGCCGGCTTTAGACAGCACAGATCCACTGAGGACCAGGTCATCCTCATAGCCCAAGAGATAGAAGATGCCTACCAGGCACAGAAACACACAGTAGCTGTTTGGGTGGATCTGGAAAAGGCATTTGACAAAGTCTGGAAGGATGGGCTTAGAGTCAAGCTAAGAAGAAGTGATGTTTGTGGGAAGATGTACAAGTGGATCAACCACTACCTCAAACAAAGAACGGCCAGAGTCCAAGTACAAGGGCAGATGAGCAAAAAGGTGACACTCGAGCAGGGAGTACCCCAAGGGGGAGTACTGTCACCCACACTCTTCCTGGTATATATAAACGATATTACAGAGAATATACCAAGAAGAGTCCATAGCTCAATGTTTGCAGACGATCTGGCTATGTGGACCTCTGAAAAGAATCTCACCATAGCAAGAAATCGGATGCAAACGGCCCTAACATCGCTGGAAGAGTGGGCGAACTCATGGCTGGTCAAAATAAACGAGGAGAAAACCACGTGCACAATATTCTCGCTCTCATTAAAACCCCAAAGTACCAAACTAAGCCTAAATGGCAAAATCCTGCAGCCAAACGACAACCCAACCTATCTGGGAGTCACATTTGATCGGCGCATGACATGGAAAAGTCAGATTGAGAGAAACCGAATGAAAGCCAGAGAAAGAATGGCGATCATGAGGAAACTTGCTGGCACAAGCTGGGGAGCAGACGAAGGCATACTAAAGAAACTGTACACTGGAAGAGTGAGACCAGTTCTCGAGTATGGCATCGCGGCATGGACAACAGCAGCGAAGGCGAACTTCGATAAAGTTAACAAACTTCAAAACCAAGCCATGAGAATCATAACAGGTGGCATGAAGTCAACGCCAATTGTAGAACTTGAAAAGATTACAAAACTGCAATCCATGACCGACAGAAGAGACTGCAGAGCCCAGCTGCAGTCAGAGAAACTCCGAAGACTGACGGACCATCCAATGTACCAGAGGCTAAACAATCTGGGAACTGGGAAACTAAAGCGGAGAAACTTTGCAGAAATAGCCAAAGCAAAGATGCACGAAGATCCCATAAACGCACTAACAACACCAAAACCCATCAATACTGTACGAAAACCTACTTGGAGGCAGGATATATTTCCAGAGGTGGTAGAAAATATACCAGGTATTGCAAACAAAAACTGCCAGACCGAAAAAGAAAGGAGAGACACTACCCTAAGCTTCATAATGAAAAGCTACTCAAGCATGTACTGGACCCATGCATACACCGACGGTTCTGTAACAAACACTACACAGAACGGAGGGGCAGGAGCATTCCTGAACCTACCAAATGGCAGAAAAATAACACTGTCATTCGCTACTGGTAAGTACACGAGCAATTTCAGAGCAGAGGCAGAGGCACTGAGGGCGGCAGTGGAAGAAATGGCAACACACAGTGAAAATGAGAGCCATATAGTCCTGCTGACAGATGCTCTCGAAGTAGTCACAGCGCTAAAAAGCCAGAAAAACACTGAGCTTAATGACTTAAGAGCAGCACTCTGCAAACTGTGCCAACAGTCCGCACCAAAAAGGGTAGTGGTACAGTGGGTTCCGTCACACTGCAACATCCAAGGCAACGATGAGGCAGACAGACTGGCAAAAGAAGGTGCAAGGCTACCACAAATAGATACCAGTATGACGTACGAAGAGTCAAAACGGCTTATCAAAGCCAGGTACATGTCCAAATGGGAAACCGAACATACTGGTTACACCAAAAACGATGCCTATTACCAGTTGAACCGAAGAGAGCAGGTCGTTGTCTTCAGACTTCGCACTGGCCACAACAGACTGAGGTACCACCTCTTCAACAAATTGAAGATAGGGTGTACCGACGAATGCCCGTGCGGTACTGGTAAAATGACCACTGAACATCTGCTGCAGAACTGCCCGACATACGAGGATCAGAGAGAGCAGATGTGGCCATTGCCAGTGGAACTGCAAGACAAGCTCTATGGTAGTGGCGAGAGTCTCAGGATGACCGCCGCTTTTTTCGAAAAAATAATGGTTACTGTCTGACTGTGTACGCAGAAGAAGAAGAAGAAGAACGCCGCAATACGAATGCCCCCGTTTGTCCCTGTTAATCATTACCTCCAGTTCCGAAAACCAACAAAATAGAACCGAGGTCCTATTCCATTATTCCATGCACCATTATTCAGGCAGCCGAGGCCTGCTTTGAACACTCTAATTTTTTCAAAGTAAACGCGCCGGCCACCCAGGACGCTCAGCGAAGAGCACCTGTGGGAGAGAGCCGGCGGACGGTAGGGCAGGAGACAACGGGCAGTGAACCGGCGCGAGCCGGACCGCCCGCCTGCGCCTGAGATCCAACTACGAGCTTTTTAACTGCAACAACTTTAATATACGCTATTGGAGCTGGAATTACCGCGGCTGCTGGCACCAGACTTGCCCTCCAATAGATCCTCGTTAAAGGGTTTAAAGTGTACTCATTCCAATTACGGGGCCTCGAAAGAGTCCCGTATTGTTATTTTTCGTCACTACCTCCCCGTGCCGGGAGTGGGTAAGTTGCGCGCCTGCTGCCTTCCTTGGATGTGGTAGCCGTTTCTCATGCTCCCTCTCCGGAATCGAACCCTGATTCCCCGTTACCCGTTACAAACATGGTAGGCATGTCACGTACCATCGACATTTGATAGGGCAGACATTTGAAAGATGCGTCGCCGGCACATGAGGCCATGCGATCAGCACAAAGTTATCCAGAGTCACCAGTGGGGACGCCGCAACCCCGCGAGGGGAAACGACGATTGGTTTTGAACTAATAAAAGCGCTCTTTCCGCGAGGGTCGGAGCTTGGTAAGCATGTATTAGCTCTAGAATTGCCACAGTTATCCAAGTAGGATCGTGTCATCTAAGGAACCTCGACTGATTTAATGAGCCATTCGCGGTTTCACCGTGAGACAGTGTGAACTTAGACATGCATGGCTTAATCTTTGAGACAAGCATATGACTACTGGCAGGATCAACCAGATATCTGTCGGAGACGTACGCCTGCGCACACCGGTCGGCGGAGGAAGGGTGTGTAAAAAGCCTCACTGGGACGGCCGCAGGGACCGACTGACGGGACGGACGGACGGTTGTTTCACCCGTCCCTCACTCCGTCGACCTAGGACCGCCTTACAGGGGCCTCCCACACGCACCAGACGACCGACCGACCGGGCTCGCTCGAGGAGGGATGGCAGCGCTCTGTGCAGAACGGATCCCAACGACCTCGGCGATGAATTTCACTGGGACTAGAGACAATTTGGCCTGCCGGCCTGCCCTTCTCCGTAGGGAGAACGCAGGGCCTCGAGGCAACGATTCCTGCTTTCCATTTGCCGGTCACAAGCTCTTTGCGAGAGTCGGACCACCAGCGAGACGTACTGTCGAGCTCTGCTATAAGCCTTAGATAAATCACCACGGACGGACCACGTTTCCTGATACGGACCAGACTAGCACACCTCGGTGGAGGAGCCACTACCACAAACCGCACCCAATTCGCACTACGGGGAAAGGCAGGCGAGCGTTTTCCGCAAGCCAGCGCTATCGCTCCGCCTGGCGGGACTGAGATCGCTTTACGAACACTGGTTGAAATTGAGTCGCTGCGGCGAGACGTTCAACTTTTGATAGTTTCAACCAGGGAAATCGGAGCTATTCACTTCTCTGTGGATACTTATATCAGGCACGGAACATTGCTTCTAGAGCCTTCTTTCAAACAAGAAACACTATTATATTTAGGGTCATGCGAAATTATCCTGAAAGCAAAGAAGAAGAACACAACACTGTAGACTTCTACCAATTATTGAACTGCCCTATTTATTATTTTTTAAATATCGGTTTTAAGTTTCAATGCATTCTACATTATTATTATTATTTATTATTACTGATATATATATACATATTGGGGATATTTATGGATGAGGGCAGCTTTAGAGGCGGAAGAGATGGATGAGGGCAACTTTAGAGGGGGAAGAGATGAATGAGGACAGCTTTAGAGGCAGAGGACATGGAAGGGGAGTAGGTGGATTGCGGATGAGATGGATGAGGGCAGCTTCAGAGGCGTAAGAGATGGATGAGGGCAGCTTTAGAGGGGGAAGAGATGGGTGGTGAGTAGGTGGATTGCGGAAGAGATGGATGAGGGCAGCTTTAGAGGCGGAAGAGATGGATGAGGGCAGCTTTAGATTGGTAAGAGATGGATGAGGGCAGCTTTAGAGGCGGAAGACATAGAAGGGGAGTAGGTGGATTACGGATGAGATGGATGAGGGCAGCTTTAGAGGGGGAAGAGATGGATGAGGGCAGCTTTAGGGGGGAAAGAGATGAATGAGGACAGCTTTAGAGGCAGAAGACATGGAAGGGGAGTAGGTGGATTGCGGATGAGATGGATGAGGGCAGCTTTAGAGGGGTAAGAGATGGATGAGAGCAGCTTTAGAGGGGTAAGAGATGGATGAGGGCAGCTTTAGAGGTGGAAGAGATGGGTGGGGAGTAGGTGGATTGCGGAAGAGATGGATGAGGGCAGCTTTAGAGGGGTAAGAGATGGATGAGGGCAGCTTTAGAGGTGGAAGAGATGGGTGGGGAGTAGGTGGATTGCGGAAGAGATGGATGAGGGCAGCTTTAGAGGCGGAAGAGATGGATGAGGAGTAGGTGGAAGAGATGGATGGAGGGTTCGGTGGGTTGATGGAGAAGAGTCTGATAGGAGGAGTTTGAAGGAGAGAAAACATTGGTCAGCAAATGGGTTTGGTGACTTTTATTACTATCCCGGGTAGCGCCGGAAAATAGTTAGATACGTGCCTATATGTGTTTTTAAACATGTTGCCCATCGGTTTAAAAAAAAACAACATTCCGTTACATAATTAATCTGTTTTTCCTCACTTTGTTTACACAGATGTCAGTGTTGCAAACTAAGCTGGCGTTTTCTTAACTGATAACCGATGTGCAATAAATTTTACATAATTTAGAAGATAATTTAATGCGGTGTCTAACAAGCTAATTAATTATAACGGCTCTGGTTCTATGGAGCAAGAGAAACACTAAGACGGTGTTAATGAGGTATGGATTGAAAACATTGGTCCATACAGATGATGAGAGAATGTGTTGTACATTTCTCTTAATTAAACACAGAATACAGTTGTGCACTCGATCTACATGTGCGGATGCTGCAGTGTATAAAATCATGTCTTCTACTCTATTTACTTTATGTGCTGAATAAACTGTGTGGGAACAACAAGCGACGAAGACAGAATGTCAGTTTTATTGTGGAAATCTTCTTCTTCTTCTTTTTCTTCCTTCCTTCCTTCCTTCCTTCCTTCCTTCCCTCCTTTCCTTCCCTCCCTCCCTCCCTTCCTCCCTCCTTCCTTCCTTCCTTCCTGTCTGTCTGTCTGTCTGTCTTCCTTTCCTTTCCTTCCCTTCCCTCCCCTCCCCATCCCATCCCATCCCACCCCACCCCGCCCAATCGCCCAATCCAACATCCAACATTCACAATCAACATTCACATTCACATCACATCACCTTCTTGCTTCTTTGCTTCTTGCTTCTTTGCTTCTTTGCTTCTTTGCTTCTTGCTTCGTTGCTTCTTGCTTCTTGCTGCTTTGCTTCTTTGCTTCTTGCTTCTTTGCTTCTTGCTTCTTTGCTTCTTTGCTTTTTTGCCTCTTGCTTCTTGCTTCTTTGCTTCTTGCTTCTTTGCTTCTTGCTTCTTTGCTTCTTTGCTTCTTTGCTTCTTTGCTTCTTGCTTCTTTGCTTCTTTGCCTCTTGCTTCTTGCTTCTTTGCTTCTTGCTTCTTGCTTCTTTGCTTCTTTGCTTCTTTTGCTTCTTTGCTTCTTTGCTTCTTTGCCTCTTGCTTCTTGCTTCTTTGCTTCTTGCTTCTTTGCTTCTTGCTTCTTTGCTTCTTGCTTCTTTGCCTCTTGCTTCTTGATTCTTTGCTTCTTGCTTCTTTGCTTCTTTGCTTCTTTGCTTCTTGCTTCTTTGCTTCTTTGCTTTCTTTGCTTTCTTTCTTCTTCTTTCTTTCTTCTTCTTTCTTTCTTCTTCTTTCTTTCTTCTTTCTTTCTTTCTTTCTTCTTTTTTTCTTTCTTCTTCTTTCTTTCTCTCTTCTTCTTTCTTTCTTCTTCTGTCTTTCTTTCTTCTTCTTTCTTTCTTCTACTACTACTAGTTCTACTACTTCTTTTCTACTTCGTACGCTCTGAGACGTCAACTTGAATTTATTCGAAGAAGGCAGCTGTCATTTTGAGGCTGTCGACACTGCCATAGAGCTTGTCTAGTGTTGCCACTGGTGATGGCCACATGTGCTTTCTCTGGTCCTCGTACATTTTTTAGAGCCTCAATTTTTTTTAGCCTCAATTTTTTTAGAATCTCTAGTTTTCTAAAGGGTCAAGTTTTTTTAAAGAACATCCAAGTTTTGTTAGAGCGTCAAGTTTTGTTAGAGCATCAAGTTTTGTTAGAGCATAACGTTTTGTTAGAGCATCAAGTTTTGTTAGAGCGTCAAGTTTTGTTGGGAAATATATGTGGTTCGTTAAAAGGGAAATAAATAAACTGACGGAAAGTTTGAAGAACATCACGAAGAACACGAGCTAATGTGACCAGAGAGGACGGCTTCAGTGCAAGAGAAAGACATAGAACAGTGTAAATGAAACATTACAGAGGTATGGATTGAAGATACCAACGTCCACACAAATGGCTCACGAATGAAGATTATACCTGCATTACTTGTATGTTGTTGTTGTTGTTGTTAACTAGGTTTGCCATTATGTTCGATCTTTCTCAGGCAATGCCACGTTGCGGCTGTTTTGTAGCAACGCGATTGGAGATATACGATGTAGCTTCAAAAAGTTTCCGGAATTAGTGGATTGAATAGAAAAAACTTACAATAGAATTATCTACACTACATTTCCTTCAAAGTAGTTCCCTTCGGCAGCTACACACTTTTGCCAACGTGCATACAGCTGCTGGAAACATTCGTGGAACCCATTCTTTGACACCTCTCTCAGCTGCTGGAAACATTCGTGGAACCCATTCTTTGACACCTCTCTCAGCTGCTGGAAACATTCGTGGAACCCATTCTTTGACACTTCTCTCAGCTGCTGGAAACATTCGTGGAACCCATTCTTTGACACCTCTCTCAGCTGCTGGAAACATTCGTGGAACCCATTCTTTGACACCTCTCTCAGCTGCTGGAAACATTCGTGGAACCCATTCTTTGACACCTCTCTCAGCTGCTGGAAACATTCGTGGAACCCATTATTTGACACTTCTCTCAGCTGCTGGAAACATTCGTGGAACCCATTCTTTGACACCTCTCTCAGCTGCTGAAAACATTCGTGGAACCCATTCTTTGACACCTCTCTCAGCTGCTGGAAACATTCGTGGAACCCATTCTTGGACACCTCTCTCAGCTGCTGGAAACATTCGTGGAACCCATTATTTGACACTTCTCTCAGCTGCTGGAAACATTCGTGGAACCCATTCTTTGACACCTCTCTCAGCTGCTGGAAACATTCGTGGAACCCATTCTTTGACACCTCTCTCAGCTGCTGGAAACATTCGTGGAACCCATTCTTGGACACCTCTCTCAGCTGCTGGAAACATTCGTGGAACCCATTCTTTGACACCTCTCTCAGCTGCTGGAAACATTCGTGGAACCCATTTTTGGACACCTCTCTCAGCTGCTGGAAACATTCGTGGAACCCATTCTTGGACACCTCTCTCAGCTGCTGGAAACATTCGTGGAACCCATTCTTGGACACCTCTCTCAGCTGCTGGAAGCATTCGTGGAACCCATTCTTGGACACCTCTTTCAGCTGCTGGAAACATTCGTGGAACCCATTCTTGGACACCTCTCTCAGCTGCTGGAAACATTCGTGGAACCCATTCTTTGACACCTCTCTCAGCTGCTGGAAACATTCGTGGAACCCATTCTTTGACACCTCTCTCAGCTGCTGGAAACATTCGTGGAACCCATTCTTTGACACCTCTCTCAGCTGCTGGAAAAATTCGTGGAACCCATTCTTTGACACCTCTCTCAGCTGCTGGAAACATTCGTGGAACCCATTCTTTGACACCTCTCTCAGCTGCTGGAAACATTCGTGGAACCCATTCTTTGACACCTCTCTCAGCTGCTGGAAACATTCGTGGAACCCATTCTTGGACACCTCTCTCAGCTGCTGGAAACATTCGTGGAACCCATTCTTGGACACCTCTCTCAGCTGCTGGAAACATTCGTGGAACCCATTCTTTGACACCTCTCTCAGCTGCTGGAAACATTCGTGGAACCCATTCTTTGACACCTCTCTCAGCTGCTGGAAACATTCGTGGAACCCATTCTTGGACACCTCTCTCAGCTGCTGGAAACATTCGTGGAACCCATTCTTGGACACCTCTCTCAGCTGCTGGAAACATTCGTGGAACCCATTCTTTGACACCTCTCTCAGCTATCTTCTCTCGTTGGTGATAACGTCCTCAGCATCCTTGAATCGCCGTCCTTTCAGTACCGGTTTCAGTCTATGGAACAAGAAAAAATCAGCCGGTGGATGTTCCAAGGTAATCACATTGTGCTTAGGCCAGGTACTGCTTCACCAGTAGAGATCGAAGTGCTGGCGCACTGCCATGCAGCATAATCCGATTGTTTGTTCTCCTTTGTTCTTGTCGTTTTCTTCTGATTGCATCTCTTTGACGACGAAGGATATCAACGTACATTTCCATGTTAACCGTTCGGCCTTCAGGAATGAAATCATGGTAGACAATAACTGGGATTCAGCAAAACAAAACTTCCAACATAACTTGACTTCTCGAGCAAACAACTGAATTTGACTTTTGTACGTTGTTCAATCAAGGACATGTTCAAACTCCGACGATGCAACGTGCACAACACACAAACAAAATTATGTGACTTCTGTTCGAGAGTATTAATCATGTCATTTCGTCAAGTTCCCTACCAATACATATATTCTTCATAATACCATCTTTCATTCCAACACGAATCGACTATTTCGGGGAACGTTTTGAAATTACCTCGTGTAAGGCGTTAGTGCCAGACAATAACTTTACTCTGTAATTGACGAGTCATGGGCAAGCGAGCAGCACACGTTGCATTGTCTCATATGGATGGGTGCAGTTGAGACAAGTCTGATGTGTTCTGTCCTAAGATTATGCCGTGTTCCCAACCTTGCGGTCTGTTGATGTTATCATCTTTGTTTTAGTGTGTCATTTCTTTTTCACTGCACGTCCAGCAGACCCACCCGTTCATTGGTTCCGCCATTCCTCTCTGAAGTTGTTTAAAAGTCTTTGTTTTCCTGTTTGCGTGTTGGTGTGTGTGTTTATTTAAATGATGCTTGCTCCTAGTTTTGCTAGTATTTTTGCTTTCTCATCGTCTGATATGTTTATATGACATAGAATCCACTGGAGATTGGCTTTGATGTTGTTTGTTGTTTGTTTCTTATTAATCGTCTCAGCCAGTTTTGTAACGTCTTTGTTGTTAGTTTGTTTGTTTATTTCTTGTGTTTGCATTCTTGAATCAAATGGAAGACGAGAGTCTGCTCAAAGGATATCCTTTATGGACAGCTAGCCATTGGAGAGAAAAATGGGCGTCCCACACTGCGATTCAAGGACGTATGCAAGAGGGATATGAAGTCAGTCGACATCCCATCACAGGGCTGGGAAGAAATTGCTCAGGATCGAGCTTTCTGGAGACAGTCAGTTGGAGAAGGCATAATGGCTGCTGACACTAGTAGAGGTCTTTTGCTTGCAGAGAAAGAGAAAGACTGAAGAGATCAACGAAGAGTCAGGCAAGCCAGCCTCCTCGGTATGGTTGTACGATCTATGGCAGGGACTGTCACTCGCGGATCGACGTTTACAGCCATAGCTGACAGTTTCGAAATACAGGTGACAGGGCGCCACGCGCATGGTCTATAGAGATTGAAGCGCCTGTGAGGATGATTCTTGAATCAAAGAAGACTAAATATCGAATGTTTTTTTTTTCCCTTCCTGTGCTTTTTTTCAGTATTACCTAGATTTTCTTGTGGCAGCTTATGGCTGTGAATCATGGACGATTACCAAAACTTCTAGACAAAGAATCGAATCCTTCGAGTCAAAATGTTATAGAAAGATCCTCAGAATACACTGGACAGAGAAAAAAACAAATGCAGACATTCGGCAAGAGTTGAGCATTAGAAGAGAACTGGTTTATCAATTCCATTTTGGCTAGAAAATGCAAATACTTTGGTCACATCAAGAGACTCAATGGTCTTGAGAGAACGGTGATGGAAGATATGGTGCCAGACAAAAGAGGAAGGGGTAGACCAAGAAGACGATGGCACCAAGATATCCAGGAAGGCCTGAGTATGACTGTGGCGGAGGCTGGTGTTTTGGCAAGGGAACGAATTTCTTTCAGACACACTGTGATGGGAGCGACGTTCTACAAAGGACATGCTACATGATGATGACCTAGATGGGGGTGTTTATTGCTGTAATATATCCCTGTAGTAGTGAGCGACACGCAGATGACGCCACACAACCGCATGAACAACCCCGACCTACCTTCATCATTACGTTTGAAAGGTGAAGAAAGCTCTTGCAACTTAACCTCGTTCTGAGGGCGCACAAAAAAGTAAACATACTCTCTGTGGTCATGTAACAACAACAACAATGGCTGCGGTTTCTGCTTGCTGGCTATAACATGGTTCACGTAGTTTTAACGTATCACCATTTGGGTACTTTCAAAATGCTTCAAGGGGTTTGGAAAGATCATCTCTATATGCATGTATAAGCATCCTGTTATGGCAGGTGCCTATTTTTTCCAAGGCTGCTGTAATTAGTATTATTGGGTTTGTTGAGTTGGTGACTAGAATCGTATGGGCGTAACTCAAGAATACAAACAGTAGGGCCCAGAAGAGGCGGATATAACTTAACTTAACGTCTATACACTGGTTTAGAAGACTATGCAGAGTTTGTGTACAACCAAATTCATTTATATTTCCTTGCTCTAAAAGCCTTGCACATCTAATTTATTCTTAAATGCATTAACTCACCCTACCTCCTCTACTTCCTGTGGCAATGCATGCTAAACAATCACCACTCTCTGACTAAACAAATATTTCCTAAAATCTAATCTGGAGCTGCCTTTAGTTAATTTATAGCTGTGCGCACTTGTTCGTATAGGTGGTTGCTTTTGAAAAACTTGTTAGTCTAATTTATTATTTCCGTTGATTATCTTATAAACATGTATTGTATAAACCACTAATTCTTCTCTCTTCTAGACACTGCAGGCCGGTTTTTCTGAGTCTTTCCTCATAACTGTAATTCTGGAATCCCACTATCATCTTTGTCGTTCTTCTTTGTATCCTTTCCAGCATGTTTAGATCTCCTCTACTTTAAAGACTCTACAACTGTACGCCGTACTCCAATCTATGTCTAACTAAAGCTTTGTGCAGTTTGACTATCCCTTCCTTTCTCCTATGTTTGTTTTTTATTTTAATCATACCTAACATCACATTTGCATTTTTCACTGCTATCTGGACTTGCTCACTCACTTTACCTGTATGATCTATTATAACACCTAGGTCCCTTTCCTTTTCAATCATTGTAATATTGTTATCGCCCATTCTGTAATTATGTTCCATATTTGATCTATCCATGTGGGTGACTGTACACAATATGGTTGCATTTCTATATTCCACGGGGAACTAGAAGGAGTAAGCCAAGTATCAATAACAGATAACGTACATATGAATATGTAATATGTAACGGAGAAATAAAGACCCTCAAATTTATAATAATCTGGCACGTGTTATCAATAAAGAACGCACAAATGTATAATTACTGGTTCCACATATGTCTTTTCAGCCCTCACTGTTCTTACCAGAATAAATATTAATGATAATGAAAACCAGCAGAGAGATTAGTACGCAAGTATACATCAATTATCTGCCATTTTGTGTGTTAATATCTAGCAAAGGTTGTCAGTTAAACCTCTTTGACATTGTCTACACTTGTGAGTACGTGTTGCCCCTGACAACAGGGTACACACCATTGTGGATTTTACCAGCGATATTTGCTAACGATTGCGTTGATATTAACTTAACCTAACGTTTGCATACTGGTTTAGAAGACTCATCAGAGTCTGTAGACAACTAGTTACATTTGCATTACACTGCTCTAAGAGCTATGTGCATCCGATCTATTCTTAAATGCATTAATTGTCTCTGCTTCCACTACCTCCTGGGGCAATGCATTCCAAGCATTCACCACTCTCTGACTAAAAAAGTATTTCCTAATATCTAATCCGGACCTCTCTTTAGCTAATTTGTATCTCTGTCCTCTTGTTCTCGTTGGTGGTTGCATTTTGGAAAAACTTGTTATAGTCTAATTTGACCTTCGCTGTGATTTTCTTATAAACCTGTATTAAGTCACCTCGAATTCTTCTCTTTTCTACACACTGTAGGCCGGTTTTTTCCGGTATTTCCTAGTAACTGTAATTCTGGAATCCCACTATCAGATTTGTTCCTCTTCTTTGTATCCTTTCCAGCATTTTTATATCTCCTCTACGATAAGGACTCCACACCTGTAGTACACAGTACTCCAATCTAGGTCTAACTAATGCTTCATACAGTTTGACTATCACCTCCTTACTCCTATGTTGAATATTTTTTTGTATCATACCTAACATTGCATTTGCCTTATTCACTGCTACCTGGACTTGCTCACTCACTTTACCTGTATGATTTATTAAAACACCTAGGTCCCTTTCCTTATATATCATACAAATACTATTCTCACCAATTCTGTAATTATGTTCCATGTTGGATCTACCCATGTGGATGAATGTACGTTTATCTATATTAAACTCCATTTGCCATCTCGCAGATAAGTCTAGAATTTTATCTAAATCCGACCCCAATATATCCACCTCTGATTTGGATTAGACACTGCTACATACTTTTGTGTCTTGTGCAAATTTTGCAATCATTGATCCTATATCAATGTTTGAGCCGGTATCAATGAAATTGGTGTTGCTAAAAATCCCAAGGTCACTGTTAGGTGACTATAATCCTAAGGTTATTTTTGTTAGCTGTTAGGTGACTATAATCCTAAGGTTATTTTTTTTAACTGTTAGGTGACTATAATCCTAAGGTTATTTTTTAACTGTTAGGTGACTATAATCCTAAGGTTATTTTTTTAACTGTTAGGTGACTATAATCCTAAGGTTATTTTTTTTACTGTTAGGTGACTATAATCCTAAGGTTATTTTTTAACTGTTAGGTGACTATATCCTAAGGTTATTTTTTTAACTGTTAGGTGACTATAATCCTAAGGTTATTTTTTTAACTGTTAGGTGACTATAATCCTAAGGTTATTTTTTAACTGTTATATGACTATAATCCTAAGGTTATTTTTTTAACTGTTAGGTGACTATAATCCTAAGGTTATTTTTTAACTGTTAGGTGACTATAATCCTAAGGTTATTTTTTTAACTGTTAGGTGACTATAATCCTAAGGTTATTTTTTTAACTGTTAGGTAACTATAATCCTAAAGTTATTTTTTTTAGTCTGTAAGGTAAGTATCTACAGTATTTAAATTATATTTTATTCTGATGTCTCTGTTCTGAGTTTTATATACTAATGTGCCATGAGGATAAAAAAAATTAATACGTATATTCTGTGTTGCCGTAAAAAAAAGAAAGGGCAATAAAATAATTAATGTATTCTGAATAAAATAAATTCCGGCCTTGTTGGCGTAAAAAAGACAATAAATGAAACATATATTCTGACTTGGTTGACGTAAAAAATGACAAAAGAAAAATATATTTTTTGTTGACGTAAAAAAAGACAATGAAAGAAAAATGTGTTCTGACTATGATGACATAAAAAAAGACAACAAATAGAAATATATTCCTCTTCTTCTGGGTTTGTTCTCAATCTCCCGCTACCAAGCCCCGAACACGGCTTTGCAAGCAGCAGGATGTAGTCCGGAGAACGAAATGCGTTGTATCGCTAGTTTACAACTTCACTGCGATATTTGCGCCTTTCTGTCCGACACATCAGTTATCGGCAGGAAAATATGTTCTGACTTGTTTGTCATAAATCACATTCATATAGCGTATTCTGTTAATAAAAAAATGTATTAATTTTTACTCTTTCTCTCTCTCGCTCTCTGTTTCACTCTCTCTCTCTCTCTCGTTCCTCTCTCGCTCTCTCTCGCCCCCCCCCCCCCTCTTCTTTTGATCATCTGAAGTTTATGTGAGAAAAACTTGCGAACCTTGTTAAGTAGGATTAGACTATTGTAAACGAAAACACAAATTAAAACTTCTATAGATTGCTCGTAAACATGTTATGAGTATATGAGCACTATGAGTATCACTCCTCTGGACCGTGTGAACATGCACCCAACAGATGTGTCTGTCACGTACGTCGTATCACAGTCAGACGTAATAATAACATGCATATCTTGGTCAAGAAATGGTATTGTAAACAGCTTAGATAGGATTTGGGATTAAAAACCCGTTTGAATGAGAGTGGCATACGTCTAGAATAAACCGAGAATATAATTAAACATGCCATGAATTAAAACCCTCGGGGGAAGAGAAAGTTTGGAAGGTCAGATAACCTATTGCGGAGAAAGGCGGAAGACGAAGTCAGAGAAATGGGTGTCTCTTTCTTTTGTTTTCTACTTATTTTCTCTTCTTCCTTCTTATTTTTTGTTCTTTATTGTAATTTTTTCTTATTTCTTGTTCTTTATTGTAATTTTTTCTTATTTCTTGTTTTTTATTGTAATTTTTTCTTCATTTTTTCTTCTTCCTTTTTCTTCATTCTTCCTTTTCCTTTCTTCTTCTGTTTTTCTCTTTCCTTTTTTCTCCTTTGTTCTTCTTCCTTCTTATTCATTTTATTTGTTTTTCTTCCTTCTACTTTCTTCTTATTCCTACTTTCTTCGTCTTCATTGCTTCTTTCTTCTTCTTTCCTCCTTCTTCTTCCTTTTTCCTTCTTCTTCCTTTTTCTTCCTTCTTCTTTCTTCTTTATCTGTCTCCTTCCTTCTTTCTTCGTCTTCCATGTTTCTTCTTCGTTTTCTTACTTTTTGTTTCTTCTCTCTTCTACTTTCTTCCTTCTTCCTTTTTTCATATTCTTTCTTCTTCTTCCGTCTTTGTTCTTTATTAGTCTTCATTATTTCTTCTTATTTCTTTTTATTTCTTTTCTTTCTTTTCTTTTTTTCTTTCTTCTCCTTCCTTTCTTCTCTTTCATTCTTCTGCTTCCTTTTTTTCTTTTCCTTTTTTGCATTTCTTCTTCAACCTTTTTTCTTTTTCCCTGTTCCTTTTTCTGGAGATATTTACTTCTTTCTCCTTTTTGTCTTCTTCTTTCTTTTATCTCCTTAATCTTTCTTTCCTCTTCTTTTTCATCCTCCTTCCTTTTTTTCTTCTTCTTCCTTCTTCCTTTTTTATCTCTTCTTCCTTCTTCTTTCCTCTTTTTCTTTCTTCCTTTTTCTGTCTTTTTCCTTCTACCGTTTTTCTTCCTTCCTCTTTCTTCTTCTGTCTTCTAATTCTTCCTTCTTTCTTCCTTCTTTCTTCCGTCTTTTCTTCTTTTTCCTTTTTCTTACTTCTTCTTCGCTCTCCTTCCTTCCTATTCCTTCTTTTATCTTCTTCCTTTTTCCTTCTTTCTCTTTCTTCATTATTTTTTGTTCTTTCCTTTTCTCTTTTTTTTCTTTATTCTTCCTTTTTCTTCTTCTATCTCCTCTTTTATTTTATTTTCTACCATTTTTTCATTCTTCTTTCTTCTTCTTTCGTCTTCTTTCTTTCTTATTCATTGTTCATTTTTCTTCCTTTTTGTCTTTCTTTCTTTCTTCTTCTTTTTTCCTCTTCCTTCTTTCGTCTTCTTCCTATTTCTGGCTTATTTTTCCTTCTTTCTCTGTCTTTCTACTTCTATGTGTTGTTTTTCTTGTTTGTTCTTTTTCCATTTCATTTCTTCTTTTTTATTCTTTTACCTTTTTCTTTTCTTGTTTCCTGTCATCCCAGAGAGTGGACCACATGCTCAAAACTGATTTTCATTTACCCTAACCAGATGAACCTGTGCACTTTGAAAAGCAATATTATTTGCATGGCGAGGTTGCCAGCTCCATGCCCAACTATCCTTAGTCGCCTATGAGTATTACACCTCTAGACCTTGAACTTTCACACAACAGATGTGCCTGTCACGTACGTCGAATCTGGGTCAAGGGATGAGATTGTAGACAGTTTGGAGTTTGGGAAGTCAGATAACATATATTCGGGGAAAGGCGGAAGATGAAGCCAGAGAAATAAGTGTCTCTTTCTTTTGTTTTCTACTTATTCTTCTTGTTCTGCTTTCTTGTTCCTTCTGCCTCCTTCTTCTCTCTTCTTTATTCTTCATTCTTCTTTCTTTCTTCTTTTTTCTTCCTTCTTCTTTATTATATTTCCTTCTTTCTTTTTCTTTATAATTCTTCATATTTCTATTTACTTCCTATTTTTCTTCTTCCTTCTTCTTTGTTCTTCTTCCTTTTTTCTTCTTCTTCCGTCTTGCTTCTTTCTTCTTCTTTCTCCTTTTTTCTTCTTCTTAATTCTTCTTCCTTCTTTTTTTTACTTTTTGCTATTTCTTCCTTTTTCTTTATTTTTCTTTCTTCTTCACTTGTTTCTTTTCCTTCTTGTTTCTTCTGCTTTGTTCTTTCTTCTTTTTTTCATTTTTATTTCTCCCTATTTCTTTTTTCCTTTTTCTTCGTTCCCTCTTCATTTTTCTTCTTCTTCCTTCTTTATTCTTCTTTCGTGTTCTTGTTCTTCTTTTTTCTTTGTCTTTTCTTTTCTTTCCTTTTCTTCTTCTGTCTTCCTTTCTTCTTCGTCCTAATTTTTCCTTCTTCCTTCTTTTTCTTTCTTCATTTTTTGTTCTTTTTCTTTCTTCATTTTTTCTTCTTCCTTTTTTTCCTTCTTCGTTTCTCCTTTTCATTTCTTCTATATTATTTTGTTTTGTCTTTTTCTTCTTCCTTCTTTCCATTTCATGTCTTTTTTCTTCTTCTTTCTTCTTCTTCCCTTTTCATCTTTCTTCTTCGATCTGCTTTCTTCTCCTTCCTTCCTTCCTTCTTCTTCCTTCTTCTTCTTCCTTCTGTTTCTTCATTCTGTCTTATTCTTCCTTCTCTCTTCTCCTTTTTTTCCTTCTGTTTTTTTTCTTTCCTTTCTCTTCTATCTTTATCTTTTTTTCATCTGCCTTCTTTCTTTTTTCTTCCTCTTGTTCTTTTTTTATCCTCTTTTTGCCTTTTTTTCTTTTACTTTCTTTTTTATTCTTCCTTCTTCTTTCTTCTTCTTTCCCTGTCGTTTTCTTCTCTTCTTCCCTGTCACGCCACATAGTGGACCAAAGGCTTAAAACTGATTTTTTATTTATTCATTTTCATTTATCCCTAACCAGGTTTAAGGTAAACCTCAATCGTTTTTTTTTCAATGCAGTTTCAAAAGCAATATTCTTTACATGGTGAGGTTGCTAACTCCATACACAACCATCCCTAGTCCACTCTTAGGTCAGCTGGAAAAGAAACAAGGAAACATATATAAAGACCGCATAAAATAACTATGGTTGCATGGTGACATATGTAGCCCATTGCTCCTATATAATCGAAAGAGAACTGTTAGCAAGTAACCATATGAATAAGAGTCATCCAACAGTCTTTTATTACAATCAAAACCTTGTTTGCTCCCTGTTGAGCATAGACCCTCAGCAAATGCACGTTCTAGCTCTGTGCATGTTTTCCATGCTTCCTATAAGCTCCACTTCCCCATGTGTACTTTCACCTCCCGTATGTAATTGCATCTCCCATGTGTACTTTCATCTCTCATTTGTAATTGCATCTCCCACATGTACTTTCATCTCCCGTATGTAATTGTATCTCCCTTGTGTGCTTTTATCACCAGCATATAATTGTATCTCCCTTGTGTACTTGAATCTCCCTTGTGTACTTGTATCTCCCTTGTGTACTTTTATCTCCCATATCTGCTTCGTTTTTCTGTATGTACTTTCACCTCCTGTATCTTCCTTATGTGCGTTTATCTTTCTTGTGTACTTGTAGCTCCCTCGTGCTGTTTTTTTTTCTTCCTAAGTGTTTTTTCTCCCCTATGTACTTTTTATCTCTTTTGTACTTTATCTCCCTTGTGTACTTTATCTCACTTGAGTACTTTATCTCACTTGAGTACTTTATTGTATCTCCCTGATGTACGTTTATCTCCATTATCTAATTCTGTTCTCGTTTATGTACTTTTTTATATCTTGTGTACTTTTATCTCCCATGTGTACTTGTATCTTCCTAAAGTACTTGTATATACCTAGTGTACTTTTTATCTCCCTGTGTACTTTTATCTCCCTTGTGTACTTGTATCTCCCTTGTGTACTTGTATCTCCCTTGTGTACTTGTATCTCCCTTGTGTACTTGTATCTCCCTTGTGTACTTGTATCTCCCTTGTGTACTTTTATCTCCCTTTTGTACTTTTATCTCCAAAATACCATGTAATGAAATCTGCAAGTGTTTGTTTTCCTTTTAATTTACTTGTTGATACATGTTTAAGTGTTTTGTGGCTTACAAGGCGAGGTAGTTAACCCCATTCCAAACCCTCTTTTGACGGTTCTTGCGATATATACCTCGCACGTTACGGTGCTTGTATTCTTTATTCCACTTCATCTTCAAAATATTCTCAATATGTGTTCCTGTTTGTTTCCTCAGCGCGTTAATGCCAATGAGGATGATATATAACTGGCATCTATTTGAAGATAAAGCGAAGAAGCAGCAATAACATCGAATACACAAGAAAAGGAGGCGTATGCAGGGCCGCATCAAAGAATGGTTTTCTCCTGGTACCACAGCAGCATGCAGTTTACACATGTCAGGTCGTGGACTGTAGCAGTGTGTGGAATTATGGCCCTTGCGTCAGTGGTGCAGTGTCTAGGTCCACTCAGAGTCGGTGAGTCATTATTATTACCTGGCCTGTCTTCTGGGTTCAACGACCTATTTATTTTTCTACCTTATTTCTAAATGAGCATGTCAATATTTATAATTGGTTTATGATTGGTCAGCGGGCGACGGCGACAGTGCGAATTTCACAATATGTTGACAGGGCTGTAGTCTATAGCCTTATTTACGGGCTCTATAATGAGTTTTTCTTCTATAAACAGGTTAACAAACAAGTAAATATTTTTTAAAAACTACCTTTATCGGTACAAGCTTTTATACTAAGACGTTTTTGTTGTTTTGGATTTTGGACTACATAAGCGTCATTATTTTAGGATCCTTCAACGTTTGAAGATAATAAAAAACATGACTCAACAAACTTGTCAACACTTATCAACTTGTACTGTTTGTCAACAAACTATACAAATCCATTTTCCAGTATGGTAAGCAGCTATATTTTCCTGATTTGAAACCGAATGACGTCAACAAGTGTTATTTAGGAAATTACATAATGTGTTGGCGTTTCTGGTAGGTCATCTTAATAGATCTCATTAGTAGAGGTTGTGTACACAACTTCAGCTCTCTAGGCCTGCCAAAGACGGATGTGTCGGACTAAAAGGTGCAAATGTTGCAGTCAAGCTGTACACTAGCGACACAACGCATTCCGCTCTCCGGACTACATTCTGCTACTTGCAAAGCCCTGTTCAGGGCTTGATAGCGGGAGATTCGGAACAAACACAGAAAAAGAAGCTTCCTAGGTTATGAAGAAGTTGGTGAAAATAGGAGACATAGAAGTCCACGCAAACGGACAACGGTCTCAGACAAACGGTGCCATTATTTGGACATGTGACCCACCTTGCCTAGTATTCCCCCCCCCCCCTCTCTCTCACCGCCCCCCTCCCGACCCCGCCCATGCAATCAGCTCTTAAGCAAACCATGAACAACAATGATGGGAAGCGAACCTTTCCGCCATGGTCTCTTCCCAGCAACCATCCACGCACCACCTGGTTATGTCAATTCGGAAAGACGGTATCCTGGCATGCGGTCTGAAACTCAGCTACTCACCTTGCTCCTTGACGTTTGTCGCGACGGGCCTATGTCTTCTAGCGGATTACCTACCAACCCACCTATCCACCTTTTACTTCTGTCCGGTATCTGAGCCGCTCATGTGTATGCTGTTATCAACTTTGACGCCAGCAAATGTCGTTAGTGCTGAATGTTCGAAGAAGATATTGTTATTGGGGATAGGGGAGGGAGAGGGAATATTGTCAAGGCGACTTGCCAAAACACATAGTTATGATATTAATACGAATTTTAATAGAAATCGATTCGTGCATTTGGAAACTACATAAATTGTAAATTGATTCACCAGAAATACATGTGTTTTTTTTTACATTCTGTTCTTCATCGCATTCTTTCATAGGCGTGATTCCTTCGTGGAATGCTGTCGTCACTTCCGCATTTGAGAGTAGCCAATCAAATGTCACTGTTCTACTTCGGAACATCGAAGCTGGTACAACGCACACTGCCTTCGATAAAATAGAGAAAAGTGAGTACACTTTGAATATGATGAGCCCTATCTAACATAACGACAAATTGTGGAAATAAAAAGATCGAGTGTGTAAATAGTGCATTCAATGGATCAATCAATCAAAACGTTTTGGTTTCCTTTGGAGCACAGTGCTTCAACACATATACGCTGTCTTCCTTCGAGTAGTCCATTTCAGCTATTGCATATTCGCTGTTTTTTGTATGATTCTCTTGAGCCCTCTTCTTTGTTTGGCTAGAGAAGAAAAGACAGCGAGGAAGGGAAAAGGCCACTGTGGTTTAGTATACTGTCGTCGCTAACAATTCATTTGTGACCAGCGGTAAAGTCTGCTGCAGGACACAGGCCACATCAAACGCTGTAGTGGCAAAGGTAAGACAATACTGGAGGGTATGGTACTCGGAAAATAAGGCATATGAAGACCGAGGAGAAGATGGAAACAGAATACTAGAGGACCTGGGATTGACAATGACAGGTGCTGTTATGAGAGGCGCGTTCTGCAGAGGACATGCTTTATGATGATGATGATAGTATAGCTGGGGTACCTGGCCTTACCCGAAATAATTATGAAAGTAGTTAATTATTTAAACCCTTTCCATCGGTCATATCCCTCCATCATTGCACTTCCATCCGGACCTCTAGCCTGCCATCTATTCACCACTCATCTCACTCATTTCTGTCTATTTCTGCTCTTCTCAACCTGCCAATCTCCTCACCCAAAACCGCCAAAACCCCCCACCCCCATAAAAATGCCTATTCCCCCCAAAAAGAAACCCCCGCCAATCTCCCCCTCCCCCAACCACCAATCGCTTCCCCCTTCCCTAAAATCGCCAATCTTCCTCTCCGCCAACCACCAATCGCTTCCCCCTTCCCTTAAACCGCCAATCTCCCCCTCCCCCAACCACCAATCGCTTCCCCTTCCCTAAAACCACCAACCTCTTCTCCCTTCCCTAAAATCGCCAATCTTCCCCCTGCCCTAACCACCAACCTCTTCCTCCTTCCCTAAAACCGCCAATCTCCCCCCTCCCCCAACCACCAATCGCTTTCACTTCCCTAAAATCGCCAATCTGCCCCACCCCCAACCACCAATCGCTTCCTCCTTTCCTAAAACCGCCATTCTCCCCCTCCCCCTCCCCCAACCACCAATCGCTTCCCCCTTCACTAAAACCGCCAATCTCCCCCAACCACCAATCACTATCCCCTTCCCTAAAATCGACAATCTCCCTCATCCCCCAACCACCAACCTCTTCCCATTCCCTAAAATCGCCAATCTCCCCTCTCCGCCAACTAACAATCGCTTCCCCCTTCCCTAAAACCGCCAATCTCCCCCCTCCCGCAACCACCAATCGCTTGCCCCTTCCCTAAAACCGCCAATCTCCCCCCTCCCGCAACCACCAATCGCTTTCCCCTTCCCTAAAACCGCCAATCTCCCCCCTCCCTCAACCACCAATCACTTCCCCCTTCCCTAAAACCGCCAATCTCCCCCCTCCCGCAACCACCAATCGCTTTCCCCTTCCCTAAAACCGCCAATCTCCCCCTCCCCCAACCACCAACCACCAATCGCTTCCCCCTTCCTTAAAATCGCCAATCTCCACCCATTGCCAATCCCTCTCACCCCCCCCCCCCCAACCGCTAATTCCCACTTCTCAAAACGTCAATCTCTTACCCCCCTCCAAAATAAAACAACCCACCAATTTCTACACACGCCCCCCCCCCCCCCACCGCCCCCAATCGCCAATCTCTTTCCCCCAAACAGCGAATCTCTTGCCCCCCTCTCTCCTTCAACCCGCCAATCTCTTTCCCCCAAAACAGCGAATCTCTTGCCCCTCTCTCCTTCAACCCGCCAATCTCATCCCCACCCGCATCCCAAAACCGACAATCATTTCTCTCTTCAACCCTTCTCCCTCTCTTTAACAGATACTTCAAACGGCCAATATAGTTTTCATCAACCAACTCACCCCCCCCCCCCCCACTTTCCACCCCACACACCACCATTCTCACATATCAAACGATTCCAAGCTTTTTCTTCCCATCTGTCTTAACTTCAACCCATATTCCAGCCCCATGTATTGTAATTGGCCATACATAAGTAGTCATTATTCTTTTCCTCACTTCTTTCTTGATAATCTCTGGAGTCTCGCAATTTATGTTTTTAAAGTTACTTTTGTGTGTGTTTACCATTCCCATTGATAATAATGATAGTTGTTGATATCACCATATTCTATAGACCTAACACTAGTTAATATCACCATAGTCTATAGACCGAACACTAGTTAATATCACCATAGTCTATAGACCGAACGCTAGTTGATATCACCATAGTCTATAGACCGAACGCTAGTTGATATCACCATAGTCTATAGACCGAACGCTAGTTGATATCACCATAGTCTATAGACCGAACACTAGTTGATATCACCATATTCTATAGACCGAACGCTAGTTGATATCACCATAGTCTATAGACCGAACACTAGTTGATATCACCATATTCTATAGACCGAACACTAGTTGATTTCACCATAGTCTATAGACCGAACACTAGTTGTTGATTTCACCATAGTCTATAGGCCGAACGCTAGTTGATATCACCATATTATATAGACCGAACACTAGTTGATATCACCATATTCTATAGACCGAACGCTAGTTGATATCACCATAGTCTATAGACCGAACACTAGTTGATATCACCATATTCTATAGACCCAACACTAGTTGATATCACCATATTCTATGGACCGAACGCTAGTTGATATCACCATAGTCTATAGACCGAACACTAGTTGATATCACCATATTCTATAGACCCAACACTAGTTGATATCACCATATTCTATAGACCGAACGCTAGTTGATATCACCATAGTCTATAGACCGAACGCTAGTTGATATCACCATAGTCTATAGACCCAACACTAGTTGTTGATTTCACCATAGTCTATAGGCCGAACACTTTACCGATACAAAGTGGCGTCCGAAAGGGATATTTACAGTAGCCGTTGAGGAGGTCTTTAAACACATGACTGGAAGGATAGGGTCATAAACATAGACGGGAAATTCTTACTCATCTGAGGTTCGCTGATGTCATAGTCATCATCAGTCACGTCATCAAAGAAGCGGAGAAAAGCCTAAATGAACTCAGGAGAGAAAGTGTTTCAGTTGGCCTATAAATCAATAGAAAGAAAACCCAGATCATGATCAACACCTTCTGCCCAAAGGAGATATGCGACTTGGAGATTGTCTCGTCGAAAACGTAAATTCGTATATTTACTTGGGCCAAGAAATCACGAACTCCCATTTAATAAATCGGGAGATCTCACGAAGGATAATAGCCGGCTGGTTCAGCTTCAACTGTATTAAACCCATACTGCAACAGATGCAAAACGTCAAAGCTAGGTTTCACACTTTTAACAGTGTGGTTATTCCAGTCATGGTATATGACTGTAGGTGTGGAACCTACTGAAAGCTGATGCAGATAGACTACGAGTGGTCCAACGAACGATGGAGCAAAGAACGTTGAAGATCTCCATTCGAAACCAAATCCGCAACGCAGATATCAGAGATCGAACTACCTTCACTGATATCATAGATGTCGCGCTGTCACTAAAATACAGATGGGCGGGTCATATGATGCGCATGCCGGATAACAGTTGGACACGTAGAGTGGCGTCGTGGTGGCCACACAATTTTAGCCGCTCTCGCGGGCGACCGGGGATGAGGTGCAGAGATGGCATAATGATGGCCCTAAGCTAAACATGGTACACCAAGGCAAAGAGCGAGACGAGTTTACTCAACATTTGGCTACCTGGCACCAGACACACGTGCCTAATTGAATACAATAATGTTTAGATTTGTGAGTTGTTAACTTAAAAAAAAACACCTTCTTCTGCACTCCTCACATCTTCATTGCACTCCTTCTCCAACCTACCCTTTCTGTCCCCCTTCATCCCGTCCATTTCTTCTTCAACCCCTTACATAAAATGCATGCTGAAGTCGGACGCACTAGGCCGACAGGCACAAAATAAAAACCACAGTTGGGGATTTGAGAAATAAGGCGATGGCAACAAAAAAAAACAAAAAAAACATACACGATCTTCACTTATATCTTTTTGGTCAACTGGTGACTAGAGTAAAGGAATGTAGTTTAAACTTGTGGCTGGTTAGTTAAATATAAACTGCTCTGGTGAAAAGAACAGGGGCACTCCGAGTGGTTTTTTGGACATCAGAACCGACGCGAATATGTCCAGGACTGCCTCAAGAGTCTCCGCTCTCACCAGTGCTGTTCAACATCCGCAGAGTAAAATGTATCGTTATTCAACCCACATGGACAGAGTGAACTTTAACATTTACAGACGACATCATGGCATACAGCACTGGCTTAGACAGACAAGAGTTGTTCAGGGACATCCAGGAAGCCTTATAGGCTATCTCACAGTGGTGTAAAGACTCCAGCTTCCAGATCAAACCGAGCAAGGCCTTAATGGTGTGGTACTCTTTGAACAACTCTTTAGTAACGGCTGAACTCCCGGGCATCACATTTGAGAGCCGGGCAACACATCTGAGAGATGCACCATTGACAAACCCGACAGGTTGAAATACCTCGGAGTGATTTTTATCGCAGTCTCTCATATACTTTTCATGCTGACCAGGCCGTACAAAGATGTAAGCGAGGGTTAGGAGCACTCAGGACTCTGGCTGCTGCTAATTTGGAACAGCGCCTCCTGTTCATCCTATTTCGTCAGATTGTGTTGTCGGTCATCGATCAGAGACTGGGCATCCTCACACTATCAAGAACACAACGTTAAAGGTTGGAACGCATCCAAAATGAAAGTATGCGACTGGTTCTGGGCTGCACTAGAGATTTCCAGATTGTGAGGAAGCGATACATGTTGGGGTTGTTATCGGTGACATCCAGACATGAACTGGTGTAGGTCAAAGCATATATGCATGCCAGAAACAGACAAGCGGCACTCTCTGTACAGTAGCATCTTAGACATCAAGGGATCAAGAATCAAGATAGAGCCGTCTTGTATGGCACAGGCAGAACAACAATCGGATAAGGCACTCCAGTTGAGGTAATAGCCATACTGATGATAGAATGACAGAGTACCAAAGTGTCGTCATAACCTTGGGCAAAGAATGAAGAAAATGGGGAAACGGGAGAGCAGAGCTCGATGTGAATCAGCTGATAACTGAGAACACGCAGGATAGTGATGCCGTCACATACACCGATGGATCGGTGCTGCGCAGTGGGACATCAGGCTGGGACTTCACAGTTAGAATGAGACACAGGTCGTTGCTTAGCGGAGAGGAGCATACACGTCAACAACCTCCAGTATGAGAAAGGAGATGGAAGCAGTGACCTCAGCGTTAAGATGGCCATATGAGATCCATTTAACAAGGACAATCATTGTGACTGACGCGCAAGCTGTACATTACAAAGTACAGACATGATGGCTGAAGTACGAGTTGATAGCAGCTGTTACGGCCTCACCTCTAGGGGTTGACATGTATCTACTGCCCTGGTCATGCTGGGGTTCAGGGCAACGAAGAAGCTGACATCTTGGGTTCACAAGCTCCTATCATGGTCACCTTGGTGATGGATAGGAGTGATATTTTGAAATCAATCAATGACCGCCTGTTAGATGAGGACACTCAAACTAAAATAGATTAATCAGCAATCCACAGGCTGCAAATTTTCGACATCAAACAAAGTTCAAACGAAGTTGAGCGCATGAGAGGACAGAGCAGGAGAGTGTACAATCAGCGAGCTACAGAAACCATCAGCACCCATACCCTGCACCATATGCTGAGAAAGACTGTACATCCATCTAAACTCACCAGTCATTCCTATAAATATCCAGATTGTGGAACGCTTTATCCTGGAAAATCGACGCATAACCTGTCGGGAAATTGCACAAGCGGTAAGTTTTTCTCTGGGTACGGTGAACACTATTATTCATGAGCATTTGCATTTTCGGAAGGTTAGTGCACGTTGGGTGCCGATACAGCTATCTGCTTTTGACCTGCAGAGAGGAGTTTAAGCCTGCTCGACCTTATACTGCTCACTGCACTATGTGCTATCTGCAGCAACTCGGCTGGGAGGTATTGCGACATCTACCATACATCCCAGACCTTGCTCCAATCGATTTACACCTGTTTGGACCCCTAAAAGAATTCCTGGAAGGTCAGCATTTCAGCACTGACGATGAAGGGAAATAAGCTGTCCTGAATTGGTTCAGACATTCTGACAAATCTTTCTACGCTGAAGCTTTTCAATTATTACTTTATTAAACGCTGGGATAAGTGCAAAAACGTTGCAGGAGATTATATGGAAAAATAAATGGCATTTTGACTACTTGAAAATTTATTTATTTTTTCAACAAAAAAAAAAGAGTCCCAGTTTGACTTGAACGTCCTTGTATATATAATTCGGTAAGCAATGTTTTCAACATGGAATTGTATGGCCAAAATATGTGTACTGGCCTTCTCTGATTGCGTTTACTAATTTGCATGTCGTCCTTTAATTCTCCAGCATCTTATTGTAGCGTTTCCTTTTCTTTTCATGTTATGCGCGCAATATCTCTGTATTATCACATCTCAAAGAACCTTCATTGTGACTTTCAGCAGCGTGCTCATTATTAATAGCTAACTCTAACAACTCTAGAGGTCCAATTCCCGCCTTCTCCCTAACATCCAGATAACAAAACTAAAGTTGTTTATTACTAGGTCTCTTTATCCATAGCGTACAGGGCTATATCGTCCTTGAACCTTCACGCTGTGATTGGGCCTTACGATCCTGAAGTGAGCCTGGCTACAGAATCTCTGAGGATTCCCTATATATGTACCACCACAGTGGGTCGACTGCAACGTTTTAACTACACTGTGCAGGTGATTGAATGGCAGAAATGTATTGCGATTTCAAGAACTTTGAGCTGATTATTGCCTTTGTTAGAGTCACTAGAACAAGGTCTGACAGTGAACGAGTGAGAGGAAGAAGAGCGAAAAACACGCCGAAAGGCATGAATAGAAGCAAGTGAAATATTTAGAACTGTGAGGAAGGGTTTGAACATTTGAGAGTCAGGAATGGAAATATACTAAAGAATGAGAGATGTTTATTATGATCAGACACAACCAAAAAGACAAAATCATACCCAGGAGCAGACATCAATTCAGACCACAATCCAGATTGAATGAAAGTGCATATACAACTCAAAATCACAGAGTGTAGAGGGACAAAGACACTTAATAAAGACAGGTTAGCGCTAAAGCAACGAGGTATACGGCAAAAATACCAGGTAGCAGTAAAGAAGGTGTATGAAAACTTAGAATCAGAGGACAAGGAAGGAAACACAGAGCGGAGAATACAAACTAAATGGGAACGTATAAAAACTAGTATCTAGAGTAACAAATAAATCATTACCAGATAAAGAACTTAGGACAAACCAAGAATGGATGATAGATGACATCTTAACTTAAATGGCAGATAGAAAGAAGACTAAAAACACTCCTGCATATTCAACACTACACAAAGAGATATGAACAAATTGCAGGCAGGCCAAAGAACAGTGGTTGGAAGAAAAATTCAAGGTAATAGAAGACATGGGACTAAAACACATTACCAGAGTAATGCATATGGGAATAAAGAAAACAACAAACACAACACAGATAACCCAGAGTGGGGGATGCATCCGAGATAAGGAAGGTGCCATGTTGATGGATGAGAAGGACATACTGAACAGATCGGTGGAATATACAAGGGAGCTTATAGAGGACAGTCGCGGAGCCAAACCATCAAATATATGATAATGAATGACCCAGCTACACAAGCAATTTCAGAGCGGAGGCAGAGGCACTGAGGGCGGCAGTGGAAGAAATGGTGACACATATAGAAAATGAAAGCCATATAGTCCTGCTTACAGATGCTCTCGCCGTAGTCACAGCGCTAAAAAGCCAGAAAAACACTGAGCTTAATGACTTAAGAGCAACACTCTGCAAACTGTGCCAGCAGTCCGCACCAAAAAGGGTAGTGGTACAGTGGGTCCCATCACACTGCAACATCCAAGGCAACGAGGAGGCAGACAGACTGGCAAAAGAAGGGGCATTACTACCACAAACAGATACTAGTATGACGTACGAAGAGTCAAAACGGCTTATCAAAGCCAGATACATGACCAAATGGGAAACCGAACATACTGGTTACACCAAAAACGATGCCTATTACCAGTTGAACCGAAGAGAGCAGGTCGTTGTCTTCAGACTTCGCACTGGCCACAATAGACTGAGGTACCACCTATTCAACAAATTGAAGATAGGAGGTACCGACGAATGCCCGTGCGGTACCGGTAAAATGACCGCTGAACATCTGCTGCAGAACTGCCCGACATACGAGGATCAGAGAGAGCAGATGTGGCCATTACCAGTGGAACTGCAAGACAAGCTCTATGGCAGTGGCGATAGCCTCAGGATGACCGCCGCTTTTTTCGAAAAAATAATGGTTACTGTCTGACTGCGTACGAAGAAGAAGAAGAAGAAGAAGAAGAAGAAGAAGAAGAAGAAGAAGAATGACCGACCCAGCATGCTAAGATCAGAAGTGTTAAATGTAATAAAAACTATGAGAAAAGGGAAAGCAACAGGCCACCATCCATAAACATAGAATTCATAGAGGCCTTAGAGGAATTTGGTATAGATATACTTGCTGATCTGTGGAATGACATAAACAATACTGGATGCATACTAACGTACCTGAAAACATCAATGTTTATAATACTTCAGAAAAAAACCTCGTGCAACAGAATGTTCAGACTTTAGAACAATAAGTATTATGAGTCACACAATTAAAATACTACTCAATAAAAGAACTTGCAAGAGCAGACTAAATCCTAAGCCAGGCAGTGGTTAGAGATCTAAAACAAACATCTCAAATCCCACCATGGAAAAAAACCAATTCCCCTGAGATGGTAGAAACCATAGAGGGAATACGGAAAAAGGGAACATATTTAGAAAGGAAATTTATCACAGAAGAAGATCTAAGGAGAGTATACCCGCCAGAAACATGGATACACGTATATACAGATGGCTCATCTAATAAAGCCACATCAAATGGAGGTGGAAGGGTCTATTACAGACTAAGGAATGCAGTAAAAAAAAAACTCGAGTATTAACAACGGGAACATACTCCAATAACTTCCGTGCAGAAGGCCACATCTGAGCTTGTAATATAAGATAAAGATATCCACCAAGAAAAAAACATAGTATTCCTGATTGATGCCCCGTCAGTATTAGCAGCGCTAAAACAACACAAAGATGAAGATCTCGAGCAATATATGTTCTCCCTGACGCAGCTCTCAGCAGAACACCCAAGGTTGGTCATACAGTGGATCCCATTACACTGCAATATTGAAGGCAATGAAGGTGCAGACAAACTAACAAAGTGTGGAGGAGCATCCCCACAGACAGACCGGAGTATCACATATAATGAGGACAAGATCATAATTAAAGCCAACTTCAGGGGAAAATGGGCTGATCAACACCCCGACTTTCAAAAAGAAGAAAGCTACTATAACTTAACTAGAGAAGAGCAAGTCATCATCTTCAGACTGAGAACTGGGCATATCAGACTCAATGGTCATCTTTACAACAAAATGAGGATTGGGACAGATGACAGGTGTCCTGATGGGGAGCATATCATTACCATGGAACACATTCTGCAAAGCTGCACGCTCACGCGGGAATAGAGAAAACAATACTGGCCTTGCGAGAGAGATATGAGACATAACTCTATGGAGATAAAACAGCCTTACACACAATGGTGTAAAAGAAACCAGGACCTTGGCCTGAGGATAAACGAAGAAGAAGAATAAGAATATACTACTCAAGATCATACAAGAGAGAATAAGAGGTAAAATAGAGAGAGAACAATTTGGTTTTCAAAAGGTTAATGGAACAAGGGATGCAATTTTCTTTTTGCAAACTTTGACAGAAAAATATATAGAAATACATAATGACATTTATATTTACTTTATAGACTACCAGAAGATTTTTGACCAACATGAAAAATTAATTAAATGTCTCCAAGAAATAGGTCTAGATATTAAAGTCATAAGACTGCTTAGTAATCTATACTGGGAATGAACTGCTACATTAGGAGGAGGTTACTAAAATCATAGATAAAGGGGAGCCAGTAGACGTTATTTATCTAGACTTTGCAAAGGCCTTTGATAGAGTACCTCATCAAAGATTATTTCGAAAGTTAAAATCACATGGAATAGGTGGGGAAGTTGCCAAATGGATTGAAAATTGGTTAACGGGAAGAAGGCAGAGGGTGGGCATAAATAAGGAGTACTCTGAGTGGTGTAAAGTGAAAAGTGGTGTGCCACAGGGCTCGGTTTTGGGACCAATTTTGTTCTTGATATATATATAAATGATTTGGACATTGATATGGGATCCATGATTGCAAAATTTGCTGATGACACAAAACTATGCAGTAGTGTCTCATCTAAAGCGGAAGTGGATATATTGATGTCGGATTTAGATACAATTTGAGAATGGTCTGTAAGCTGGCAAATGGAGTTTAATGTAGATAAATGTACAGTCATCCACATGGGTAGATCCAATATGGAACATAATTACAGAATGGGAGAAAACAATATTAGAAAGATAGATAAGGAAAGGGACCTAGGGGTTATAATAGATAATACAGGAAAGGTGAGTGAGCAAGTTAAGGTAGCAGTGAAAAAGGCAAATGCAATGTTAGGTATGATAAAAAGAAATATTAAACATAGGAGCAAGGAAGTGATAGTCAAACTGTATAAAGCTTTAGTTAGATCTAGATTGGAGTACTGTATACAGGTGTGGAGTCCTTATCATAGAGGGGATATAAAGATGTTGGAAAGAATACAAAAAAGAGCGACAAAGATGATAGTGGGATTCCAGAATTACAGTTATGAGGAACGACTCAGAAAAACCGGCCTACAGTGTCTCGAAGAGAGAAGAATTCGTGGTGACTTAATACAGGTTTATAAGATGATCAGAGGAATGGATAAATTAGACTATAACAAGTTTTTTTAAAATACAGCCACCTACAATAACACGAGGGCATAGCTACAAGCTGACTAAAGAGAGGTCCAGATTAGATATTAGGAAATATTTTTTTAGTCAGAGAGTGGTGTCTGCTTGGAATGCATTGCCAGGGGAGGTAGTGGAGGCAGGGAAAGTTAATGCATTTAAGAATAAACTGGATGCGCATAGCTTTTAGAGCAAGGTGATGTAAATGTAACTGGTTGTATACAGACTCTGCAGGGTCTTCTAAACCAGTATAAAGACGTTAAGTTAAGTTATTAAATTCAGGAAAGTTATGCACTCCAAGTATAGATTTAGCAAGAGGAGTAAGACAGGGATGTGTATTATCCTCTTGTCTTTTTAAATATCTACACAGAACAAATATTCAAACTGATAGAGGGGATACCAGGGCTTGTTACTGGTGGAGTGGAAATAAACAATCTGATTTGCGGACGATACAGTTTTGATGGCAAAAAGCGAGCAAGAATTATAGGAGCTTGTGACGATAGACACATTACGTCTTCTTCTTCTTCTTCGTACGCTGTCAAACGTCAACCTGTATTTTTTCGAAAAAAAAGCGGTCATCCTGAGGCTGTCGACACTGCCATAGAGCTTGTCTAGTGTTGCCACTGGTGATGGCCACATCTGCTTTCTCTGGTCCTCGTATGTCGGGCAGTTTTGCAGCAGATGTTCAGCGGTCATTTTCCCTGTACCACAAGTGCATTCGTCAGTGCCACCTATCTTCAGTTTATTGAATAGGTGGTACCTCAGTCTGTTGTGGCCTGTGCGGAGTCTTCTTCTTCTTCTTCTTCTTCTTCTTCTTCTTCGTACGCAGTCAGACAGTAACCATTATTTTTTCGAAAAAAGCGGCGGTCATCCTGAGGCTGTCGCCACTGCCATAGAGCTTGTCTTGCAGTTCCACTGGTGATGGCCACATCTGCTCTCTCTGATCCTCGTATGTCGGGCAGTTCCGCAGCAGATGTTCAGCGGTCATTTTACCAGTACCGCACGGGCATTCGTCGGCACCACCTAGCTTCAATTTGTTGAATAGGTGGTACCTCAGTCTATTGTGGCCAGTGCGAAGTCTGAAGACAACGACCTGCTCTCTTCGGTTCAACTGGTAATAGGCATCGTTTTTGGTGTAACCAGTATGTTCGGTTTCCCATTTGGTCATGTATCTGGCTTTGATAAGCCGTTTTGACTCTTCGTACGTCATACTATTTACTGTTTGTGGTAGTCTTGCACCTTCTTTTGCCAGTCTGTCTGCCTCCTCGTTGCCTTGGATGTTGCAGTGTGATGGGACGCACTGTACCACTACCCTTTTTGGTGCGGACTGCTGGCACAGTTTGCATAGTGCTGCTCTTAAGTCATTAAGCTCAGTGTTTTTCTGGCTTTTTAGCGCTGTGACTACGGCGAGAGCATCTGTAAGCAGGACTATATGGCTTTCATTTTCATTGTGTGTCACCATTTCTTCCAGTGCCGCCCTCAGTGCCTCTGCCTCCGCTCTGAAATTGCTTGTGTACTTACCAGTAGCGAATGACAGTGTTATTTGTCTGCCATTTGGTAGGTTCAGGAATGCTCCTGTCCCTCCGTTCTGTGTAGTGTTTGTTACAGAACCGTCGGTGTATGCATGGGTCCAGTCCATGCTTGGGTAGCTTTTCGATATGAAGCGTAGGGTAGTTTCTCTCCTTTCTTTTTCAGTCTGGCAGTTTTTGTTTCCAATACCTGGTATATTTTCTACCACCTCTGGAAATATATCCTGCCTCCAGGTAGGTTTTCGTACAGTAGTGATGGGTTTTGGTGTTGTTAGTGCGTTTATGGGATCTTCGTGCATCTTTGATTTGGCTATTTCTGCAAAGTTTCTCCGCTTTAGTTTCCCATTTCCCAAATTGTTTAGTCTCTGGTGCATTGGATGGTCAGTCAGTCTTCGGAGTTTCTCTGACTGCAGCTGGGCTCTGCAGTCTCTTCTAATTGTCATGGATTGCAGTTTTGTAATCTTTTCAAGTTCTACAATTGGCGTTGACTTCATGCCACCTGTTATAATTCTCATGGCTTGGTTTTGAAGTTTGTTAACTTTATCGAAGTTTGCCTTTGCTGCTGTTGTCCATGCTGAAATGCCATACTCGAGAACTGGTCTCACTCTTCCAGTGTACAGTTTCTTTAGTATGCTTTCGTCTGCTCCCCAGCTTGTGCCAGCTAGTTTCCTCATGATTGCCATTCTTTCTCTGGCTCTCATTCGGTTTCTCTCGATCTGACTTTTCCATGTCATGCGCCGATCAAATGTGACTCCCAGATAGGTTGGGTTGTCGTTTGGCTGAAGGAATTTGCCATTTAGACTTAATTTGGTATTTTGGGGTTTTATTGAAAGCGAGAATATTGTGCATGTGGTTTTCTCCTCGTTTATTTTGACCAGCCATGAGTTCGCCCACTCTTCCAGCGATGTTAGGGTGTGCTGCATCCGATTTCTTGCTATAGTAAGATTCTTTTCAGAGGTCCACATAGCCAGATCGTCTGCAAACATTGAGCTATGGACTCTCCTTGGTATATTCTCTGTAATGTCGTTTATATATACCAGGAAGAGTGTGGGTGACAGTACTCCCCCTTGGGGTACTCCCTGCTCGAGTGTCACCTTTTTGCTCATTTGCCCTTGTACTTGGACTCTGGCCGTTCTTTGTTTGAGGTAGTGGTTGATCCACTTGTACATTTTCCCACAAACATCACTTCTTCTTAGCTTGACTCTAAGTCTGTCTTTCCAGACGTTGTCAAATGCCTTTTCCAGATCCACCCAAACAGCTACTGTGTGTTTCTGTGCCTGGTAAGCATCTTCTATTTCCTGGGCTATGAGGATGACCTGGTCCTCAGTGGATCTGTGCTGTCTAAAGCCGGCTTGCTGTGGAATTAGTATTCGTTTTTCTTCCAGATGCCACATCAGTCTGGTGTTTATCATACGTTCCATCAGCTTGCCGACACAGCTCAGTAGGCTGATGGGCCTGTATCCATTTGGATCTGTTTTGTCCTTTCCTGTTTTTGGTACTGGTACCAGTATTGCGTCTTTCCATGCCTGGGGTACAATTACCCTTTTCCAGCTTTGGTTCAGGACCGATAGCAGTTTCCTCTTCGCTGTTTGGCCCAGCCCCATCAGCATTTCGTTTGTTATCTCGTCTTTTCCGGGAGTGCGGAGTCTGAAGACCACGACCTGCTCTCTTCTGTTCAACTGGTAATAGGCATCATTTTTTGTGTAGCCAATAAGACACATTAAGTCAAAAGTTTAGATTAGACATAAACATAAAGGAAACAAAGACTATGATAATTGAGAAAAGTGGCAAGTTACATTTTTGTCTGCAAGGCTTCTATTGGGGTGGTCTTTGGTCATCATTTTACTCCTCTCATAAACTTCCATAGTGCCCACATCTCTTTGCATCTCAATGGGTTCTACATTCCCATGAATTTGACATGGCGCAGTGGATTTTGACCTCATTGCTCCACTAATAAGGTGCACAACATTGTTCTGCACTCTGCCTGACTCTACATTAGTCTGTGAGTATGTCTTCAGGAGTGCACTGCTGTATTATAAAGCAGAGCCTACATATCCAATATGCAAGACTCTCAGTGTGTTTTTGTCTGATCCATATGATGTACCAGCTAGCCTTTTCAATAACTGTAGCTGTAAATGCTTTATTTTGAACATTTTCAACATGTTTCTTGACCCTGAGCTGTCGGTCGAGAGTGATTCCAAAATATGTAGGCTCTTCCTCTCTGGGCAATTTCTGTTCGCCGAATCTCAGACTGATATTTTTCTTGGCTACTTTGTGGCTATTGGTAAAGACATCTTCGGTTTCCACATTTTCCAATACTCATGCAGTCTTCTCAGGTCTCCATTTAATCTTTGCGCTGCACTTTCTACATCTTCATGGCTCTGCGATGCTGCCAGTTCATCAGCCAACGTGGCTTTTTCAGCTTTAATGTGCTTGGTCAGGTCATTGATGTAAATGAGAAAAACAGTGCAGTTAAAAGCAGAGCCCTGTGGTAAGCCTTCTTCTTAGACTCCTTTAGAGGAGACTGCATTGTTCATCTTTGTCTGGATTATTTGGTCAATGATGAAAAATTATCTAGTTATACAGCTTTACGCTAATCCTCACATCAGTCATTTTCATTAAGAGGCCTTTTCTGCATTCTTGATTATAGGCCTGTTGTAAGTCAAAGAAGATTGCTACTGTATGTTTATTATTTTGGAACCAAAATTAATTTGGGAATTTTCTGTTTAAACCTGAAAAGCTGGTCTTCTGTGCAACTACCTAATCTTCTTCTTCTTCTTCTGCGTACGCAGTCAGACAGTAACCATTATTTTTTCGAAAAAAGCGGCGGTCATCCTGAGGCTGTCGCCACTGCCATAGAGCTTGTCTTGCAGTTCCACTGGTAATGGCCACATCTGCTCTCTCTGATCCTCGTATGTCGGGCAGTTCTGCAGCAGATGTTCAGCGGTCATTTTACCAGTACCGCACGGGCATTCGTCGGTACACCCTATCTTCAATTTGTTGAATAGGTGGTACCTCAGTCTATTGTGGCCAGTGCGAAGTCTGAAGACCACGACCTGCTCTCTTCGGTTCAACTGGTAATAGGCATCGTTTTTGGTGTAACCAGTATGTTCGGTTTCCCATTTGGTCATGTATCTGGCTTTGATAAGCCGTTTTGACTCTTCGTACGTCATGCTAGTATCTGTTTGTGGTAGTCTTGCACCTTCTCCTACCTAATCTGAAGCCTGCATGTTCATGGCAAAGAATTTCTGAAGTCTCAAGGAACCAGTGATGGCACGCATTTACCATTCTTTCTGCACATTTCCCAAGGCATGATGTCAATAAGATGAGACGGTAGCTTTTTGGTTCATCTGGAGGTTTGTTGTCTGTCAGGACGGGGATAACAGGTGCATTCTTCCTGTCTTTGGGCAGTTGTCCATTTCTCCAAGTCATGTTGATTGACTTGAGGACTTTCTTTCCCCAATGAGTGGTCCATTTCTCCAAGTCATGTTGATTGACTTGAGGACTTTCTTTCCCCAATGAGTGGTCCATTTCTCCAAGTCATGTTGATTAACTTGAGGACTTTCTTTCCCCAATGAGTGGTCTATTTCTCTAAGTCATGTTGATTAACTTGAGGACTTTCTTTCCCTAATGAGTGGGCCATTTCTCTAAGTCATGTTGATTAACTTGAGGACTTTCTTTCCCCAATGAGCCCAGGTGAGTTATGATTTCATTATGGACCCTGTCTGGCCCAGGAGACTTTTTAAGTTTTAATTTCTTCAGACCTTGTTGAAATTCTTGCATACTAAAGTCAGCTTCAAACATGGAGGCACTAGCGGTTGGGGATTTCTCTTGACTTTTCAAGTGTCTTAGACGTTCTTTTTCTACCTCAGAAAGTTTTTCTCCTCTGTTAACACACGGAGGCAAAGCACCGGTTGTAGTGCCCTGCTTTTTTCTGTCACTGGCTTAGCATTTGGAGAGATGTTTGAAAGTTTGAGTGAAAGGTTTGAAGAAATATTTGAAAGTTTGAGTGAAAGGTTTGGAGAGATGTTTGATAGTTTGAGTAGAAAGTTTGGAGAGATGTTTGATAGTTTGAGTAGAAAGTTTGGAGAGATATTTGAAAGTTTGAGTAGAAGGTTTGGAGAGATATTTTAAAGTTTGAGTGGAAGGTTTGGAGAGATATTTGAAAGTTTGAGTGGAAGGTTTGGAGAGATGTTTGAAAGTTTGAGTGGAAGGTTTGGAGAGATGTTTGAAAGTTTGAGAGGAGAGTGAGGAGATGTTTGAGAGGAAGGTAGGGAGATAAATGAAAGATTGAGAGGATTAGGGGGGAGGTGTAGGAAAGATTGAGATACAGCTATGGATATCTTTGAGTGATTGTGGGACAGAGATGGGAGATGTTTAACATCCTGCATTGAGAACATGAGATGAGATGTATGAAAGATTTGTAAGCAGAGAGGGATGTGTTTGACAGGAACAATTTAGAAATAGAGAGAAAGATGTTTGACAAACAAGAATAAGACAGAAGGAGAGAGGAGTATGAAAGTTTGAAAATCAGAGTTTGAGATGTTTGATAAGATAAAGTTGAATGAAAGAAAGACTGACATGATTGACAGACAATATGAATGAAATAAATATACCTACAAACTACCACATACTACAACATATTACACACATAAAGCCACATGCTAAATACAAACATGTACTATCAAATAATAACACTAACTGACTTCAAGTTGGCTAACAACGGCATTATTGCAAGTCATGATTGCCCATGACACATCATTGACATTCTTTAGAATTCTAAGCCAGGTTTATTTATGACACATTATTGACATTCTGCATAATTTTAAGTCAGGTTAATTTGACACATCAATAGCATTATGTAGAATTCTAAGCCAGGTTTATTTATGACACATTGACATTCAGTACAATTAAAAGACAGGTTTATTTATGACACATTGACATCCTGTACAATTAAAAGACAGGTTTATTTATGACACATTGACATTCTGTACAATTAAAAGACAGGTTTATTTATGACACATTGACATTCTGTACAATCAAAAGACAGGTTTATTTATGACACATCAATGGCCTTCTTTAGAAGTCTCAACAAAGATAGATCATGACACATCAGGGTCATTCTGAACCCCAATAGGGGCACATCAGACATGCTTATGACTGATCAAAGTCATTCTGAACCCCAATAGGGACACATCAGACATGCTTATGACTGATCAAAGTCATTCTGAACCCCAATAGGGGCACATCAGACATGCTTATGACTGATCAAAGTCATTCTGAACCACAATAGGGGCACATCAGACATGCTTATGACTGATCAAAGTCATTCTGAACCACAATAGGGACACATCAGACATGCTTATGACTGATCAAAGTCATTCTGAACCACAATAGGGGCACATCAGACATGCTTATGACTGATCAAAGTCATTCTGAACCACAATAGGGGCACCTCAGACATGCTTATGACTGATCAAAGTCATTCTGAACCACAATAGGGGCACATCAGACATGCTTATGACTGATCAAAGTCATTCTGAACCCCAATAGGGGCACATTAGACATGCTTATGACTGATCAAAGTCATTCTGAACCCCAATAGGGACACATCATACAGAAACATTAAGAACCAAGACAGATCATGTCACATTAGGGACATTCTGACCTAAGATAATTACATGACATGCTAGGAATATTCTGAACCGAGAAAACATATGACACATTAGGGACATTCTGAATGAAGATAGAACATAATACACTAGAGACATTTTGATCAGGGACATTCTGTAACTTTTGTCTTGTGATCTGCAGGTCATCCCTGAGATGAGGCACTCTAGTGATGCCATGTTGGATGTGGCTAATGCATACAGTTGGTCCAGAATCAGTGTCTTCTACGATGATGACATTGGTAGGTCACAGGACGTTGCTTGTTGATGGAGACATTTATAGCTATTTTCATGAAAATTAGAATTTTATAGCTATTTTCATGAAAATGAGAATTTTATAGCTATTTTCATGAAAATGAGAATCATTTTTGTATTTAACAGAAAAGAGTCCATTATGTTCATGTCTAAATTTGCTGATTAACTTCAAAATTGCAGAATGACAGGAACTTAGCAGTTAATGCTATGATGTAGTGAGCTTTCATAACATAATCTTCTTGAGACAATAAACTATACATAATTAAGTGTGTAACTTCTTAAAAGAAATTGTATGTATGTGTATAAAGTATTTTAATATAGAGAAAAAAAAAAGAAAATGTACCTATGTATAAAGCATTTTAATTCACAAACTACCCGGTTAAAAAATACTCTGTAGTTGTGCTAATTTACATTTTTCAAATAAAGATGTCTCTTTAATTTCAGCTGCCATTTTCTCAATTTTAAACAGGCTTGTTTAAATGACAAATTAATTGTAAAGGTAAAAGAATGTGCTGTTTAAATAACAAAATATATTGGCATTTATGTGTGATTTTGTAGGTAGTATAATTATGACAATACGAGCATGGGAAAAAAACTATTTAAAAAAATATTTTAATGCATACTTAACTTAACATATACTAGTTTATAAAACTCTGCAGAGTCTGTATACAACTAGTCTCTTTTACATTCACTTGATCTAAAAATAACTATTGTGGCCAGTGCAAAGTCTGAAGACCACAACCTGCTCTCTTCTGTTCAACTGGTAATAGGCATCGTTTTTTGTGTAGCCAGTAGGACATAATTAATCAATTCAGTAATTTATTTATGAACATTATAAACTAGTGACAGATTTTTTACAAACTAGTGACTGATTTTTTACAAACTAGTGACAGATTTTTTACAAACTAGTGACTGATTTTTTCCAAACTAGTGACTGATTTTTTACAAACGTGACTGATTCATCCCATGCAGGAATCCAAGTACTGGAAAAGCTGATGACCAATCACACAATATCTGTACGGGCCTGGAGACTTCCAGAGAAAGCATCAAGAAAACATATCCGTGACTCACTGGTAGACATGAGAAAAGTCTTAGTGGAGAAATGTGTTGTGCTTTGCAACAAGGAAAATATTCGACTTCTAATGGATGAGGTAAGATATAAAAATGTATGAGCAGTTAGGTAACAATTTTTACAGCTTAGTTCTTCTTCTTGTTTAATGCCCACAATGAGTAAGTTTACTCTTTTGTGCTCCCTGAAAAGAGTTAAGTTGCAGGTTGTAGTATCTTTCCTCACATCCCAAGCATACTGATGAAAGTGTACCATGGTCCTCTAGGCGGTTGTGCTATGCTTGGCTTCATTTGACACAAATCCCATCAATTTACATCTTGTCAGCCAGGCTGTATTGAAAACAATCTGTTTCCAGGAAATGATACATGGAAGAGAGATCATAGTCTTCATAAGTACCTGACTCTGACGTGACATCCTTGTCAGTATGTTGTACCAGCTCGGACTAGCATCTCAGGTCCCCTTACAAGCTGGTAGACTTGAAGAAAAAAAAGTTTTTGTGTTTATATATTGTTTATTGAAAGTCTATGCTCCTCTGATAGCTGAAAGGTTATGATTGATTGAATTGATTGATTGATTAATTGATTGTGTATATATTTATTTAAACATCAACTCTTTACTCTGGTTTAACTTGAAGCAAAAGATAGATGTTGTAACATGAATACCTTTCGTATGCAGTTTTCTTAAACTTCACAACAAAACTTAATTTCCAAGGTTCTCTGCCATGTTTTCTTTACCTTCCCCACAATTCACTTCCCTAATTAGTTCAAATCCAGTGGAAAGATTGATTGATCGATTTGATTGATTGATTTGTGTTTTCACTCCTAGTAATGCATAGGACTTCTACTGCAGCAGGCCTCTCCAGAGAAATCTTATTTCTAACCATTTCCCTTTTATTTCAAGTTCTCAAGGATTGCAAACTCTCACGCCTGCTCCAAAGTGAAATGAGCAAGGTAATCACAAACTTTGAAAGAGAGCTATGCAGACTGTCAAAAGAGAACAGAATGAACCCAGTTGTGACTTGCAGGGACAGATCACCATTCTACATATAATGACTGGTCACAACAGACTGAAAGTGCAAGCTTCGACTGCCCGTTTACTGTCTTCTGTAACTTAACTTAATGTCTTTATACTGGTTAAGAAGACTGTGTACAACCAGTTTCATTTACATTTCCTTGCTCTAAAAGCTATGCACATTCAATCTATTCTTAAATGCATTAATTGTCCCTGCCTCCACTACTTCCTGTGACAATGCATTCCAAGCTTTCACCACTCTCTGACTAAAAAAATATTTCCTAATATCTAATCTGGATCTGTCTTTAATTAATTTGCAACTATGTCCTCTTGTTCTTGTAGGCAGTTGTATTTTGAAAAACTTGTTATAGTCTAATTTATCCATTTCTTTGATTATCTTTTAAACCTGTATTGTCACCTCGAATTCTTCTTTTTTCTAGACACTGTTGGCCGGTTTGTCTGAGTCTTTCCTCATAACTGTAATTCTGGAATCCCACAATCAGCTTTGTTACTCTTTTTTGTATCCTTTCCAGCATGTTTATATCTCCTCTATGATAAGGACTCCACACCTGTACACAGTACTCCAACCTTGGTCTAACTAATACTTTATACAGTTTGACAATCCCTTCCTTGCTCCTATGTTTAATATTTCTTTTTACCATACCTAACATTCCATTTGCCTTTTTCACTGTTACCTGGACTTGCTTACTTACTTTACCTGTATGATTTATTATAACCCCTAGGTCTTTAATTTCAGTTAACATGACTTAACTTGATGTAATTATACTGACTTGGAACACTCAGCAGTCTGTAGACAACCAGTTAAGGAAGATACACTGGCCCACAATTTAATTCTTTATTCCATTAAGATGGACTTTTTATATCAGTTAACTACCCTTCAAACGTCTACACCTCACGGTAGAAGAGGAGCGACTAAGTAAATACTACCCTTCAAGAAACTGCCCTGATGATTTAATCATCAGAACAAGCAGAAGAAGAAGACTATATACTCTATTTCCTGTTCATCCCAATGATTGCTTACTCCTGTGTATACACACTCTTTTCAGTGCACTCATTTGTAGCTCTTGCAACGTATACCATGTCGTTGTACTCAGAACGGATATTGCCTATGATAAGCTGTACATTGCAACATTTAAGGAATTATGTAACCAACAGACACTAATTGATATTTAGTCCACTTATCCTTTCTTCTCTTTTCATTTACATGCAAATTCACACAGGCTCGGAACCTTGCTATGCTGTCCACACCTCCGTACGGATGGCTGTTTTATGACCCAGTAAGTATAATCAAGTTTATTTACAATGTTTCTCATAAACACAGTCTATGAACCTCAAGTGGTCAGTAATCATCCAAAAGGTGTTCAAGTACATTGTCAATTCTGTGTACTTATAGAGATAAACAGGATATGATCCAGCTCATTTCTGGTTCTATGATCGTTTGAGATCCGTGTGAACTGGTGGGATGCCTTCCGTCTGAACCAGGTGCTCACTATCCTAATGCCAAAAGAGGCACAGAAGGAGAGGAATCTAAACGTGTTGTTGGTTGTTCAGCGTTCCACTACTGTATGGACCCACAATGGACTCCTAGCGATTCTGGTCGATTCCGGAGGTGGCATTGAAGTCACCAAGCATAACAAGCTCATTGTGCAGTTGAAAGTAAAATGTGAGCTTCTGGTCGGTGTGAGAGACATATACAATGAAAATGGATATGTATCTGTGTCTATGTCGCAGTCTAACATACATAAATCTGTATGAAATGGGGTGGCAGGAGGAGATGTTATCCTTGAGAGGGCCCTGTAGGGCAAGCGTGACGGCATTTTGGCGTAATTTACCACCGGAGTTAAGGAATAGGGTATCTCAGGCTGTGAAGAGTTCATCACCAAGAATTCTGGCCTCTGTGATAGCGTCGATGGTTATGTCAAGTAAACACAGGATATGGACAATGGACACTGGATATCCTCAAGGTCAGCATTGTGAAGCCTAGACCCCTGATCATCTTCTCCTTGTGGCCAGTGTGGCCGTCTTGCCAAGATACCACAAAAAGACTGCATCAGTTGCCAGATATGACACGGAATCCCTGCGTACCAATCCTAGTCTGGCAGCCCAATATGCTGCATCCATAGGCAGTAAATTTGCCACTCTGGGTACCCTTCCTGATGACCCTAAATCTGCCTGACCCAACATTGCCCAGGCCATCCTCGAAGTTGCAGACACAGTTTTCGGTCATATGAAGAATATCTGGAAACCCTGGCTGACACTATCCACCCTAGCAATCCTAAAGAAAAAGAGTTCAATGAGAGCCAGAATGGACCATCCAGAACAGCGACAACTACAAAACAAACTTTGGGCTGTCGTCAAGAAGGACCTTGAATATCATAACTCCATAGCCGACAGCGCCAATGAGGGTCTAGCGCACAACAACATGAGAGCAACAAACTTCGCAATTGATGCCAAATGCCTTAATAAGTCCAATAGATCCCCCTGCACCTCACGAGAGGAAATAGCTAGTAGGTGGTTCAAACATTACAGCGCAGCCTTGAATCACAGTCCTGCCACCCCCTCGTCAGATCTACTCCACGAGTCCCTCACAGCAACCCCTGACACTGGCACCAGCCCAGACGCCCATACCATTGCTGAGGTTAAGGCAGCAATAGAAAAACTGAAAGACGACGGAGCCATGGGCCCTGACAATTTTTCCTCTGAGCTTTTAAAGTACTCCTTGGACCCTATGACCACCACCCTGGACCCAATGACCCCCACCCTGGACCCAATGACCACTACCCTAGACCCGATGACCTCACCCTGGAACCGATGACCACCACCCTGGACCCGATGACCCCTACCCTAGACCTGATGACCACCACCCTGGACCGATGACCACCACCCTGAACCCGATGACCAACACCCTGGACCCGATGACCACCATCCTGGCCAAGTGCCCGCGACATGGTATAATGGAATAATAATTTCCTTGTACAAGGGAAAGGGCTCCTGTCTAGAATGCAGCAAATACAGGCCTATTACCCTACTGTCCGTCCCCGGCAAGGTCTTTGCGCATGTGCTCCTCTCCAGACTGCAGGCCCTGTAAATGAGGCATCGTTGCCCCCAACAGTCAGGGTTCACAGCTTCTCGCTCCATCATCGTCGCCCCCAACAGTCAGGGTTCACAGCTTCTCGCTCCACCATCATTGTCCCCCAACAGTCAGGGTTCACAGCTCCTCGCTCCACCATGATTGCCCCCAACAGTCAGGGTTCACAGCTGCTCGCTTCACCATCGTCGCCCCCAACAGTCAGGGTTCACAGCTCCTCGCTCCACCATGATTGCCCCCAACAGTCAGGGTTCACAGCTTCTCGCTCCACCATCGTCGCCCCCAACAGTCAGGGTTCACAGCTCCTCACTCCACCATCGTCGCCCCCAACAGTCAGGGTTCACAGCTTCTCAATCCACCATCGTCGCCCCCAACAGTCAGGGTTCACAGCTTCTCGCTCCACCATCATTGCCCCTAAAAGTCAGGGTTCACAGCTTCTCACTAAACCATCGTCGCCCCCAACAGTCAGGGTTCACAGCTTCTCGCTCCACCATCATTGCCCCCAACAGTCAGGGTTCACAGCTCCTCGCTCCACCATTGACGCTATTCTCACCCTCCGCCTCCTCACAGAACTGCAGCACAAGTTTAACCGTCCTCTCCACATCGTCTATGTTGACTTATGGGCTGCCTTTAATTCTTTTGACACACACACCCTGTGGAAGGCCCTTCAAGGTGTGGGTATCTCAGGCACCTTGCTGACCCTGATTGAAGAGCTTGACAGTCACAAAAACACAAAAATTCGAGCTCGGGCGGGATCTCACAGACGAGTTCTCTACATCATCTGGTGTCCAACAGGGCTGAGTACTCGCCACCACACTTTTCTACTGTGCCATGGACTGGACCTCACACAGTCTTCTGCACACAACCCAGAGGTCCTTGTCAGCAACTCCCGGGTAAACGATTTTGTCTACACTAATGACATTGTCATACCAGACTACGATTCTCAGACCCTGGTAGGCCCCCTAGAGGCACTGGGTCGATCAGCTACCCACCTAGGCTTGCACATTTCCTGGACAAAGACAAAACCTCAGCAGGAGCTCCTCTGCGCTGAACATCGCTGTGAACGACAACCCTGTTGCAGCCACTGAGGACTTCGTCTACCTTGGCAGCAGACAGCACCCATAGGATGGGCTCAGCAGCTTCATCCATGCACTCTCTCTGCAGATTTTGGCCCCATCAAAGGCTCTCCCTGGAGACCAGGCTTCATATTTACTCCTCCTGCATTGTACCCATTCTCCTGTACAGCTCCGAGTCCTAGACACTACTACAGCAGGACCGGCAGTGTCTTGAGGCCTTCCACCTGCGCAACCAGAGGTGCATCCTCATCTGGCATGACATGATTTTCAATAGCAAAGTAGTTCGATGTACTCAACTTGCAGGCATTATCTCAACGATTGATTGCCGTCATCTCTCCCTCTTCTGTCACATTGCTTGCCTTTTCCTGGAAGTCCCAGTCCATGAGTTGCTCTGACAGACTGTAGGGGCGAGTTACAGGAAGAAACTATGCTCATCCTGGAGATGTCCTCAGGGTCGTTCTCGCAACACCTAGCTAAAACAGATTGCCACCTCCCCATTAGAATTGCAGGCCACCTCGGGCGTGACCATCAGATGTAGTCATGGACATGGTCATTCAGCACGATGGACCCTGGTTGCTTAAGCGTACTGTTTTTATTATTATAGAGGTAAAGATGCTGAGCAGTACATCAGCTGCAGTGGTTAGCGACCTATACTGCTAGTGTCAGGTCCAGTAAGCCAGGACTACCAAGATCCTTCTACACCTCAGTTTACATCATTTTTGGCCAGTCACATCTGGTATCGACACGACATCTGGATTTGCCTACTGTGATTCTTATTCTCTTAGCTAGATTACTCTAATGCAGTTTACTTCCAGGACCACCACTTAGAGGTGGAATAGGGTCTTTGTCAGCTGTGGTTTGCTAATACTAATGCAAGCAGTCATCTATGAGACACTGACTGCTTAGCTCATTCACTAGACTGCATCTTTGGGCCTGGGCATCTATCTGAGAGTTCCTTAATCATGGAGTTATTATGTCATAAATAAATATCTAGGAAAGTACATAATAGATTCTTTCACCATGAGTTGGTCATCATTCACTTCTTTATTGCAATATAAAGCATAGGCCACCTCTGTAGCTGGCCCCTTTTAAAGGAAGCCAGTATCCAACCATTTGCAATCATTCACCATTTTACTAACGTCTGGTTAGTACGTCTGGTTTAGACATACTGATCGGACATGTTAGTCAGGGGTCAGGGTCAGGCAAAATAAACTGGCCAAGACCCCCACCTCAACTTCCTCACAGTTCTACCTGGAAATGGGTTGTTTTCGTGGCAGTTTGACTAACGAGGTGGGTGATCAACACACAGTTGATGCTAAGCATAGTGCAACAGCTTGGAAGACCACGGTCCACCTTCATCAGCATGCTAGTAATATAAGGAAAGCTAATGCAAACAACCATTAAATGCCCTTTTCAGGGCGCACAAAAGAGTAAACTTAAAGTCTTTATACTGGTTTAGAAGACTCTGCAGAGCATGTTGCAATTCCCTGTGGCAATGCATTCCAAGCATTCACTACTCTCTGACTAAAAAATTATTTCCTAATATCTAATCTGGACCATTCTTTAATTAATTTGTGCCTATGCCCTCTTGTTCTTATAGGTGGTTTAATTTTGAAAAACTTGTTGAAGTCTAATTAATCTTTTTTGTTGATTATCTTATAAACCTGTATTAAGTCACCTCGAATTTGTATCTTTTCTATACACATTAATCTGGTTTTTATGAGTTTTTCCACATAACTGTAATTTCTGAATCCCACTATCAGTTTTTTCGTTCTTCTTTGCATCATTTTCAGCATGTTTATATCCTCTCTATAAGGACTCCACACCTGCACACAGTACTCCAATCTAGATCTAACTAATACTTTATTGAGTTTGACTATAACTTCCTCATTGTAGGCATTCAACATCAATCAATCATTTTAACTGCAGCTGGTCCAGTTTGTTTTCAGGTTTTTGCCTATGGCAATTATATTAGTAATGTTTTATACACAATGAAGTAGTTCCTAGCCCCAAGCACAACCTTCTGCTGTTACCTTTTACAACATGATGGTAGCATCCATTAAAGCTCAAACTTTGAGTTTTATTGTTCTACTTTCCTGGCTTCAATAGTCTCCCAATGATAAAATATTGATGAGAGAATTCTTCTGATATCAGTCAATAAAATATTGATGAGAGAACTCTACTGATATCAGTCAATAAAATATTGATGAGAGAACTCTACTGATATCAGTCAATAAAATATTGATGAGAGAACTCTACTGATATCAGTCAATAAAATATTGATGAGAGAACTCTACTGATATCAGTCAATATAATATTGATGAAAGAACCCTACTATTAGATATAAGTCAATAAAATATTGATGAGAGAACCCTACTAGTAGATATCAGTCAATAAAATAGTGAGAGAATTCTACTGATATCAGTCACTCATCAATCATCCTTAATCATTAAAGATTACATTACAATTGATGTATCAATGATTCTAGGATTCTAGGAATTTATATTTCAAATGTAGCATACATGGAGGATGTTTGATCAGCTAGTTACAAGAGTTATCAACATTCAAACCTTTAACCATCTGTTAAGACTGCCTGCCTGTAGGTCAGTAAATTTGGATCTTCTAAACAGTCATTTAGAAAGCACATTTATTATTGATATTTTATTTTCAGGGCGATGAAATCAAAAATATCTTCTCAAAGTACACAGACATTGCCTGCAACTTCACAATTATTACCTTGCTGCCTTACAATGATACCCTCAAGTCAAAAGGTCACCCGCGGCTTGACTTTGCACTCTCTAGTGATGCACTAAAACTGGTTACGTTCTCATATACATTGATACAGAATTATGCACAAGAAGTAAACATTACTGTGACTGATGCTGCTCTAAGAAATGAACTGAACAGACTCATTTTAAATGTAAGAACAAATTTGTTGTCACACTTCTATTAAATGGTTAATTTAACTAAATACTGTGGGATGAAGAGGCTAACGTCTGGTCAGGCAAAACACACTGATCAAAGAATGTTAGCCAGTGTCGAGGAGAAATATACTGACCAAGACCCTCACCTAACCTTCTCGTTGGTTGTCCTGGAAACGGGTTGTTGTTGAGGACAACAGCCTGACTAACAAGGTAAGGTTCGACGTGATCTCCGTAGTACTGAGCGACACACAGATGAAGCCAAGCATAGCACAAACGCCTGGAGGACCCAGGTCCCCCTTCATCAGCACGCTCAAGATGTGAAGAAAGCTACTGCTACCCGTCACTTAATGCCCTTTTCAGGGAGCACATAAGAGTAACCTACTCATTGTGGGCATTCGAAACAATAAGAACAACTTAATACTGGGTTGCAGCATTCCGTTAGTAAACAATTTATGAAAATCTAGAGAAATAAAGACTAAATAAGATTGTTTAATTTCAATGTCAAGTCAGTACTTCTGTAGGAAGCAGAAACTTGGAGAACAACAAAGGTAAAATAGAGAAAACTCCAGTCGTTTAACAAAATTGTAGACAGAGGATAATGGGTATATGCTGGCAAGGAATGGTGAGGAATGAAGACCCATGGGAGGGGAACAACAACAACCGGTGGTGCAAATTAAATGTAGGAAATGGGGTTGGATAGAACACACGCTATGGAAAGCATCGTTAAGCGTGGCCAGACAGGCCCTGATTGGCAATCCACAAGGAAAGAGAGAAGTAGAGACAGTGAAAATTAACTTTGGTCCCTGGACTTTAACTGGAGAGAGGCAGATAGGACAACTCAAGGTCGAACTTGCTGGAGGTTGGTTGTCAATGACTTATGCCCTGAGAGGAGCAATAAAGGAGTATTGATTGATTGATGTGATGTCCTGTCAGGCAAAACATACTGATTAGACTATGTTGGTCTGGTCAGGTGAAACATACTCAAGATTCACACCTTACTTCCAAGCAGTTCTCCGTAGAAACAGACTGCTTCATGGGAGACTAGCTAATGATGCAGGGACAGGCACTCTGATCCCCATTCTAGTTAGCTTACTGAGGCGCCTCACATGGCACTGCAGTCAGGAGGAAAATGTTAGGTTATTAAGAACGTCAGGGGAGAGAGTATGAATGGAAAGAAAGATTTCAATATGTCATTGATGAGCCGTGGCATAGGAGACCAGCAGGTGGCGCAACTGATACAGTGAAAAAGCAGATCGACCAGCTAGTCCGTGGCAACAGGCGAGTCACTATTAAAGAAATAGCCAAAGATCTCAACATGTGTCAAAGTGCTGCACACAAAATAAATTGTCTACAATGACCTCGGTTATAGGAAAGTGTGCAGCAGATGGGTCCTAAGACAGCTGACAACTAGGTAATGGAGGCAGTGCAAAACTGGTTAAAGGTCACATCGAAAGACTTTTTCTAGAGGGCATCCACTAGCTAGTGGACAGTTGGATAAAGTGTGCTGCTAGGTATGGGAACTATGTTGAAAAATAATACAAAAAAAAACTGGGTTTGCACTCTTGTAAAAATGTTATAACTAAAATTGCTGTTATTTAACGACTGTCCTTCGTATACAAGATTTGATATTGAATATTGATTATAAGAATGCAAAAGGTTATAAGTTATTAATATATCCCTCTGACTTAACATAGAATGTGGAAGATGGTGTCACTGGGGTACTTCAGTTTAATTCCTATGGTCAGCGAAACAACTTCTCACTCACCATCACTTCTGTTACTGGCAGCAACACCTACTTGGTAAGTACGTTCTCTCACTCCCTAGAGTTTCTGTAAAAATGTAGTGCAAGTTGTATAAAATTAGCTTAGCTAGAATGAAAATCTGAATTATAGTAATCATCATCAAGTACCGTCTCTGAAACTGTGTTCTGACCATATCCTGATGTTGTCTGTACCTCTGTCGCCCTTTGATTCTATTTCCCTCTACTCTGCCCTCCAAAATAGCTTTCAGCAGACTGTCATGGCGCTTGACATGACCAAAATATTGTATTTTTTCTTATATTTATTTCCTTCAGAATTGTCTGTTCCCCTGGGAGTTGTTTCAGAACCTCATTATTGGTTTTCATAGTTTTCCAAGAAACTCGTCCAAGTCTTATGATTACCCACATTTCAAATGCTTCAATATGCTTTTCCATTTTCTTTGTCAGGGTTCAGGTTTTTACTCCGTACAATAAAACTGAATGCACATAGTAAATTAACAATTTATGAATTCTCATTGTTAAGATCTGAGACAGCTGCTTTGACAGAAGTGTATCTCTCTAAGATCTGAGACAGCTGCTTTGACAGAAGTGTATCTCTCTAAGATCTGAGACAGCTGCTTTGACAGAAGTGTATCTCTCTAAGATCTGAGACAGCTGCTTTGACAGAAGTGTATCTCTCTAAGATCTGAGACAGCTGCTTTGACAGAAGTGTATCTCTCTAAGATCTGAGACAGCTGCTTTGACAGAAGTGTATCTCTCTAAGATCTGAGACAGCTGCTTTGACAGAAGTGTATCTCTCTAAGATCTGAGACAGCTGCTTTGACAGAAGTGTATCTCTCTAAGATCTGAGACAGCTGCTTTGACAGAAGTGTATCTCTCTAAGATCTGAGACAGCTGCTTTGACAGAAGTGTATCTCTCTAAGATCTGAGACAGCTGCTTTGACAGAAGTGTAACTCTTGTGCTGTTAAATGTATTTTTGGCCATTGCAATTCTCTTAATGATCTCCCTTTCCCATTTGCCATCATCCAAAATGTGTTGGCCAAGGTGTACATAGCTTGACAGAATTTCTCCAATTATGGGGATGAAAGCTTTTGGACTTTTTCTTTTTGGTTAACACCATAATTTTAGTCTTTTTTATGTTGATTTCCAACCCATTTTGTTGACTGTTGCTGGTTAAATTATCCATTTAGTTGTGTAGATGTGCTGAATCTTCTGCCAGTAACCCTGTATCATCAGCATATCTGACACTATTGATGCTACATCCTCCTGAATTCAATCCAGGCATGCCATCTATGTCTTTGAAAATCTGCTCTGTGTATACATTAAACAAGGAAGCGGAGAGCACACACCCCTGTCTAACCCCTTTTTAAATAGTTATACTAGGTGACGCCTAGGTGAATTATAGATACCAGCTAATTTGATTTAGGCTAAGATGAAGATCTGAGCAAATAATAAAATAATGTGAAATGCTCTTCATATGTTCTCTATCATTGTCCATTGTATAGACAGATGGATCTACTACAGGGCTACCATCACCATTGGATATAGCAAAGAAATGAAATACCATAACTTGCACAAAGAGGACCATCCCTGCATCTACAGCCCTTGCAGAGAGACCTATTCCAACTATGATGCATAAATAATAGCAATAGAAAAAGCTCTGTGCCAAATAATCTCATATTTTGAAAGTGACACCATTCAACCTGAAGAAATCATTATATTCTCGGACTCAAAATATGCTCTTCAAGCCATGGAAAAACAATGTGTCCTGATCTTAATAACATCTACAAATAAATTGACCAACTGGCCACCTCTTATGGAGCAGAAGTGGTGCTCCAGTAGATACCTGGCCATGTCAGGGTTCTAGGAAATGCAAGGGCTAATGAGCTAGGCAGATTTAGCAGCACTTCCGCAGCCACTGCCTAGTATCCCAATACAGACCTGCAAGCAGATCTCGAGAAAAAAACTATAAACAGGTTTAGCTTAATCAGTGGAATACATCACAGACAACAGGCTGAATATATTTTACATCACAGACAACAGGCTGAATATATTTTACATCACAGACAACAGGCTGAATATATTTTACATCACAGACAACAGGCTGAATATATTTTAGACATCAAGCAAAACCATATCCCTAGGATCCAACCAATAATTTGAAAAGAAGAAAAAGAGTTTGATCTTCAATCTGAGAACATACCATGCCTCTCTCAACAAACACCTAAATAGAAGCAGTATGTCATGTCCAACAGAAATCAATCAAGCACCTTCTGAACCTATGCGAAGGGAAATCAATCAAGCACCTTCTGAACCTATGCGAAGGAAAATCAATCAAGCACCTTCTGAACCTATGCGAAGGAAAATCAATCAAGCACCTTCTGAACCTATGCCAACAGCTAACTGATCTACAAAACCGGCTGCTTCCACCACACCCTACCACACACAACACACTCTACATACCACCACAACAACTACAACAACTGATGAAGATGTGTGCTTTTGTACATGAGACATTAGGCTGCGAAGGGCTATCAGCTCACAGCTAAATGGAATATATCATCATCATTACCCATCAAACCTTAATGTAAACTCCATTGCATGTATTTTTACTATAATCATGCATTTCTTATATCACCAGAGAGGCAACTGGTTTAGTAGACCATATGTTCTTGACAAGAGACTCAAATTATATGATGAGAAATACCATTTAAATAGAACAACACCATTTCCACTAAAAGGCAGAACTGCAAAAATTGTGATGATAGAAGTGAGTTATGATAGTCTAGATAAATTACAAAAGAACATGTGTGGTTTTTCATTAATCACATTTTCATTCTGGCAATGTTTTATTGTTACCAAGATGTGCTATTGAAATTCTTGTACAAATTGTGTTCCTCTTTGCCAAAGTCAAGATATGTCTTTGTTACATCTTTCCATCTTGCTCTTAAATATTGCAATGTTCTCAAACTAGTCCATTAGCTTTCTATCACGTATTGTAATAATTAATTGACGAGGTGCTCAAACCATTTTATTCTGAATTTATTAGTAGATTACTGGTGTTCCTCCACAACATTTCTTACCCCACATATGCATTATTTTGTCTGTTGTAACAACATTAATATTTGCTGAAAAACAAAGCATGGTTGCAAGGAATTTGTCTGCTACATTATTTACTTAAAACTGCATTTAAACCTTGCTTTGATATTTAGTCTACATTGGTGTTGAGTTTCAGTTCAGTTCTTCATATACTCTAACAAAGTTAGCAGCTCTTCCAAGGAATTTAATTATTACATAATGATCTATCTTTTCCCTGCTATACATGGAAACTTGTGACTATGTCTTGTGCTGACACAAAAAAAGTTGTATATATAAACACTATTTGTAATCTGTCCTTTGGTTAACATGAGGATATAGCATGTTTAGAAATTTGTAATCATTGTCCAATTCATCATAATCATTGGCTCTTTTAATCTTGTCAGACGATAGTAATCGTGCTTTTAGCACAAAGCCCAGACAGAAATATAGAGACCATGTGTTGCCCATGCAGGATAGTCCGTCTGTCAGTCTGCCTTGCTTGCTCCAAGGGAAAGGTGATACTAATACATTTGGAACAAGGCAAGCTGCAGAAGCTGCTGGATCAGCAGAGCAGTGCTCTTATCTTTTGACCTGGCCGCCAACCAAGGCTAAGGGCCTGATCTGCCTTGCCATAACACTCAATCGAGGCTGCCTTTCTTCACGCTAGGATAAGGCATTGTATCCTCTTGCGTGTGTTCCTTCGCATATCCCCAGGTTGTCAGGCTTGGTGGATGCTGAACAACTTTCAGAGTTATCAGAAAACAGGTTGCAAAGCCATATCTGACAAAATCCAATAAGATATGCCAGTATCTTATCTGCAAGGCTTCAGAAAGTTTATAATCCTTCTTTTCCTTCTAGATGAACTGCTGTCCTAGGCTTTCGAGCCTTATCTGCCCGAAGCTACTGGTTTTAAGACGCCAGTGACTCACCTTCCGCTCCTTCTCCTGTTATTAGTCAAAACAGTTCTGCCGTGCGAAGGCCAGAAGATTAACTTTTTTGTCAGAGGCTATATGAGACGCATGCCATGGGAGCATTTAGTTGGTGTTGAAAGTTCATCTTCAACCCCACCCCCAGCTATAACAACATTTAGAACCAATTGTCCAATTAGGACTTTGTCTATAAATACATTCATGCATATATCTTGGTAGCAATAAAGACAAGGTCAGAGGTACTGATAGAGATGTCAAATTTAGAATACATAAAGTGAGGGGGCTTTTTATTGCCTTACAGAAATTGTGAAAATCATAAAGAAATTAAGTCCACAACATAAATGCAGATCTTCATCTCCAATGTTACGATCACTTTCTGTATCGCTCTGTGATTTGAGAAACAAAGAAACGTACAACTAAAAAGTTCTAAGGCCTCATCAGTGGATGATAGCACTGAAATGAGGAAATAAAATGGTATGATAAAGTCACTAATGTAGAACTGTGGGAAAGAACCAGACAGATGCGAGTGGGATTACACGTAGAGAGAATGCATTGACGATGGATATGAAACACATTTTTTTCACATGGATTTTCTGGTAAAAATTCCACTGATCTCTAAATAGGGAGATCAGACTACCGTACTCAGTGTCGGAAACATTGAAAATACCTTGGCAGTTAGAATTTTTTAAATTTTTTTTTACTTTGCATTCGCCTTATTTCTCTAATCCCCACGGCGGTGTGCGTTGCACTGTGGTTTTTATTTTGCTCCTGTCGGCCCAGTGCATCCGACTTCAGCATGTATTTTATGTAAGGGTCTGCTTCCTCCTGCATTTTATAAGGGTTTGCTTCCCCGGGGAAACGGCCGGTGCTGTGATGGGGATCGAACCCCACACCTTCCAGTTGTGAGCCGTGCCACTTAACCACTAGGCCACGCCATCCCCTAGCAATTAGAAATAAAAAAAGAGTAGGCTTAAATTCTAGTTAAAAATCTACCCAAATTATTTGTATCTTCCCCCAGGTCTAGTAAGCCACAGGAAGTTGTAAAATGCCCACTACATATAGCCGAAGCATTCGGTTACCTGGCAATCGACTTTAACATGCCTGTTTGAATACCAGGATTCCACGTATTCCAAGTATTGAAACCAGTAGATAGCATTACAAAGCAGTCACTGTTCTGGGATCCTCAGGGCAAAAGAAGTACTAGCTGATCTAAACACTCATGGAGAAGGGAAGTTGAGAGAAACTTAAAAATGACAAAAGAAATGGGGAGGAGCTGGAAATGATGGTGCGTGACAGAAAGACTTTGCAAGTATTTGCTGAGGCCCTATGCTCCAAAGGGAGTTGAATGATTTTGATTGATTGATTGGTTATAAATACATTTGTTTAACATTTTACCATTTATTGTGAGTGATCCTAAATGTGAATTAATTTACTTGTTTGAGCAATGTACTATTGACATCTATGTTGGGTAAGCTTGCCATTGTGATGATCTTTCTTCTTTATTTTCCTCCAATTTTCCCCTAGAGATGCTTTCTGTAGCACAATGTTTAAAGTTATGAGATTGCTAGACCAATGCACAAAATCTCATTTTTGGTCACATTTTATTATGACAAGTCAGTAAGTAGGTCACACATTGATATTGGATAGCTTACAATTTTAATTGTTGATTTCTAAAGGTGTCACTAGGTGGCAGCAGCATCCAGGATGATGATTACTTTAGGTAGCAGATGATAGGTGTCACTTGCGCATGTGCAGCTCAGATAAAATGGTAATCATAGTTGTCGAGAGAACGACCAAAGAACAGCGTGCTATTGTGCATGTTTTTAGGATATTCAAAGAATTTGTTTCCTGTTTAATCTCAAACAATTACCAATTGTTCAGTCCACTAAAAACTTTCCTTAGTGGCAAACATTTCTTGGATCACAAAGAGGTTGAACTCGAGGTGCATGTGAGACTGAGAAATCAGATCAAAGAGTTCAATACTGCAAGTTTTGATGCTGCACTGGAAGATGCAATAGGATACATTTTGAAATAATGGGAAACATAAATGCAATTAAATAATTATTTTCAAATTTGTTTCTCATTTGGTTTTTTTTAGGTAGCAATTTGTGACATATTTACTAACTTTCTCTCACAATAGTAATAACAGTTGCACTTCTGTTGGCTTCAGACAAGCGCATTATTAATCAAAGTGCATCTGTTACTATGGGCTGGCTTCGACTTTCACTCTGTGACAACACTTTGTGAATATCTAGAACATTATTTCCTGTGCCAATTGTTATAAACATAGAGGTTTAGCTTTGGTCATTCTACCTTCCCAGCATAACAGATATCCCACTACACCTTGGATACCTTGCTTTGCGCAATACCTTTTAGCGGGAAAGTTTTTTAGCGGGAAAGGTTTTGGGAGTAAGCTCTGAGGAAAACTGCATCCTATGCTATCTCAATTTGTCTCAATGTCTTGCGACTGGCCAAAGGCAGCTCAGGACGAGAGAATGTTGGCAAATTGTCTTCACTTTAATCCAAATCACTGTGCAAGTCCCTCTTTCCTTCATTTAAGTTGACAGAACAAAAGGGAAAAGATTTTTCACACGACTGACATAGAGAGAGTGGTCTATATCACTTAACTTAACATCTTTATATTGGTTTAGAAGACTCTGCAGAGTCTTATAAAACCAGTTTCTTTTACATTCACTTGATGTAAAAATAGCTATGTGCATCCAATGTATTTTTGAATGCTTCCACTTCCTGCGGTAATGCATTCCAAGCATTCACCAAAAATGTCCTGGTATCTAATCTGAACCTTTCTTTAATTAATTTGTGGCTGTGCCCTTCTGTTCTTGTTTTGAAAAACTTGTTATAGTCTAATTTATCCGTTACTTTAATTATCTTATAAACCTGTATTAAGTCATCTCGATTTCTTTTCTTTTTTTGACACTGTAGGCCAGTTTTTCTGAGTCTTTCTTCATAACTGTAATTCTGGAATCCTACTATCAGCTTTGTCGCTCTTTTTTGTATCCTTTCCAGCATGTTTATATCTCCTCTATGATAAGGACTCCACGCCTGTACACAGTACTCTAATCTAGGTCTAACTAAAGCTTTATACAGTTTGACAATCATTTCCTTGCTCCTATGTTTAATATTTCTTGTTATCATTCCTAACATTGCATTTGTCTTTTTCACTGTTACTTGGACTTGCTCACTCCCCTTACCTGTATGATCTATTATAACCCCTAAATACTTTTACTTTTCTATCTTTCTAAAATGGTTCTCTGCCATTCTGTAATTATGTTTGATATTGAATCTACTCATGTGGATGACTGTACATTAATCTACATTAAACTCTATTTGCCAGCTCTCAGACATTTGCAAATTTTATATAAATCCAAATTCAATATATCCACTTTTGTTTTAGATGAGACACTTCTCCATAGTTTTGTGTCATTTGCAAATTGTTCAATCATGGATTCGATATAGTTACCCAAATCATTTATATATATCAAGAACAAAATTGGTCCAAAAACCGAGCCCTGTGGCACTTCACTTTTTACTTCAACCACTCAGAGTGCTCCTTATTTATGCACACTCTCTGCCATCTTTCCATTAACCAATTTTCAATCCATTTGGCAATTTTACCATCTATTCAATGTGATTTCAACTTCCTAAACAATCTATGATGAGGTACTCTATCAATGCCTTTGCATAATCTAGATAAACATATCCACTAGCTCCCCGCCATCTATCATTTTAGTAACCTCCTCTATGAATTCTAATAGATTTGTTAAGCACAATCTCTCTTTAATAAACTCATACTGACTATTTCTTTGATTATTGAAAGAGTTGAAAAATGGAATTACTCACCTGGAGGTTTGAAACACTAATCACATTCAAAGTACTCACCTTCGGATTCTACACACTACTCAAATCGGGTCCCTTTCAGCTGAATTTTCAGCGTGGGGAACAGCCAAAAATCGCAAGGAGCCATGTCGGGAGAATGGGGAGCCTGACGAACTAGAGGAAGGTTGTGTTTGGTAAAGAAAGTCTGAATCAGATGCGAAGAATGGTTGGGGGGTGTTGTTAGGATGGAGCTGTCAAATTCCCATTGTCCACAGCAGGTCCCATCATTTGCGTCGAACAGCATCACGAAGGTGACAGATGATCTCCAGGTAGTACTCCTTGGTAATGTTTTGATCTTGTGGTGTGTACTGTGATGTATAACCACACGGGAGTCAATGAAAATGGTCAATATGACTCTGATATTGCGTTATTTTGTGGTGAATGACAACCTGATGGGTGCTCATTACACTCAGCACTGAAAAGGTGTCAGCGACTGACAACAATCTGTGGACGGAAAAAAATTCAGGCATGCGCATAACAGTACTCTATACCTCCTCGCCAAAGGACAACACCCATACTTTATTTGTTTCTGCTGAAAAAAATGTTCAGATACTTTTGGACACACCTTGCTTCTCCTGCATGATATGTAAGGTTATTGTGCGCTTCTTGTTTACCACTCTTTATTCTATACAACTATTGTTAATTTATATAATAACACAATATTTATTTTGTTTACAGGAACGCCCATTCACTATGAAAAAACGTGATCACATGTTGAAGAGAGGCAATGCCAGGTTTGAAGGTTTTGCTGTTGACCTAATTGATGAAGTGGCCAAAATGTTGGAGTTTGATTATGAGATTTACCTTGTTAATGATGGTAAATTTGGCAGCAAGATGCCCAATGGAGAATGGAATGGAATGGTTGGAGAACTACTTTCTGGGGTATGTGGACCAAAACTTCTATATGTTAATGTTAGTTTTTATTTTTATTTTTGAAAAACAGTATTTGGTTGTGGGCACAATTAGTGTTTCGTTGATCATCATGTTTATTCAATGTGGTAGTCTGGATTCCAGAATGTCTTTTGGGACAAATAATTTGTCATGTATTTCTAACAGTCTCCAGCATACTCCAAGCTATATTTAGCCCCAAACAAGATAGAATCTAACATGAAATAAAATGTAACATTGGGTTGCTGTCCCAAAAAACTGATTTAGTACCACAATGGATTCCAACTCACTATGGGATTCTTGGAGATGAGAAGGCAAATAAACTCACAAAAGCCATAACTGGTGGCATGCAAACTCGTCATCCCTAGAACTATAAAGAAACAAAGACACTTATCAAACGATCCATGAGGACGGAATGGAGAAACTACCACATAGAATACAAACCATAAAATGACAGCATAGACAAACTTGGCAGAGATAGCAGATAAACATCTTCAGACTCAGAATGGGATATTGAGACTCAAGACCTACCTCCACAGAAGTGGTCTTAGAGACACAGCCACATGTGGTTGCAGAGCATACAAACAAACACCAGAACATATTCTGCCTCAGAACTGCCCCACTTATGCAGACTAAAGAAAGTGGAGCGACCATGCTCAAAATAGCAAATGAGGGACCAGTGAAGATCTTAAATGCAGTCTACTTCATGAACCTCACAGGACTAGAAGCATAGCAGGTGCTAGAAGATGAAAAATATTTTTTTAAATGACCTGGCCTGTATTCATTTGAAGGTTTTTTTACATAAATTTATTTGTAACAACAGCTTTTTCTTCTTCTTTGTTCTCAAGTTTTCAATCTCCCACTACCGAGCCCTGAAAAGGGCTTTGCAAGTAGCAAGATGTAGTTTGGAGAACAGAATGCATTGTGTCATGCTTTACAGCTTGACTGTGATATTTGCATAATTTGGTGCGACACATACAAATTCAGCAGGCATTTTTGACGGATTGCCTTCCCTCTTCGATCCCTTCTATTTAACTTAACTTAATGTCTTTATACTGGTTTAGAAGACTCTGCAGAGTCTGTATACAACCAGTTTCATTTACATTACTTTGCTCTAAAAGTTATGCCCATCCAATCTACTTTTAAATGCATTTATTGTCCCTGCCTCCACTACTTCCTGTGACAATGCATTCCACGCATTCACCACTCTCTGACTAAAAAGATATTTTCGAATATCTAATCTGGACCTTTCTTTAGTTAATTTTTAGCAATGTCCTCTTGTTCTTGTAGGTGGTTGTATTTTGAAAAACTTTGATTATCTTATAAACCTGTATTAAGTCACCTCGAATTCTTCTCTTTTCTACTTAGCCAGTCTGCTCTATTGTAGCCTATCCAGGATCCCCACGTGCAGGTGTAGAATGGTCTTGGCAGCTGTGGTTCACAGGCACTGATGTTAACAGTCAGCTATGAATCACTGACACCGGCAGCTCATGCACTGCTCAGCGTTTTGATCCCATATGTAACAACAGCTAAATCTGTTCTGTTCTGTTAAGAATCAACATCATTGCACTACCTTCAGACAAATAGATGCTCAGTCTCTTCCAATACGTGGTAAATGGTACAAACTGATCATTGCGACTTGCTGGTTGTGCACATTCTTGCAATGCCCTCTCAGGTGCTCCTCTATGCTGGACCTGCATGTGATTGCAAAACCCTGCAATCTGTGCATTGCTGATTCATCGACTGCAGTGTCTTCATCCAAAAAGTGGTCGTTGATCTTCAAAATTGTACTTCTGTCCATTGCCAATTTCCTCACTGTGGGTGCCCTTGAGTCTAGGATGGGGGGACTCAGTGGTCTTAAGGTAAGGTGTATATCTTGGGGGACCGAAGGTTGCAAGTTTGAATCACGGTGAAGACAGGGATTTCTTTTCATGTGGATCTTCTGGTAAAAATTCCCCTGTGTCGAGCATGTAAAAAATTACTTGGCTGTTGGAAATTGAAAAGAGTAGGCTTAATGGTCACTGCCCAGAAAAAATTCAAAATTCTAACTAAAAATCTACCCAACAATTATATGAACCTTCCCCTAGGTGGTTTATTTAGAACAGCTATAGATGGGGCCTAACTGTCTGTGGGTCTACTTAGCTCTTGTGTTTGTGTTTACTAAGATGAACTCGCACATCAGTTAAACCACCCTCCTAGAAACTGATTGTTTATAGACTCTTTAGAGTCTTCTAAACCAGTATAAAGATGTTAAGTTAAGGATGTCAGGTCTGTCATTCCTGCAAACCCCAGTAGATCAGTAGATCCATACAAGTTCCCAGAGGTTCAAGGTATCTGTTCGCTATCCACTCGTGCAACAACCAGCCCTTCTACACCTTCTAAAGCAAGGACTTAGAATCAGAGACGATTATGGCTATCAATGAAGTGGGTTCCAGATAGCCACCCCAGAGCCAAAGTCAATGGCTCTATCACCATTCTGATACTAGACTTTGTTGTCAGGAATACACCCCTCCTTTAACTCTAGTAGAGAAGCCCCAAACTGGCTTTCTTATCGCAAAAAACAGATTCATCGGTATATATTACAGCATCAGACACCTGGGCATTTTCACTTATTAGTTGTTTAACCTCATAGTCCACTTTCTTATTGCACCAGTCACTCCCCAGAGTGATAATGACCTGGTAATAGCCTGTAATTTTGTTTGCAGTGCGCAACCAATCTTCCCCTTTTTATGGTTTCTGCTGTGTTTACTTGATCAATCGTTCTCTCGGCTAAATATACCTGTTTTTGTGTTCACTAGAAAGGTGTTCATCTTTGGTGTTGGAGGTTGCAGGTTAAAATCAAGGTGGAGACTGGGATTTTTTCATGTGGATCATCTTGAAAAATAAAATGTCCCTGATCTCTGAGTAGGGAGATTAGACACTGTGTCTAGCAACACGCACGTGGCAGTTGGAAATCAAAAAGAGTAGGCTTAATGGCTGCTTCTCAGGCAAGTTACTCAAATTAACCTAGGGATTCTCGCTCCACTCAGAATATGTCGCAAAAAAGGAACTTGCTATAACCTCGGGGTTATGGGGTTAGCAGAGCAGCATAGATGGCTCCTAACAAGCTGAGGGTCTACCTTGCTATAATTTACGCTTTCACCACCAGTCTTAAAAAATCGTTGATCATACATTCCAGGGGCTACCAACCTAGCAGTTGGTAACAGATACTGGAATTTACCTTGCAAGTCACCAGCGGATTTCTACCAGCCAAAAAATATGAAACAAAGGAGGTCACACCTCTCCCATGACGCCTAACGACACAAGTGGGAAAAAGATAGACATGCAGATCAAAAAACCTTTCCATATAACAAAACCTACTTTATCCTATTGGTCGATGATTTTATTCATCAAATTTTTCTTTTATTGCTTTTGATCTTCTTTCTTTTCAGAATGCAACCATGTCTGTAGCACCTCTATCCATAAATGCTCAAAGGGAAGAAGCAGTTGATTTCACCAAGCCTTTCAAGACTCGATACATCTCTGTGCTAATGAGGATACCAAGAACAGAGACCTCTTACTTTGAGTTCCTCACGCCTCTGTCCCCGATTGTTTGGATATGCACGATGATTGCATTTGTTGTGGTCAGCATCATTCTATATATCTTGGAGAGAATGGGCAGGACCAAATGTGCTCAATCTGAAAGTGTTCAGATTACTGTACGAGAGTCATTCTGGTTTATTTTTGGTTCTTTGCTCCAAGGTAAGAATAATGAAGTCAAAGTCATTGCTGTTGTGAATGCCCACAATGAGTTGTTGTTATGGATCCAGCAGCATCCAGGCTCTTGCCCTTCGATCCAATGTCATGTAATGGTATCTGCACGTGTTTATCTGTCACCCACAATGAGTAGATACTATTTTTCTGTGCCCTGAAAAGGACATTTAGTGGCGCATTGCAGTAGCTTTCCTCACGTCCCAAGCGTGCTGATGAAGGTGGACCAGGGTCCTCAAGGCGGTTGTGCTATGCTTGGCTTCATCTGCGTGCTGCTCACTGCTATGGGGATTACGTCGATCCACCACCTCGTTAGCCAGACTGTCAAGAAGAACATTCCATTTCCAGAGAGTACTACGTGAAAGTCGAGATGGGGTTCTTGGCCAGCATATTTTGCCTGACCCTGACTAACATGCCTGATCAGTATGTTTTGCCTCTATCTGGCGTAAGTCTTCCTCCCCATGAACTCTTAGTAAAAATGACTAGTTCTACTATAAAGTTTATCTTTCTAATCATTTTACCTGTATTTTTTACCTAGTCTATACACAGGCAAGTTCTCAAGAATTTTCAGAGCTGAAATTAAAGTTGTTAAGACCGCAGCTGAAATGACTTTACAATACTAAAACCATATGACTGAGAAAAACATGATACTGACTGATACAGTCAGCCATAATGGTACTCAAATCCCATCATTGAACTGATTGAATTGAGGGCAGATAGAAGATGCCTACCAGGCACAGAAACACACAGTAGCTGTTTGGGTGGATCTGGAAAAGGCATTTGACAAAGTCTGGAAAGACGGACTTAGAGTCAAGCTAAGAAGAAGTGATGTTTGTGGGAAAATGTACAAATGGATCAACCACTACCTCAAACAAAGAACGGCCAGAGTCCAAGTACAAGGGCAGATGAGCAAAAAGGTGACACTCGAGCAGGGAGTACCCCAAGGGGGAGTACTGTCACCCACACTCTTCCTGGTATATATAAACGATATTACAGAGAATATACCAAGAAGAGTCCATAGCTCAATGTTTGCAGACGATCTGGCTATGTGGACCTCTGAAAAGAATCTCACCATAGCAAGAAATCGGATGCAGACGGCCCTAACATCGCTGGAAGAGTGGGCGAACTCATGGCTGGTCAAAATAAACGAGGAGAAAACCACATGCACAATATTCTCGCTTTCATTAAAACCCCAAAATACCAAATTAAGTCTAAATGGCAAATTCCTGCAGCCAAACGACAACCCAACCTATCTGGGAGTCACATTTGATCGGCGCATGACATGGAAAAGTCAGATTGAGAGGAACCGAATGAAAGCCAGAGAAAGAATGGCAATCATGAGGAAACTTGCTGGCACAAGTTGGGGAGCAGACGAAGGCATACTAAAGAAACTGTACACTGGAAGAGTGAGACCAGTCCTCGAGTATGGCATTGCGGCATGGACAACAGCAGCGAAGGCGAACTTCGATAAAGTTAGCAAACTTCAAAACCAAGCCATGAGAATTATAACAGGTGGCATGAAGTCAACGCCAATTGTAGAACTTGAAAAGATTACAAAACTGCAATCCATGACCGATAGAAGAGACTGCAGAGCCCAGCTGCAGTCAGAGAAACTCCGAAGACTGACCGGCCATCCAATGCACCAGAGACTAAACAATTTGGGAAATGGGAAACTAAAGCGGAGAAACTTTGCAGAAATAGCCAAAGCAAAGATGCACGAAGATCCCATAAACGCACTAAAAACACCAAAACCCATCACTACTGTACGAAAACCTACCTGGAGGCAGGAGATATTTCCAGAGGTGGTAGAAAATATACCAGGTATTGGAAACAAAAACTGCCAGACTGAAAAAGAAAGGAGAGATACTACCCTTAGCTTCATAACGAAAAGCTACCCAAGCATGGACTGGACCCATGCATACACCGACGGTTCTGTAACAAATACTACACAGAACGGAGGGGCAGGAGCATTCCTGAACCTACCAAATGGCAGAAAAATAACACTGTCATTCGCTACTGGTAAGTACACAAGCAATTTCAGAGCGGAGGCAGAGGCACTGAGGGCGGCAGTGGAAGAAATGGTGACACACAGTGAAAATGAAAGCCATATAGTCCTGCTTACAGATGCTCTCGCCGTAGTCACAGCGCTAAAAAGCCAGAAAAATACTGAGCTTAATGACTTAAGAGCAGCACTCTGCAAACTGTGCCAGCAGTCCGCACCAAAAAGGGTAGTGGTACAGTGGGTCCCATCACACTGCAACATCCAAGGCAACGAGGAGGCAGACAGACTGGCAAAAGAAGGTGCAAGACTACCACAAACAGTAAATAGTATGACGTACGAAGAGTCAAAACGGCTTATCAAAGCCAGATACATGACCAAATGGGAAACCGAACATACTGGTTACACCAAAAACGATGCCTATTACCAGTTGAACCGAAGAGAGCAGGTCGTTGTCTTCAGACTTCGCACTGGCCACAATAGACTGAGGTACCACCTATTCAACAAATTGAAGATAGGGTGTACCGACGAATGCCCGTGCGGTACTGGTAAAATGACCGCTGAACATCTGCTGCAGAACTGCCCGACATACGAGGATCAGAGAGAGCAGATATGGACATCACCAGTGGAACTGCAAGACAAGCTCTATGGCAGTGGCGACAGCCTCAGGATGACCGCCGCTTTTTTCGAAAAAATAATGGTTACTGTCTGACTGCGTACGCAGAAGAAGAATTGAGGGCAGCCTTGGTGAAAATGTCTCATGGTTTCCGGGATACATGATGTAGTGGATACCATTGCACTGTAGCATCAAAGGAAATGAAAAAGCCAACAGTCTAATGAAAGAAGAAGCAAAACTGATAGAGGAAGAATATCTGGTCAACAATGAAGAAGTCAAAGCTGTAATAAAAGATCAATACAATGTAAAGTGGCAGAAAGATCACCCCAAATAACAAGCAGAAGATGGATACTACCAAATCTTCTGAAAATACGAAGTTGTCCTACTAAGTCTCCCAGCTGACCACAACAGAATCCTGTTGGACGGAAACAAAATTTTACAGATATTGGCAGGAAGGTTAAAACTACTGCCAACCTGCCAAAATCCACTTTGGATGTTGTAAAACAGTAAAGTAAAGTATCCCATAGCATTACTGCCGAAGGGGTGTGAGGTGTTAGCGATCTCACTTTTCAAAGGCTCGGCTATATGAGGGCGGTAGCCATCTCCTCTCCCTCGCCGCTTTTACTTCCCGGACTGAACCGGTACCCATTTAAGGCTGGGTCGACCCGGGAGCCATTGCGGTCGGAAAAAAACATTACCGCCTCAACTGGGGAATGAACCCAGGACCACTCAGATGCGAAGCCAGCGCGCTACATCATAATAAAGTAGGAGGTATTACTTTCGGAGCACCTCTCGTAGAAGAACACACATATACAGTGACAAATTTTACATTAAAAATAAGTTGTTTTATTTATCATCATCATTTTCTCTGTACATGTTATGAGAAATTCTACTTCTTCAGTGTTCATCCTGAAAAGGATGTTGTGACGTTGTGTAGTAGATTATAGCAACGTTGCGATATCTGCACCGTTTGACTCGGCAAAACCGATTTCAGCTGGCTTTTTTGAGTAGCGTGTTTGCCTTTTTCTATCCCTTGGCCAAACTTCACCAGTGACTAGTGCAGCCTGTTTTCAGGGCCACCACATGAAGGTGAAATAGGGTGTTGGCCAGTTATGGTTCGCCGACACTGATGCAAGCAGCCAGCTATGGCTTGCTGACCCTGATGCAAGTACCCAGCTATGGCTCACTGACCCTGATGAAAGCAGCCAGCTATGGTTTGCTGACCCTGATGCAAGCAGCCAGCTATGGCTTGCTGACCCTGATGCAAGCAGCCAGCTATGGTTTGCTGACCCTGATGCAAGCACCCAGCTAGGACTCTCTGACCCTGATGCAAGCAGCCAGCTATGGCTCACTGACCCTGATGCAAGCAGCCAGCTATGGTTTGCTAACCCTGATGCAAGCAGCCGGCTATGACTCGCTGACCCTGATGAAAGCAGCCAGCTATGGCTTGCTGAACTCGATGCAAGCACCCAGCTATTGCTCGCTGACTTTGATGCAAGCAGCCAGCTATGACTCACTGACATTGTTGCCAGCTCATGCTCTACTGCATCTTGGCCCTGCTATGAGAAATGAAAGGTTGGAGCACATTCTACCAATGAACAAAATTACTAAAAAGGGAAAGAGGACAACAAAGAGAGAAAATGCTGGATAATTTAACACCATTGCACAGACGACAATCAATGGCAGAAATTGTAGAGATCTGTGATCACCTACTATAGTTTGCATGACACATGATGATGTTTTCTTATGAAGCTGAATTTTACTTCATAGTGTAGTTATGCAATTTTTAACTTCTTAATTACATTACCATACAGGCAATACTGACGCCACCCCTTCAACCATTCCCGGACGTATTTTGACAAGTGCCTGGTGGTTTTTTGCTCTCATCCTCATCTCATCATACACAGCCAATCTTGCTGCTTTTCTGACTGTTAAAAAGATAAACACACCAATTAAGGTATGACCAAATGGATTAACAGCGTAAGCATTTCTTCTCCTTTGTTCTCAAACTCCCACTTCCAAGTCTCAAGAAAGGGTTTTGCAAGTAGCAGAGTGTAGTCCAGAGAACGGAATGCGTTGTTATAGTTTACAGATTGAATGTGAAATTTGCATTTATTGGTTGGACACATTCGATTTCAGCAAGGCATTTTTGGGTACTGCGTTAGCCTTCCCTCTTTGATTTCTTATTCTGTTATCCAGGATCACCACATGGAGGTGGAGAAGGGTCTTGGCAGCTCTGGGTTGCTGGCCTGATGCTAGCAGTCAGCTTTGAGTTGCTGACCGCTACAGCTCATGCACTGCTCAGCATCTTGATCCAAACCCATTCACTAAATGTTGTCTCAAGTTCAGAATCACCCATATGGCACATGGGGATGAAGCAACAGAACCCTGCGCTGAATTTAGGCTTTTTTAGGCCTTAAGCTACTACATAAAGCTCGAAGGCCCCTTGTTAAAAAATTACACCAGAAGGTCTAAAAACCACTTGAAAACAAATATGAATGTGTCTTTTAATTATTTAATTACAAGAAAAATGATATTTATTTTCTAAGAAATGGATTTATTAGTTGCATATTTATCATAAAGTAGCCTTGATCCCTATCATAGATTATAATATGGCATAGCAATTGGAAGATTTACTTCTTGTTGATGGCCCACAATGATTAAGTTTACTCTTTTGTGTGCCCTGAAAAGGACGTTAAGTAGTGGGTTGTAGTAGCTTTCCTCACATCCCGAGCATGCTAATGAAGGCGGACCATGGCCCTCCATCCGGACAGTTGTGCGTGATGCTCTCTACTACTAAGATCACGTTGATCCACATCTCGTCAGCCAGATTGCCCTGAAAACAGCCTGTTTCCAGGACACTCTGCATTGAAGAGAGATAGTGGTCTTGGTCAGTAATTTTGTGGCTGACCCTGATGCGACGTCCTTGTCAGTATATTGTGCCTGATCCTGACATAATGTCCTGGTCAGTATGTTGTGCCTGACACGACTAGTGACTCAGTTCCTTGAAGATATACTTAAATGTAATTTATCAAATAATTTTAACACACAAAATGCCAATTTACTGAAAAAGGTCTTATATTTTCAGTACACATAATATTTTATAAGCCCCTTCTTCCCCTAAGTTGACATCTTGTAGGCCCCTGTAGATTGTAAGGGTTCTAAGCTGCAGCTTATTTAGCTAAGACCTAAATCCAGCACTGATAGGACCTCTGTAACATACCAAGCATGTTATAGAAGGCAACAAAGTGCAGCTGCACTAGGGGATGACAACCTTATCATATGCAAATGTATGTAAATGCTTTGATACATACTTCCTGTAAGAGGTCTAGCTGCAGTTGTGAGCCTATGCTTCATCTGGAGCAATAAGGGAAAAAAAAAGAAGAAACCTGAAAAAGTATGTTGTGTATTTTTGCAGTGGTGGATTCTGTAAACATTTCTTTAACTTGAAGCCATGCATAACTCTTGTGTCACTTTTTACAATTTGTATTTAATGCACATTGGTTCTACTCTATTCTCTTCTCCCCCCCCCCCCCCCCTCCCCAATTGAAAGCCAAAATAGGACTTTAAGTAGAAATTACCAAAAGGCATATGTCCCAGTTGTAACATTCTAAGACGTGATGTTAGGGATGTCAGATTCTCTGACATTGTGTTAGCAATGTCACAATTTCTGACATGGTGTTAGGGATGTCACATTCTCTGACATTGTGTTAGCAATGTCACAATTTCTGAAATGGTGTCATAAATGTCACAATCTCTGATATGGTTTCTTGGATGTGACAATCTTTGACAATAAGAAATGACTGAGGAAAAAATATATATATAAGTGCAACATATTTCTATATGAAAATAATAACTGACATGTGTTGACATTTTAAGTTCCACCATGGCCAGTCCCAAGCCTAGATGAAAGAAAAAGAGGGCTGCACCAGATCAGCTCTCCTATCTCATAAAAAGCAGCCACTCCTTGAACACATGTGGGGCAAAAAGACCTCCTCGATGCAAACCCCCCCAACTCGTTGGCAAGATTCACTGGAGCTACACAGCAACAACTGTAATCCTGTAATGAATAAGCTAGTTATTTACTAGACAACTCATGCCTGTGACAGAACTAATTGGAACCTGTACTAGAACCCACACAAGACCAAAGAATGCAGTACTGATTGAGCCTAGTCCACTAAGCAGAAAAAAAGCACCAGGACTATCATCAACTTGTAGAAGGGCTGGGACCTGCACAAGGGTAACAACCCCTATAGAATCACAAGTTGACTAAGATCTTCAGCCTGTGAGAGAAATGGAATCCAGTGGACCTTACTTAACAGGAAAAAGTAAGATGGCCACGCCTAAGTGGCTGCGCTCTCGCCTCTCTCCGGTGTTTGAGAATAATTTTTCAATGTTTGGTGGTTCCTATTCTGATTATATTTCACAACCCCTTCACCAGATGGTATCAAGGACTTTAGTCTGTGGATTTGATGTGCTTTTGAATCATTATCCTCGATTATCCAGTTTGTTATGCTGCATTTCATGCCTGGCTCAAGCCGTGGGAAAATAGTGGATGACGGAGTTCAACGTTCCGATAACTGCACACCAGAATTCAGTCCAGAGTATCACTCAAGGACATTTCTGCTCAGACTGAGGCCAACTTTCTCCTGCCTGCCCCTTTCTCCACCAAGGTTACACAATACCTCTCCCAACCTCATATTCTGACTACAGCAAGGGTCACGCTGACTAACAGGTGGACACAGTCAGAGACCTCGGTGGCGGGACACGTGGAAACAAGGAGTTTGACATGGACAGATACAGAAAGCTTGACACAAACATTGATCTAACACACTCCTCATGGCCTGTATCCCAAGGCTGCGGAGTACACGGCTCCACCTGGAGAATCTGTAGGAATTTAATTTTTTTGGTCGACACGCTACGCATAGACATAGCCTCAGCAATTGGACATGATAGTGGTCAATTGACACAACGGGCCTTTGATGCCTAAACGAACATTATTATTATTATTTAAAGAGCTGCTGGGCTTACAGAATCTTTCAGCAAGTAAGTATAAAGATCAATGCAGAAAGAAAAAACAAAAATTTGTTAACAGAATGTGGCTCCCACAACAGGCTCCCACTAAGCTAATAGGAACACCATTGGTTGTTGTAGAGAGCTTTACATACCTATGGAGCGCCATAAACGAGACAGGCAGTGTAGATGTGGATGTAAAAATACTGGATACTTTTTAGTGTTTGCCATGTGGAAAACTATATGGAACTCACACAAAAGCTGAATATCTTCAAATTCAATATCTTCTTCAGTGTTCATCCTGAAAAGGACATCGTGACGTTACACCATAGTTTGCAGCGAGGTTGCAATATCTACCCCTTTTGACCCATCACATTCGATTTCAGCTAGCTGTGTTGGGTACTGAGTTTGCCTTTCCACTGTGATCTATATTCTTGTAGCTGGACAACACTAGTCCAGCCTATTTTTAGGGCTGCTGCTTGGAGACGGAATAGGGGATTGGTCAGCTCTGGTTCGCTGACCCTGATGCAAGCAGCACGCTATGAGTCACTGGCTGCTGTCAGCTCATTTGCTGTATTGCATCTTTGGCCCTGAACAATTCTAAAATGAAGTCGTTCTTTTAATTTGGAACAGAAACATGGCAGATGACCAAACTTGATACTAAGAGATTATAAAACTTCATCAACAAATACCTGTCATGTAGTGGTTTGGCAAGGTTGCAAAAACAATTGTTTAGCAGAGAAAACAGAAGAACCTCTACACCTCACGGTAGAAGAGGAGCAACTAAGTAAGTAAGAAAGAAAACAGGAGAAATACAAGTAGAACAGGACATATTACATAGAAGGTGACATTGAAAAGATAATTCATTGTGAAAGCTCCAAGCCAACATTACCAGTTAATCTCTGTAAAGGACCCCAAAGGTAAAAAAAAAAAAGGTAAATGTAGGCCAAAGAACACAAACAGAAGAGATCTAAAGACTCATCATCATCAGGTCATTCAGTCCTAGGACTAGTCAACAAGCTCATGGATTTTGTCCTTCCATTTGTGCATGTATCATTGTGCAGCAATCTTTAGTTCAGCATGCATCTTCACAGACATATCTTCAGAAGCTTGAGACAATAAGGTGTTTTTAGGTCTTCCACTCCCTCTCCTTCCCTGCATAATGTCCTACAAGACCTTTTTGACTAGACTCTCTCTGCAGATTATGTCCTTAAAGGCTGATACAAGAAAAATATGGAGAAACTGAAAAGACCTGTAGAATATAGCACAAGACAGGTCTGCTTGGAGATGGTTGGTTGATGGTCTATGCACCCCAAAGCAATAATGGTGAAGGAGAAAACTAACAATTCAATGTATCAAAATCAAAGACTGAATAGATACAAAGACACAAATGAAAACAGCCATCTAAGAATATCAGAATCAAATCAAAATCAAATTCAAACTTTCTTTTGATTGAAAAAATATTTTGATTGCTTGTCTAGGATTGTCATGTAGTGAAAAATAGAATTGTTAATACAGAATACATTCTTGGCCCCGTTTATGTATTAGAAAGTAAAGATGGCAGCTTTTGTGGCATTCATGGCTTTCTTTTATATTTTTGTTCCAGTCTGTAACAGATCTAGCTCAACAGACAAAAATAAAATATGGAACAGTCAAGGATAGCGGCATTATGTCTTTCTTCAAGAACACTAACATCGAACACTTTGCCAAAATGTGGTCACAGATGTCGGAGATTGATCCAAACTCTATGGTCGATAATACTACAGAAGGTTATAAAAAAGTGAGATTATGTTATGATATACATGTTAACTAATTAGGGAAAGTGTAATATTGAAGTTTGTAAGATTTTTCAAGCAATTTGTAACGTTCTGTAAAGCAGTCAAGCACCACTTTATGTGGCAAACAATTGCCACCAAAGAAGAGCAACAAAACTAATAGTAGAATTTCAGAATTATAGTTATGAGGAAAGACTCAGAAAAACTGGCATAGTCTAAAAAAGAGAAGAATTGAGGTAATTTAATAAGAGGTTTGTAAGAAAAATAACGGAAAGGATAAATTAGACTTGAACAAGTTTTTTTCAGAATACAGCTGCCTACACGAGCAAGAATGCACAGCAACAAATTAATTAAAAAAAGAAAAATGTTTTTAGTCAGAGAATGGTGAATGCTTGGATTGCATTGCCATGGAAAATAGCTGGAGCAGTGCCAATTAATGCATTCAAGAATAGATTGGATGCACAGTTATTTTTAGATATAGTTAATTTAAATTCAAATGGCTGTAAACAGACTTTGCAGAGTCTTCTAAATCAGTATAAAGACAGTAAGTTAAGCTAAAGTTGGAGATGTTTTGTTTTTTTTAAAGTAATTTTGTACAAAAGAAATGTTTGTTGGAATTCTATAAACAAAAATTATAATAAAAAATAAAACCTGCCAACATCCTATTGATACACAGCAAGCTTTATTGCACATGGCCATCTAAGCCACATGCATCTTTTGCAACCAGCTTAAGAAAAGGTACATGAAAGTTTCTCCATTTCAACTTAACATGTGTTGTGTTTAGTATATCTAAATTTCTTTTATGGCATGTTAATCTATGCACAAATCTATCAATTGGAAATTGAGCTTTTGTGCATTGAAAAACTTTTTGTGTGTAAGGTTTTCTATTACTTAATAAGGATTTTTTTTTGCAATGTAGGGTACTATGTAAGATTTTATGGATATGTTCTATGTCCAAATAAAAGCATGCTTGTACTTTTACAATACATGTCAGGAAAACTGACTATTTAAGACTACTTGGGGCTGGCAAACTTATAATGAAGATTAGATGCCAGAAAATATTTTTTTAGTCAGAGGGGTGAATGCTTGGAATGCATTGCTATAGGAAAAAGTGGATTAATGCATTTAAGAATAGATTGGATGTGCACAGGTCCTTTTAGATCAAGGTAATGTAAAAGAAACTGGCTGCATGCAGACTCTGCGGTCTTCTTAACCAGAATAAAGACGTTAAATTAAGAACACATTGCTACATAAACCACAACTGCATAGAAATAAATTCTGTAGCAAACAATTTCTACAAGAAGATTAAAATTCAGTGGTGGTCCTATATGAGAGATAAAATACGGTTAATTCAAATTTTGTTTAAAACATTATCTAAGTTGTATATGATTTTTTACAGGTTAAGGAAGGAGACTATGCCTTTTTCTGGGACACAACAGTGAACAAATATCAAACCATCGTAGACTGTGATGTCATGGAGATAGGGCCATCATTTGATCCCAAAGGTTTTGGTATTGGAGTACCTCCAGGGGCTACCTACAGAGAAGAGCTGTCTATGGCCATTCTCAAACTCAGTGATCGTGGACGTCTGCATGAAATAGAAACAAAGTGAGTTCTAGACATGTAAATAAAGCATAATAGACACCATAGGATTCTGTGGCGAAGTGGTTAAGCTATCGGCCTCGTGATTAGGTGGTGTGGTTTTGACTTCGGACTCTGCCGCCTTTTTCACGGCTGCTTGATGCGGAGTCCCCTGCATCTCTCAGTCGGCCCCTAGTCGTCTTGTCCTTGACTTGCCACTGTGGACGGGCAACTCGAGACGAGAGAGTGAAGATAAAAGGTAGCGCAGTTAATCCTTTCTAAAAATAGTGCTAGCAAAATTAATTATGTCATCATCATCTGCGATGGACGGAGGCCTTTGAGAAACCATAAACATTTTTTAAAAATTAAATGAAAATTAGTATGTCCTTTGCAGCCCATCACTTTTACAACTGCCAACCTTTTGGCTGTTATTAGTTTCTTGGCAGATGTCCAGGATGCTAGGTTTTCATTACTTTCTGTACTTTGATAAGCGATTGTATGAAGGAAAAAAACCCAGTGTCTCCCAAACTGGACATGGCGTGTTTTGTTCCTAGTGCGTTGTGATTGTGAAACCAAACAATTTTCGCCCATAAACCAAGATGCCTGCTAATAGACATAACAGTAAAAAATAAAATTCAAAGTTCAGTATTTTCATGTGAATAGTTGGTTAGGTTAGTTATAGGTCAATTTGGGTGTAGTGGGGAGTCGTAGTCTCCGCTACTGAGCCAGATTTGTTGCGTCTGAGGTCATCAACCCATGTTGCTGGAAAATTGTCTTGACATCGTCTATCCACATTCTTCACAGCTGCCCTCTTGCTTGGAAGCTGGACCATCAGGTATTGTGAACTCGCAGAAGAAATTGATCAGGGAACATTCTCATGAGATGGGTGAACCAACGTATATTCTATCTGGACAGAATCTTTCTATCAACCCTGTGCTACTAGAGCCAATTGAGGACCATGTCCATGGCGCAAGAAAGTAAAATCTCCACCTGTGAAATAAAATGTCTGTGAATGGCCACAGGTGTTTCCAGTTGTGACAGATTGAGGATCAAGGATATTTGCAAAGGGGTCGGTGCCATCGTGTGTGCCGATACTTTCATGTCAATTACTATCATAATGAGGAACTGAGGTGCTAGTCCAGTCAGGCACAACTTACTGACCAGGACATCACATCAAGGTCAATACACTGACCAAGACCACAATCTCTCTTCCATGTAGCGTTCCCTGGAAACAGGCTGTTTTCAAGGCAGCCTGGCTGACGAGATATGAATTGATGTGATCCCAGTGAGCACCATGCAGATGAAGCCAAGTATAGCACAACCACCTGGAGGGCCACAGTCCATCTTCATCAGCACGTTAGGGATTTGAGGAGAGCTGCTATAACCCGCCACTTAACATCCTTTTCAGGGCGCACAAAAAAGTAAACTTACTCATTATGTGCATTAAATAACAACATCTATCATAAATCATACCTTGTAATACTAATGACAATGTCCTTTGCTACTTTTGACTTTTCCTGTTGTCATAAAGTTTTCCTAAGATTTTATGTGTGTTTTTGATAAATCTTAATAGTTTTTTAGCACAGATCTTTTAATATTGTTTTTTGCTTCATCATCATCATGTAGCTTTTCCTTTGAAGAACGATACTCTCACCACTGCTGCTCTGTAAGACTCTTGAACTTTGACCAGTTCTTCCCATTCTGTTACTGTCATCTTCAGAAAATCTTTTATGTCAAGTTTCCATCTTCTCTTTGGCCTGCCTCTGCCTCATTTTCCAGGTATCAAACCCTCTATTATCATTTTTTCTAAAACCGTTGTGGCATTTGATGTGGCCAAAGTATTTTAGTTTCCTAGACGTAAAGCTGTTTAGGAATCAATTTTGTTCTTCTGCCACCTCCTTAAAGATATTTGTGGGTTTGTTCTTCCGCTATTCACAATGGATACAATACTCAAAGAATTCTCCTGTAGCATTTTAGCTCAAAGAATTCAATTTTCTTCTTTAATGTTTTTGTGAAAGTCCATGTTTTGAAATCATACGCTGCCATAGGAAAAACAATGTTATCAAGATTTCTATTTTTGTTTGTTTATTAATGTTCCATCGTATGTTTCTCATTTTATTTAACCTCAGACTTGTATGGTCATTCTTCTTTTCACTTTTTTTTTGCAGTCCCACTGTTGTTTATTATGGAGCTTTGATATACAAGCTATTGACATTTTTTAAACTTCTTTTCCCAGGGTAACTTGGTCTGGTTTTTGCTTTATTGGTGCTTATTATCTTGTCATTACTGATGTTTAATCATTAGATTTCTTAGATATTAAATATCTAAGGTAGGAAGTTTAGGTAATGACAAGATACAAGGTCAAAAAAACAGGCAATATGAAACTACTTTGAAATCCTTCTCTACTTATTGGAAAAGTTAGTTTCGCTATGTCTGCAAAATCAAAGAAGAGCTGTAACCTCCAGAAACATGGACAGTAAAAATCAGTAATCCAGTCCTTCAGAACAATCAAACTGAAAGGATATCTGATGATTAGCAAAGAATCTAGGACTAGTTTCTAATTAGGTCAATATTTAGTAAGATGATTGATAGGGATGCATGACTGGTTGTTTAACTAACCTAAACACTCAAGAGAAGGTTGCTAGGGTGATGACAGAAAGTAGGTATAAAGACCTCAGCTTAATAACAAAAAGTCAGAAGTGATGGTCATTTTGAAGAAACTAATGCCACATGAACGGAACATACAGGTAAACAGGATGATATTGAAATTGGTTCAATTTAAATATCCGAGTGCCTTGATAAAATCTAATGGAAGATGCAACATAGAAATCAAGAGTAGAATAACCCATCAAAGACATTACAGAAAAGGAAAGGCGTTTTGTGCAACAGGTCATAATTGATGGAGCTGATGAAGAGGGTTCTTCAGCATTATAAAGTTCCAGCGCTGTCATATAGCAGCAAGTTTGTAGACAATTAACAAACAAGCAAAACGATCACTCGAAGCTGCAGAAATGTGGTTCTACAGAACAATGTTAATAAGCCCATGAACTGACAGAAAGAGTGATGAGTGTGTTCTAGGCCAGATCAATGAATGGAGACACACATATCAGAGAATGGCAATCCTATTTTTGTGGACATGTAATGAGCATGGGTGAGCTGAAGTACATTGCAGCTACAGACAAGATTGCAGGATGACAGAGAGAAGAAGTTGGATGATTTGACATCATAGCAGGGAAAAAAGGTAAAGAATGGAACTGGTAAATGGTACTAGGGATAGAGAGTTGTGGAGAGATCCATGACTGCCTACACTAGTCAGCACAGCACTTGAATGAATACATTCCTCGATGGAAGAGAAGCACCTAAGTTTAACAAACTTATCCTTACTTATAAACTAAATTACTGGATGTACTGGAAGACACCATTGACCCGTTCCACAGAAGCGTTTATGCCCATGTGGGTTCCAACTTTGCTTCCTTTGGCTTGTTTTGGACCATGGTGGACCAGTGGGTGATAAGTTTCCCTTCTGTAGCATCATGGATGTTGTTTCTGAGTTTGAGGGATAAACATGTAGGTGGTCTTCCATGAGGTCATTTTCTGTCTCTTGGTTACCAGACTGCTATCGGTGTGCTCCAACAATGGTCATCAGTTTTCTAAAGCAGGTGACCAGCCCAGAGATGCTTTACTTTGTCTGCATGGGTAACTGCATTTTTTACCAATGAAATGTGCTATACGTCAGTGTTGTGAAGACCTTTTAAACGTTGGTTGTGGAACGGTGAGACCAATCATACGTCTCTTGAGGGAGGCTTGGGTTATATGCAATGCAAGTAAATTGTAAATAGCGAAAAAAAACTGTAATAGTGCACAAACTTAACTTAACGTCTTTATACTGGTTTAGAAGACCCTGCAGAGTCTGTATACAACCAGTTACATTTACATCACCTTGCTCTAAAATCTATGCGCATCCAGTTTATTCTTAAACGCATTAACTGTCCCTGCCTCCACCACCTCCCCTGGCAATGCATTCCAAGCAGACACCACTCTCTGACTAAAAAAATATTTCCTAATATCTAACCTGGACCTCTCTTTAATCAGCTTGTAGCTATGCCCTCGTGTTATTGTAGGTGGCTGTATTTTAAAAAACTTGTTATAGTCTAATTTATCGATTCCTCTGATCATCTTATAAACCTGTATTAAGTCACCACGAATTCTTCTCTCTTCGAGACACTGTAGGCCTGTTTTTCTGAGTCGTTCCTCATAACTGTAATTCTGGAATCCAACTATCATCTTTGTCGCTCTTTTTTGTATTCTTTCTAGCATGTTTATGTCCCCTCTATGATAAGGACTCCACACCTGTACACAGTACTCCAATCTAGGTCTAACTAAAGCTTTATACAGTTTGACGATCACTTCCTTGCTCCTATGTTTAATATTTCTTTTTATCATACCTAACATTGCATTTGCCTTTTTCACTGCTACCTTAACTTGCTCACTCACCTTTCCTGTATGATCTATTATAACCCCTAGGTCCCTTTCCTTATCTATCTTTCTAATATTGTTTTCTCCCATTCTGTATTTATGTTCCATATTGGATCTACCCATGTGGATGACTGTACATTTATCTACATTAAACTCCAAATGGCTAAACAGATCAGAAATGACAATTGCAAAGACAGTATAATTTAAACACTGGAAAAACACAATGAACAGCAAAAACCCGTCTTAATGATGTGGTTTTTCTTATTTCTCAGGTGGTGGGACAGCCGTAGTTGCCCAGACCTGACAAAGGTTTCTACGGATGAAGCATCATCACTGCAGATTGAGAATGTGGCTGGTGTATTTTTCATTCTTGTTGGTGGTATTGCAATTGCTGCTGTGGTCTGTTTGGGTGAATACTTTGCAAATGCGATGATCCGAGCATCCAAACTGGTAAGTTCTGTTAGTGTCAAACAGTTAAATATTATCAAATGCAATGATCCGAGCATCCAAACTGGTAAGTTCTGTTAGTGTCAAACAGTTAAATATTATCAAATGCGATGATCCGAGCATCCAAACTGGTGAGTTCTGTTAGTGTCAAACAGTTAAATATTATCAAATGCGATGATCCGAGCATCCAAACTGGTAAGTTCTGTTAGTGTCAAACAGTTAAATATTATCAAATGCGATGATCCGAGCATCCAAACTGGTAAGTTCTGTTAGTGTCAAACAGTTAAATATTATCAAATGCGATGATCCGAGCATCCAAACTGGTAAGTTCTGTTAGTGTCAAACAGTTAAATATTATCAAATGCGATGATCCGAGCATCCAAACTGGTAAGTTCTGTTAGTGTCAAACAGTTAAATATTATCAAATGCGATGATCCGAGCATCCAAACTGGTAAGTTCTGTTAGTGTCAAACAGTTAAATATTATTTGACAATAAAAAGTCACTATAGGGGGCTCAGTAGTTTTGAGATAAGGTGTCCACCTTGGGTACCATCTGGGTTGTGAGATTGGACTCCAGTGTTCAATGTCGAATGCTTTAAAAATCCATTGGCAGTTATAAATTGAAAAGAGTAGGCTTAATGGCTGCTGCCAAGACAAAATTCTAGTTAAAAATCAACCCAAATTATTTGTACCTTCCCAGGCCTAGTAAGCCGCATGAAGTTTAAAATACCTTTTAAAGATAGCCAATAGTCTTTGGCGACCTGGCAACAGACATTAACATATCTGTTTCAATACCAGGATTCCAAGCATTCCAAGTAGGTATCTGATTAGTGCAGTGGTAGAGTACTATCTTTTCACAAGAAAGGTACAGAGTTCAACTCTTGGTACGCTACAGTCAACTGAGCTGTAAATGGGTACCTAACTTACTGAAAGAAAAGAAAAGACAGCAAGCAATGGAATTGGCCATCCCTCTCCATAAACAATGAAGTCTCTTAACACTTCCTCCCTGACAGCAGAAGAGACGTTCAAATCAAATCGGGACTTGTTTTAGTTCTACTTGAATGGGATATAGCATGCTAGAACTACTATCATTAATTAGGAACACTTGTGTCCTATTATTTCTAGGTGGGCCAATTGCTATGGGCCAGTCACATAACAGATACATATAAATGGTGGACAACACTGTTAGTGCTTGCATGGAATGAAGTTTCTTGTGAAATAAGGCATGAAACCTGCAAAAATTTACAGAAGACTGCAATAACAACACAGTGATGAGACACTCAGTCACAGTAAGTGAGTGAGCAAGTTAAGGTAGCAGTGAAAAAGGCAAATGCAATGTTAGGTATGATAAAAAGAAATATTAAACATAGGAGCAAGGAAGTGATCGTCAAACTGTATAAAGCTTTAGTTAGACCTAGATTGGAGTACTGTGTACAGGTGTGGAGTCCTTATCATAGAGGGGATATAAACCTGCTGGAAAGAATACAAAAAAGAGCGACAAAGATGATAGTGGAATTCCAGAATTACAGTTATGAGGAACGACTCAGAAAAACCGACCTACAGTGTCTCGAAGAGAGAAGAATTCGTGGTGACTTAATACAGGTTTATAAGATGATCAGAGGAATGGATAAATTAGACTATAACAAGTTTTTTAAAATACAGCCACCTACAATAACACGAGGGTATAGCTACAAGCTGACTAAAGAGAGGTCCAGGTTAGATATTAGGAAATATTTTTTTAGTCAAAGAGTGGTGTCTGCTTGGAATGCATTGCCAGGGGAGGTAGTGGAGGCAAGGACAGTTAATGCATTTAAGAATAAACTGGATGCGCATAGCTTTTAGAGCAAGGTGATGTAAATGTAACTAGTTGTATACAGACTCTGCAGGGTCTTCTAAACCAGTATAAAGACGTTAAGTTAAGTTAAGTTAAGTAAGACATTTGATTGAGCATCCAAGAAGTGGAAGCATACGCAATCACCCCCACCCAAAAAATGTTGGACAATTGCACTGCATTTAAAGTGATGGTGTAAGCGTTTTCTAGGACAAACTTGGCATCATTCATGTTGATTTTCTACCCTGTGGTGCGACTATCAACAGTAAACAGTATGTATTTTGAGTGATGTGCATAACCATCTATGGAAATAAACGGTCTGGTTTGATCACAAAGAGCAAAATTATGCTCAACCTCATATGGCTCACCGCACTATGTGCCATTTCCAGCATCTCAGCTGGGAGGTATTGCCACATCCACATTACAGTCCAGACCTCATTCCAACCAATTTTTACCTGTTTGGACCCCTAAAATCATTTCTAGGTGGTCAGCATTTCAGCACTGATGATGAAGTGAAACAGACTGTCCTGGATTGGTTCAGACATACTGATAATGCTTTTCAAGCATTACTTAAACCCTTGGAAAAATGCATAAACGTTGTAGGAGTTCGAATAGAGAAAAAATTGCATTTTGACTACTTGAAAAAATTTTTTATTTTTTTATTCCAAAAAAAAAAGACCGGTTAACTTGAACGCCCCTCGTAATATTGCCAAAATGTTTTATTCACTTACATACAAGTTTAGGACTTTATTACACTGGAGAGCTCTTTATTGTGCTTCTAGTGGCAAATCCTTTTGCATAAAATTTGTTTGTTTGTTTGTTTTTTTGGTTTTGTCAATGCTTCTTTTGCTTGGATTATTCTATTCTTTCTTCTGGGTTGCACTTTGTAGGATATATTATAAATGTGCAAAATGATTTATTATGCACAAGCATGAACTTGTTAATTCAACTACATAACAAGGCAACAATACTGATTATCGTACAAGTGTTTGTGCCGTGTAATGGCAGTTATTCTGACAAGTGGAAGGAGGAATTTGTAAGTGAACATTCTGATGTCATACACCAGGTCAAGGACGCAAACGAGTTGATAATCATGGGTGATTTCAAAGGAAAGGCATGTGATTCTGAAACTTTGGGAATTACACCTTGGACTACATAGTGATACCAGATGGGGGTGGGGGTGTTTAACTTTAATGGTGAACAATCGTTAAACCTTTGTATAGAGCATGGGTTATTTATTACGCACAAAATCGCCAAGGTCACACACAGACATGGTATAAATGGGGTGATGTAAAGACATCTCAAATAGATTTCATACTATTCAGTGTACACAGTCGCCAGTGTGTCACAGATTGCAAAGTGATTCCAAGTTTGAGTGTAGATACTGACCATCGACAAGTTGTACTTTACTTTTGTCAAAATGTGCTGCATACTAAACGCGACACTTACTTAAATGAGGTAAATACAAGAAGGCCGACAGATGTGTTAGTTCAAGAAAATGTCAAAAAGCTGATGGAAGTGAAATACAAAAGAATGGCACATAGAAGTACAGTGGAGGAACAATTGCAAAATTTCAAGTCTGCTATAATTAGTGTTGTGACGAAGGAGTTTGGTAGAACTAGAAAAGGTGGAATTAGAAAAAAACTGACAATATGGTGAAATCAAAAGTCTGAAGGCGGCAGTTAAAGACAAGAAAATGTCTTTCGGTGATCTCAGATGGAAGAAGACTATACCTCTAATGAGGAGGCCAGACATGCAGCGAGGGTGGTTGTATACCAGGAGAAAGAAAGTGTTTGGCAGAAGTATGGGGAGGTTCTGAGTGAGCTATGTTTAACATTTCCCAGAAGTATGGGGTGGTACTGAGTGAGCTATGTTTAACCTCTCCCAGAAGTATGGGGAGGTTCTGAGTGAGCTATGTTTAACATCTCCCAGAAGTATGGGGAGGTTCTGAATGAGCTATGTTTAACATCTTCCAGAAGTATGGGGTGGTACTGAGTGAGCTATGTTTAACATCTCCCAGAAGTATGGGGAGGTTCTGAATGAGCTATGTTTAACATCTTCCAGAAGTATGGGGTGGTACTGAGTGAGCTATGTTTAACATCTTCCAGAAGTATGGGGAGGTTCTGAGTGAGCTATGTTTAACATTTCCCAGAAGTATGGGGTGGTACTGAGTGAGCTATGTTTAACCTCTCCCAGAAGTATGGGGAGGTTCTGAGTGAGCTATGTTTAACATCTCCCAGAAGTATGGGGAGGTTCTGAATGAGCTATGTTTAACATCTTCCAGAAGTATGGGGTGGTACTGAGTGAGCTATGTTTAACATCTTCCAGAAATATGGGGTGGTAATGAGTGAGCTATGTTTAACATCTCCCAGAAGTATGGGGAGGTTCTGAGTGAGCCATGTTCAACATCTCCCAGAGATTTTTACAGAAAAATGTGTGCTCTGTGGTTGAAAGATGAAAAATATAGTCGTTACACAGTGGTCAATGACAGAGAGGGTCAGCCACTCTATGAACCTGAAAGGATAAGAGACACATGGTATTTCACAGACTTACTTGTCCTGAGTGCACAAGCAGATCACGGTATAGAATTTGTGCAATATCATTCTTTGGTACAAATTCAGAAATATAATGCACATAACATATTATTACTCGAGCGAGAAGTCAGAGAGGAAATTAGAAGAAGCCCTAACTGCAAGGCCCCAGGTGCAGACAACATATTGGCAGATGCCATAAAAGCTTGTCATGATGTAGAAGTAAGATGGCTCACAAAGATCTTTATTCAGGTGTGGATTGAAGGAGAGGTAGTTGGTGATTAGCAAATAGCGTTGGTGGTACCTATTTTGAAAAAACAGGGCAGCAGAAAAAATAGCGGCTTTTATAAGGGCAAATCCCTTCTTAGTCATGTCAGAGAAATTTTCGTTTGGGTCTTCGAGCAGCGAGTATGAGCTATTCTAGAGCCACTGCTCAGTGTTTCACAGTCAGGATTACAGAAAAGCTTATTACTATATGTCGCTGTTCAGGATTTCATTAAAACAATTTTTTATTTAGCTGTATGTGTACGAACATAGCCAGAAATTTATTAAATGTGAGATTGTTTTCTCTGTTTACTATTTCTTTTTGTCCCTGTGAATTAAAAACATGATTCTAGGTACAGAAGATACCATACATACACTATAATGCTGCAGATGTAGTAGTACTGATTCCTGCCAGTTCCATTCACCATTTGTTTGGTTATTCTTTCTTGTGAGGGGTCCTTAGGAGCTGGACATACATTTAGTCACAAGATAGATGGATATGAATGATTTCACAAGCTATAAAGAAGCAAAGACACTCATAAAACGACCCATTAGAATTAAATGGAGAGACCAACACAAAGAATACCAAAACAAAATAGACAAACTTGGAAGAGATGAGCAGACAAAGATTTTCAGACTCTGAACGGGACATCATATCCTCAAGGCCCGTCTCTCAAGAATGGGTTTTAGAAACACCTCCACATGCAATTGCGTTGCACCCAAGCAAACACCAGAACATATCCTGCAAGACTGCCTGACCTATGCAAATCAAAGAGAGGCAGCCTGGCCCAGGAAAACGACCATGCTAGAAAAGCTGTAGCGGACCAGTAAAAACCTGAAATGCACAGCTCCTACGTGAACCTCACCGGCAAGAAGCATAGCATCAGTTGATCAAAGAAAATGAAGAAGAATGGTTTTGCAGGCGGACAATATGTAATGTCATGTTGGCATATGAAAATTAAAGAAAATGTAATGGTAGAAGTCAGGCTTGCAAATTTTACTTCTGTGTTCTTTACAGGCAGTGGGTAAAAAAGTGACAGAAAAATCCAGTCCTAGGTACACTTCTTCAGAAAATGGTCCACCAGAGAAAGACAGCTTGATGTGATCTTAACCATTAAGAATATATACACTCAATGTTGCATGGTTGGTGTACCTTATTTTTTGGTGGCAAAAAATTTTTATTTTATATTCATTTATTTTATGTTTTACTGCATATAAAATGTTTTTAATTATTTGCCAAGCTTATGTTTAGTTGATTTGTTAGATGGATTCATAAATAAGTTATCAAAGTGCAGAAACATAAAAGTGTATTTAAAATGCAGTATGTGAAAATACTCTACCATTTACTCTGTCTCATTATTGTTGATATTCTACCTTACCATTTCTTCGTATTCATTTCTTTTCTGCATTTTCTTCATTTTCTCCCACAAAACAGGGCAACTGCAAGAAAGGAGAGCCTCAAAATGGTGGAGAAGTGCCAACCTTTTTATAACAGAGACCAATGTGCAGATTGCTATGAAGACACACAATGAAGGAAACACATCTTCTAATGCAATAAAGTCAATTCTATCCTAATTTAAAGTGCATATTAGAAATTGTTCTGAAATTTGAATTAGATAAGTGTTAAAGTATGCCATTTGTAAACATTTCACAAAGTTAATTTAATTTGCCACCTTCTTTATGTTATCTTATTCCTCTGTTCCTCCTCTTTCTTCTATTCTTCTTCTTTTGAACCCACGAGAAAGCAAGTTATTTATTCTTATTTCTCTGATCCCATAATTTTTTTAAATAATATTTCTGGGGGTTTCTTTCCAACCCATGTGTTTTTCTGCACTAGTTTTAGATTCTGCCTGTTTGCTAAATATGACCCTCTTTCAGTGGGAAGATTGATCAGCTTTGTTTTGTATGATTTTCCATTTGCATTTTCTTATTTTTCCTTGTGTTTTTGTCCTACTGCTCTTGCATTTCAGCATCACAAAGAAGAGGTCTGCTGTTCTTGCATTTCAGCATCACAAAGAAGAGGTCTACTGCTCTTGCATTTCAGCATCACAAAGAAGTCTACTGCTCTTGCATTTCAGCATCACAAAGAAGTCTACTGCTCCTGCATTTCAGCATCACAAAGGAGAGGTCTACTGCTCCTGCATTTCAGCATCACAAAGAAGAGGTCTATTGCTCTTGCATTTCAGCATCACAAAGAAGAGGTCTATTGCTCTTACATTTCAGCATCACAAAGAAGAGGTCTATTGCTCTTGCATTTCAGCATCACAAAGAAGTCTACTGCTCTTGCATTTCAGCATCACAAAGAAGAGGTCTATTGCTCTTGCATTTCAGCATCACAAAGAAGTCTACTGCTCTTGCATTTCAGCATCACAAAGAAGAGGTCTATTGCTCTTGCATTTCAGCATCACAAAGAAGTCTACTGCTCTTGCATTTCAGCATCACAAAGAAGAGGTATGCGTAGACTTCTGGTTTGTGCTAGGTGAGAGGTTTGTGCTAGGTGGGAGGTTTGTGCTAGGTGAGAGGTTTGTGCTAGGTGAGAGGTTTGTGCTAGGTGGGAGGTTTGTGCTGCCAGCATGATAAACCATTTGGAGTGTAAACTTGTACTATTTTTTCATAATTATCAACACGTCCGTCTTATTTTTGTTCAATAATCGATATCCGTTGTTAATTAATTCTGATATTACTCTGTTGCATTCTTTAGATGTATTTATAATTATTCATGTAACAATCAATTGATCTAGTCAGAGTTTTTTGTAACTCAGATCATTTTCATATATAAGATTTTAATTCATTCCTTCTCTAATTTACATGTTTTTTAAAGCTTCTTTTTTCTGCATATGTTTTATTTGTCATTCTGTTGTTTTAATATTTTGTTAAAGCTGATGAAAGTGTTTACCTTGCATATCTGTTATACTTATATACATACTATTTGTCTTTTTATTTGTAATAACATTTTAGATATGCTTATGAACATTTTAACAAAAGCTGAAAGTTAACAAGTCCTAAAGAAACAAGGAGGTAGACTTGGCTGAAACAATACGTTTGGAACAGTCTGTTCAACTATATTATCTAAATGCTAGAGATCCACCGAATTGGAGTTTTTACTATTCATCAAAATACAAATCGAGGTCCTTAACTATTCGACCTAATATGAATATGGTTTTAAATAGTGATTGAATGATTTGATAAAAAAAGTTGTGTTCAATACGTCTACCGGTGTTCAATATGTCTACTGACATTTCCAATTGTTATAAAATAGTCACAAAAATATTTAGGGTTTCAAAGTGCTACATTGTTACAAAAATAAGGCAAATATCTTAAAACTATTAATGCTAATCAATGAACTTTTAAACAAATTCATTTTAAAAAAATCATTGCTACATAAAACATGCATTTTCTGTTAAAAATATGAGTCTCTAAACATTCTCTGCCAAATGACAACACATTGATGATACGGTTGCAAATATTTCCCCACCTGCCATAATTTTTTTTTTTTTACTTAGAAATGAAGTTTATTCCGTGAATCCAGTCCTGCAGAAACAACAAACCATTCGTGACAAAATAGACTTTCTCAGAAAGTCTATATTGCAAAGCTGATATAACTTCTGCAGCCGAGTTTTTAAAAATTTCATAAACGCATATATCATTCTGATGATACATGACAATAGCTTGAATGACTAGCAACACTATTGACAAACATACATTTGCACGACAAATCTCACAATTGAGTGATTCCAAAGGCGTCAATAATATCACAAAGCGAATTCAAAGTATTACAACTTGTTAGGTCTAAAATGATCATGCCGCACTTTGACCTAATCATTTTCATCTTCAGAGCTCGTTCTGAAAAGGATGTTTGCGATGTTGTGTCATAATTTACATCAAGACTGCGATATCTGCACCTTTCAGTCTGACACATCTGATTTCAGCAAATTATTTTTGGAGCTGGGTTTACCATTCCTCTTTGTGGCATCATGTGTAGGTGAAATAGGGTTTTGGTTGGGTTATGGCTGAGTCGTCGACTGCTGTTAACTCATTCACTACTGTTGCAAGGTATTAATTCGCCGAATACGAAGTCTATAAAATGCACTAGTCTGCATGGAATCGAATATGAATTAGGTTATGTGGTGCACCCGTACTAAATGAAACTACAGCACATAATCTAACACTGAAAGCACCTAGGTGTTTGGCACTTCATATGAACACAGAGACCATGTCGAAACCCCTCGTCTGCTTGTTAGAGGCAGACACTGCATTCAATTAATCAAACATAAAATGAATAAAGGTCACATAAGAGTGTATAATGAGTAATCTGTAGGAAAAATCAGCATTATATATTTATCTATTGCCATTTGCTGACAGGGGCAAAGTACCTCTGTGTCTGCCCAGAGTGCAGCAATATCAGAACTGCTCATGAGTAAGTTAACCAAAGAAAAACTATTACTAATGTTGCTGTTGACATGTATTTAAGCTTACTATATATGAAGAGAATGTGTTGTTGTTGAATGTCCTAAACGAGTAAGATTACTTTTCTGTGCATCGTGAAAAAGAGTGTAAGCAGAGGGTTTTCTCACATCCCGAGAATGCTGATGAAGGTGGACCGGGGTTCTTAAAACGGTTGTGCTATGCTTGGCATTCTCTGCATGTCAATTCCCCACCTTCTTAGCCAAGCTGCTATGAAAACAGCCTGTTTCCAGGGAGACCTGCGTGGAATTGAGGTGGGGGTCTTGGACAAGTATTTTTTACCTGACCCCGATCATTATGTTTTGCTGGAACAGACGTTAATCACCTCTCCACATGAAGTGAGTATATAAAAGGCATATGTAGTGTATTGGGGGGGGGGGGGGGGGGGGAGAAGCGAGATAGAAGCAAAATATTTATCAACAAAGACTGAGGAATATTAAATTCACAAAGCATTTCAGAAAAAAAAAGCCTAAAACAAGGAAAAAGAGATTAACAGCATAAACATGAAAGAGATATTGCCCTATTTGCCAGCTGCAAGCCAAAGAGAAAAGAAATTAGTCCTCAAACCTTAAAAAAAATACTTATCCCTGATAATTAAAAAATCTCCAACAATTTATAACAAATGGCAGTATATGCATTTGGGCTAATGTTTACCTTTCCATATATCTCTGCTTTTATGATCTGTTTCTAAATTATTGTTGTAAATAATCAAGTGAATTGAAATGTATATATTCCTTTTTTTAAATTTTTAAACAGAACAGATTATAAAATTTTGTGACAATGGTGAGAAAATATTTACCTATATTTTACCTAATTTAGTTTGTGACCCAAATGTCTGCTGCCAGCAATTTCAAGATAATCGAGTCATTTTTGGCAGTTTTAACAAAAATATTTAAAGAACATAGATTTCCCCATGTTCTATGTGCATGTAGTGGTTTATTCAGGGGATACCTTTTTTTAAAAACTTGGCTTTGATTCTACTGTTTAAGTATTTCATGATATCGAAGCTAAAAAAAATGTTAAAATATTTGTTTCTGTTTTTTAAAAGGAAATGGCATGTACAACGGTATACCCAATTTTTTTTTCTATTAAAAAAAGCAATATATATATACCATCATGTAGCATGTCCTTTGCAGTACATCGCTCTCATGACAGCCTGTCTGTAGGAAACTCTTTCTTCTGTCAGTCATCCGGCATGCTCAAATGACAAATCCAGCGTCTCCTTGATGTCCTGAGTTCATTTTCTTCTCCGTCGACCACTGTCTTACTTTCCAGTGACTATATATATATATAACACAGAAATGTCTTTTTCCAAATTATCATAATTGATCATTCTGTACCAGGGTCAGATGTACATGGCATATATATATGAAAACAAGGCTAAATGTTTAGCCACCAAGTTATTTAAAGTTGGTTGAGTGTTGAATCCAATGTCCAGGAGGGAACAACCAAACTGACACTCTTCTAAAAAACTAAAGAACCAAAACACTTGCTTTTTAAAGCTAGGACACAACCTACTGTAGATACAGGCCTTCTGACTCATGAGGAAATCCCTTTGAAATGTCACATTTCTAGGCTGGCTAAATACCAGAACTTCCATGTGTCAACTATAATAGCATGTTTGGGAAACAAAGATGGATATGCAGTTGGTTTCAGGGCAGGATTATGTGAAAGGATCCTTCTTAACAGTGATTTGTTGTTTTGTACTGTGAATTTGTTTTATTTCTCAGTGTAGGGCATGGATTGATTATAAACCTTGACACAATATGAGTTCCGTTATTTAGTCATCCTACGAATGTGACATTTCAAAGTGATTTCCCAGTGAGTCAAACAACCTATCTAAAGTAGGCCATGGCTAGGACCTCCTATTTACTTATCCTGGCACACAGATTACCTTCGACAGCAATGCTCTGACTCAGTTTCCTATCATCCATTATTTGTATTTTCCTTTTTTCCCTTACCAATGTGCTATTTTTCTGCTGATTACTTTGCTAATTTTTAAAATGAATGTTTATCATGTATTAGAACCCGTACGAGGTCTTTAAAATGTATCAGACCTAAATTTTTACCCCGAATAAACAAATGAAGCATGTAAGGTTGTTCTCCAGTGAGGAGGTGTAGGAGACTTTTATGTGCATGTGATTTTTTAACGCCAACAGACTGTCAGTTGCTGGCAATCAGTCTGTGAATGCAAAGAGCAATGTCAGATTTTCATTTGCCACAAAATTACAGAATGACTTGAGCAGGTGTTGCATCAAATTTTGCCAAAATCTTGATAATACCCAAGTGGAAACAATTTGGAAGACTATAACGATATCGCTTTAAAGATGGCCGCACATCAGTGGTGAATGAACCATGCTTCAGTAGGCCCTCAACATGTCGAAATGACAAGGTCATTGACCAAAGGTGAACTTTGGTAATGCAGAATCATTGTGTTACTATTCTAGAACATATGGATGAGGTGGGGATAATCATTATTTTAGTACACTCCAATAATGAGCAAGGGTATGGCCTTACGGAGAGTGTCTGCAAAAGTGCTGCTACAAATGGTGAACCTGACTTTCTGAACACCATGATCGCTGGTGATGAGTCATGGGTTTATGTGTATGGCCCATGCAGTCATTACAGTGGAGACAATCATCATCCCTGAGGTAAAAGAAAAAAGCATGGCAAGTTCACAGCAACGTTAAAGTCAGGATGACCATACCAAAGAGTACTATCTGCAGGTCATCCATCACCTTTGTGATGCTGTGCGATTCAAACAACCAGACTTATGTGGGATCTTGGCAGCTCCATCTTCGCCTATTCTTTGCATCTCATTCAGACTTTCTTGGCCAAACACAACATTCCTCTAGTTCGTCAGGTTTCTTACTCTCCTGACATGGCACCTTGTGATTTGTGGCTTTTCCCCAAGCTGGAAATACTGCGAAAGGTACCCAGTCACAAGAAGGCATTATGCGGAACATGATGACCCAGCTGTACTCCATTCCCAAAGAGGCCGTCCTGGAATGCTTCTGACAATTGCTGGACTGCTGGGAAGAAGTGTGTCAAGGAGAGTACTGAAAGAACAATGCAGTTTACTATGCGTGTTGTGAAAGTTGGCTAAAAAAGACAGTGCATTGGCAAATGTAAAACAATGTGCAACAACAGAATCGCTACTGTAAATGCACATAAATGCAGTATCACAGGCTTTCTGTAAGGATATCAACTGCAGTGATGGCCCTCGTGCTTATTTTTAAGTGAAAAAAAAAGTATTATGAGAATGGCATATGTTGTCTACATCTGAGGTGGTGAACCTGCAGCCTTATGGCATGTGCCGCCTTGTAAGCCAATAAGTGGTTTTTTTTTATGTCAAATTTTTGCAGAACAAATCCTTTGATTTAAAAAAATATAATTTTGTTTATATTTTATTAATTTTGTTTTAATAAACAGTCATTAAAATGTTTCCATTATACATTTTTATATAAAAATAAATATTTATTAAAATAAAGCACAGAAATGTGTGCCACAAAATGAATTTGCGTATTTTTGGCTCCGAAACACAATTAGCAAAATTTTAAATTGTTCATATTTTTTAAAGTTATTTAGTACATTGTAGTTTCAATTTTTACAAAATAATGTACATTTTGAAGTGCGTCTAATTGAAGTTTCTTGAATTTATAACTAACTTAATCTAGCCTTCCAACATAAAAAGATTCCTTGCATCTAGTCTAGACAATAACCTTAGATAAAATAACTATTAAGCAATCCACTTGACACGTGTCAACATAATTTTAGTTTGCATATTTTGATAATGATTTTATATTTATTTGTTATGTATATATGTCACTATATACAGCTGCTGTATCTTGTCATTATTCTAGTACAGTGCTACTCAAATGGTGGTCTGTGGACCGGTGCCAGTCTGCTGGCCAGTTCACATCCAAAAACCAATATAACATTAAATAAAAATGCAAGTGTCCTAATCCTTCAATAAAATCCTTCAACCTCATGCGAAACATAGGTCTTCAACAAATACTTATAAAGTCTCTTGTCCAGTGCCATCTATTAGAATTCATGGAGGATGTTATTTATCTAGATTTCGCAAAGACCTTTGATAGAGTACCTCATCATATATTATTTGGCAAGTTAAAATCCTATGGAATAGGTGGGGAAGTTGCCAAATGGATTGAAAATTGCTTAACGGGAAGAAGACAGAAAGTGGGCATAAATAAGGAGTACTGTGAGTGGTGTGAAGTAAAAGTGGAGTGCCGCAGGGCTTGGTTTTGGGACCAATTTTGTTTTTGATATATATAAACGATTTTGGACATTGATATGGGATCCATGATTACAAAATTCGCTGATGACACAAAACTATGCAGTAGTGTCTCATCTAAAGCAAAAGTGGATATATTGAGGTCGGATTTAGATAAAATTTGAGAATGGTCTGTGAGCTGGTAAATGGAGTTTAATGTCGATAAATGTACAGTCATCCACATAGATAGATCAAATATGGAACATAATTACAGAATGGACAAGAAAAATATTAGAATGATAGAAAAGGAAAGGGACCTAGGGGTTTTAATAGATCATACAGGTAAAGTGAGTGAGCATGTCCAGGTAGCAGTGAAAAGGGTAAATGCAATGTTAGGTATGATAAAAATAAATATTAAACATAGGTGTAAGGAAGTGATAGTAAAACTGTACAAAGCATTAGTTAGACCTAGTATGGAGTACTGTGTAACAGGTGTGGAGTCCATATCATAGAGGAGATATAAACATGTTGGGAAGGATACAAAGAAGAGCGACAAAGCTGATAGTGGGATTCAAGAATTAGATAGGATGAAAGACTCCAAAAAACCGGTAAAGAAAAGAAAAGAAATCGAGGTACAACCACCTACCTACAAGAACAGGGCATAGCTACAAATTAACTAAAGAAAAGTCCAGATTAGATATTATGAAATATTTTTTAAGTCAGAGAGTGGTGAATGTTTGGAATGCATTGCCACAGAAAGTAGTAGAAGCATGGACAATTAATGCATTTAAGAATAGATTGAATGTGCCATAGCTTTTAGTCCAAGGAAATGGAAATGAAACTGGTTGTATACAGACTCTGCAGAGTCTTCTAAACCTGTATAAAGATGTTAAGTCAAAATCACCCACTGCAGCCCACCAGAGTAACACCATTTACAGTCCGATTTACCAGTGGCCCGCTAACCACCATGCAGATTGTTGCCGCAAACCAACAAATTCTCATTTTTTAGCTATATTTTATTTATAAACGAACTTTGTGTAATAGATAACTCAATTCTGTGTCTTTAAATTAAAAAAACAATTTTTTGCTCAATTAGTTTAGTTTTAATTTAACTTTTTTTTAATGGTCAACTGTGAAGCAAAAAGAATCAATCTTCTTGCCTTGGGCATTTACACAAAAAATCTTGTAAATTAGGTTGGTCTGTAAAGGGTTAATCAAAAATGACCTACAGGAAGATGGAACTATAAGTGATCCATCATGATCAACACACAGTACAAGTTTGATGTCAAATGTGGGTTAAGCGAGGAGAGGAGTTTGATTGGACAGATCTAGTGTGTTCAACCAGGCAGCTAAAGAAACCTTCAGCAGGCATACATTTTGTCATTTGCTGAGAGAGACTGAACACCAATGAGTCTGTCTAGATTGCAGTAATGTAGATTATGTATAACATTGCAAAACATTTTTTTTTTAAATGACTGTTTCTCTATATAAGAATGTTTGAGTAGGACTGTTCTAATGCATTTTCTAACTTTTGGTTTGTGAATGTGATATCCCACCCGAGTGGTCTGCCGGGGTCTTTGTGTATGACAAGGACAAGAATAGCACTACTGCCCCACAGCAAGCATGTCGTAAGAGGCGACTAACTATGTGACATGGCATAACACCGGCCATGATTAGGTGGTTTGTTTAGAACAGCATGGATGGCGCCTAACAGGCTACGGGTCTACTTTGCTCTAGTGTTTGAGTCTATTAAGATGGACTCGCACATCGGTTAACCACCATCAAGTGATTGTCCCAACGCAGTGGAGTATTAAGCTGGGTCAGCCTAGCTCACTAAGCAGGAAACTGTTCTTCCGGCTAGATCCAACTCATACCAGATCTGGGACCTGCACAGGGGCATCTGCCCCTGTACAAGTACAGGTCAACTATGAACTACGATATCCCACCTGACACCAACCATTTTATTGCATTTCTGATTTGTTGATTTAAGACATTCATTGTTCACTGTTGTAACTCTAAGAGGGGGGATGGGGGTGTGGGGGGTGTGGATGCGTGCGTGCGTGCGCGCGCGCGGAGAGAGAGAGATAAACGTGCAGACAGGTCTTCCTTCGTTCCTTAATCCTGGGGTTGCAGTTAGACAGCCCCATGGATAACCCTCCTTAGATGGCTCTTACATTTCCTTCCATGTTACAGTGTTACTTTATATTGCTCCCCAGTTGTATTCCTCTTGTCTCTATTACTTGGAATACTTGAAATCCTGGTATTTATACAGGCGTGTTGTTAATGTCTGTTGTCAGGTAGCCGAAGGCTATCCGAAGTAGGTATTTTTTAAACTCCTGTGGCTTACTAGGCCTGCTGGAGGTACAAATAATTAGAGTAGATTTCTAACTATAATTTTATAATTTTGTCTGAGCTGTGCCCACTAAGCTCACTCTTTTTTATTTCTAACTAACAAGGGATTTTTAACATGCTTTGACACTGAATACAGGAGTTTGATGATCTCACTACCCAGAGATCGGGGGAATTTTTACCAGAAGATCCACGTGAAACAATCCCAGTCTCCACCGTAATTCAAACACGCAACCTCTGGCACTCGAGGCGGACACCTTACCTCGAGACCACTGAGTTCGCTCCTCTAGTCTCTATAGGTCTTAATGAATCAAGTTGTGCCCTGATTCTTTAATTTTTTGCTGAAATATTTCTTTATTCACCCTTGCATTTGTCCTTGTAGAATGCATTCACTAAAATACTTATGTGTTTCTGTAGTTGTTCTTTTTCTTCTCTACTCATCCTCAGATCAAAGTCCCAGTTTTTTTTTAGAAAGGACATCGTTGTTTGTAAGGCTACTTTATCTCCATACAACTTTTGTCTCATGAGCCTAGTATTGTTCTCTTTTTCTGCATGAGTGTGTAGCTTCATAGGATGTGTTCCACGGTCATGGTATGCTCCCCACATGGACACCTGTCCCAAACCTCATTTTGTTGTAAAGATGATCCTTGGGTCTATTATGTCCAGTTCTCAGTGTGAAGATAACTTTGTATTCTATCTGAAGTTGGCTTTAACTATGGTCTTGGTCTCATTATACGTTCTGTTTGTGGCGATGCTCCTGCACACTTCGCTAGTTTGTCTTGCAGCTTCATTGTCTTCAATATTGCAGTTGGATGGGATCCACTGAATGACCAACTCTGGATGTTTTGCAGAGAGCTGTGTCAGAGAGTACATACATTCCTTGAGATTTTAATCTTTGTTGTTTTAATGCTGCTAAAAAAAATAAGGCATCAGTCAGGATACCAATGTTTTCTTAGTGGCTGTCTCATCTTGGATTACAAGTCTGACAGTAGACGTCAGTGCCTCTGCGTCCACACGGAGGTCATTGGAGTATGTTCCTGTTGTTAGTACTATCTTTTTTTCTCCATTCCTTAGTCTGTAATAGACCCCTCCTTCTCCAATGGACGTGGCTTTGTTAGCTGGGCCATCTGGATATATGGTTTTACATGATATAAAAATGGTAGGGAATGAATAACTAAGTCTCAAAATAATAGTTTCTGTATTTGTTACTAAATTTCTGTTGTGAAATAAATAGATATCTCAAAAGCAATATAGACTTACAAAATGTATTACATATTCATTGTAAATGATGAAAGGCAAGATATAGACACAAGAAAAACAGTTTAAAATACAAGGTATTATACAATTAGTAAAAGCAATTATCAATAGATCAATATTTGAGAATGGAGTTGAATGTGCTGAATAGGCAATGTGTGTCCATCATCTTGCATCTGGCAAGCACAATTTTAAAAGAGAAATAAACATTATTACATTTTGGATAACAAATTTCTAAAATTTTTGTTTTTTACGACGCCTAAATATCTATTTGTGTCCATGTGAAAAACTGAAATATTCAGAAGCGGTTAACTTATTCATTCTGGAATGTTCAGGGATGGTTGTTCTTTAGCAAAAAAATCTTTCTACCACAAGAGATCCACAATGGGTTGGTTGTCCAATTTGTCTCAATACAACCTTCAGTAGAATGTCCATATGATTTTCAGTCCTATTTGGTAACGTGATGAATAAAATAGATCCAAATCTTTGTTTCAATTTACATATGGAAAGCTAAGGGGCAAAATGTGGAAGAAAAAAAAAAAGAAGAATTTAAATTATATTTATTTATAGTAAAAGTGAAGTAAAGTACCCATATCATTACTGCCATAGAGTATGAGATGTTAGCGATCTCACATTCCAAAAGCTCGGCTATATGAGGGCGGTAGCCATCGCCTCTCCCTCGCCGTTTTTACTTCCCGGACTGAACCGGTACCCATTTAAGGCTGGGTCAACCCAGGAGCCGTTGCGATCTGAAAAAACATTTCCGCCTCAACTGGAGAAATGAACCCTGAACCACTCAGATGTGAAGCCAGCTCGCTAACCACTGCGCTACGCAGCTCCCTATTTATTTATAGAATAACAGCAAATTACAAATAACTACAGAGATCTAGTCTCATACCACCATTACTAAAACTACCTGAATTACGGCTTCTGTACATTTCTTTTATTGATGTAAAACGTAATATTTGGCACTCTAGCCCCATTTATCTTCAGTAATGTTTCACTCTGTGTTAGGTAAGAAAGAATTAAAATGATCAACCCATTATGGGGATAGGAAAACATATAATATAAGTTTTTATCACAGGGTTTCTCAATCTGTGTTTCACTGAACCACGGAGTTTAGAAGTTCTGCAAGAAATTGTGATTGAAGAAAATAAAAATGATCTTTTTTAAATCTTAGCTTGCAGTGTTGTAGGCAGAGACCAAACAGCTCTCTATGTCTGTGGGTGAGCAGAGACCAAGCAGCTCTGTATGTCTGTGGGTGGACAGAGATTGAGCAGCCCTATATGTCTGTGGGTGGGCAGAGATTGAGCAGCCTGTGTGTATCTGGATTGACAGAGATCAAGCAGCCCTGTATGTCTGTGGGTGGACAAAGATCAAGCAGCCCTGTATGTCTGTGGGTGGACAGAGACCGAGCAGCCCTGTATGTCTGTGGGTGGACAGAGACGAGTAGCCTGGTATGTCTGTGAGTGGACAGAGACTGAGCAGCCATGTAATTCTGTGGGTGGACAGAGACCGAGCAGCCCTGTATGTTGGTGGGTGGACAGAGACCAAGCAGCCTTCATGTCTCTGGGTGGACAGAGAGAAAGCAGCTTTGTATGTCTGTCGGTGGATGGAGACCAAGCAGCCTCGTATGAGTGTGGGTGGACAGAGACTGAGTAGCACTATATGTGTGTGGGTGAATAGAGACCAAGCAGTCTTCTATGTCTGTTGGTGGACAGAGACTGAGCAGCCCTGTATGTCATTCCATGAAGAGAGACTGACAAGCCTTGTATGTCTGTTGGTGGGCAGCTCTATATGTCAGAGTGCAATGAATACGCTGTACTTTCTAATCGTACTGTTTTGACTAACTGTTGCTAGTAGCTTCTCTTTTGAACAATGGTAATGTATTTTTTTGTTGTATACAGAAATAACACAACATGCCAATCACTTGTTTGTGTACATATCGGAATGCAGATGTTAATAAACACATCTACATCCTGACAGGGATAGAAGAGAAGTGATAAAGTGAAGTTATACAGAATTCATTAAAATAAAACATATGTTGTATTATACCGGACGTGACTGCACCAAGTGAACATACGTACGATGTGCATGATGTCACTTCTGATGTAATTAGCACATATCAACCATCAAGTTTGCAAAATTTCAGAATCCTCTGACTCATAGTTTCCTCAGCAGACTGTTGAAAACATGGCGGTTGTGATACAGAATTCGTCCAGAGTTGATCGGCAAGCGGTAATTCGGTTTCTAACAGCTGAAGGATGTCGACCAGTGGACATTCATCACAGAATGCAGGCAGTGTATGGTGACAAAAGTGTGTGGAAGACAACAGTGAAGAACTAGACAACGATGTTTAAAGGAGGACGTGAGTTAACGAATGATCTTCTGACACCAGGTCAGGCCCATTTTGTTGCGTCAGAAGATGCCATCGCCCAAATTGATGCAGCAATTCGAGTGGACCGTCGCCAGAGCTTACGCTTGCCACTTTTGTCACCATACACTGCCTGCATTCTGCAATGAATGTCAACTAGCTGACATTCTTCAGCTGTTAGAAACCGAATCACCGCTCTGGACGGATTGCGTATCACACCCACCATGTTTTCAACGGTCTGCTGAAGAAACTATGAGTCAGAGGAAAATGAAATTTTGCAAACTTTATGCCTGATATGTGCTGTTTACATCAGAAGTGATGTCATCATGCACATCGTACATATGCTCACTTGGTGCAGTTAGGTCCAGTTTCATTTTAACATGCCTTGTATTTACAACCTCCTCTTAGTGGATCCGGGAGGAATCATACAAAGAAGGAGAGAAAAATAGAGTTGTGCATAAGAAACAACTGTACAATATGTAAAGTGGTACTCCTGTTGGAGTGAAAAACTGACAAGAACAACATTTCACTGAAGTATGATGTATTGTTCAAAAATAAAAGCAGCAATAAAAACATTTGGCATGTAGGAGGAGCATCATCATCATCAAGTGCCATGCCAGATAACACAAGCTTTCATAGACCACAATTCTGTCTCTGGAAATCAGTTCTGCAGTTGATGCTCTCCCTGGCCATGTACCAGTATTTATGTCTGTCTTCCTGTGCCTCTCCTACCCATAATTTTTCCTGTTGTTATTTCCCTACATTTGCTGTTCATTATATGTCAGAAGAACACTGATTTTCTTTCAAATACTGTTGAAAAGTTTGCATTGTGAATTCAATTATAATAGCGTATAGTCATTAGATGTATTTTCTGTCCATGGAACTCTCAACATGTCTATAAATCCACACCTCTTCCAATAAAAAAATATACACTCTCACCAGTTATTTATTCAGCTGTATAAGATAATTCAAATTAATTGCACTAACTTTCTATCAAAATATACATGCTTTGCTAAACTCAATTCAAAGCCAGAAAATTGATTTAAAAAAAAATATATTTTCTAAACAATTGATGAAAACATACAATATCACAATGATTTCCCGAAAATGAAAAACACCTACAAACGAGCATATAGTAGGAATATTGGTTCTAAACTTCATGAACATATATAGTGTACCATGACAATTTATCCATAATAAATCACATTTTATGTGTAAATTGTTTTAAGACAGCCTACCAGCTCTTTGACATTCTATAATAAAATTGGAGACCTATATATATATATATATCTCAGCTCTTCTGGTTGAATATGTTATGACATATTCACATGAAATTTTTGTTTTGAGGTGAATTTCCTATAAATAAATAAAATTATAATTGCGGAGGCGGCGTGGCCTGGAGGTGAAGCGTCCGTTTCACAATTCCAATTCACTCGGTTCTAATCAATATTGGGTCCAGTTTGGCAGCCATCGGTTTTATTTGCTCCTCCACGTACGGAAAGTAATGGCAACATACCATACTGCACACTTGCCAAGAAACTTATAACAGCCAAATAGGTTGGCAGTTGTATAAAGCAACATTCTGCAAAGGACTATATAATAAGTTTGAACTCTTTTACAAGTATTAGCTGACATAAAGATATTTTGTTTCCTGCTAGACTAACCGTCCATCCCTAATTTACACCTCTTCTTTGACCTTTAGCCATAACAAGATCAGTTCTTAGCCACTCGCTCCAAACCATCTTTGATAATCCACTCTTTTTCTTAAAACAAATTTGACAATCCACTCTTTTTCTTAAAACATATTTGACAATCCACTCTTTTTCTTAAAACATATTTGACAACCCACTCTTTTTCTTAAAACATATTTCTTGTTTTCATTTTTAATCCCATAATCCCTTTTCTGTTCAGTTTGGGGATCTTCCTTTATTTTTTTTCTGCTAAAGCGATTCAGTGGTCTAGATGTAGTGAGCTTGGTTTACCATCCCAATGTACCAGGTTTGAACTAAACTATGCTCAGTGGGTTTTTTTTAAATTTTTTTTTTTAAAATCAAGGTATGACTGCTTCTTCATGTTGACCCAGCTGTAAATGGGCTCCTGATGAAGTCTGGGGAAAATTTTGAAGATACCATAGAAGCTACGGAATTCATGCTCTGTAATGGGAACTTTCAGCAATAAGGGAATCCCAAATGCAATGAAAATGGTTCTGAGTCATTTTTCATTTTCTTCTAATTTGGCTGCGGGGAAAAAATGCAATCAGGAAGTAAAGATAAATGATGACCAAGCCATTATAGCAGAGACAGGAAGATCTACAAACAAACACTGCGCAATAAAATCAGCAAAATGACAAGTGTAAATGATCACCTGAGTCTTTATGTTGACGGAGCAATGGAAGGCAGTGAATAAAGGAACTGGTCACCGACCTCTCCCTTAAAAAAAGTTCAGATCTCATACAATTAATTCCCGAACAGTTTTTCTCTAACTAGGTGGGGTACCTGACGTTGCTCAGCATAATTACAAAAATAGTTAATTACCCGGTGTGGTCGGATAATTATAAAAATAGTTAATTGTTTAAATCTGTCCTCTCTGTCATATCCCTATTTCACTCTCAACCTGCCCTCTAACTCCCCACATCTCACCCAATCCATCACTCCACCCATCTCTTCTCCCCCCACCCCCACTCCCCAATCCTTCCATCTCTACCACACCTAATTGTCCCTCTATGGATACTAGCTCTGAGAAATATAATATAGGATCCCACAGTAACTGTTATGGGAAAGCCATTACTTTTATATTTAAAAAAATGTCAGAAAGTGATAACTTTTATCCCTGTATCCTTTTATCTTCTTGTGATTGTATAAAACTTTCTCCAAATATGTATATATGTTGTTATTTGTTACGGGATCAAGGTGCTGAGCAGCGCATTAGCTACAGTGGCAAGCATCCTATAGCTGACTCCTAGCATCAGGGCCAGTGAACCAGAGCTGCCAAGACCCTTCTACACCTTCCCACGGTGATCCTGGATAACAGGCTGCAACAGGGCAGACTGGCTAAGGAGAAGGGATCGAAGAGGGAATGCTAATCCGGTACTCACAAAATTCTTGCTGAAGTCAGATGTGTTGGACCAAAAGGTACAAATATCGCAGTGAAGCTGTAAACTACAACACAACGCATTTTGTTCTCTGGACTACATTCTGCTACTTAAGCCCTTTCAGGTTTTGGTAGCGGGAGATTGAGAATTAACGAAGCCAAACCAAGCCATTTGTTACCATTCCTGTATTGTAGTTTGTCAATGACCACATATGGACAATGAGACTTCTTTGTTGTTCGCTCATAAACTTGGTGGTCCTTTTCAGACCACATTTTGTTGTTATACAGTTTATCTCACAATTGGGTTGGTCATATGGTCACTCTGCTCCTCTCGTGGAGCCAGCAGACCCGTTGAACGTGTTCCACCATGTGTTTGGTCTCCACATGTCAATTTTTTTACATATGATTTTTCAGTTTGCAGTCTGAATATTGTTACTTGATCACTTCTTGGAAGAGTAGTTTGCCTCTACTTCAGATTCCAGGTCTCTTCTTTGAAGAGTAGTTTGCCTCTATATCAGATTCCAGATCTCTTCTTGGAAGAGTAGTTTGCCTCTATATCAGATTCTTGGTCTCTTCTTGGAAGAGTAGTTTGCATCTATATCAGATTCTTGGTCTCTTCTTGGCAAGGAGTAGTTTGCCTCTATATCAGATTCTTGGTCTCTTCTTGGCAAGGAATAGTTTGCCTCTATATCAGATTCTTGGTCTGTTCTTGGCAAGGAGTAGTTTGCCTCTATATCAGATTCTTGGTCTCTTCTTGGCAAGGAGTAGTTTGCCTCTATATCAGATTCTTGGTCTCTTCTTGGAAGAGTAGTTTGCCTCTATATCAGATTCTTGGTCTCTTCTTGGAGGAGTAGTTTGCCTCTATATCAGATTCTTGGTCTCTTCTTGGAGGAGTAGTTTGCCTCTATATCAGATTCTTGGTCGCTTCTTGGCAAGGAGTAGTTTGCCTCTATATCAGATTCTTGGTCTCTTCTTGGCAAGGAGTAGTTTGCCTCTATATCAGATTCTTGGTCTCTTCTTGGCAAGGAGTAGTTTGCCTCTATATCAGATTCTTGGTCTCTTCTTGGCAAGGAGTAGTTTGCCTCTATATCAGATTCTTGGTCTCTTTTCTTGGAAGAGTAGTTTGCCTCTATATCAGATCATTGGTCTCTTCTTGGCAAGGAGTAGTTTGCCTCTATATCAGATTCTTGGTCTCTTCTTGGCAAGGAGTAGTTTGCCTCTATATCAGATTCTTGGAGGAGTAATTTGCCTCTATATCAGATTCTTGGTCTGTTCTTGGCAAGGAGTAGTTTGCCTCTATATCAGATTCTTGGTCTCTTCTTGGCAAGGAGTAGTTTGCCTCTATATCAGATTCTTGGTCTCTTCTTGGCAAGGAGTAGTTTGCCTCTATATCAGTTTCTTGGTCTCTTCTTGGCAAGGAGTAGTTTGCCTCTATATCAGATTCTTGGTCTGTTCTTGGCAAGGAGTAGTTTGCCTCTATATCAGATTCTTGGTCTCTTCTTGGAGAAGTACTTTGCCTCTATATCAGATTCTTGGTATCTTCTCTTTTCTTGGCAAGGAGTAGTTTGCCTCTATATCAGATTCCTGGTCTCTTCTTGGCAAGCAGTAGTTTGCCTCTATATCAGATTCCTGGTCTCTTCTTGGCAAGGAGTAGTTTGCCTCTATATCAGATTCCAGGTCTCTTCTTGGCAAGGAGTAGTTTGCCTCTATATCAGATTCTTGGTATCTTCTTGGCAAAGAGTAGTTTACCTCTATATCAGATTCTTGGTCTCTTCTTGGCTAGGAGTAGTTTGCCTCTATATCAGATTCTTGGTCTCTTCTTGGCAAGGAGTAGTTTGCCTCTATATCAGATTCTTGGTCTCTTCTTGGCAAGGAGTAGTTTGCCTCTATATCAGATTATTGGTCTCTTCTTGGCAAAGAGTAGTTTGCCTCTATATCAGATTCGTGGTCTCTTCTTGGCAAAGAGTAGTTTGCCTCTATATCAGATTCTTGGTCTCTTCTTGGCAAAGAGTAGTTTGCCTCTATATAAAATTCTTGATAAGTAGTAGTTTGCCTCTATATCAGATTCTTGGCAAGGAGTAGTTTGCCTCTATATCAGATTCTTGGTCTCTTCTTGGCAAGGAGTAGTTTGTTAAGTTAATTTTTAATAATTTTCTTTATTTTTTTTCATATGTAGCTCTGTCTTCAGTTTGGCATTTGCTTCTCCCTCTTTCGCCAGTCTATCTGCCTCCTCATTGCCGTATATGTTACAGTATGAAGGAATTCACTGAGTGTTCACTCTGTAGAAATCATAGCAGCAAAGATGGTGCCATAACTGGCTGCGGGTCTACATTGCTCTTTTGATTTAGTTCATTATAGATGCCGCCAGACCATGTATTTGCTGGGAATTCACACTAGTTGACGTCTTACTTTTGTTCACAGAAACGTGTTGTTGGTTTCCATTTGTACTGGTTAATTCGTTCGTTTTGGGTATTTTCTTCCATCCGATTATCCTGGAATGGACATCGGCTTTATGAATAACATTACGCTTAAACATGTCATATTTCACGGTCTAGTTCACACGGCTGAACTTCACGACACTGACGCCCTTCGCCCTAGCTGAAGACAGTGTCAGCTTTGTTGTATGACATTTAGACACAACTAAAATGAACTGCCACCTAGCGAGAGATGGGCTCCGTCAGGTGTGTAGCGGCCCATGACACACCATTGTTGTATGGAGGGAGCTGGTACTTCAAACTGCAACAACGACCTTCTAGGTTATAGGACTGATGATGATGAAAAATTGTAGCTTGTATTTATGCCTCAGACAGGCTGTCCAAAAATTCATTGTTTTTATGGTTTCTGAGATCCATTATGACTGATAGGAAATCTGTAAGGAAGACTTTCTTGTCTCTGGCATGGTTCTTATTTTCCACAATGGCTATAGCAGCTATTTTTAGTGCCTCAGCCTCAGCTCTGAAGATGCTTGAGAATTTTCCAGTGGCGATTGAGCTATGGATTTCCTATCATTTATTTAATGAGACTGCAATCAAAGCATGGTCATCAACAGATTTCAGGAGTTTGGCATCAAATTAGATTGAGAGCTTGAATATGGATTAAACTCTGGACACTACGGGATCCCACACATACTTAAGCTTACCAGCATAATAAAGAAGTCGTATGAGGACATGTGGTCTTAGTGTTTTGCATGATGGACAACTCGCAGAATCATTTAACATTAAATCATCAGGGTTGTCTATGATCACCTTTTCTGTTGCTGCTGACAGTTGATTGGATTTTAAAAGAAGCTAGTCTATGAGATTTTCGATTTTCAACTATGAAGGACTTGATTTAAACGAGGGACTTTTAAAAAAAATCGAAACAAATTGTGTGTTTCAAGTAGTCAAAATGTCATTTAGTTTTCAATATAATCTCCTGCAAAGTTTATGCAATTATTCCAGCTTTTAAGTAATGCTTGAAAAGCTTCAGTGTAAAAAGATGTGGCAGTATGTCTGAACCAATCGAGAACAGCCTGTTTCACTTCACTAACAGTGCTGACCTCCTAGGAATTCTTTTATGGGTTCAAACAGCTGGAAATCACTTTGAGCAAGGTCTAGGCTGTAATGTGGATGTGGCAATACCTCCAATCCGAGTTGCTGCAGATGGCATATAGTGCGTTGAGCCGTATGAGATCGAGCATTATCTTGCAGGAGTAGAACAGGATCATCACTCATGGATGTACTGCCTTCTCTAAACCATTTTCACCATTCAAATGTCTTATTGCAGCTGAGTGTCTCATCATCGTATTGTGATTGTAATCTTCTGTAAATATTGGTAGATTTCATGTCTTCATTCATAAGAAACTTCATCACAACACGCTGTTTCATGCAAGCACTAACAGTGTTGTCCAACATTTTTATTTATCTGTCACGAGATTTGACTATGGCACGTTGGCCACCTAGCAGTAATAGGACACAAGTGCCCCTAACTAATGATAGTAGTTTCAACACGCTATAACCCATTCAGGTAGAGCTATAACAAAAAGTCCCAGTTTGATTTGAGCGCCCCTCGTATATATCCCAGTTTAATCGATCCTTCCTTGAAGAAATAAACATTGCTCTGAGGCACAAACATTAAGTAAATCAATTAAAATCAATGAGGCTGTAGCAACGCTGCTCTTCTGATGCAGGCATCGGTTTGAATTTGAAAACCATTTAAGCTACCTCATGCGATGTCTTATGCTGATGGCTTGTACATATTCAATACCTTTTCCTGAGTTACTCTTCTTACCTCTCACCTTTTCTTTTAACAACTTTCCTTCCTCTCAACTTTTCTTCTAACAACTTTCCTTCAATTCCTAGCTTTACCAAATCTCTCTTGTTATAGCCTGAGTCCCTATCTCTTTAATCCCTTCCTTCTTTTCATTTTCTGTATTCTATGCCTTGATCAGATGTCATATCTGCTGTTTCTTCTCATTCCTGGAAATTATTCTTTTTTTAAAATCCTCAGAGGATATCTTTCTAGCACTTAGTTAAGTATCTCAATCCTCATCATCTTTTCAATAAATGTTAATAATAGATTTTGCTCTATTGTGTCCTTAGACCCTGATGAAAACCTTTTGGCTGGAATGTAAGTTGTTGTTATTGCTGTACCCTAGCATCAACTCAATCATGCTTATGTATTTTATTCTCGAAATCAAGTGCAAAAAAAACAAACAAACAACATACATACAGGCTGTCACATGATGATATACTGTAGATATAGAGGAATAACTAGTCCAATCACATCTTGCGAATAGTGTCTCATGATACTGGATGAAGTATCACAATTTCATGTAGCTTATGGCTGCCTGGGTTTCGGGCGTCAGCAGACTTCCAGGCTCATGAACAAGATCAACAATGTATCGCTTGGGTGGGAATTTTGGTGTTGTAGGCTAATAAGAAATAAAGAAAAGATTAAAAAAAAGATTATGTTGAGATATGTAAAGAAGTTGAGATATGTAAAGAAAAGATGAGACAATTCAATAAAAGCTTTTCTCAAAATGGTTAAATAGTTGCAGTAGTCTCATAATTAACACTGCCATTGGGGATGAAGTGTTAGAGACTTTAAGGTAACAGGTCTCCTCTCTTGCAAAGTGGTAGGACCAGTTATGAGTCCTCACTTCTTTGTCTTCCCCAACTATAACCCTATCCATTGACAGCTGGGTATGCACAAAAAGAGTAAACTTATTCAATGTGGGCATTAAACAGCAACTGGATAGGCTAAAGCATTAGAGTGGATTCTTGGGCCCCTTACTTGTTTAGAAAAGAACAGGACTATTGCACTTCCATGCATTTTTGTAAAAGGTGACTAAAGAGAGTTGTGCATGGGGCTAGCAACCTCAATGTTTAAAACAAATTGTTACATATACCATCACTGCAAAATAATGCTTCGGTATAGGCTTTCTAAGGGAGGCCAACCATAGTGCTGACTCTATGCTCCGGCTGGTGTGAAAATATAACGAGAATCAGTTTTACAGTGAGATGCAAGCACTCTAACTGCTCTGCCACTGGGACCAGGTACATAGCCAAACACATAATGCTCCACTTACAGTTAGGGAAGGCAAGACAAGGAATAAAACTGGACATCGCAACTCATAACAGAAAGTCTCAGGAGTGAAAGAGTTATCAGGTTCAGGTAAAACATACTTATCAAGTCAAGCCCCTCCCCTTTCGTTCGTGTTCCCGGAAACAGATGTTCTCACAGCAATCTGGCCAACAAAGTGGGAATCGACACTATAATCCCTACAGTGCTGAGCTTACGGAGAAAGACTTGAAATGCGGTCTCACACGACTGTAAAGTCTAATCCTCGCACTGCAGACTCTGTAACCAATGTGACGGGTCGGCTGTGAAGTCATCATGCATTCTATTCTTTCTGGTGGCTCGTTTTCTTTGAGCCTTTGCGACGAAATTTTGCTCTGTAATCTGAGCACCTTGTGTGATGCTAACATGTCAGCTGGAATGGTTCTGTGGAAGCATCTCCGAGGAGGTGACATCAACGTTGCAGCTTTTCAAATGACACTTTCAAGGAGTATTTGTAGCGTTTCCTTTATCCCTGTGATAAGCGTCTGCCTGTTCTGAGTTCACCATATAACAGATGCGCCCATCGGGCATGCAAACAACATACTCCATTCATCTTATCTGTGCTTTTTGCAGAAACATATGGATCCTCAACATACTTGACCTGCTAAGGATTTAAGAGTTAGGCATTTTCTCCTGCCACCCGAACCCCAGCAGCCTATGAAGAAAGCTCATGTGAAAATGATTTAACTGTTTGGTGTGTCTTCTATACACTGTCCATGTCTTACAGGTATACAGCAGAGTGGTTAACACTTATGGAGTATTATCATAGGGTTTTCATATTTTAAAAAAAATTAACTTCTGTTCATCATTTTCCTCAGGTAATAGATAGTTGCCATTTCAATACTTCACATCTTTGTAAGATCCTCCGCACTTACATCGTTGGTCAGTTTCTTCAACAATTTAATTTTGTTCTCTTTAGTTAAAAAAAAAATGCTGCTAATTTTCTTATCGCTATTACTCAGACATCTGGGTTCGAAGATGCAAATCAGTGAATGAATTCACATCACCCAGACACACATATCTGGCTACTTGCATCAAGTTCCCTGGATGAAAGTTGCATTTGGTTAAGACAATAGAGATCACAGTGGGAAGGCAAGCCCAGTAACCACAAAAAGTCAGTTGAAATCAAATGTGTTGGTCTGAATGGCACAGATATTGCTAACCTACAGACTTTTTCACATTGTCAACTTTTACTTTGAGCCATTGAGCAGAATAAATGCACAAAACACACTGAGTAATGCACATATGTCTGGAATTAATGAATGTTGAAGGAGAATATGCACAAAACACACTGTGAGTAATGCATATATGTCTGGCATTAATGATTGTTGACAGATAATATGTACATAACACACTATGAGTAATGCACATATGTCTGGCATTAATGACTGTTGACAGAGAATATGCACAAAAACACTGAATAATGCACATACATCTGGTATTAATGACAAAGAATATGCACAAAACACATTGTGCACATATATCTGGCATTAATGACGTTGATAATAAACTGGTGCTAACTGAGTGTCAGTCCTGAACCCAGGGTATGTGCGATTAGATTTTTAACATCACGCTGGTGCCTGTAAAAGGTTTCAAATTTCTGAAGGCCTCAGTTTTGAGATGTTTGGATAAGGATAGCTCAACCTGTATAATGTAAACTGACTGACTGCTAAACTAACATTTTCATACTGTAAAACCATTTTAAGTATGAACGTTATATATTACAAATATCAAAGAGGTTGCAGTCAAACTAAATTTAAAATGCAAACATAATAGTAACAAAAATCCACAAAAATCAACAAAATGTATTTTTCTTAAAAATCAGAATCTGGCAGTTTTAGATTAACACAAATATAATAAAACAAATTTCATTATCAATAAAAGATCTTTGTCAGAGACTAGGGACAACATAAAAATGCAAATAAGTTAACCTATTATACATGATGATAATTGAAAAAAGAAAAAACAACTTAACTAAATGGGTGACTATCAAAGATGTGATGTATAATTTTTGTAATCCAAGGAAATAAAGACTAATATCGTTAAGACTGCTTAATTCCAATGTCAAGTCAGTACTCCTGTACTGAGCAGAAAATTGGAGAATGACAAAGGCAATACAGATGAAACTCCAGTTGTTCATCAATAAATGTATAAGGTGGATAATGAAGATAGACTGGCAAGATATGGTGAGGAACAAAGACCTAAGGAAAAAGAAGCCAACAACAACCAGTAGTGCAACAGATCAAACATAGGAAATGGGGTTAGAAAGGGCACATGCTATGAAAAGCACCATCAAACATGGCCAGACAGGCCCTGAAATGGAATCCACAATAGAAGAGTAAGAAAGGTATGCCAAGAAACACCTGGAGAAGAGACTGAGAAAATGAACTTCGGTCCCTGGACTTCAATTAGAGAAAAGGCAGGAATGACAGCTCAAGATTGAATTTACTGGAGGAGGGTTATCAATGGCCTATGCCTTGAAAGGAGCAACGGATATTGATGATGAAAATCAAACATGCGACAAATAAAATTCAGGATGTGGAGTAAAATAAAGGGAGGATGTGGAATAAGTCAAATGGTCAATGTCGAAAGAGTGAAGTTAAAGATTTTGGTGGCGGAGGGAGAGAAGGACAGTGGAAGACAGATAAGTGTGAAGTGAGCAAAGAAACTTTAGAGCGATATTCAAGCCATTTCACTTGAGACAATTCATGAGGAAGGTAAGTGGTTTTTAAAATTTTAGTCTGAAATCAATATGTATCGTAAAAAGAGCAAGAGATTATACCAGTGACCAGGATCTCTAGCATACTATGAAGTACAAATATTTCACTCCATAAGGAAGATTAACTTAACGTCTTTATACTGGTTTAGAAGACTCTACAGAGTCTGTACACAACCAGTTTCTTGGATGGTGGTTTTTACTAATGTGTGAGTCTATCAAACACTAGAGCTAAGTAGACCCGCAGCTAGTTAGGTGCCATCTATAGCTGCTCTTAACAAACCACCTGGGGAAAGGTACAAATAACTTGGGTAGATTTTTTATTTGAATTTTGTTCGAGCATCAGCCGCTAAGCCTACTCTTTTCCAGATTTCCAACTGCCAAGGAATTTTTAATGTGCTCGACACTGAACAAGGGAGTCTGATTTCACTACCCAGAGACCAGGGAAATTTTTACCAGAAGATCCACGTTAAAAAAATACAGGTCTCCATCATGATTCGAACTCGAGACCTTCTGCACCCGCTAAGCACTACACACCTTTAGACTAACAAACAAACAAATGTTAATAAAAACAAAGGAATTTAAATTCAAATTAAATTAAATCCTTAAAAAATTACGTCGAGGCAGACAAAATTTCCAAAACATTATGTGTGAAAGTTTTTTTGTATTATTTAAAGTGTAAAAAAATTTATCATAAACAAGCAACAACCAAACAAGAAGACCAGTGGAAGCTATTAAGTTGTGGCTCTACAGAATAATGTTAAGAATTTGATGGACGTCCAACTAAACAAGGGGACAGGCAAAATATGCTGATCAGACATGTTAGGGTCAGGCTAAACATACTAGCAAAGACCCTCACCTCGGATTCCTAGTAGCCCTCCCTAGAAACAGGCTGTATTCGTGGCAGCCTGGCTAACAAGATCAGGAATCAACGTGCTCTTGTGGTAGTGAGCGACATGCAGATGAAGCCAAGCAATAGCACAACCGTCTGGAGGGCAGCGGTCCACCTTCATCAGTACGCTTGGGATGTGAGGAAAGCTACTACAACTGCCACGTATCGTCTTTTTCAGGGCGGACAACAGAGTAAACTTACATCTTGTAGACATTAAACAACAATGCAGGCCTAGTAAGCTGCAGGAAGTTTTAAAATATCTACTACGCATAGTTAAATCTTTTGGCTACCTGGCAACAGACATTAACATGCCTGTTTAAATACCAGGATTCCAAGTACAATAAAATTTTCAAATCTGATAACCACTAAATGAAACAATTTTTGCTTCATTTGAAACTGTAATTACTGGTACAAATGTTTACAAAAACACATTGTAAACAATTTAGTAAATACAATTGCAGAGACAAAGATTTTTCTTGTCACTCTGACAACATATACCAAACAACAAAGTAATAAACACACCAAAATTGAACCTGGTCCTTCCAAACAAACTAGCTTTAAAAACCAGCAAAATCTGTGTCTCAGAAACAGTTTAGTGTTAAAAGATAAGATACCTTATGCCCTGCTCCAAATGATATTACATTTGGAAGGTGGTAATCAAAGCCAATCTCAGTCTAAAATGAAGCGATAACATGTTACTATCATGACAATCTGCTTCACACTGTCTGAGCAATATAATAACATTATAGTCTATCTCACGTGTCTTTTGTAGTCTCCCTCTCTTTGTCTCTTTCTCTCTCTCTCTCTCTGTATGTATGTGCCTTTTTGGGGATTGGTGGGGTCAGGTATGATGTAGTAAGAGAAAGAATGGTAATGTACAAGGATAGGTCAGTTAGTAAGTCACAAACTGATATGAAATAGCTGAAAAATATAGTTGATAGTTTCTAAAGGTATTACATGGAAGCAACGTTCAGCTTTGTAATTCTGTAGGTACAAGTCCGCACAATCAAAGACCACTGTGCTGCTGTGCATTGGGGGGGGAGCAAAAGAACTTTTTGCAAAGAATATTTAAAAGGAAATGCTTTTGTGAAGTTCTGCTGGTGCTTCAGGATGCAATTCAAAGTACTGGAGTACTGCTCCATCATGACAATGCCAGACCATATATGGCTCAATTAACCTAGAACAACATTGATAAACTAGAATGGCAGCTTCACCGTACAGCATTGACTTAGCTCTGGCCAATTTCAACCTGTTTGGTACATTCAACATTCGGCGGAAAATGTTTTGCGAATAGCGAAGAAGTTGAACGTTAAGTGCAAATGTGGCTGAGATCAGTCCCAATTTACCCCTGAGCCATTTCCACTGATTCGATACATTAAAAATCCATCTTGGCGTAAGACATTTAGTGAATAACAAAGAAGTTTATTCACCCTGAGACAACTAAGCGAAACAAACATCGAATACAATTGGAAACTCAACATGGCTTTCATAGATCAAGAAAGGCTTTTGATAGAGTAAACAGAAATAAACTATGGGCCATTCTAGATGACTAGGGCGTACAGGGGCAGCTATTAGAAAATATTATAGCACTGTACCAAGGGTGCCAAAGTATAGTAAGAGCAACAGATGGTCTGACTGAAACAATGGAGATAACAACCGGGGTGAGACAAGAGTGTGTGTTGTCGCTGTGACAGTTCCCTGTGGAGCATGAGCGTTTAGGGCAGGGGAGATTGAGCCGGCGACTGTGTTCGCTAAGAATCAAAAGGTTGCTTGAATGTTGGTCGAGCGCAGGTCACCACGGGGTCAATCTCTGGCCTCGACACTAGATCAGATCGGCAAGGAAAGCGAGAGGTTAGGTACACAATAGGGGGGCACGCAAGTTTGACTAGTCTAGGAATCGGTGTCAGAACTGATCATTCTGGTGTTATACTTAAAAGGGATAGGGGTTGTTGATGATAAACTCACATGACAAGTCGTCACATTTAAAGTGACAGTGATCTGTAAATGTGGCAGCCAATAAGATGATTAGAGTGGGTGGGATCAATTTAGATTGATAGCTAACCAGCCAACCCTGAGAGGACCACTGGACAGCCATGCTTGTTTCTTGAGTCTTTAAAAAACAAAACTGGCAGGAAGACTAGAAGAGAGACTGGAAGAGAGAGAGAGAGAGTTTACTGGGTGGTTATCCCATCATACATCTTGAGTTTGGCCAGTCGCGCTCAATAGGTGCTTATAATGGATACCCTGTGAACAGTACGCGATCTGATTATGTGTGAGCGTACGATTCGCCTGAGTACAAGAACTGTAAGTGTGCATATCATCTGTGTGCAGACTGATTACATCTGAGTGTGCAGACTGATTACATGTGAGTGTGCAGATTCGTCTGAATAGAGATCTGATCAAATGCTAGTGTGTAGCGGAGGACAACAAGTTAGCGAGAACCACTAAGTTTAGGATTTATGTTATTTCATATGAGACGTAGAATCTTGGTTTTATGTAGTTCACAAAAGTAACATAAACAGCTCACCTGCTTGGATCTTCTGTGTTAGTTTAATATATTATTACTATTTAGTTTAGAAGTTCTTCTCTTTTGTTGATATTGTGCAACAATTATTTTGTTAATAAATAATATTATTTTGTTTTATGGTCAACGATAATGTTTACTGTGTTTTTCTTTGTTGAAGTCGTGTCGTTGTGTAGATAGATAGATATATGTTGTAACTCTTAAGATAAGTGAACTACTCAGCTAAAGTCGACTATTATATCGCCACTGCTCTTTAACACGTATATGGACAGACTAATACTGGAGCATCTGCCAAGAAATGCAGAGGAAGAAAGGACAAAAGCTGATCAGTTAAATGAACTCTTTTTTACAGATGATCAATGTCTACTTTACTAGAGTGAAGATGATCTGCAGCAACATCTTACTTGCGCTCAACTTTATGTGGGGAAGATACAATATGAGAATTAACACATCCAAAACAGAAACTATGCAGATCGCCTGAAAAAATAAACATTATGGTAAATGGGACCAGAATCAAACAAGTGCAGGAGTTAAAGTACTTGGGCAGTGTTTTCACACAGGATCAAAGTTTAGATAGAGAGATTGAGATCAGGTGCCAAAAAGCAAATGCAATTGTATACCAGCTGTCATTATTATTGAAACACCCTAACATAAACATGTCCAGAAAAAGTTTGCTGATCAACAGTATATTCATGCCAACTCTCTGTTACCAGTGCCAAACATGGACTTTAATAAAAACTCTAGAGAGAAAGATCACGACATGTGAGATGAGATGTCTCAGGAAAACAATCAACGTAGCTAGGAGAGACAGAATGCGCAATGAAGATGTGAGAAAATAGTTGAAGCAAGACCCTGCACTGAATATGTTTATGAGAAGAGAATCAAGTGGTTCGGCCACCTAATGAGAATGCAACCTGACCAACTACCCATGTGCACCAAGACGTTCAGGTTTTCACAATCATGGAAGACCGAGAACTACATAGATAGGAAATATTGCAGATATTCTAAATTCGTCGTGGGATGACGACTACTTCAGCCATGTGTCTGATCCTGGACAGAAAACTACAGCTCCCCGCGATGCCTCATGGCACAAGTGGATAAGACATGCAAGACTTCGAAGAGGCTGAATGTTAAATGCAAATTGAGCTGAGAAAGCAGACCAACGACTTCTATCCTGCAGGTTTTACTGCACTGATAAAGTAATGGGATAAGTGTATCAAGATTGTTGGAAATTATGTTGAGAAATAAGGGACAATGTAAATACAATAATAAATGGTTTTCAAGTTTGTATCTAATTTAGTTTTTTATTTAATAACCATTTGTGTCCTATTTATTGACGTCCTCATATAATAACTAAAAAATTGTTTAAAGTAACATGTAGTTCAACAAGACTGGAATGGTTTTGTTATTGACACCAAAAAAAACAGCTTTCTACTACAATATTTGGCTTAACTCTCTTAATTAATTACAGAACATTGACCATCTTATCATTTGATTGAATCTTCTTCTTCTTCAGAGTTTGTCCTGAAAAGGATGTTTGTGACGTTGTTTACATTGAGACTCCAATATCTGCGTCTTTTGGCCAGACACATTCGATTTCAGCATGGCATTGTTGGGTACCACGTCTGCCTTTCCACTATGATCCCCAGTCTTCAAGCCAAGTTACAAAAATGCTGAGCAGCTCATGAGCTGCGGTGGTCAGCGATCCATAGCTGACTGCTAGCGTCAGGGCCAACTAACCAGAGCTGCCAAGACCCTTCTACACCTCCACGCAGTGATCTTGGATAACAGGCTGCAGCAGGGCAGACTGGCTAAGGAGAAGGGATTGAAGAGGGAATGCTAACCCGGTACTCAAAAAATGCTTGCTGAAGTCGGATGTGTTTGACTGAAAGGTGCAAATATCGCAGTCAAGCTGTAAACTACGACACAAGGCATTCCATTCTCTGGACTACATTCTGCTACTTAAGCCCTTTCAGGGTTTGGTAGTGGGAGATTGAGAACGAATGAAGCCAAGCCAAGCCAAGTTACACTAGCACAGCCTGTATCCAGGACCACTGCTTGGAGGCAGAATAGACCTTTGTTCAGCTCTGGTTTGCTAACCCTGATGCAAGATACCAGCTATAAGTAAGCTGGCTACTGCCAACTCATTCCCTGTGAGTCGACCTTGAATCTTCGGCCCTATTTTCTGTTCTAGATAACCACCAAAATATCTTCTTAAACAGTTGTCAAATGAATGTGTAACAAATACATATCACAGCCTATAAATAAACAGAATATCTGGCAATATTTTCAGTTTCTTAAGCTGATATCTTCTCTCTCGTTTTTCGAAGTCTTTCTGTCCTAGGGAATCTAAGTCAAACAAAATAAAGTTTATCAATGATATATTTGTTCAGTTCAAATGCCATCTCTGCATCGAAGGTCAGCTGCAAAGGATCTCCAGTGTACTCTATCTATTGCTGTAATGATGCAGTTTGGCGGGTTTTTTCCCAGTCCATCTCCTAATGTTATACACCCACTTAAAACATTGTCTGCCTCTTGAACGACTGCCTTCCAGTATAGTCTTCAACAAGGAGGTATGTCTTGTTATATGACCAAAATAACGTAACTGTTTAACCTTGATTTTAGTCATCAATTCTCTTTTCATACCCAACTTTTTCAATACCTCCACATTTGAATGCGACATAATCTTCTATATACCCACATTTCGATATATTTACAAATGCTAAAATGTTTTCCCAAATCTACTGCATATTTATTTATTAGATCCCGGGATGCCTTACAGTGGAGGCAAGAATTGGACCACTGCACATTCATGCATGTTGTAAAGAATACCTAAAGAGAGTTGCATATGGCTCTTGCAACGTCATTGTGTAAAACAAATTTCTGCAGAAACCACCACCTTCTGTAGTGGCAGTCTATTGCTCCAACTGCAATGAAACAGGAACAAGATACAAGAAAGATATTTATATAATTTTGATCAATGTGCTTCTCGTTCTACCAATGATGGCTAGGGACACAAGCTAATTAATTGTTGTTTTTTTTTTTGCGTTCGCCTTATTTATCTATTCCCCAAGGCGTGTGTGCGTTACACTGTGGTTTTTATTTTGCGCCTGTCGGCCCAGTGCATCCGACTTCAGCATGCATTTTATGTAAGGGTCTGCTTCCTCCTGCATTTTCTAAGGGTTTACTTCCCCGGGGTAACGGCCGGTGCTGTGATGGGGATCGAACCCAGCACCTTCTGGTTGTGAGCCGTGCCACTTAACCACTAGGCCACGCCGTCCCCGTTAATTGTTTATAAATGCATCATATGTTTCTAGAGCTCTCTTTCAAACCCAGAAGGCTGTACATTTTACAGACCAGGAACATGAGCCTAACTGCACCAAAAAATGCCATCAAAGATTAAGTAAAGAATGTATGGAGCTCAAAGAAGAACTTGGGATCAAGACGCTTAGCAGCAAATGAGCTGCAGTGATCAACGACCCACAACTGACTGCTAGTGTCAGGGCCAGCGAACCAGAGCTCACAAGACCCTTCTACACCTCGACGCGGTGATCCTAGATAACAAGTTCCAACAGAGCAGACTGGCTAAGGAGAAGGGATCAAAGAGGGAAGGCTAGCCCACTACTCAGAAAAAGCCTGCTGAAGTCGGACGTGTGGGGTAAAAAGGTGCAAATATCACAGTCAAGCTGTAAGCTACGACACAACGATTTCCATTCTCTGAACTACATTCTGCTATTTGCAAAGCCCTTTTCAGGGCTTGGTAGCAGGAGCTAGAATACAAGCCAAGCCAAACCCAAGAAGAATTTGCGACAAGACATAACATGCCATATCCTGTGCGAAGGGTCTTAAATTGATTAAGAAAAGGAATGTTCAGGTGTAGATAGAATTTGTGCTGCTCCAAATGTTATCTGTGAATGCAAAGCCATCCAAGACCCTGAACATCTGTACAACTGTTCTAGAATGCAAGAAACATACTTTGGCGGATCCCATGGTGGCGAACAAAGAAGCTTTTATGGCGGCTAATTTCTTGTCCAATTCTTTGTGAGGCTGCCAGACACGCATAGTAAGCACTTCCAAATTTGCAGGGTTTTAGCCTGTTTGAATTATGTAGTTTAAAATCCCATCAGTTGGAGAGTCTTCTATCCCAAAGGAGTAAGAAATATTATTCATACAACTTTTGCAACGGTTAACTTACATCAGCCGAATTATCAGGAAGCAGTATTTCATTCCAGCCTCTATTATATTCACCTCGTGTGAGAGAGCAGGGTAAAGCAATGCGGTCTGCCAATACCTGTAAACATAATATAATAACAATCTATATAATAAAATGTTAGAAAAGTTTGTCTGTCCTGCATGTACATCTGTTATGGTTTTCATGGAATAAAATAGGAGGCATTACTTTTGGATCGTCGCTCGTACTTTCCTGGTATTACATAATTGAATTTTCATGAACAGATTAAATCTTATTTCACGAGCAGAAAAAACTTTATATTTCTGCTATAACAAAATGTGCTTTTGGGAACAAGTTAAATTTATTTAAATGAACTGAACAAAACTTACACAAGTGAATATCAGGCAATAAAGAAAATACAAATAAAAATCTGCCACAGTGACAGAACAGCAGTGTCTAGGGTAATGGGCATACAAAGGAAGCTGTGAAATCAAATGAGAAACACGGGGGACAGCATGGCCTAGTGGTTAAGTGGCACGGCTCACAATCCGAAGGTGCTGGGTTTGATCCCCATCACAGCACCGGCCGTTACCCCAGGGAAGCAAACCCTTAGAAAATGCAGGAGGAAGCAGACCCTTACATAAAATGCATGCTGAAGTCGGATGCACTGGGCCGACAGGCGCAAAAATAAAAACACAGTGCAACGCACACCGCCTTGGGGATTAGAAAAATAAGCCGAACGCAAAAAAAATATTTAAAAAATTAAAAAATGAGAAACACAATATTGTTTTATTCTGCTCATTGGATAAAATCTTGTAAATTATCCATTTTTTCTTGGACACGTCTATCCCTTAGTGTATAAGTGTATAAACGTCAGAGAAACAGGACAAAACACAATGCCTAAAAGCTCCTGACGGCATCCTCCAATCTACTGATTATTCCTAGCATTCTGAGCAAGTTCTCTGGCCTGCAGGTATTATTAGTTTGTATGGTATCTGGCAGTCAATTAGAAAATAGCTATTAATATCGGGCCTAATATCATCAGAAGCCGTGTAGAAGGATACCATAACTATTATTAGAATGCATAATGAACTTTTAGATAAATCTGCCAGGATTGTATCCTGGGTACAATTCTGTGTCTAATTGAAATTATTTAATTGATTGTTATAGATCGTCCTCTAATTTGTCATTGCTTATTCCCAAACTCCCGCTACCAAGTCCTGAAAAGGGCTTTGCAAGTAGCAGGATGTAGTCTGGAGAACGGAATATGTTGTGTCGTAGTTTACAGCTTAAATACGATATTTGTCCAATATATCCGAGTTCAGCATGACACTTTTGGGTACCTCGTCAGCCTTCCTCTCCAATCCCTTTTTTTAAGGCAGTCTGACCTGTTGCAGCCTATTATCCAAGATCACCACGTGAATGTGGAGGTGTTAGCTCTGGGTCGCTGGCCCTGACGCTAGCAGTCAGCTCTGGGTCACTAACCGTTTTAGCTCATGCACTGCTCAATACTTTGATTCCCCCCAAAATAGGGATCAAAGACGGAAGGCGTACCAGGTCCTAAAAATGCTGAGATCAAACAAGATGAGTTGGACAAAAAGGCAGAGATATCACCACTTACTGCAAACTATGACATAATGTAACAAAACCTTTTTAAAATTAAATGAAAAAAAGATGTTTTAGCCAGCTTTTTGTGTAAAAAAACAAAGAATCCAAAGAATTGTGCTGCAATCGAAGAAAAAAAATGTATTTGTTAGATAAACAATCTATTTTCTGAGCCATTGGCGAAAAAATTTCCTATGGCATTGTCTCTATTTATGCATCTGTTTATTCAATGTGTTAACACTGGTTTTGCCATAGAAACGGACGGCTGAATCGAAAACAATATCGTTTCCATCTGCCCCAATGACAATACAATGGCAATTTTGACTATATATAATTAAAAAAAATTTTTTTTTGTTTCCCAGGGATTTGAAAGGTTATCCCATTATTAATTGTGATGAATTTAAGTTGTTGCAACAAATATTTCTGAGGTAGGTCTGTTTAGTTTGTTTATGTAGATGTTATAAATACGTTTGTAGTGGAAACTAACAGATATGATGAACAGAAAGAACACTCAATGATTTGTGGCAAATTCATGGATTTACAAGACAACTGGTGTATTAAAAAATTATCTAAATGTTTGTGACGTAATAACAAAATGTGGAAACTAGAAGATTAACATACAAAGTTTCTGCTATTTCAAGGAAACCCACCTTAAATAACAAGGCTCTGTGAATATGTATTCCACCCTTGATGCGTCCAATTGGTATCACATTAGACTTGAGCTCAAATCTGAGCTGGCTGAGAGGTAATTCCCAGCAAAAACTGGCCACTTGACCTCGCTCAATCTTTCCTCCCATCTTGTCGGACACAAACCTGAGAAGATGTTGGTTATATACAATGCCGTGACATTTTCTATGTAACTTTTTGAAGTAGATGATTGGTTAATAAACTGTTATAGTGGTAGCTTTAGTTAATAATAACAAAATTATTCATCATCATCATGTAGCATGTTCTTGTAAAAATTGTGCTTTCATCGCAGCCATTTGAAAAGAATCTCGATCAGCAGTCAGTCTACTCGCCGAGTTCATGTTCATATTTAGGGTGTTCTTGATGTCTTGTGTCCATCTATGCCTTGGTTGGCCTCTACCTTGTCTTCCTGGGACAATGCCATCCAGAACTACTTTTTCCAGTCCGTCGTCGCGCTTGATGTGGCCGAAAAACCTGGTTTAAAAGCCAGTTCTTTTCGACACTCAGATTTGCAGAATGGCTTTATTTGTTATTTTCTTTACGCAGGGTATTTTTATATGATTCTTCTGTAACATTTTGTTTCAAATGACCCAATCTTCTTTCTTAATATTTGTGTGATGATTCATGTCTCGCATCCGTGCATTGCCACAGGGAATACACATGTTTTTAGAATCTCTCATTTTAATTCTTTGTTAGTATTGCGCCACACATTTTGCATATTATTCAGTTTCTGCATAGCTGTGGACAATTGTCTCATTTCCTTAGCGCAAAAACTGTTATGCAGTGTTTATTTCAACTGAGAAATTCCGCCAGATGGATATATAGGGTTGAGGAATAAAGGCAGTTTGTCCCTTTAAGTCAGTAACAGTGTGTAGGCTAGGTTTATATTTCATCCCTGACAGAAAAAAAACCTATGCATCACTCACTAGGGTTTTGAACCAGTGCACCTCAATGAAGAGACCATTACCTAAACCACTTAGCCACCTGTTTCTGAGATTGGTTAATATATACAGTATGATCTAGATTATCCAGAGCAATAATGGGCAGGCCACTGGCGCTGGATAGAATATACATTAAGGAAAATACCAGCTGATAGCATTACAAGGCAGTTTCTGTTCTGGAATCCTCAGAGAATGAGAAACAAAAGAGAGGATGAAAATGTGGAGTGACACAGGACAGGTGGACGGGTAGTGTAATTGTTAACAACTTGTGTTCCACAAGGAAATGATATGTGTGATTTGAATTACCATTCATTTTTTGATTATGATCACGCTAGATGTGTTCCTCCGAGGATGAGACTACGGTCCTGGGAGGGAGGGGGAGGGGAGGGGGGATGCTAAATAATGTGTCAAGTAAATTTGATGAATATATTTCACACTCTGCTGAAGTAGGAACACTGGAGATTATCAGGTCAGTCAATTTTAGATAGAATAAGTAAATTAGAGCACATAGTTTTGCCATAGTAAATAGCTTTACTCAAATGTCTACATTTGGGATCAAGATACTGAGCAGCGGATGAGATGCAGCGGTCAGCGACGCAGAGCTGACTGCTAGCGTCAGGGGCAGCGAACCAGAGCTGCCAAGACCCTTCTGCCCCTTTACTCGGTGATCCTGAATAACAGGCTGCAACAGAGCAGACTGGCTAAGGAGAAAGGATCAAAAAGGGAATGCTAATCCGGTACTCAAAGAATGCTTGCTGAAGTCGGATGTGTTGGACCAAAAGGTGCAAATATCGCATTCAAGCTGTAAACTACGACACAATGCATTCCGTTCTTTGAACTACATTCTGCTACTTGAGCCCTTTTCAGGGTTTGGTAGCAGGAGATTGAAAAAGAATGAAGTCAAGCCAAGCCAAATGTCTACATTGTGAATATTTTCTTAGGAGCACAGGTGAACAGGATTTTACGGACTGGATAGCCAGGGTTCAAAGGGTCAAAGGTTATGATTGATTTATATCAAGCCCTCAAACTTTCAGGGACTTGTGTGAACCTACTGTCATGATCCTCGAAGGGGCAATGTATCACCTGATATTTAAACTTTGAAAACAAGTTCTGACAAGAAACAGATTCGTTATCTTACTCAGCCAGTGCTGTGACTTGTGAGCAGGTAGTAGGAAGAGGCAAGATTTTATCCATCACATCTTCAATGTACTTGACCAACTGTGGATCTTGAGGGGGAGTAAAGACAGCTTTCTTCAATGCATCTTTTTCCAACTTTTTCTGCATTGCAGCTATCTCCTCTTCTTTCGCTTTTTCTTCTTTCTCTTTCTGTGCTCTAGACTTTCTGCAAGTGTATAAGACATAATGATAATGATAATAATAATAGTGATAATACAAATAACAATAGTAAAAATAACATTAAAATAACATTTTAAAAAAACATTGATAATAATACGTAATACATGGCTGTCAGTAAATAGGTCACAAACTGATATAGGATAGCTGAAAAATGTAGTTGGTAGTTTCTACAGGTGTCATTAGGTGGCAGCAACATCCAGGTTCGTGATTACTGTAGGTAGCAGATGCTAGGTGTCACATTTACGTGCTCAGATGCAAAATGCAATCATGTTCACAGAGTGTACAATCAAAGAGCAGAGCACTGTTGTGCAGGTTTTCTTTTGGGTGGGTGGGGGTGGGGGTGGGCGGGTATGGGTTTAAAAGGACTTTCTGCAAAATATGTTTATAAGGAAATACTTCCTGTGTACAAAGCAGTGCATAATAAATTCTCTTAAGAATGCTAAAAAAATTACTGATGAGGCCTGACCTGGTCATCCTGTTCAGATTGAACCAGAAGCACCTGTACCGTGGGTGGGGGAGATGATTCGAGCTAACAGGGGAGTAATGAATAATAGTGTAGCAACTGCAATAGGGTGTTTGCATGGTTTAGCCTACAGCATCATTTTTCGATCCCTTCAAAGCGTAAAATGTTTTTCGAATGACGAAGAAGTTGAACATGAAGTGAATATGTGGCTGAGACAGCAGACCTTAGACTTCTATGCTGCAGATTTTAGTGCACTGATAAAGAGATGTGATAAATGTACCCATGTTGGTGGAAATTATGTTGAGGAATAAGAGATGATATAAGTGTAATACTAAAATGGTTTTCAAATTCGTATGTCATTTAGTTTTTTTTAAAATAGCCATTTGTGACCAATTTACTGACTTGCCCTCGTAATACTAAAAAAAAATATTTCAACAAATAATGCTGCAGAAGAAGGATGTGTCGGACCGAAAGGTGCAAATATCGCAGCCAAGCCGCAAACTAGCAACACAAGCATTCCATTCTCCAAACTATATCCGGCTACTTGCAAAACTCTGTTCAGGGCTTGGTAGCATGAGATTGAGAACAAACGCAGAAGAAGAAAAAGAAATAAAATAATAATATTCTAAAAAATAATAGTAATAATATTAAAATAGCATGTTGGCCCAAATAACATAGCAGATCAAACACATAATCCTACCTGGTTCTTTAATAACTATTATACTCCCTGCACAATTTCTTTTCAAATTTTATATTATACTTATTAAAAATATGATTCATCTATCTTTTCCAGTCCGATTGACAGAGTGGGGGGCTACCAATACAGGTGGCATTCTTGCAAGAAACATGTATACTTAGTGTGTATAGCAGCGATGACTTCCATACCATATTACTTTTAACATAAGACAAATGATATTCTCACACAATAACCCTGACTTTGATGACATGCACAGATGGTTACGGTGTTTCCTTTTTTTCCTCTCCAAAAAGGGGATTCAGAAACTACGAGGTGTGTTCAAATGAAACCGGACCTAACTGCACCAACATATGTATGATGCGCATGATGGCGATACTTCTGATGTAAACAGCATATACCATCCGTCAAGTTTGCAAAATTATGTAGATGCTATAAATACGTTTGTAGTGGAAACTAACAGATATGATGATCCAGTTAAGAACACTCAATGCCAAAAGTGACAAAAGTGTGTCAAACATAAACTCCGGCGATGGTCCACCCGAAATGCTGCATCAATCTTGGCAATGGCATCTTCTGATGCAACAATATGTGCCTGACCTGGTCTCGGAAGATCTTTTGTTAACTCACGTCCTTCTATAAACATTGTTGTCCAGTTCTTCACTGTTGTCTTTGACACACTTTTGTCACCATACACTGCCTGCATTGTGCAATGAATGTCAACTGGTCAACATCCTTCAGATATTAGAAACTGAATCATCGCTCGCTGATCAACCCTGGACGGATTCCGTAATACACCCGTCATGTTTTCAACGGTCTGCTGAGGAATCTATGAGTCGGAGGATAATTAAATTTTGCAAACTTGAAAGTTGGTATGTGCTGTTTACATCAGATGTGACGTCATCATGCGCCTCGTACATATGTTCACTTGGTGCAGTCAGGTCAGGTGTCATGTGAACATGTCTCGTATGTCTAGTGAGTGGTAGAGGACTGCAGTTGTCAAGTATAGACTTAAGAACAGGACACTGCACATTGCTTTCATGAAGTCAACAAATTATATTCATGATTGATAAGATCATTTCTTTCATGAAAGATACAAAACTTATATTCATGAAAGATACAAAACTTACATTCATGAAAGATACATAACTTACATTCATGAAAGATACAAAACTTATATTCATGAAAGATACAAAACTTATATTCATGAAAGATACAAAACTTATATTCATGAAAGATACAAAACTTATATTCATGAAAGATACAAAACTTACATTCATGAAAGATACATAACTTACATTCATGAAAGATACAAAACTTATATTCATGAAAGATACATAACTTACATTCATGAAAGATACAAAACTTATATTCATGAAAGATACAAAACTTATATTCATGAAAGATACACAACTTATATTCATGAAAGATACAAAACTTATATTCATGAAAGATACAAAACTTATATTCATGAAAGATACAAAACTTATATTCATGAAAGATACAAAACTTATATTCATGAAAGATACAAAACTTATATTCATGAAAGATACAAAACTTACATTCATGAAAGATACATAACTTACATTCATAAATTATATGAAACTTACATTCATGAATGTTACCAAAATTACGTTAAGAACAATATAAAATTTATATTCATGAATTACACACAACTTACAATCATGAATAATATAAAAACGTTCTTTCAATACCAAAGCAAATCTAACTTTCATGAACAGTATGTTTATTTAAAAAAATAGTTCTAAACATATGAGAGGCGCTCCGAAAGTAATGCCTTCTTTTTTATTATGATGTCCCATGACGTCAGAGGTGGATTTAGGCAGTATGGCAGAAAAGTTTGAACCTTCCCACAAGTATCCGTAAAATGTTGTTTAAATCTGACAGGTGGCAGTGGAGGAGCAGTATGACAAAATGGCATTTGTCATGGAAGTGCGTTATAAACAGAGGTGCGTTATTGAATTTCTCCATGCGGAAAAAGTTGCACCAATTGACATTCATCGATGCTTGCTGAACGTTTATGGAAACCAAACAGTGGATGTTAGCACAGTGAGTTGTGCGTTTCAGCAGTGGTGAAGGTGACATGAAGGACAAGTCATGTTCCGGATGATCATGCACATCCGTCGCACCATGCAATGAAGAATGTTTCCAACAGCTGTCACACCACGCAATGAAGAACATCTCCAACAGCTGCCACACCACGCAATGAAGAACGTCTCCAACAGCTGTCACACCACGCAATGAAGAACATCTCCAACAGCTGTCACACCACGCAATGAGGAACGTCTCCAACAGCTGTCACACCACGCAATGAAGAACGTCTCCAACAGCTGTCACACCACGCAATGAAGAACGTCTCCAACAGCTGTCACACCACGCGATGAAGAACGTCTCCAACAGCTGTCACACCATGCAATGAAGAACGTCTCCAAGAGTTGTCACACTACACAATGAAGAACGTCTCCAACAGCTCATCCATGCAAATTGTAGGAGTACGACTGGGAAACTGTCTATGAAGTTGGATATTGGCTTCAATGTGTTGGAAACGATGGTGGCAACGTTGGAATATCACAAGTTTGCGTCACGAATGCTCCCACAGGAACAGTAAGAATATTGCATGCAAGTTTGTCCTGACCTCTTGAACCCTTACCAGGATGAAGGTGACAGTTTCCTGGATGGCATCATCACTGGTGATGTGACGTGTTGCAACCCCTACGATCCTGAGTCAAAACGGCAGTCCATGGAGTGGCGACATGTGAATTTCCCATAGAGGAAAAAGTTCAAGACGCAGCTCTGAGTGAGTAAAGTAATGTGCACTGTCTTTTGGGATAGGAAAGGAGTAATTCTTGTTGATTTTCTGGAACTTGGACAAACCTCCAACTCTGACCACAACATAGTGACCTTGACTAAGCTGAAGGCTCGAATTTCCAGTGTCAGACCAAACCAGTTTGAAGACCATTGAGCACATTGTCAGTCTTGGCTGGACTGTCCTACCACACCCACTATATAGTTAGGATTTGGCACCTTCTGACTTCCATCTGTTTGGACCAATGAAAGATGGACTGCATCGGCAACATTTTACTAGATACGGCGCCAACATAGCAACTGTGAAACAATGGGTCACCTTTGCTGGTGCAGATTTTTACAAGCTCGGCATGTATGATCTTGGTCATCGTCAGAGAAAATGTCTAGCCAAGGATGGCGACTAAGTTGAAAAATAGTTTTTTTTTAAAGGCAAGACATTGCTCTATCAATTGGTGTTAGTTCGCTTTTTTTAATCTGTTATGTTTTTCATGGAATAAAATAGGAGACATTACTTTCGGAGCTCCCCTCGTACTTTCCTGGTAGTACACAATTTTGTTTTCATGAAAAGATCAAATCTTAATTCACGTGCGTTTCTTAACAAAGCAAAATTTATTTCAATGAACTTGAACAAAACTTACAAGTATGAATATCGAGCAATAAATAAAAACAAATAAAAATCTGGCACAGTGACGGAACAGCATTGTCTAAGGTGATGGACATACAAAGGAAACTGTGAAATCAAATGAGAAACACAATATTGTTTTATTCTGCTCATTAGATAAAATCTTGTCAGTTATCCATTTGTTCTTTTCTTGAGTAGTTTGATTTTTTCAATTCTTCCTGCTGATCTTTGATATAAATTATAGTTTCTTTAGTATTAAATCTGTTATAAAGTGCAATATTTGATAACTCTCCTATACTCTTGTATTGTTTTTAACATGCTAAAAGTGATTTGCTGATGTTTCTTATTTTCTAATCTTCTTTAGTTTTGCTCTCAGTTCTCCCAATATAGAGACATGAAAACTTATACAATTAATTAAAGATAATGTTTTATTCAAAACGAAAAAAAGAAATAATCGGGTAGGCTACTAAATGATAAAAAGAAAATAATTGTAAAGGTTAATAGATGACAAGTCAGAAATAATTGTGGAGGTTAATAGATGACAAGTCAGAAATAATTGTGGAGGTTAATAGATGACAAGTCTGTAAATAAGTGTGGAGGTTAATAGATGACAAGTCTGTAAATAAGTGTGGAGGTTAATAGATGACAAGTCTGTAAATAAGTGTGGAGGTTAATAGATGACAAGTCAGAAATAAGTGTGGAGGTTAATAGATGACAAGTCAGAAATAAGTGTGGAGGTTAATATATGACAAGTCTGTAAATAATTATAGAGGTAATTAAATGAAAAATCAGAAAAATATTGTGAATATTAGTCAATAATAATTCATTAAATAATGGCTAAGGTTGAAAGAAATCAGTAAATTATAAGGAAGTTTGGTGGTGAATAACAATAAATCTAAAATCAAAATTAGGAAAAGCAGGCATAAAAGTGAAAGAACTGTAAAATCAAAATGGTTGGTGGCTTGTATAGAGAATTAAGCTATAAAACAAAAAATGCAAATTAAGAAAGACCAAATTTTAAATAAATATCATATAGCCAGACATGAAAAGGATTGGTACTAACAAGAAAAGAGAAGAGTGGGGAGGTCTAAGAAAGGCAAAGGCCACGGTTCATCATAGACGATGATGGCATAATTTATTTTGCAAGCGTTATTTTTAGTAAGGATTAACTGCGCCACTTTTTATCCTCACTCTCTCGTCTCGAGCCGCCCGACCCCAGTAGCAAGTCAAGGACAAGACGACTAGGGAGCGACTACGAAATGCAGGGGACTCCGCATCAAGCACCCATGAAAAAGACTGCGGAGTCCGGAGTTAACCCACACCACCTGATCACGAAGCCGACAGCTTAACCACTTGGCCACGGAATCCTTGAATTGTAACTGGTGAAGCTCAAAAAGACTGCTAAAAAAAAAGAATAACAGAAGAGTGTTATTGTAATCCTTTGTCCCTTCAGAATCAAATCAAATAAATTAAGAAAACAAGAAGATGGATGAAGAAAGACAGAAGATGGTCAAGTTATAGTAGACAGAAGAAGAAATGTTCTCTATAAACATAGGGCCTAAGTAAAAATAAAATGTGGAAATATATAAAGCAATCTGAATACACACACATATATATGCATACAAATTCAGTGTACATGATCAATAAATAAAGAAACTAACTAAAAAAGATGTAGGTGTTAACGTCAACTGTAACTAACTACAACCAAAATCAATACAAGTAGATGCTGCACCTGGTTTCAATCAACAAACATGGTAAACCTCTAAAGGAAGCTGAAACATAAACTGCAAACGCCCAAACAAATAGTTATTGACAACACGTCAAACATTCTGGTGTGCTCATTTGTGAGATACAGGTTCGGCATCTCTTATCTGAAATGTATGGATCTAAATGGGTTCCTGATATTAAGGATATTTACAAAGGCTGTTCAAAAAGTATCAGACTGGAAAAATATAATTTCTAACCTGGAGGTTTGAGACCCTAATCCCCTTCACGGGAGGTAAGACCAGAGTGCTTGCATCTCGAGTTACCTCCGGTCATCACGACCAATAGTCTTGCCACTGATCCAAGGTAACTCGAGATAAGAGTGAAATTGATGACCAGCGCATATTCTTCCTCACTTTAATCCAAAAACAGCGCACATCACATTATTAAGACAAATCTGTCCGATGTTGTGGCCATCATCGCTTCGGATGGGCAATAACTATTTTACTTGGGACTTCACATATGTCTCCATGTGGTTCTAAGATTGTTGGAAGCATTTCAGAAAGGCCTCTTTGGAAATGGAGTACAGATCGGTCATTGCATTCCACGTAATCTCTTCTCGTGACACAAATTGGGTCCATTTCAGTGGAATTTTCAGCTTAGGGAACAGTGAAAATCACAAGGAGCCATGTCAAGAGAATAGGAAACCTGAAGGATTAAGAGAGATTTGTTTGGCCAAGAAATTCTGAATCAGATGCGAAGAATGGGCGGGTGCATTGTCACGATGGAGCTCCTAAGTTCCTGTTGTCCACAAGTCTGGTAGTTTCTGTCACACAGCATCACAGTGACCAAACATGCTATTCCTCTGGCTTGTCAGACTCCCTACTCCCCTGACGTGTCTTATTGTGATGTTTTGCTGTCCCCCAAGCTGATAATGCAGCTGAAAGGGACCCGATCTGAGTCACGAGAAGACATTATGTGGAATGTGACGACCCAGCTGTAACCCCATTCCCAAAGAGGCCTTTCTGAAATTTCTTTCAACAAGGCAGGAGTGCTGGAAGAAGTGTGTGGAGTCCCAAGGAGAGTGCTTTGAAGGGGATTGGGGTTTCAAACCTCCAGGTGAGCCTTTGTATTTTTCCGGCCCAAAGGTCACATACTTTTTGAACACACCACTTGGTTCTTGGATAACCTGATTACTGAAAACTCAATTTTAACCAGCCGTTATGTTATGCTATACAGACTCAACATTGCAATACTCCGAGCAAACCCATAGGTGCCCAGTTTTAATAAATGGTAAATTATATGGTTAATAATGGTTCCTGTAACCTGCTGGTTGCATACACTTCCACACATCTTTTCTGGTGCTCCCTATACTGAACCTAAATACTCTCTCCAGGGAAACTAACATTGACTCTGACGTGAGCAATATAATCTCCAAAGTCATAGCTGCTCTTTGAAGGCTTCATGACAGTGTGTGAGATCATGGAGAGATTCTTATCCTTGATATGAAACACAAAGTCTACCGCTCCGTAGTGCTGACCACCCTTATGTGTGACGTGAAGTGTGTACAGCAGGCACGCTAGAAAAATAAACCACTCCCACACAAGCTGCCTCCATAGATTTTTGAAAATACAGTAGCAGGATAGGGTAGGAGACACCAAGATCCTAACAAAGGCCAAAATGCCGTACATCCGCACACTATTGCAGAAGACCCAGATCAGATAGGCCGAACATGTTGTGTGCATGTGAGCATGCCAGACAATCGCATCCCTAAACAACAAATGTATGACGAGATGAAAGAGGGTCTGCATCTAGTCAGTTGGCAAAAAAAGCATTTCAAAGACTCCCTCACCATATCTCTGACATGCTTCAATGTTGATATAAGGTAATGACAGTATCTGGCACAGGAACACTAGGCGTGGCATAGCACCACCACCAGAGGCATCTCCATTGTTGAGGAACACTGGATCTCCAAGGCTCAGATAAAATAAATAACACTCACATGTCCAACCTTACCATATATGATTCATATGGGGAAGGGAATTCTGAGCAATAATTCACTGGTACTGTTGTTGTTGAATACCCACATTGAGTAAGTTTACTCTTTTGTGCTCCCTGAAAAGGACGTTAAGTGGCAGGTTGTAGTAGCTTTCCTCAAATCCCGAGCATGCTGATGAAGGTGGACCATGGTCCTCCAGGCGGCTGTGCTATGCTTGGCTTTATCTGCATGGCGCTCACCACTATGGGGATCACATTGATCCACTCTCGTCAGCCGGGATGCCTTGAAAACAGCCTATTTCCAGGAACGCTACATCGAAGAGAGATTGTGGTCTTGGTCAATGTATTGACTCTGGCGTAACATCCTGGTCAGTATTTTGTGCCTGATTGGACAAACATCTCAGTTTCCCATTCACTGGTGAGGTGCAGCACGACATGTCTGACTGCTGTTGTCATGCTCGCTTGTGATGGATAACTATTACATGTAATTTCAGGCTCCTGAAACTTGTAGGTTGTTAATTCACTGGCTGCAGTCTCACCGCCTAACAGATTGTCGTTGATTAATTAATGGACACACATCCGTTTCTCACGACCAATGAAATAAATTATGTTTAGTGCCATAACAGGATAAATCGTGAAAGATAAAGATAGTTCCAAAGCTGACCCTGCTGTCATGGATTAAGTGTAAGTGACATCATTGCACGAGGCCACAGTTTGTTTAGGAGGTAGGGTATCTAGCTCCCTTTCTCATTTCCTTTCTTTCCTTAACAGCAAGCAAGGTACCCATTTTCAGATGGGTTAACTGAAGAATGTCGTGATGGATGATGAACTGTGAAAAGCAAGTGCAATAATAATAATAATAGCTGTCCATCGTTGTCGATGAGGACCGCCGACATCATCCTTGTCACAAATTTCCCTGTTGGGTGTGGGTGCGCATGTGGCTGAACAGGCCAATGCGGGCACGAAAACATCTGCTACACAGTGGGCACATGAGGTCTGTAGAAGGCGATGGTGTTCCTGCTGTTCGGGATTTCCGGGTCTCGCGTCTGCTCTGGGCTTTCAAATCACGGTCGTCTTCACCTGTAGCTACACCTGATTTGACTGCGCTTCTCCAGTCTGTCTTGCGCAAGATATTCCCATGTGTCGATGTCTATCTGGCAACTTTTCAGTGAGTCCTTCAGACCGTCTTTAAATCGTTTCTTTGGGCGCCCTCTCTCTCGCCATCCCTCTCTAATCAGATGATCAGGATAATTGAAGGAATGCCAGTAAGAGATCTTTTTACAAAGAGACTTGAGCAATACCAAAATATATTTTAGGTCAATCAATCAATTAATCAATCAATATTTTGGGTACGGGGGAGGGGTATATATTCCTTATAACATTTTATCAACTCAGTGGTCTTGAGGCAAGGTATCAGGTTCGAATCACAGTGGAGACATGCATTATTTTCACGTGGATCTTCTGGTAAAAATTACCCTTATCTCTGGGTAGTGAGATCAGACTTCTGTGTTCAGTGTTGAGCACATTAAAAATCCCTTGGCAGTTTGAAATCGAAAAGATTATTCTTAACGGCCGCTACTCAGACAAAATAAAAAAAATTATATTTAAAAATCTACCAAAATTATTTCTACCTTCACCCAGGCTTAGTTAGCTACAAGAAGTTTAAATTACCTACTATGGAAAGCCTTTTTGTACCTGGCAACAGACTTTAACAACATGCCTGTTTGAATACCAGGATTCCAAGTATTCCAAGTAGCCCATTTTGTAGCTAAAAAAAAATCATTCTGATTTCAGAGTATTTTGATTGTTTGTTGAATTTCTGATAAGAGTTACTGAACCTGCACTTACATACTCAGGGGCAATAATATAAATAATATGAGAGAACTAACTCTTCTTCATTTCTCTGGGACTCCTGTTCTTTCTCTTTTGGACTTCTCTTGCTGCAGGGGAAATTATATTAGATTAGTTAAACAAATCTGATGATCAAACAGTCATTATTTTTCAAATGTTAATATAATATCAAAATTATTACAATATGAGAATGTAAATCTTCTTCGCTGCATCATAGTTTTCAGCGAGGCTGCAATATCCGTGTCTTTCGGATCAACATCTGGTTTCAGCTGGCTTTTTTTGGGGTGCTAAATTTGACTTCCCACTGCGATCCCTATCCTCTTGGCTAGACTACACTAAGGCCACCATTTTGAATAGATTCATAGTCAACCTTGTTCACTGACCCTGATAAAAGTAGCCAGCTACGAATTGCTAGTTGCTGTCAGCTTATTCACTGCATTGCATTGTTTGTTCTTTTTGTTCTATTGGCCAACTGGAGTTATGGCAAGAAATTAAGACTTTCATAGTAGATTGCAGACTTATGCTTTCATCGCTTGCTATGTAACAGATGGTCAGACGCAATAACAAATGTGAATCTGTGACAAAGAACATGCAATAAGTAACAGAGCTAGGATTTAGGACAAAATGTGTGAGAAGGGTTGGGGTGTGTAGGTAACAATTTGTTATGTCTATTTTAATTTAGATTTTTCAACTTTTAAATGCATATTATACTTTTTATTAATATGAGGGCTATAACTTAACTTAATTTAACATCTTTATTCTGGTTTGGAAGACTCTGCAGTGTTTGTATACAACCAGTTTTATTTACATTTCCTTGCTCTAAAAGCTTTGTGAATCCAATCTATTCTTAAATGCATTAATTTTCCTTGCCTCCACTACTTCCTGTGGCAATGCATTCCAAGCATTCACCATTCTCAGACTAACAAAATAGCTCCTAATATCTAATCTGGAACTTTCTTTACTTAATTTGTAGCTATGCCCTCTTGTTCTTGTAGGTGGTTGTTATTGAACATTATTTTTTTCTACTGAAAGTTGACATTTTTGGAGCAGGCCCCAAAAATGATTTCATATTTCATTACTGATTTTTTGGTAGTTCTTTTTCCTTTTTTCATCAACTGATACTTTGCTTCTAGCCCAGCGAGGTTCACGAATGTGACTGCGTTTCAAGTCTTCGCCGTTCCCCTGCAGTTTTTCTAGTTTGGTCGCTTCTCTGAGTCAGACTGCCTCTCTTTGGTCTGCATAAGTGGGGCAGTCTTGCAGGATATGTTCTGGTGTTTGCTTAGGTCTTTTCTGTGGAAGTTAGCCCCTTGAGTCTGCAATGTCCTGTTCTAAGTCATAAGATCTTTGTCTGCCAACTTTGTTTATAATGTCCTTTCCTGGTTTGTAACTTTTGTACTGGTCTCAACATTTCGATAGAATATATATATGTGTATATATTTGTGTATATGTGTGTGTATACGTGTGGTGTGGTATGGTGGTTATCCCATATAATATATCCAGCAATTTAGAATTTCGTAATTTGATGAATATATTCCACACTCTACTGAAGTAGGAACATTGGAAATTAGCAAGTCAGACAATTTTAGATAGAATAACTAAATTCGAGCACATAGTTTTATCATAGTAAATAGCCAGTTTGGAATAGAAAAGAGTAGGCTTTGACAGGACCCTGCCCAGACAAAATTCAAGTTAAAAATCTACCAAAGTTAGTTATACCTTTCTTCAGGTGGTTTGTTAAGAGCAGCTATAGATGGCGCCTAACTGATTGTGGGTCTATTTAGCTCTAGTGTTTGAGTCTATTAAGATGGACTTCGCACAACGGTTAAACCCCCCCTCCAAGAAACTGGTTGTATACAGACTCTGTATAGTCTTCTAAACCAGTATAAAGACGTTAAGTTAGTAAAGGATGAGACAGAAATCAGGTAAGGAGGAAAACTAGTTACCTCTCCTGTTTTGCACACACATGTACAATATCATTCATTCATTCATTCCATTCCATTCCTCCCGCGCGCACGCACGCACGCATGCACAGTAGACCAGACTGGAAGAATGTCAAAATATTTGGCATCTTATGCAGTTTCTTCCTTGTGCACCCCTTCCCTCTTTCATTCAACTTAAACACACAAAAAATGTTCTGCAAGCAAATTTATAACAGCGTAGAACCATAATAAAGACATTCGATATAAGAAAAACGCTGCGCATTATAATACACAGGTGTTCCTTCAAATTGTTGTTTCTTTGCAGCATGATAAAGTACCAGGCGTGTTCAAATGAAACCAAACCTTACTGCACCAAGTGAATATAAGTACGATGTACATGATAGCGTCACTTCTGATGTAAACAGCACATACCAACCGTCAAGTTCGCAAAATTTCATTATCCTCCAACTCATAGTTTACTCAGCAGACCTTTGAAAATATGGCGGATGTGATACAAAATCCGCCCAGAGTTGATCAGCTAGAGTTGATAAGCTCTGGTGATGGTCAACCCGAATTGCTGCATAAATTTTGGCAATGGCATCTTCTGATGCAACTAATATGTGCCTGACCTGTCTCAAAAGATCTTTCATTAACTCACGTCCTTCTTTAAACATCATTGTCCAGTTCTTCACTGTTGTCTTCGACACACTTTTGTCATTATACACTGCCTGCATTCTGCAATGAATGTCAACTGGTCAACATCTTGCTGATCAACTTTAGATAGATTCCGTATCACACCCGCCATGTTTTGAATGGTCTGCTAAGGAAACTGTGAGTCGGAGGATAATGAAATTTTGCAAACTTGACAGTTGGTATATGCTGTTTACATAAGAAGTGACATCATCATGCACATTGTATGCATGATCACTTGTTGCAGTTTGGTCCAGTTTCATTTGAACATGCTTCGTAATGAAAATTAAGGGATGTTAAACTGATTACAATGAACTACCATCCCAAATAGCTCTCATTCTTAGATGTTACTAGAGAGATGTACAACAACCCAGCACTTGAATGTTATTTTGTCATGAGTACAAATACAAAGTACATAAAAACTTATTGAAATGATTTTTTAATGGTTGAAATTTCTTCAATAAATAAATAGTAATCATCTACAAATCAGGGATCAAGAACCTGAATAGTGCATGACCTGTAGAGGTCAGCTGACTGACAAAGCCGACTGCTAGCGTCAGGGCCAGCAACTCAGAGCTGCAAAGACCTTTATCCACCTTCACATGATGATCTTGGATAACTGACTGCAACAGGGCAGACTGACTAAGGAGAAAATATCAAAGAGGGAAGACTAACCCGATAAGCAAAAATATCATGCCATAGTCGAATGTGTCAGACTGAAAGGTGCAATTATATCGCAGGCAAGCTGTAAACTACAACACAACATATTCTGTTCTTCAGACTACATTCAGCTACTTGTATAACCCTTCTCAGGACTTAGTAGCGAGAGTTTCTTCTTCTTCTTCTTCGTACACAGTCAGACAGTAACCATTATTTTTTCGAAAAAAGCGGCGGTCATCCTGAGACTCTCGCCACTACCATAGAGCTTGTCTTGCAGTTCCACTGGCAATGGCCACATCTGCTCTCTCTGATCCCCGTATGTCGGGCAGTTCTGCAGCAGATGTTCAGTGGTCATTTTACCAGTACCGCACGGGCATTCGTCGGTACACCCTATCTTCAATTTGTTGAATAGGTGGTACCTCAGTCTATTGTGGCCAGTGCGAAGTCTAAAGACAACGACCTGCTCTCTTCGGTTCAACTGGTAATAGGCATCGTTTTTGGTGTAACCAGTATGTTCGGTTTCCCATTTGGTCATGTACCTGGCTTTGATAAGCCGTTTTGACTCTTCGTACGTCATACTGGTATCTGTTTGTGGTAGCCTTGCACCTTCTTTTGCCAGTCTGTCTGCCTCCTCGTTGCCTTGGATGTTGCAGTGTGACGGAACCCACTGTACCACTACCCTTTTTGGTGCGGACAGCTGGCACAGTTTGCAGAGTGCTGCTCTTAAGTCATTAAGCTCAGTGTTTTTCTGGCTTTTTAGCGCTGTGACTACGGCGAGAGCATCTGTCAGCAAGACTATGTGGCTCTCATTTTCACTGTGTGTTGCCATTTCTTCCACTGCCGCCCTCAGTGCCTCTGCCTCCGCTCTGAAATTGCTTGTGTACTTACCAGTAGCGAATGACAGTGTTATTTTTCTGCCATTTGGTAGGTTCAGGAATGCTCCTGCCCCTCCGTTCTGTGTAGTGTTTGTTACAGAACCGTCGGTGTATGCATGGGTCCAGTCCATGCTTGGGTAGCTTTTCGTTATGAAGCTTAGGGTAGTGTCTCTCCTTTCTTTTTCGGTCTGGCAGTTTTTGTTTGCAATACCTGGTATATTTTCTACCACCTCTGGAAATATATCCTGCCTCCAAGTAGGTTTTCGTACAGTAGTGATGGGTTTTGGTGTTGTTAGTGCGTTTATGGGATCTTCGTGCATCTTTGCTTTGGCTATTTCTGCAAAGTTTCTTCGCTTTAGTTTCCCAGTTCCCAAATTGTTTAGCCTCTGGTACATTGGATGGTCCGTCAGTCTTCGGAGTTTCTCTGACTGCAGCTGGGCTCTGCAGTCTCTTCTGTCGGTCATGGATTGCAGTTTTGTAATCTTTTCAAGTTCTACAATTGGCGTTGACTTCATGCCACCTGTTATGATTCTCATGGCTTGGTTTTGAAGTTTGTTAACTTTATCGAAGTTCGCCTTCGCTGCTGTAGCGAGAGTTTGATAATGGACAAAGAAGAATATTTCCAAATCAGAAATCGTGAACAAATATTATTACTAAAACAGAACAATATGGTCAAAGTTGTTTTATTTCCTTGAGACTACAAATATACATGAATGCTGCTAAGACACATGTTTTAAACTCTTGTATTTCCATCACTTGCTATTTTCTTAAATGCATGCAAATATTCTCTACGTAATAGATATGTTAAATAAATACATACTATACAAGATAAATATTTGCTACAGGACAATCTCTGATAGAGAAAGAAATTGGTTAGTAATGTAAGAATGTTAACAGTATGTTCAAATAAAGCATGAATATATTTACAGCAAACACACGATAAGAGTAAATGAACATTTTAAGCATTAGTGAGAAATTAATTTAGCAAATTTTAAATGCGATACAGTAAAATAATATATATATAGTGATATTTTCATTCAAGGTTATGTATGGCAGATAGAAATGTAAAAAAACTAGTAAACATCTGCATTGAATCTTTCAAACTATATAGCTTGAACACACTCCATACCTTTTAACTGAGGTTTCCTTGTTCTCTATTGCCTTTCACTCTTTTTTCCCTCTCTCATTTATTCTTATTGTTCTACCTTCCCCCCTCCCCCCCCCCCTGACTACAAATATTTTTCCTCGTATACTTCTTCTTCTTCTTCTTCGTACGCAGTCAGACAGTAACCATTATTTTTTCGAAGACTAGAGATAATTTGGCCTGCCGGTCTGCCCTTCTCCCGAGGGTTGATCCCCGGGAGAACACAGGGCCTTCAGGCACGATTCCTGCTTTCCATTTGCCGGTCACAAGCTCTTTGCAAGAGTCTGACCACCAGCGAGACGAACTGTCGAGCTCTGCTATAAGCTTTAGATAAATCACCACGGACTGACAACGTTTCTCGATACGGACCAGAGCAGCGCACCTCGGTGGAGGAGACGCCAAAAAAAACCGCACCCCAATAGCTCTACGGGGAAAGGCGAGCGAGCGTTTTCCGCAAGCCCGCGCTATCGCTCTGCCTGGCGGGACTGAGATCGCTTTACGAACACTGGTTGAAATTGAATCGCGGCGGCGAGACAACTACCCCAGATTTTCCTCGTATACAACATCATCTTGTTTCTTTCAGTCTTATAATTTGTTATTTTGTTGTTTGCGAATGTCCTCAATGAGTAAGGTTACTCTTTTGTGCGCCCAGAAAAGGACATTAAGTGACGGGTTGCAGCAGCTTTCCTCACATCTCGAGCGTGCTGATGAAGGGGAACTGGGGTTCTCCAGACGGTTGTGCTATGCTTGGCTTCATCTACATGTCACTCATTACTACGGTTGATGCCTCACCTTGTTAGTCAGGCTGCCATGAAAACAGCCTGTTTAAAGGGAGGGCTACTAGGAAGCCGAGGTGAGGGTCTTGGCCAGTAAGTTTTGCCTTTCCCTGACTAACATGTCTGATCAGTATATTTTGCCTGACCATAGTCTTCCTCCCCATCATTTGTTGTACTTGGTCAATTCTTCTTCTTATTCATCCTAAAAAGGATGTTTTGTTATGTTGTTTCATATTATCCAGCAAGGCTGTGACCCATACATCCTGTTTCAACACAGTACATTTTTGGAACCAGGTTTGCCTTCCCTCTTTAATCCTTATTCTCTCAGCCAAGCTGCACGGAAGCAGTCTGTGTCCAAGGCTACCACATGAAAGCTGGTGTTGACCAGCTCTAGTTCGCTGACCGTGATGCTAGCAATCACTTATGAGCAGTCGACTATTGTCATCTTGTTCATTGAGTCTTCAGCCCCTATATATTTTCTTAGCAACATATTTTTTTAGTCATTTCCATCTTAATCATTTGCAATTACTACAGTTTAATCTTTTTGTCCTCTATCCTCTCCCCAAAATAAAAAGCTGGAGTTATCAAGATAAATGGAGAACACCTCAAAGAAGATAAACAACCCACCTATCTTGGAGTTACATTTGATGATAGGTTGACATGGAGGGAACACGTCAACAAGGCAGCCAAAAAAGCAGGAGGAAGTTAGCCATCCTGGGAAAATTAAGTGGAACCACATGGGGTGCTAGTGGAAAAATACTTAACAAAGTTTACCAACAAGGTATACGGCCACATCTAGAATATGGGTCAGCAGTGTGGTGCCCCACAGCAAACACTACCCTAAAAGAGGTGGATAAGGTGCAAAATCAGGCACTTAGGGTCATTACAGGAGCAATGAAATCAACACCTATTGTGGAGATGGAGAAAATGGGAAGGATACAAGCACTAAGAGAGCGCAGAGACACAAAGGTATTAACACAGGCAGAAAAGTTTCACTGCATGCCGAGCCATCCAATGAAAGACAGATTTCAAAATTTAGCAATGGGAAGACTGAAAAGAAGTGGTTTTATGCATCAGGCGAAACGACTTCGCAGGCAAATTATGGATCTACCTGAAGTTGACATCCCCCTAAAGTCTGTGCCAGAACAAACCCCTTGGAGAGAGGAGCACGGACTATCAGTATGCATTCAAACAAAAGTGAAAGGAATATTAGACAAGGATGAACAGAACAGTGTGCAACGTAGGATAGTGATCCTCAATTTCCTGGATGAAGAATACCCACAAGACCTCTGGATCAGAGTATACACAGATGGGTCAGCACAGAATGCAGTAAAGAATGGTGGAGCGGGAGTGTACATAGAATACCCAAACAACATTAGGGATACAATCAGTACCAACTGGGAAATTCTGTCATATATATGATGCAGAAATACAGGCAATCAAGGTGGCAACTGAGAAACTGTTGAACACCGATGTCGGTCCACAACGTGTAGTATTTCTTACAGATGCACAATCAGCACTCCAAGCACTTAAATTTGAGAAACTGCCAGATCTACAGGCTCTACTGTCTGAACTGAGCAACCAGCGCAAGATTGTCATGCAGTGGATACCTTCTCATTGTGGAATACCAGAAAACGAGAGAACAGATCGACTGGCAAAGGAGGGTGCTGCAGACGAGCAACCAGATGTGCCAGTTACATACCAACAGAAGATAAGGATGATCAAATCAATCAGAAAGCCACCAACAGTAACATCAGACGATTACCATAACATGAACAGACAAGAGCAAGCTGTTGTGTTGCGTCTTAGAACAGGACACAACCGACTCCGCAGCCACATGTACACAAAAAATGAAGATTGGCAACTCAGCCATGTGTACATGCGGACAGGCGCCCCAGACAGCAGAGCACATACTGCAAAACTGCCCCAAATATGATATACAGAGAAAATCTCACTGGCCCATAGAAACAACACTGGAAGAAAAACTTTATGGACCTGTGTGTGAACTACAAAAGACAGTGAAGTTTATACAAGAGACAACATTGCAGATATAGACAATATTTTAAAGCATGAAGAAGAAGAAGTCCTCTGGCTATAACATGGATCGTGTTTTTAAAAAATGTTTGTAACCGTCACATACTTGTTTCTGTTATTATTTCTGATAAAAGGTTATACTAAATCTTACAATGACTTACCCTTTGATATCTTTAGCTTTAGTTTTAGAAAGCTCCCTGACCGATTTGATTGTTTCTGCTTTGGAATCACTGCTCTCACTAATGCTGTTGTCCAGTGTCTCAAATCTGCTGCTGAAAAAAATGTAATTTGAATTAATCATGACAAATGGAAAACAAAGCATTGAAAAAGACAAAACAAGCAATGACAAGTATACTCTGCAATCAATCTTGTCAATTGTTTCTTATCAATCGTCTCGAGTTGCTCGTCCCCAGTGGCAAATCAAGGACAAGACGACTAGGGGGCGACTACGAGATGCAGGGGACTCCGCATCAAGCACCAGTGAAAAAGTAAACCCATGCTGACTATTTCTGATTAGATTAAATTTGTCTAAATGCATTACGATGTTTTTTTTTGATTATTGACTCTAACAATTTATAGACTATTCTCGTTAAACTCACCGGTCTATAATTAGCTGGATCTGATTTTTTGCCCTTTTTGAATAAGGGCATCACTCCTGCATCTTTCCAATCTCTTGGAACAATCCCTTTTGCAAGTGATTGAGAACATAATATAGCCAATGGTTTTGCTAGTTGGTTTCTATTTTCAAACAGCAATTTTGGAAGAATTCTATTTTACGCTGGACAATTATCCACTTTCAACTCCTCCAATTTTTTAAAAACCATTTCCTCTGTACAGATTGATCTTAATCTCTCTGTATCCATGTCTCCTTGGAAAATATCTATAGGCTCTGGGATCTTGGAGCAGTCTTCTATTGTGTAGACTGTGCTAAAGTACTGATTGAGTAGATTTGCTGCCTCCCTATTCTCACCATTATTTTTCCTGTGCTATCCATCTATGATAGGGCTTACTTTGTCTTTCGTTCTTTGTTTATTTCTAACTTATAAAAAGACGCTTTTACTATCAGTTTTGATTCTATAAGCAATTTTTTTTTCTAAGTCTATTTTTGCTGCTTTATTCACTTTCTGAGCTACATTTTGCTTGTCTAAATATTTTAAATATGTTTATTTTGATTTATCTGCCCCTATATTTTTTTTCCAATCTTTATTTTTAGCTTTTCTACATTTAACTACAAATCTAGTGATCTACATTTTACGCTTGAGGTTTACTTGCCTACGTGGAACACATTCCTCTTTTAGCTTTTCTAGAACTGTTTTGAAACTCTCCCACTCTTGTTCAACATCTGTTCCTCTGACAATATCTTTCCAGATTATGTGGCTCCCAGCCTCTTTCATCTTCTTAACATCTACCTTAGAGTAGTCATTTCTTTGCATGTTAATTTCTTTCCCTACTATAAGATCCCAACGGATTATTTGATGGTCACTTGAGCCAAACAGTTCCCCAATGGTAACGTTTCAATCATATTTTCCTCTGTAGTAAAAACAAGGTCTAGTGTGATTTTGCATCTGGTAGCTAATTCTACATGTTCAATAAAAAAATTGCTCTGGGCTTTCACAACACGGTCGTCTTCACCGGCAGCTACACCCGATTTGACTGTGCTTCTCCAGTCAGATCTGTTTTGCGCAAGACATTCCCAGGTGTCGATGTCTATCTGGCAACTTTTTATTGAGTCCTTCAGACCGTCTTTAAAACGTTTCTTTGGGCGCCCTCTCTTGCGCCATCCCTCTCTCAGCTCGCCGTAGAGAAGCTTCTTTGGGAGCCGCTCGTCTGACATACGGACGAGGTGTCCGGCCCATCCTAGTCGTGGTTTTTCTAGCAGTGCATGGATTCTGGGTATGTTAGCCCTCGAGAGAACCTCGATGTCAGTGACACGATCTTGCCATCTGATGTGGAATATTCGCCTCAGGCAACCTGTGTGGAAGTGGTTTAACCTTCTTGCATGTCCAGAGTATACAGTCCAGCTTTCGCAAGCGTATAGTAGGGTTGGAATGATGGTTGCACGGTAGACTTTGAGTTTGGTCTTGACGCTGATGCCACGACGTGCCCAGACCATCGAGCGCATTCTACCAAAGGCTGTCTGGAAAGTTTAAATCCCCATTAATAACAGTTTCCCTGTACTTGCCTTTTCTACGCTACAAATCAGCTCCTCTTCTTCCTCTTTGTAAATTGATGGACATCTGTAGCATAATCCAAGCACTGTTTTTTCATCGCCACTTTCTATTTCTCCCCATACACTTTCATTTTTGTTATCAGGTAATAAATCATCTTTGATAGTTATATTAAATAAATGTGTACAGTATAATGAAACGCCACCTCCCTTAGCCTTGTCTTCTCACAGGTCGTAACAGATTAAAATCAGACTTCTCACAAGTCATAAGAGATTGAGATCAGACTTCTCACAGGTCATAACAGATTGAGATCAGACTTCTCACAAGTCATAACAGATTGAGATCAGACTTCTCACAAGTCATAACAGATTGAGATCAGACTTCTCACAAGTCATAACAGATTGAGATCAGACTTCTCACAAGTCATAACAGATTGAGATCAGACTTCTCACAAGTCATAACAGATTGAGATCAGACTTCTCACAAGTCATAACAGATTGAGATCAGACTTCTCACAAGTCATAACAGATTGAGATCAGACTTCTCGCAGGTTGTAACAGATTGAGATCAGACTTCTCGCAAGTCATAACAGATTGAGATCAGACTTCTCACAGGTCATAACAGATTGAGATCAGACTTCTCACAAGTCATAACAGATTGAGATCAGACTTCTCACAAGTCATAACAGATTGAGATCAGACTTCTTGCAGGTTGTAACAGACTGAGATCAGATTTCTCACAGGTCATAATAGATTGAGATCAGACTTCTCACAAGTCATAACAGATTGAGATCAGACTTCTCACAGGTCATAACAGATTGAGATCAGACTTCTCACAGGTCCCAATCTATCCAACAACTTGAAGATAGGAACTAATCATAAGTGTATCACAAGAGTATCATAAGTGTATCATAAGTGTATCATAAGTGCATCTGTGTGACTGATAGAATGGCTACTGAGAAGCTGCAGCCAAATTTCCCCTCTCATGTGAGTAACATAAAAAGTTAAAATGACCATCAATGGTGCCATTGCTGGACAAGCTCTACAGAGAAATAAATAAACTCAGGCCAAACATTACTTTCTTTAGATATATTAAAATTGGCTTCTGAAAGTGTATACAATATTTTCCTTCGACGATCGTTAACGATTTGTGGCTGAGAATAAACTGATCTCCAGCGTGGGCTGCCTCCGGTCGCATGACATTCATATTTTCCATTTATTTTCCTAATCCCTTCCTCCCTGTCTTCATCTGCCTCTCTTCCTCTTTTCCCTTAACCGATATTACCATTTTGGTTTTTCCATATTTGGTTCCGATCAGACTATCAAGCTTTCTTCTACTTCTTACACACCCCCTTGTAATTTCACTCTCTCACCGTTGTCTTTTATTTGTTCTCCAGCTTTCAACTTAAGAGAAGCCATATAAAGATTTCTTGTTATTCAAATAAATACCTTTCTTTCTCCTTTATGTGCTTATATCCTCCATTTATATATCCTTCCCTTCTTCTATCATCCACGAGCTCATTATTGTTGTCTGTTGTCCTTGACAAAGGTTTATTGGTCGTAACATAAATTTCATTTGTGTGTTCATCTCATCGCAGTATCTGACCATACCTATTTGGTTTTTTTTACACTTTATTCAAAATTATAAGATTTCAACAATTCAATAAGACTAAATTAACAGCTTTATGATAAATATTCTTACTTCTTATTTGACCTGTACTTCTATATGGGCAGATGCCTCTGTGCAGGTCCCAGCTCTGATATGAGCTGGATGTAGCTGAGAGAAGGGTTTCCTGCTTAGTGGGCTAGGCTCAAGCAGCTTAATACTCTGCTGCATTGGGACAAGCACTTACAGAGGGTGGTTTACCAATGTGCGAGTCCATCATAATAGACTGAAACACTAGAGCAAAGTAAACCTGCAGCCTGTTAGGCACCATCTATGCTGCTCTTAACAAACCACCTAACTTTGGCCGGTGTTATGCCATGTCACAGTTAGTCGCCTCTTATGACATGCTCTTTGTGGGGCAGTAGTGGTATTCTTGTCCTTGTGATACACAAAGACCCCGGCAGACCACCTGGATATATGATACGATAAATATAAAAATAAAAATTCTAAATATTTTTGGAGAGTGTGACATAACATTTCTGTGAATGTCATACACATGTGACAAAAGATAACATTTCTGTGAATGTCATAAATATGTGACAAACTTAACAATTCTGTGAATATCATAAATATGTGATAACATAACATTACTGTGATTGTCATAAATATGTGACAAACATAACATTTATGTGATTGTCATAAATATGTAACAAACTTAACAATTCTGTGAATGTTATAAATATGTGACAAACATAACAACTCTATGAATGTCATAAATATGTTGTCATTTAATTTATGAATTGTTACTCCACTAGTATATATATATGATTTTTTAACTGCATTTGTAATGTCTTTTAAACCCGATGATTTCAACTTCTTCTTGTAATCACATCTTTGATGTTAAGACCGCCAGGCGAGTTCTCAATGATGAATTCGGAACATCATCTGGAGGTCTCTTTAGTTTTGCAGTTATTACTTTATTGCTGAATCATTGAGCCATATGGCTGAAGGTCAATTTGTCGGGCAAAAAGGTTCAAATATCGCAGTCAAGCTGTAAATTAGCAACACAACGCTTTTCGTTCTCCGGATTACATCCTGTTACTTGCAAAGCCTTGTTCAGGTTTTAGTAGCAGGAGATTGAGAGCAAACAAAGAAGAAGAATTGAGCCATCATGTAAAAAAAACAACCATTGTCACTGTAATCAGCCACTACAAGAGCTCAGGATACCAACGTCTTAAACTTACTTAACATCTTTATACTGTTTTAGTTTAGGAGATTCTATGTGGTCTGTATACAACCAGTTTCTTGTAGGATGGTTTAACCGATAGTGAGTCCATCTTCTTAATAGACTCACACTAGAGCCAAGTAGACACGCAGCTAGTTAGACGCCATCTATAGCTGCTCTTAGTAAACCACCTAGGGGAAAGTACAAATAATTTTGGGTAGATTTTTAGCTAGAATTTTTTTATTTTGTCCGGGCAGCGGCCGTTAAGCCTACTCTTTTCGATTTCCAACTGCCAAGGGGTTTTTAACGTGATCGACACTGAACATGACGTTTCTATCTCACTACCTAGAGATCAAGGGAATTTTTACCAGAACATTCATGTGAAAAAAATTGTGATCTCCACCGTGATTCGAACCAGCAACCTCCGACACCCAAACTAGACACCTTACCTCGAGACCACTGAGTCTACCAACTTCAGTTAAAACATTTTCTTCCAACTAAAGCAGCAAAATGGTGATTGATTGCAAATGCTTGAAAAGAGAATTCCTTTAACTCATTAATTTTGGAATAGTTTTGGCCTGTGAATACATTTATTCTTGCAATATAAAGCTGGCACTAGGATGTACAGGTATATTTCAATCAATCAACTAATCACTCAATCAATCAATTAATTCACCCTTAACTTATTAGTGTCATAGATGTACCATGGTAGAAACATCACCACAAAAAGTTCTTGAAAGTACTCTTTCCTCAACCCTGCGAACCAGTGGAAAAATCATGTTGTCTCTATGATGTTATCAACCCAGGTCTTTCTTTGGCCTTCTTGCTTCCTTCTGCCTTCAACTGTTCCCTGCAATATTACTTTTGAGATGCAGTCATATCTTGTTACATTTAAAGTCTAGGAATAATTGGCATGGAGAAACTATTCTAGCAATATATCAGCTCTACGGCACTGTAAGAAAGTTTGGGAGCCAATATATCAGCTCTACAGCACTGTAAGAAAGTTTGGGAGCCAATATATCAGCTCTACAGCACTGTAAGAAAGTTTGGGAGCCAATATATCAGTTCTACAGCACTGTAAGAAAGTTTCGGAGCCAATATATCAGTTCTATGGCATTATAAGATAGTTTGGGAGCCAATATATCAGTTCTATGGCATTATAAGATAGTTTGGGAGCCAATATATCAGTTCTATGGCATTATAAGATAGTTTGGGAGCCGATATATCAGCTCTATGGCATTATAAGATAGTTTGGGAGCCAATATATCAGTTCTACCGCATTATAAGAAAGTTTGGGAGCCAATATATCAGCTCTACCGCATTATAAGAAAGTTTGGGAGCCAATATATCAGCTCTACCGCATTATAAGATAGTTTGGGAGCCAATATATCAGCTCTACCGCATAATAAGAAAGATTGCGAACTGATATATCAGTTATACAGCATTGTAAGAAGGCTAGCTGCAGAGGTGACCTATATTTCACACTGGAGAAAAAAAGGTGAATAAATGAATGAATCTTACTCGTCTCCAGCAAAAGCATTAACCAAGATCACTGGCCGCTTGTCATTCATCTCCAGGGCACAGTACTCCTCCAGTGTTTTGAAAGGGGTGCCCTGTTTAAGCTTACCACAGTCAAAGAACCCATTCTCTATCACATTTCCCGGCCCTGTAATTATTTAATAAATATCTTTTATATCTGAATCACATTTCCCGGCCCTGGAATTATGTAATAAATATCTTTTATATCTGAATCACATTTCCCGGCCCTGAAATTATGTAATAAATATCTTTTATATCTGAATCACATTTCCCGGCCCTGGAAGTATGTAATAAATATCTTTTATATCTGAATCACATTTCCCGGCCCTGTAATTATGTAATAAATATCTTTTATATCTGAATCACATTTCCCGGCCCTGGAATTATGTAATAAATATCTTTTATATCTGAATCACATTTCCCGGCCCTGAAATTATGTAATAAATATCTTTTATATCTGAATCACATTTCCCGGCCCTGGAAGTATGTAATAAATATCTTTTATTTCTGAATCACATTTCCCGGCCCTGAAATTATGTAATAAATATATTTTATATCTGAATCACATTTCCCGGCCCTGGAAGTATGTAATAAATATCTTTTATATCTGAATCACATTTCCCGGCCCTGGAAGTATGTAATAAATATCTTTTACATCTGAATCACATTTCCTGGCCATGGAATTATGTAATAAATATCTTTTATATCTGAATCACATTTCCCGGCCCTGGAAGTATGTAATAAATATCTTTTATATCTGTATCACATTTCCCGGCCCTGGAAGTATGTAACAAATGCTTTTTATATCTGTATCACATTTCCCGGCCCTGGAAGTATGTAATAAATATCTTTTATATCTGTATCACATTTCCCGGCCCTGGAAGTATGTAACAAATGCTTTTTATATCTGTATCACATTTCCCGGCCCTGGAAGTATGTAATAAATATCTTTTATATCTGTATCACATTTTCCGGCCCTGGAAGTAAGTGTGTAATAAATATCTTTTATATCTGTATCACATTTTCCGGCCCTGGAAGTAAGTGTGTAATAAATATCTTTTATATCTGTATCTTTCATCATTCCTCCTCCCCTTATCCCCTCTCCCCAGATATCACCTTGATATGGTTGGATGCCTTAAGTGATCCAGCAAGCTATATTGGTGGGAACATTTGTTCCAGGCTGAGCCAGCTAGGTCTAGAAGATCACTGGTGAGGGAGCAGAATAAGAATGGCATCCTGGTTCTCCAGATTCAGTGGTTTTGGCATAGAGCTGACACCCACCACTGTCTATGTAAAGAAAAAAACTACTTCGTTGCAGAAACAGCAATAAAAATATCTACTTAACCACAGGACAGACAACTGGAGTACAATGTGTTCAAGTAGCAGTGAAAAAGGCAAATGCAATGTTAGGTATGATAAAAAGAAATATTAAACACAGGAGCAAGGAAGTGATATTCAAACTGTATAAAGCATTAGTTAGACCTAGATTAGAGTACTGTGTTAAGATGTGGAGTCCTTATCATAGAGGGGATATAAACATGATGGAAAGGATACAAAAAAGAGCGACAAAGCTGATAGTGGGATTCCAGAATTACAGTTATGAGGACTCAGAAAAACAGGCCTACAGTGTCTAAAAAAGAGAAGAATTCGAGGTGACAATACTGGTTTATAAGATAATCAAAGAAATGGATAAATTAGACTATAACAAGTTTTTCAAAATACAACCAGCTACAAGAACAAGAGGGGATAGATACAAATTAACTTAAGAAAGGTCCAGATTAGATATTAGGAAATATTTTTTAAAGTCAGAGAGTAGTGAATGCTTGGAATGCATTGCCACAAGCAGATTGGATACACATAGCTTTTAGAGAAAGGAAATGTAAAAGAAACTAGTTCTTTACAGACTCTGCAGAGTCTTCTAAACCAGTATAAAGAAGTTAAGTTATGTTATGATTGCCAGTGGCGAAAGCCAAAAAGGATGCCACTTGCATGACTATGGACATCCTGAGCACAGAACCTAATGAATCAAAGGTAGGGCACGGGATCAAGACGCTGAGCAGCGCATGAGCTGCAGCGGTCAGCGACCCATAGCTGCCAAGACCCTTCTATACCTCCATGCGGTGATCCTGGATAACAGGCTGCAACAGAGCAGACTGGCTAAGGAGAAGGGATCAAAGAAAGAATGCTAATCTGATACTAAAAAAATGCTTGCTGAAGTCAGATGTGTTGGACCGAAAGGTGCAAATATCGCAGTCAAGCTGTAAACTACGACACAACGCATTCTGTTCTCTGGACTATATTCTGCTACTTAAGCCCTTTTAGGATTTGGTAGCGGGAGATTGAGAATGAACAAAGCCAAGCCAAGCCAAGCCAAGCCAAAGGTAGGGCACTGTTTAAAGAATGTCTGCAGACCAAGTGAGGTAAAAGGAGATTGCTTCTGCCCTTAAAGATACCATCATGTATGAGGGTTACTGACCACTTTGCCAGTAACTGACAATGGAACTAAGACTTTCACCACTAAAATTTGTACTAATGTAAGAGCATGTGGTCACCAATACAGTTTTTTTCCATTCAGAAAACCCATGCCAAATCGTTTATTTGTTTTCTGTGACATTGATTTACATAAGAAGTGGGTGTATGAATAGCTAGGATACAAATTAAAAAAAAAAAAAAAAAAAAAAAAAAAAAAAAAAAAAAGATAGGGGTTTGAACCCAGGAATAAAGAAAGGTCTAAATATTTAATGTCACTCTAGAGTCCCCAGTGGTCTGTAAGTTATATAATTGAGAGCAGTATTCCGTCCATCTCCGAATAACATCTTCTTATGCCGTCAGTGTGTTCCCTGTCTCGCCCTGTATTGTTCTAACTTTAGGTATGATCTTCCTTGTCAGATCCTTAACCAGCTGGTACGCTCTCTTACTGTTGTTCTTGGTAATGCTGTCCTGAATTTCTGTACACTTTTCCGCTATCCCCTCCTCCTTCACTTCTGCCATTTCTTTTTGTATAGTCTTTTTAATTGTCCTGTACTTGTCAGTCCCAGAAAGGTTATTTTTCTCATTTTTGAGATTCCTCCTGGTGTCGCACAATGACTATTTATGTTCTATGACCCATGGCTTAGACCTAAGTTTTTTTCTCCCCAGCATTGTCTCGGCAGTGACATTGAGAATGGTGTTGAAAGATTCTGTCATTGCTTGGGGCATCCATCACTTCCTTGTCTAAATCTGTGCTAAGTAGTGGAATAAGAGTTCTCTGCAAAGTGGCCTGGAACACTTCCGCAGCATGAAGGTCTTGTAACCTGCCAAGGTCATATCTGATCCCGTAATCTTGTGGTCTTATAACCTGCCAAGGTCATATCTGATCCCGTAATCTTGTGGTCTTGTAACCTGCCAAGGTCATATCTGATCCCGTAATCTTGTAATTTTCTTTAATATGAGGTGGAATGTTAGCATGAGCAGGTCGTGGTCACTAACCATGTCCGCCCCAGGAAATCTTCTCGTTTTGCTTTTATTAATGCTGGAAAGGAATCTAGTCTGTAGTAGTATGTAGTCTATTTGGTTATGGTGTTTACCATTGGAACAGTGTCATGTGGTCCTTCTCAAAGTCTTGTGGTTCCCCAGAATTGTTGTAAGTACAACGTGATTGTATTCAGTAAATTCTAGTAATCGGTACCCCCTCTCGTTTAGAGTTCTGTTGCTGTAGGATCCAATGTGTCTGGCCAGGTTTTATATGCATCAAGGCCAACTTTAGCATTCCAGTTGCCTTATACTATGAGGATGTCTTTCTTGTGGGTTTTATTGACACAGTTCTGTGGTCGGTTGTAGAATAGTTCCACCTGTTCCTCTTTGTTGTCTGATGTGGGCGCGTATGTCTGTATCACAGTAATGTTGAAAGGCAGTAGCCTTTAATCGTATACTTATAAGCCTGCTTGAGATGAAGTGGCATTCCAATATTGAGTGTTTGTTATCTCTGTGGACCAGATATCCTACTCCATGTCGGTGTATAGATTCCTCGCCGGTAAAATATATATGATAAAATATGCGACCCTCCTTTGTGGTCATCTCTCCAAAACCGGTCCATCTAGTCTCATACAACCCCAGAACTGTCCATTGATATCTACTCATTTCATATGTCAGTTCCTTCAGTTTCCCAACCTGCCCTAATGTTTACACATTCCATGTGGCAATAGTAATATTGTCATGTACTCTAATCTTTCGTCTGGATGGGATAACCTCAGTGGCATGATTGTCATGTACTGACAAAGCTAGCACATTTCTGATTTGTCTCAATGTTTTCTGTATTATTGGTGTGTCTTCGGCCATTATGCACCTGGTCGAGCCCATCCATCTCCAAGCTTCCTGACAGGGAGCTTGACCCTGAAAAGGTCCCTCCACATTTTTAATTTGTCTATGATCTTTCTGTCTACTCAAGTATGGCATCACAGGTTCATTCTGATGGTTATGCTTTTTCTTATTCTTTTTCCCGCCTTTTTTTGCTCTTGGTCGTTTGCTTTTATTCGCTCTTGTGTATTCTGTGTTCGCCTTTATCCTAAGACTGTTTAGTATCTGAATAGTATTTATGAGATTTCTGGAGTTGTGCAGTGTGTTGGTTTGCAAAGTTAAGAGGTCATTTTAGAGTATTGGATTATTGTTGTCGGTGTAGCCATTGATAAACCTATCTCTCTGGCCATGATAGTGAACACTACAGCGTAGAGTGGCGATACTACGAGCTTGACTTTGACCTGACCTAGCCTTGAAATGTGTCCAAGATCTGTAATGTCCAGAGGACAGTCGATGATTGGGTTGGTCTGTCTCTAACTTGAATGTTGATTGAAATACATCACGTGTACATTTGTCGGGTACAAGTTCATTTGGAAAAACGCACACAAAACACATTGCTGCACAATAATATGCAAGAGGAATTTGTAACACTGCAATCGCAGACCTAAAGATCACATAAAAAAAACACATGATTCAGGAGTGAATCAGATCAGCAGTCATCACGGCACTTGACCGGAACTTCATGTGTGTCCCATAAATAACCTAGATGATTATGACCTGGCACATTTATTACCTAGATGATTATGACCTGGCGCATTTATTACCTAGATAATTATGAGTTGGCACATTTATTACCTAGATGATTATGACCTGGCGCATTTATTACCTAGATAATTATGAGTTGGCACATTTATTACCTAGATGATTATGAGTTGGCACTTTTATTACCTAGATGATTATGAGTTGGCACATTTATTACCTAAATGATCATTGATGATTATGACCTGGCACATAATTATCTTGATGGTTGTGACCTGACACACAAGCTACCCAGATCCTTGTAATCTGGTATATATGTGATTTGGATGGTAGCAATTAAAACATGTCAAATATATTATCTAGATCATTGTGACACGGCACATGTTTTACCTAGTTCATTGTACAGTGAAAACTTGGCAGACAAATTACTGTCTAACAGTCGTTTGAGGGCAGCTTCTGTGAATGCACTGTTTCTTGATGCAGAAGTCTGAATCTCCTGAAGAATATTAAGACCTCTGCAAAAACAGAATAAATTTAATGAAGATGTTACCAGTTGACCAACTCCATGTTCAAGTAAAAAGATTCTTTTTATAAAAATATACAATACGCAAATTCAAGACTTAAAAAATAAGTGTATCATTATATATATGGGGATCAGGATGCTGAGCAGCGTATGTGCTACAGCGATCAGCAACCCATAGCTGACTGCTAACGTCAGGACCAGTGAACCAGAGCTGCCAAGACCCTTCTACACCTCCATGCTGTGATTCTGGATAACAGGCTGCAACAGAGCATGCTGGCTAAGAAGAAGGGATCAAAGAGGGAAGGCTAACCCGATACTAAATAAATATGTGCTGCCTAAGACGGATGTGTCGAACTAAAAGGTGCAAATATCGCAGTCAAGATGTAAACTAGTGACACAACGCATTACGCTCTCCTGACTACATCCTGCTACTTGCAAAGCCCTGTTAAGGGCTTGATAGCGAGAGATTGAGAATAAACATAGAAGAAGAAGATTATATTAACGGGGGACAAGGGTTGACAAAATATGCCATTTCTAAAAAGAAGGCAATGTCTGTGCAGAAAAAAAAGCGTCTGTCAACCCAGCCAATTGCTCATGGGACCCCCTTGAAATGCAAATATGGCTCTGTGAAATGCTTGACTGGCTGGTGTTATGTAACAACAATGTACTAATGGCTATGCTAAAAATGCTATTGGAAAGGGAAAGTTGACATAACCATTGTGAAAGGAAGTCTGCTCAAAAGCAACTGCCACTGGGGACATTGCAATAACACTAAAATAGAAGAAACTCTCATAAACTACAAAAAGCAGGCAGAGAAGTAAGTGGTTATTTTAGGTGGCAAGAAATGCATGAAGAAATTGTAATATTTTGCTAATTTCTTCTAATGTAACATCTCTTTGTCGTTGTACAATTGCAGGACTATTATAGGTACACAACCAATTATCTTCTTCTCTTTCTTCTTCGTCATTTATTCTCACTCCCACTGCCAGGCCCTGAAAAGGACTTTGCAAGTAGCAGGATGTTGTCCAAAGAACGGAATGGGTTGTGTTATAGTTTACAGCTTGACTGCGATATTTGCACCTTTCAGTACAACACATCTGACTTCAGCAGCCATTTTTGGGTACCAGGTTAGCATTCCCTCTTCAATCTCTTCTCCTTAGCCAGTCTCCTCTGCTGCAGCCTGTTATCCAGAATCACCACATGGAGGTATAGAAATGTCTTGGCAGCTCTGGTTCACTGAACTGATGCTAGCATTCAGTTTTGGGTCTCTTTCTTCTGCATCTCATGCACTATTTATCATCATACAGATCAACTGTTTTAACATGTAAAACTGTTTCATACATACTTTGATCATGATTTAAGTTTTTTATAAATGAAACTCCTTAATAAATACTACACATGCTGAGAATTTTGCAGTGCTAACACACTCACTCAAGGTGACAACATTCCAAATTTTACAGTAAACTACCACCTAAAATTACAAATTAAACTGTAAAGTAAACAATATAAGTAATTACACACTACACATGAGGAACTGAGACGCTAGTCCGGTTAGGCAAAACATACTGACCAAGAAGACCACTATCTCTCTTCAATGTAGCATTCCTTGAAAAAGCTGTTTTCAAGGCAGTCTGGCTGATGAGATGTGGATCGACATAATCCCTATAGAAGTGAGCATCACGCAGATGAAGCCAAGTATAGCACAACCGCCTTGAGGACCACGGTCCGCCTTCATCAGCATGCTCGGATGTGAGGAAAGCTACTACAATCTGCCACTTAACATCCTTTACAGGGCGCACAAAAAAGTAAACTTACTAATTGTAGGCATTAAACAACAAAACACTGCACATAATAGTATCCATGACTACCCAGTAAACTAGTCTGGTGGTCACAGAAATATCAATTGCTGTTTCATATATTTTTTTTCTGGATTAAAAGACAAACTAACCCAACAAACAGATGACAAATTGAGGTAAACATGTACTGTGTTTTATAACAGCCAACTGATCCTACCCTAGCTTGCAGATTTCTATTGCTGTGGGTTCATCTACTGCACAAACTGTGATAGCCCAAGCTGCATTCCTCCGCACTTCGTCATTCCCAGAATGCAAAAGTAGAACCAAAGGTTCTAGTCCCCCAGATTCTCTCAGCTAAAGGTAAGAAAACAACAACGATCTTTCTTACAAAGTTACACAGAATTAAATTACAAAGAAACAAATAAAAACACAAAAACTGATCACATAAATTAAAGGTTTTTTCTGAACCCCGCCCCCCCCCCCCCCCCCCCCGCCCCCCCCCCCCCTTTTAAACCTATGACACCTATATATCGGAGTGTGTGTAAATATACCATTCCTTTAGCCACCCATTTGCCGCTTTGACGGGTGGGCCATTTTAAAATCATTTTTTGAACTGTACCTCTTAGGTTTTTTGCCATAATATATTGATGTCTACACATTTCCAGAAATAACAAATATGGTGGCGTAAATATCGAAGCATGGCTTCAGGGTGATTTTAATCACTATCGCCATGAAAAGAGGCTTTTTAAATTTCAGGATATGCTATTTTAAAAGGCTAACAGTAAAACAAGTCGTTGGATGTGAGACATGGACAGTTACAGCTGACCTTCAGCGAAGGATACAGGCCTTGGAGATGAGATGTTTCCGAAGACTTTTGAACGTCACGTACAAAAATCGAGTTACAAATGAGGAAATACGAGATAGAATTATAGCAATAGGGCCTTTTGAAGACCTCTTGGCAAATGTCAAAAGAAGGAAACTTGCTTGGTACGGTCACATGTCGAGATCAAATGGTCTTGCAAATACGATCCTCCACGGAAAGGTGCAAAGCAGACGACGAAGAGGCTGGCCCAAAAAGAGGTGGGAGGACAACATAAAAGAATGGACTAATCTCCGACCAGAAGAGGCATAGGCAGCAGCTGCTGACAAAGAAGAGTGGCGTGGGGTTGTGAGGATGTCTTCATGTGTGCCCCAACGACCTCCCCTGTTATGGGATGACCTGACCTAAAATTGGATTTAGATGGCGATTATTCGGAAAAGGATCAGTTGTTATTTGAACGACAATATGTGTGTGATTTGGATAACCATTCGCCTATTGATTAGGATCAAGCTAGATCTGTTCCTCGGAGGATCAGACTACAGTCCTGGGCGGGGAGGGGGGGGGGGGGGAGAAAGAGAGAATGTATCACACACATAATGTATCAAGTAAATTGATGAATATGTTTCCAAACTCTACTGAAGTTGGAACATTGGAAGTTAGCAGGTCAGTCAATTCTAGATAGACTAAATTAGAGCACATAGTTTTGTCATAGTAAATAGCTTTACTCAAATGTCTACATTGTGCATTTTTTCTCAGAAGCACAAGGCAGTGGGATTTTATTAACTGGGTAGCCAAGGTTCATGGACCTATAAAATTATTAAAAAACAAATAAGTACAACTACGAAAAACTCAGAAATTAACGTATTCATTATATTATGATTGTTTCCAATTTTCATTAAATGCAATACCTCTGAAATTCAATATGTATATTGAAAACAGAAATTTTAATGCCAACAACATGTTATCATATACATACATAAATTACTTTGTTTTATAATATATATATCTCCCTCATGCACGCACACACAAGCCTCACAGAGAGAGAGAGAGAGAGAGAGAGAGAGAGAGAGAGACAGAGAAAGAGAGAGAGAGAGACAGAGAGAGAGACAGAGAGAGAGAGAGACAGAGAGAGACAGAGAGAGAGACAGAGAGACAGAGAGAGAGACAGAGAGAGACAGAGACAGAGACAGAGAGACAGAGAGAGAGAGACAGAGACAGAGATAGAGAGAGAGAGAGAGAGAGAAAGTAATGAAGAGAAAAACATTTAAAAATATGTTTTTCATGACAAATCCATATAGATGTTTTGGAAATGCACACACTTGCATAGACCACATATATGAAATGCACACACTTGCATAGACCACATATATGATTATATTGCAACACCAATCCCACCCATATTTTGTGGGTAAACAACATATAAGGGTTCAACCTACAACTTACTTCTTTTCTTGATTCAGCATCACAGGTAAATGCTGCCACGGCTAAAGCTGCCTTACTTTGTACATTTGTGTTACTGAAATGAAAACAATGTACGAGGGCAAGTCAGTAAATAGGTCACAAAAAGGCTATATAAAAAAAAACCTAAATGAGATACAAACTTTTATTGCACTTAACTGCCCCTTATTGCTCAACATAATTTTCACCAACATTGACACACTTTCCCATTCCTTTATCAGCGCATCAAACACCGCAGAATAGAAGTCATTGGTCTGCCATCTCGGTCACATCTGCACTTCACGTTCAACCACTTTGTCATTCGCTAACATCTCTCACCAAGATGGTATCGTGCATTATGCTGTAGGCTAAACCATGTGAACACCCTATTGCAGTTGCTGCACTGTGTATCGTTACTCACTTGTCAGCTCGATTAATCCTACTGGAGAGTTGCTTTGTTTGCAATCTGAACAGGATGACCAGGTCGGGTTTCATTAGCAATTTTTTAGCATCCTTGAGAAAATATATCGACCCAGTTATGCACTGTTTTACATGACAAACACTTCTCACTATAAACGGGAAGCATTTCCTTATGAATATCCTTTGCAGAAAGTCCTTTTGTCCAAAAAAAAAGTTCATTAGCATGCTGTTCTTTGATTGTACACTCTGTGAGCATGGAAGTCACTTTGTTATCTGAACTGCGCACGTGCATATGCCCTCTAGCATCTGCTACCTACAGTAATCACAAAGCTGGATGCTGCTGTCACCTAATTACACCTTTAGAAACTACCAACTACATTTTTTAGCTATCCTGTATCGGTTTTGACCTGCTTACTGACTTAAATAAAAACGCTGTTCAGAAGTTGTTTGAAAGGACACATCGGTTTAGCTCTAAAATCAAATATTTTAATTTACTTAGGAAGATGGAATAACTTGTCAGAATGTTACAGGTTACTATCCCCACTTAACTTTCTTTCTTACACTTATCACTCCTTAACTCACAACCCTAATTAAAACACTAACAATTATTTTAACAGCAGCAAAAACAAATGAATGTTTATTACATAAACTTCATACACATTTTACCAATAAACTAGGCTCGCGAATCGTTTTCTAATGTTAATCACACTCAACTAACTTTAATGTCTCTCAAGAGTGTTGTGCAAAAAGCACAGGTATTTCTCTTGCTCTTAATTAACCCCAGGTAATATAAATTGATCTTTCCTAGGTAACGTTCTATTCACAGTTCAATCTCACTCTGTATTGATACAATCCTATCTAGCTAATTTGTTTACTGTCAATCTTTTGGTCCACGCTTGTCTGGTGGTCTTATGTTCCTCCTCTCAGCTTCTGCAATGTCTGTGTCTTAATAACCTCTTGTCTCGCCTTCATGTCAGGAAGATGATTTCAGCGATAAGTTCTTCTGGTTCCTCTTCTCCGCTGCCTAGTCAGGAAATCATGTGACGGCTACAGTGGTTCTTGCATCCCGATGGTTTGCCAACTCAGGTCTAATGCCATTGATGACAGGAGTTCTCGTGTCTACTACAGACACAGTTACTGTAGTTGTCAGGCCAAAAGTAACACCTTTGTTAGGGCGACAGTTTTGTGTTTAAATGAACTCGTCTCCTTCTGACAAGTATGCAGTCAAATGCCCCTCTAGGCAGCGTCACGTGTGACAAGGTGCCAAAGTCGATTTACCAGGACAACCCACACAGTCAAATGCTTACATGTGTTTAGTGGAGATCTTCCTTTTCAGTGACTTAGAGTCTACTTCGGTGACTTCTAAGTTGTACTAGCGTTTTACTATATCTCTGGTCTAGTTACTCAACTTCAGCCAATGTTACTTGCTCTGTTGTGTGGTCTATCCTAGCTATCTACTAACTTGTTCGATAGTCTCATTCCCCAGTATTGTAAATTATTTACTTCCTTTGGAACCAAGATTCAATCTTTTTCTAGTCTTGCCAAGTAAACTTTTCATTAAATTTTCTGCTACTAAAGAAAGGCTTTTTTATTTTTGACCTAAACAGTTGTGGGGTTTTCCAGTAGAAACTATGGGAAAAAATCATATTTGGCTGGATAGGCTTACACAAGCATTGTTGAAGAATTTTGAACAATGAGTCTTCTATGAACTCCATCTCTTGGACAGAGTTCTAAAGTTATGAGTGCGTACAACAAACGGTGTTTTCAGGGTTTCCCTAGCCCTGGCTCATGGGACCCTTGTAACTATGATACAAGAACCTGAAACTTTATTATCAATCAAAAACATAGTCAAAACATGAAACTTGATATCAACTTATAACTTTCTTCCAAAACTTTATATTATTCAATAACTTACTGCCAAAACTTGCTATTGCCCTATAACAAACTGCCAAAACTTGATATTAATCTATAACTGAATGTCAAATTTGACATGTCCCAATAACTTACTGTCAAAACTTGATTTCACCCAATAGTTTACTATCAAAACTTTATATCAACCTATAACTTACTGAATAACTTACTCTCGAAACTTGATATCAATTGATAACTTACTATCAAAACATGAACCTAGGTAACTAATAATTTATTGTCAAAACTTGAAACTTGATATCAACTGATAACTTACTATCAAAACATGAAACTAGGTATCAACTAATAATTTATTGTCAAAACTTGAAACTTGATATCAATCAATAATTTACTCCCAAAATTTGATATTAACTTATAACTTACTGTCAAAACTTGATTTGACCCAATATCTTACTGTCAAAACTTTACATCAACCTATAACTTACTCTTGAACTAATAACTCACTATCAAAACTCAAAACTTGATATCAACTAATGACTTACTGAGATTGTAGAGGCTCCAAAAGTGCAGTTACAACACCTTGAGCCAGTGCATCAGAACGAAGTGCCTCATCGTAAGCCAAATTTGTCAAGGCACAAGCTGCACTGGCTACAATTTCTTCTCTCACTTCATGCAAACTTGATATTAAGGTTTCAATGCCTCCCATGCTACTTAGGTCACTAAAAAAACATTACAAAATATTCATGTCATAAGGCAATTTAGTTTAGTTTAGTTTATTTTAGTCGAAGAATCAATATTATTGCACACGGATTAACCCATATGTGCTTTCTTCTTCTCCATATTTTTGGAGAATCTCAGCAGAATGCACGAACTCTGTAGCACCGACGAGGATCCCATAATAGATTAGGTAGATTTTTAACATTACTTTGAATTTTGCCCGGGCAGCGGCCGTTAAGCCTGCTCTTTTTGATTTCCAATTGCCAAGGGATTTTTAACGTGTGCGACACTGCATACGGGCGTCCGATCTCTACTGCCCAGAGATCTGGGGAAATACAAAAAAGTCTACGTGAAAAAATCCCGGTCTCCACCATAATTTGAACCCACGAGTTCCAGCACCCTAGGCTGACATCTTACCTCAAGACCACTCAGTCCTCAAAGTATCTGTTATGAAAGATCAAAATCATTGCACTCTGGGCAAATCACAAATGCTATTTCAGTAAATGGAGAAGGGTATTGATACCGAGGAATTCTGTAGCCTGCTCGTTGTACACACTTCTTCTTTCTGCTTGTCTCATGATTGATTTTAAAATTCTACAGTCTGTGGATTGCTGTTTTTTCTTCTTCTGCGTTCAGGCTTTTTTTATCAAGCTAGATCTGTAGCCCTGCCACTAAGACAAAGTCCATAGTCTTCTCTAGGTCCAAGTGGTAGCCCTACAACTTTTGTGTTAGTTCTGCTCCCACTGGTCAGGTCTGGCATCATAAGTCTGTATACTGGGTAGTCCTGTAACAAGTGTTCTGGGGTCTGAATTTTGGTCCCACGTGGACACTCACTTGTGTGTGATATCTTGAGCCGGTATAGGTGGCCAAGTAGTCTGTTGTGGCCTGTTCTCTGGCAAAAGATGGTGGTTTGTTGGTGTGTGGAATTGGTGGATTAGGTCAGGTCCATCACTCACATTCATGTCTTTCTTTCATTTTGAGTTGCATTGATTGTGGATGACAATTTTTGCTTCTCTATAAGACACTGTATGGACAGATTGTTCCATCTTGCCACCTGCTTTAGACAGCACATCAGCTCTCTCATTCCCTGTGATTCCACAATGAAGAATAGCTACTGATGAACAACTGTTGTTCTTTTAATTTTGTTTACCTTGGATCTGCTTTCCAGCAGGATCTGCTAATTTCTCGTGTTTGTACTGATCCCAGCAACAATCTAAAACCCGAAAAGAGCGCACTGTCTGAGTTAGCAGGTGGTTCGTTTGATCTGGTGGATTAGAGGTTAGCCACTGAATAACAACGGTTGAGGTTGTTTGGATATTGTTCAGCTTGGATCTAATTTCCAGCAGCATGCATCTCATTTCAATACTGCTTTTGCTGTCTGTATAGTTAGTTTGTTTATCCTGTTCCATATATCTTATTGTTTGTGTAACAGCAGATATGGATCATCTGTACAATAAAGATATTTTAGATAACAATATAAAGAGGAAGTTGTAGGTGACCAAATAAAAACTACATCAGAATAACATTGTGAAGATAAAGAGAAAGTTAAGAGGATAAGATTAAAGATGATGAAAAGTAAGAGGAAGAAGGAAGAATGAGTGAGCAAAAGTAGAAGAATAAAAAAGACAAAGAGGAGCAAAGGTAAAATAATATTTATTCACAGATTGGGGCAGAAGATGTAACACAGTGAATGAGCAGTAATTGACTCATACATGGCTGCTTGCATCAGGGTCAGTGAATCAAAAGTTGACCCTATTCCACCTCCAAGAGGCAGCCCTAGAAACAGGTGAAACTAGTGTAGTTTGGCTAAGACACTAAGACAATGGAGATAGCAGTGGGACCCAAACCCTGTACTACAAAAAGTCAGCTGAAATTGTCAAAAGACACAGATATCACAGATTTGCTGTAGACTATGTCACCGTGTCATTTTCAGGATGAACATCAAGGAAGATTAAGAATTCACAGAATAATTCATGTTTTCGTGTGTATACGCTACAAGAATGCCCACTTTATAGTGAAATGAGATGTCAGGCTTGGCCAGAGGTGTGAAGGTGGCTGAGACATAAGCTGTGGGGCAGCCGCTCTGACCTGGTGAAGACTATAGACTTCAACATGGCAACTTGGCCTGTAGATATAGTATGGTCAAAGGTCCTGAACGCAAAGAAGAATAGAAGACGTGTGTACACTTTTATGAAGAGAGTGCCAGTAGCTTTGTAGTTACAGAGCTAGTCTCTCATGACAATTGGACCATGTTTGTTTCATAATTTCAATGTGCCCCCACCTACCCAATTGTAAATTGTTACATGACTTACAGCTATTGAAGGCTAAAGAAAAGAAACTGGACACACCATCTTTGAGAAAGCTGATACCTAGTAAGCAAATCTCTAATACTTTATCCCTGATGGCATGTGTCTGCTATAGAACTACATTTACCATCTAATAATTTGGTATGTTTTCTATCCATGGTGTAAGATGATTCTACAGATAGAAATGTCCCTAATGTTACCAGTCAAATCAAGCGATAAATGATGAATTCCCAAATATTATAGGAACTACATTTTGAGAGAAGCATATAAAAGCCTGGGACCTAATAGCAGAGAAGTAAGATGTTCGCATTGCATAAAACGAATGACAGCATGAAACAGAAGGCATTCAAATTTCACAAGTTTCAAGTAACAGCTGGTCTCAAGAGGCGAGGTCAAGTGCCTAGTCTTATCAGAGATGGATGATAAATTCAGAAGTCCCATGTGCACATTGAGCACATGAAAGAATCCTTGGCAATTGAAAATCAAAAGGAGCAGGCTATTAGCTGCTGTGCAATTGAAAATTAATGAAATTCCTACCCAAAACATCACCTACTTTGCCCAAGACCTTCTAAGCCACTGGAAGTAAATCATTTAAAAAAACTACAAGGGATGGCCTTTGCCTACCTGGCAGCGAGCATTCAACTGCCAGTTTTAATACAAGGATTCCTAGCATTCAAAGTAAATTAAAAGCCAGAAAATAGAAACAGTTCCGTTAGTTAGTGAGAATGCAACTATACTGACTACTTCTGTGTGTCTAGAGTAAATAGGATATGTTTATTACACGGTAAGAGGAAGACAAGGAGAAAATGGATAGATGATATAAGAAAAATCCTACAACAAGACACTTTGTTAAAAAGAGTGAATTAAAAAGAGACAATTTAAAATAAGTATTGCTATGTATATATATCTGTACAACATATATGTGAAACGTATCATGAGAAATGTTAGAGAAGACGAAACATTGATAGTTTTGATACATTTACGATTGACGGGTACGAGATTCCAGAGTTACGATACGCAGACGACACAATGAAACTATCAAGAAGTGCAGAAGGGCTTGAGCAGCTAATTTCAGCCGTAAATGGACACAGTAAAGATCAAAACCTGTTTATAAACATAAACAAAACAAAGATAATGACCACTGACAATACACAATGTGAACATAAATTTACAGTGGGTGGTGAGGAAATAGATCAGGTCACGCATTTTGAATATCTGGGTTCCAGAATTGACATAAATGGTGACTGCTTGAAAGAAATCAGAAGAAGACTAGCCATGGCAATGCAGAGACTGAACTGTCTGAAGAAATTATGGTAGAGAACCAACAAAACAACAAAAGTAAAAGTCTTGAGAGCCTGTGTTTTTATTATGGCAGTTTATGACTGTGAATCATGGACGATTACCAAAACTTCTAGACAATAAATTGAATCTTTTGAGTCAAAATGTTACAGAAGGATCCTCAGAATACCCTGGACAGAGAAAAAGACACATGTAGACATTCGGCAAGAGTTGAGCATAAAGGAGAACTGGTTTATCAATTCCATTTTGGCCAGAAAATGTCAATACTTTGGTCACATCAAGAGACACAATGGTCTCGAGAGAACAGTGATAGAAGGTATGGTGCCAGGTAAAAGAGGCAAGGGTAGGCTCAGAAGACAATGGCACCACGATATCCAGGAATGCCTAGGTATGACTGGCGGAGGCTGGAGATTTGGCAAGGGATCGAGTTTCTTTCAGACAGACTGTGGTGGGAGCAACGTTCATGATGATGATTGCTATGGAATGCAAAATTTAAAAAAATAAAGCAGCTGTAATATTGCGATTAACTATTTAGTTCTTCTTCGTTCGTTCTCAAATAACCCCAACGACATCCCTTAAAAACATTGGTAGTTTGCCTCAGGTTACTTTCATTACCATACAAATTATTAATAAAACGGGCTGGTGAAGAGCATTGTGTCATTCATGGAGTCAACAGACTTTGAGAACATTAAATGGGGGCTCCACAAGGTCTCTCATAACAGAACTCAAACAGACCTCAACCAATAATGATGCTGACAACAGAAAATAAGACCAAGACACAAAGTTACTCACACGCAGTTCATAGAGTTTCCAGTAGTTAAATTTGCCAAAGCTAATGCAGCTGACTCTTTAACATCTCCATTTTCTGACCTGAGTAATTTCAGAAGGGGAGAGAGACCACCTAGTCAGAGAAATCAGGAACAAAACTGTAGTAACTTTGTGTGCTTTAACTGAAACACTCTGTAGAGCTGATATATTGGCTTGTAAACTTTCTCACATTGCTATAGAACTGATATTCTGGCTTGTAAACTTTCTTACATTGCTACAGAGCTGATATTTTGTCTTGTAAATTTCTTACATTGCTATAGAGCTGATATAGTGGTTTGAACTATTAAAAGTCAAGGCTTGTCCTATAGAAGTTACACTACTGTCAGAGAATGAAGTTGTTAGAGACTTCAGTATACTAAGTCACAACTTGTATGAGGTAGGGTTCTTTTCCTCACTGCCTTTTACTACCTTAATTGTATGCCAGAAACCAATTTACAGCTGGGTTGACTTGAGTGTGCTGATAGCGGGATTTGTATCCAGCACCTTTGCCATGAAAAGCAAGAGCTCTACCACTACACTAATTGTTTGATCTTACTATTACCATACTTTTATTTGAAAGTTTCTCAATAATAACATTTATTGAATTTACATGAGTTTTACATGTCAAAAATAAATGTGTCCATAATATAAAAAACTACACACTCTCTTCTTTAGCAATCTTCCAACCCGCTGTTTGTTGAGCCTACACAGTTACACTTCTGTTTTATGACACACCTGACTATCTATACTTCCCCTATACAACCATGACACACTGAAACTAACTCTTCATAACAGAAACAGATTGATTTGAAACAAAATGCGAAACAAACTTTTATTGAGCTCTTTACAGACCTGATACGCTAATGAAATTGATGACTATTAAATTTGCGATTGAACTGCATGAAGAGCTCCTAGTATTTACCTGTCTCTTTCCTTCCTTAGAGCTTACTTGGCTTTATTCTGGTTAATCTGTTTTTCTACCTCTGCTCTTCTCCCGGGAGGCTGCCTGCTCATCTTAACTTCTCAACTGAAAACTTGTTTTTAACTTCTAGGCTAAAAATTTCTTCCTCAGAACATACTTAAGCCTGACCAATCTTTATCTCTGCTTATCCTCCTTGGAGACTGACCGTTCTCCTTGTCTTCTCCGCTACTTAATTGATTTTCTGGATTTTTACTGCCACAATTTTCAGACTCACATTATCCACTCTGACCAATCACAAACTCCATAACTAACTCCTCATCCGAGACAAAGGGTGGCAACCAAAATCCCATTCCGCTAATTCTTTATCTCACCGATTGCTCTCATAGAGGTGTAATTCACTGCATTTCATTATCTACAGCGTTACAGCTTGTTCTCCACTCTGTGTTCGCCCCAATTAGCATAGAAGTGTGAATCGCTGCATTCCCTGATCTACTGACTGTTACATCTTGCTTGGCATATTTGAGCTCCTGGCGTTCGGACATCAAAGGACAGAGCTTTAATTTCATGACAACTGCAAGAGTTATAAAATTGATTTAGCATTCAATGGTCGAGACTCAGAAACTTCTGGACTTTGTAATTTGTGGGTAGGAAATCAGACGGTGTGTAGGAAATCTGTGACAATAAGTCAATATATTTCAGAGTTTATTACTAGAATCTTCAGGAGTTAATACCTCAGTGAAGCTGATTAATAATAAAAAGGAAAAGCAGAATATCATCTCCATGAGTGGCCCCAAAGGCCTACTAGTAGCAAAGAAAGAAAACTACTGCTGCTTTTATTAAGTATGGCATAGAAGGGTGAATGAGAAAGGTTCTGTATGGTGTTAGTAATCTTATCATGCAAAGCTAAAGTGCTATGGAAACTTCAACAACAGAAAGTAAGTGCTTTGCTGCAGGCTCCCTGGAAGGAGGTCAAATGCATTGGTGGCATTGGTACTACAGTGGGAAAGGACAGAACTAGAAACAGTACTACTGCTTCATCACAAAAACAACACAGGGAGAAAAGGAGCAAAAATAGCACTTAACTAACCGCGGGTCTAATTTTGCTCTCGTATTTTTGTCCATCATGGATGCCGCCATGCCACAGATTTGACTGGAACACCAGTTGAGGACTTACACTTGTGTCCATGGAAACATGCTTTGATTTTCCATCTGGTTTAATTAATTAGTTAATTTTGTGGTGTTTTTTCCTCTGATTATCCTGGCATGGTCATTGGCTATTTGAAATTGTATTTCGGTTGCCCCGTATAATATTTTCATAGTCCAGTGCACACGGCTAAACTTCACGAGATTGACGCCCTTTGCCTTATATTTGGTGACAGTGCCAGTTATGGTGTGGCTAGAAAATATACATACATGCCAATAATGGACTAAAACATCGCCCAGGAGAGATTAAACCTTGCCCTGTTAGCAGTATACTTATGACACATTGCTCACATGCTGAGTGATGCCCCTGCGACTTCTTGAAGTTATGGGAAAGACAAGACAAGACAAGGAGTAGAATAAACTGGTTGTCTACAAACTCTGCAGTGTTTTAAACCAGTTTAAAGACGTTAAGTTAAGAAAGAAACAGGAATTAGTACTACTGCATCACAAAAACAACAGAATGGAGAAATTAAGAGAAAGGAAACAAAAAACTGCACAATCACAAAAACAACAGAATGGAGAAAAAGGAAACAAAACTGCACCATCACAAAAAGAAAAGAATGGAGAAAAAGGAAACAAAACTGTACCATCACAAAAACAAAAAAAGGGAGAAAAAGGAAACAAAACTGCACCCTCACAAAAGCAACAGAATGGAGAAATTAAGACAAAGGAAACAAAATTGCATCATCACAAAAACAACAGAATGGAAAATAAGGAAACAAAACTGCATCATCACTAAAAATGTTATAAAAAGAAATAGATGGTCAAGACAGGAAATGTATGAACATACAAGAAAAAAGCTGGGCTGTATAAAGACTAGAATCAATGTCATCCACAAATATTGAAACAAGTATAGAAAAATGTAAATGTACTGACAGAAAACTCCATAATCTGGGACATCTGACCAAAAATTATGTGCGAGCATAAGCAAAAGTTAGTTAAAAAATTTTTTAGGAATTAAGAAACAGGACAAAATAAAACATACCCCACTGTCTGATTGCATCTCTGGCGGTAAGATTTTCACTGATAACAGCCAAGGCAAGGGCCGCAGATGCTTGCACGTCGGTTGAGTCAAAACTAAGCAAATGTATTAACATTTTCTCTGCCTCTTGCTCGTGCAACAACTTACGGTTTTCAGCTGCAATAATTAGAGAGAATGATCATAGCAAAGATGATACGTAAGAATGTTATAATTAGATTATTTAATTAATGAAAAGATAAATATTGCGTAAGATTTTTGTTTTACACAATATTTGTTTTTGTTAAATTCACACAAAATAGAGCATGGTAGCATTCTCCATGGAGAATAATATTACACTGTTTAACATGAATATAAAATCAATCTTGATTTATTCGGCTTGGAGACTTGACATGTGACTAATACCTTCATCAACAAGTGTTATCATCGCATAGTTAATGTTAGATGGCCAATGTTGTTGGTGACAGTATAAAAATTAGCACCTTAAACTTTAATGAAAGCAAATTTAATATTTTCCTCATCAAAAAGCTCTGTTGCCTAGCCGAAGTCAATAGGTTTTGTCAACCGATAGTGACAATAGTATCATGTATAAACTTCGAGGTCAATTCTACAGTGTATTTGAAAAATGAAAACCAAGGCCATTTCCTTCATCAGTGGAAAAATAGCTGTTTGATTTGTAATTATAATTTTGAAACAATTTCTTCTTTTTTTTTCACTCAGATTTGAAGTTATCCCATTAGTGAGAGTGATGAAATCAACGTGCTGCAACGGATTTTACTAAAAAAGATCTATTTAGTTTGTTTATGTAGATGTAATAAATACGTTTTTAGTGGAAACTAACAGATATGCAGATCTTGTAAAAAAAACACTATTAGTATCCGTTTCAGTGTTCTGTGGCAATAAAAAAAAAAATACAAACCAAACAAGAAAATTTGTTAGTATAAATGTTTTTGATATTCTTCATCATTTTCACCATCTTGTATCTCAGAAACTAACACACACACAACAAAAACACCAACAAATACGTTACTAATTTATGTCTCTGCACATAACAAAATCATATCTTTAGACCAACACAAATTTTAAAAAAAGTTACACACTCTTAAAGTCACCAACCATGGTAAAACATGATGTGCTGAAAAATAACCTTTATCGCACTGCACACAGAGAAGTGAAAAGACAATGCTGCAAAGAGAAAGACAAACATACGAGCTAAGTATATCTTTCTTTCTTTTCTTTTTGTTTTGTTTTTTACACCACTCCAAGTCATATCATCCTATAGTCAGTCATGACTGAAAAGGGCTACTAATATGCTGAAAAATAATGAAACTGCAAGGGAAATTACGTAACTTGTTAGTGTGGTCTTGTAATGGTTAAAATATGAGACTACGCACGTCCACAATATGTAGGTACATAGTTTGACTTGAGATGGTCTATTTTTTTATATATCTGGAGGGTGCATTTCCCTTGAGTGCTGTTAATATACTTGTCTTTGTGATTATTATTGATATTTTGTTCATATGCGTTTACCTGGGGGTGAGGGGGGGGGGGGGGGCTTAGTGGTCTCGAGGTAAGGTGTTAGCCTCGGGTCCAGGAGGTCGTGGGCTCGAATCATGAAGGAGACCGGAATATTTTTTACGTGGATCTTCTGGTACAAATGTTCCTGATCTCTGGAAAGTGAGATTGGACTTCCGTGTTCAGTGTCGAGCACATTAAAAATCGCTTGGCAGTTAGAAATAAAAAACAAAAGGCTTAACTGCCGCTACCCGAGCAAAAATTCTAAGATTCTAGTTAAAAATCTACCTGGAAAAATTAACATTCCTGTTTGAATACCATGATTCCAAGTATGCTTTAACCTGAGCATGGATACTTACCACTTCTTGCCGATCTAGCAATAGCTCTTGCTGCGCACATTTTGACATCAGGTAAGGTAGGGATGATAGATTCCCCACCACTTGGGACATCTTCTTTAACATCATCATCCTTTCTACCCTTGACTGCGGAAAGAATATTGAACTCTCAGACAGGTTGTAAATGATGTGTAAAAGTGTTGTTGTTGTTTTGTTCAAAGTTAATCTTCTATATTCCTCTACGCTTGTGAGACATGGATAATTACAGCTGACCTGTAGCAGAGGATACAGGCTTTAGACATGAGATGTTTTCAGGTCAGGTCAGGACAGGTCATCCCGTAACCGGTGAGGTCGTTGTGGCACACATGAAGACATCCTCACAACCCCACGCCACCCCTCTCTGTTAGATGCCGCTGCCGGTTACTCTTCTGGTCGGAGACTGGTCCATTCTTTTATGTTGTCCTCCTATCTCTTTTTGGGCCGGCCTCTTCGTCGTCTACCATGCACCTTTCCATGGAGGATTGTATTTGCAAGACCCTTTGATCTCGATATGTGACCGTACCAAGCGAGTTTCCTTCTTTTGACAGTTGCCAAGAGGTCTTTGAAAGGCCCTATTGCTGTTGTAATTCTATCTCGTATTTCCTCATTTGTAACTCGATCTTTGTACGTGACGTTTAAAAGTTTTCAGAAACATCTCATCTCCAAGGCCTGTATCCTTCGTTGAAAGTCAGCTGTAACTGTCCATGTCTCACACGCATAGAGGAATATTGACAGGACCAGTGTACACATTAATCTGATTTTCGTGCGTAGTGCAAAGACATCTAAATGTGACATTCATAGACTGAGTTACAAATGAGGAAATATGAGAAAGAATTACAACAGCAATAGGACCTTTTCAAGACCTTTTGGCAATGGTAAAAAAATAGAAACTCGCTTGGTATTGTCACATATCGAGATCAAATGGTGTTGCAAATGCGATCCTGCATGGCAGAATTCAAGGCGGATGACAAAGAGGTCGTCTCAAAAAAAAGGTGGGAGGACAAGATAAAAGAATGGTCAAATCTCCAACCAGAGGAGCTACAGGCCGTGCCGCTGACAGAGATGAGTGGCATGGACTTCATCGGTGCCTTAATAACGACTTGACTTGTTACGGATGACCTGACCTGACTCATCTTGAGTTCTTCTTACAGAGGTACTTCTTATTTCCCATGGCTGTAGTGCAATGCTTTACAATAGGCTTATCACTATGGGGATTTCATGGTGCTTTGGTATTGAAAGAATTAGCCAACTAAAGTCGTTTCCAGAGGACGCCCGAGTGTATGAATTAGACCAACTGGAGCCAACGCCTGAAAAGTATGATGGTTTTGTAGAGCTAACAAAATTAATCTTCAGACGCCTTATACCGAAGTAAAACTGAGTACGTCCCTGGCCTTAATGAAGACTCGAAGGTACTGTATGAGAAATATAAACTACTATTTGAAAGTGACCCATTCAATGAGGAAACCATCCAGGCTGGGGAAGACCTCCTCCATGCCATCTCAGACTTCAAAACAGAAAAGTGGTGTCATCTTGTAGATGACTTGGACATGAAAAAAGCAGCCGACTCGCCTGGAAACTCATAGAAAACCTCAGTAATGATCAAACAAGCGCTTCTATAGGGATAATGCAAGTCAACCTAAACCAAACAGCCCCCCCAACTATTGATGAATGGGAAAATCAATCACAAAACTGAGCAAACAAAGATCCAACATCAATGTGAGAATGACGCAATGAACACACCCTTCTCCATAGAGGACATAAATCATGCAATAAATCAATTAAAAAACAATAAAGCAGCTGGTCCCAATGAACTGAGAACAGAACAAATTAACAAATTAGGACCAGAAACAATCAAATGGCTGCTAAAGCTCATGAACACGTGCATTAACAAGATGCAAATTCCTAAGATCTGGAGGAAATCTCATGTGGTTGCACTGATAAAGCCAGGCAAACCACCAATCGAACCTAAGATCTGGAGGAAATCTCATGTGGTTGCACTGATAAAACCAGGAAAACCACCAACCAAACCTAAGATCTAGAGGAAATCTCATGTGGTTTGCACTGATAAAACCAGGAAAACCACCAACCAAACCTAAGATCTAGAGGAAATCTCATGTGGTTGTGCTGATAAAACCAGGAAAACCACCAACCAAACCTAGAATCTGGAGGAAATCTCATGTGGTTGCGCTGATAGAACAAAGAAAACCACCAACCGAACCTAAGAATTTCCTTCCAGTATCGCTGTTATGTAACATGTATATAATCTTCAAAAGGCTGATCCTGAATTGCATCTACCCTCAATAGACGAGAAGCTGATCAAGGAACAAGCTGGTTTCAGACCTGGAAGATCTTGCAGCAGTCAAACCATTAATCCAATGAATGAAATGGATGAGGCCATGAGAACTTTAAAGAAAAAGAAATCGCCCGGAAATGATGGGGTAACAAACGAAATGCTGATGGGCTTGGGCCAAACAGCAAAGAGAAAGTCCTGAACCAAAGCTGGAAAAGGGAAATTGTACCGCAGGCATGGGAAAATGCTGTACTTATACCAGTACCAAAGAAAGGAAAGATAGAACAGATTAAAATGGATACAGGCCTATCAGTCTACTTAGCTGTGTAGGTAAACTGATGGAGCGTATGATAAACACCAGACTGATGTGGCAACTGGAAGAACAACACATATTAATCCCCCAGCAAGCAGGATTTAGACAACACAGATCCACTGAGGACCAGATCACTCTCATATCCCAGGAAATAGAGGATGCTTACCAGGAGAAAAAAACACACAGTAGCAGTTTGGGTGGATTTAGAGAAGGCATTTGACAAGGTGTGGAAAGAGGGACTTAAAGTCAAGCTACGCAGAAGTGAAGTTTGTGGGAAAATGTACAGATAGATCAGCCACTACCTCAAAAACAGAACAGCCAGAGTTCAAGTACAAGGGCAGATGAGCAAAAAGGTGACACTGGAGCAGGGAGTACCCCAAGGGGAAGTACTGTCACCCACACTTTTGCTGGTGTATATAAACAACATCACAGAGAATATACCAAGAAGAGTCCACAGCTCCATGTTTGCAGACGATCTGGCTATGTGGACCTCTGAAAAAAATCTCACCATAGCAAACAATCGGATGCAGCAGGCCCTAACATCGTTGGAAGAGTGGGCGAACTCATGGCTGGTCAAAATAAATAAGGAAAAAACAACATGTACGATATTCTCGCTTTCAAATAAACCCTAGAACACCAAAATAAGTCTTAATGGCAAATATCTGCGGCCAAACGACAACCCAAACTACCTGGGAGTCACATTTGATCGGCGCATGACATGGAAATCAGATAGAGAGAAACCGAATGAGAGCCAGACAAAGAATGGCAATCATGAGGAAACTTCCTGGCACAAGCTGGGGAGCAGACGAAAGAATACTAAAGAAACTGTATACTGGAAGAGTGAGACCAGTTCTCGAGTATGGCATTGCGGCATGGACAACAGCAGCAAAGGCAAACTTCGATAAAATTAGCAAACTTCAAAACCAAGCCATGAGAGTTATAACAGGAGGCATGAAGTCAATGCCAATTGTAGAACTTGAAAAGATTACAAATCTGCAATCCATGACCGACAGAAGAGACTGCAGAGCCCAGCAGCAAGCAGAGAAACTCTGAAAACTGACAGACCATCCAATGCATCAGAGACTAAATATATTTGGAAATGGGAAACTAAAGCGGAGAAACTTTGCAGAAATAGCCAAAGCAAAGATGAGCGAAGACCCTATGAACACTGTAACAATACCAAAGCCCATCCCTACTGTGTGCAAACCCACATGGAAGCAGCATATCATTCCAGAGGTGGTAGAAAATATACCAGGTATTGGAAACAAGAACAGCCAGACTGAAAAAAGAAAGAAGAGACATAACCCTGAGGTACATAACGGAAAACTACCCAAGCATGGACTGGACCCATGCATACACCGACGGTTCTGTAACAAACACAACACAGAATGGATGGGCAGGGGTATTCCTGAGCCTACCAAATGGTAGAAAAATAACACTGTCAGTGGCAACTGGAAAATTCTCAAGCAATTTCAGAGCGGAGGCAGAAGTACTAAGGGCTGCAGTAGAAGCAATGCTCACAGGCGAAAGCAATGAAAGCCAGATAGTCCTGTTTACAGATGCCCTGGCCGTAGTCACAGCACTAACAAGCCAGAAAAATACTGAACATAATAATTTAAGAGCAGTACTCTGTCAACTATTCCAACAGTCCGCACCAAAAAGAGTAGTGGTACAGTGGGTTCCATCCCACTATAACATCCAAGGCAACGAGGAGGCAGACAGACTGGCAAATAGAAGGTGCAAGACTACCACAACCAGATCCTAGTGTGACATACGAAGAGTCCAAAAGGCTTATTAGGGCTAGATACATGACTAAATGGGAAACAGAACATACTGGCTACACAAAAAAATGATGCATCCGCAGGATGAGCGCTACACGTTTTTCTGATAAGTTGTACTGTCATCATACTGCGATTTACGTTGCACTGTTTCATTAAGCCTGTGGCCAAGTGCATCCGATTTCAACAGGCGTTTCTGTAGGGATGCCCTCCTTAGCCTTTGGCTGTCCCCAGCCTATCTGCAAGGCAGCAGTTGTTTGTGATCAGAGTTGTCTCTTTTATGGAAGTTGTCTTACAGGACTAACGAGTCTTCACTACTCGTGGCCATAGGGTGCGGTTTATGATATTTGAGATATGATATATGATATGGACTATGTACTAGTTTGTACTAACCCGGAAGAGAGGCAGTCCAGTGTGTCTGTATCCCAGGATCGTCACGTCCTTCCAGAACGTAGCATTTGTATGTGAGTGGAGTATCTCTTTGCTCCCTTTATTTTCTCGGCTTCTCTGCAGTGATGTACCACGTATTCAATAAACTGAAGATAGGTGGCACTGACGAATGCACTTGTGGTACCGGGAAAATGACCGCTGAACATCTGCTGCAAAACTGCCTGATATACAAGGACCAGAGAAAGCACATGTGGCAAGCACATGTGGCCATCACCAGTGGCAACACTAGACAAGCTCTATGGCAGTGTCGACAGCCTCAGGATGACTGCTGCTTTCTTCGAACAAATACAGGTTGACGTTTGACAGCGTACGAAGAAGAAGAAACCCTTAACCTAACACAATTTATAGAGGATGGTTACGAACGCAAACAGGATACATGAGTGGTCTATATTGATCTAAGTGCAGTATATGACACAATGAACCATTGGATACTACTATCAAAGCTATACACCATGACAAAAGACTGGCATCTGACCAATATCATCAAATACCTCGTAAACAATAGGCGATTCTATGTAACTCTGGGGAAAGAAGACAGCAGATGGCAAAACCAAAACAATGGCCTGGCACAAGGAAGTGTCCTAGCACCCATGCTATATAACATATATACTAATGACCTACCCATGGACACAGACACAAGAAAATTCATCTATGCTGATGACACAGCAGTCGCTGCCCAGGGAAAAGGGTTTGAGGAAGTGGAAAGCAAACTGTCAAGTTCTCTCAATGCCCTTGTAGAATACTACCCCAAGAATCACCTTAAACCAAATCCCAGTAAAACCCAGGTATGTGCCTACCACCTCAGAAACAGAAAGGTAAAAAGAAAACTTCAAGATTAGCTGGCAAAGGCAGGAGCTTGAACACTGCACGGCTCCCAAATATCTAGGCGTGAAATTAGACAGCATATTGTCTTACATAACGCACTGCCACGACACAAAGCATAAGATACAAGCAAGAAATAATATCATCAGAAAACTGACCTGCACAACCATCAGTCTTTGGACATCTACACTTGCCTTGTGTTTCTCCGTAGCTGAATACGCTGTGCCAGTCTGGAAAAACTCTGCTCATACGAAACTAGTTGACACAGCAATAAATGAGGCGGATCGGATAATATCAGAGTACCTAAAACCCACCCCCATTGATAAAATATACCCCATAATTTGTATAGAAGCGTTGTAGCAGAAGTCGAACGAGAAAAACAGGAGCACAACCCAAGGCACCCAATTTTTGGACATCAGGTACAAAACATAAGATTCAAATCCAGACATAGCTTTTTAAAAACAACAAACCCCATACATACAAACCCTGAAAGTCGCCATATTGAGAGGTGGCACGAATTGGTGCAGGCCCCAGAGATGGAACTTCGGGAGGAACCTGCTCCTAGATATCATCTACAATACACAACACGGAAGTTGCTGAACAGATTCCGAACTGGTGTATCACGGTGTAAGAGGAATATGAAGCGATGGGGATACACAGATGATGACCTGCCCCAACCTCCAGGAAACATGCAATAGGCGCGACATACTGGAGGCAAATGACAAGACAATCCATGTCGCTGAATACTGGATGCAAGATATTTAACGTGGTAATTGGACACGGAAAATAAGTAAGTACTATAGGGATCACAGTGTTGTTCCTCATCTCATTGGCCAGGCTGCTGCCATTCATTTATTCACATCTTCAACCAAAACATGAACCATAGCCCCCACTGCAGCTGGCCCCTTTACAGGATGCCTGTGTCCAAGCTTTTATAATGGCTAATAACAATGGCATGTTTCTTTTGCACGATAAGATTGCCAGCCTCAAGCACAACCCTCTTTAATGATCTTTTACAACATGTTTGGTAGGTAACGTTGGGCTTATTTTTTAAAATCCTTGGCAGCACAATTTATTTTCAGTAGCACCTGACCCTGACCCAAAGTCTTGGCTTCTATGTAAAAAGATAAAGTTTGTGTCATATAGCAGACACTGCTATGAGGGATGAAGTGTTAGAGCATATCAGGTACCCATTTACTGTTGGACAAACAATTTAGAAGCTCAGTTATAAGCTTTCTGTAAAGAGATCAGATGCAGTTGAAAACCTATGAATCACATCGGAGCAAAAAGGTAAACGATTGCAAATGTTTGGTAACAGGTTACATTTAAAAGGTAAACGATTGCAAATGTTTGGTAACAGGTTACATTTAAAAGGTAAACGATTGCAAATGTTTGGTAACAGGTTACATTTAAAAGGTAAACGATTGCAAATGTTTGGTAACAGGTTACATTTAAAAGGTAAACAATTGCAAATGTTTGGTTACAGGTTACATTTAAAAGGTAAACGATTGCAAATGTTTGGTAACAGGTTACATTTAAAAGGGGGCCAGTTGCAGTTGTGGTCTATGCTTTACATTGGAATGAAAAGGTGAATTATACAAACTATGGTGTATTGCTACTATGGTGTATTGCTACTATGGTGTATTGCTACTATGGTGTATTGCTACTATGGTGTATTGCTACTATGGTGTATTGCTACTATGGTGTATTGCTACCATGGTGTGTTGCTACTATGGTGTATTGCTACCATGGTGTATTGCTACCATGGTGTATTGCTACTATGGTGTATTGCTACTATGGTGTATTGCTACTATGGTGTATTGCTACTATGGTGTATTGCTACTATGGTGTATTGCTACTATGGTGTATTGCTACCATGGTGCAAACGTTTTTCCTTTGCTGTGAGAAGCAAAGCCCTCTGACCATTCTGCTACCTAGATATTTAATTATCTGTAAAGAGATATCTATAATCCCATAACAGACTTCTTCATATTCATCAGCAAGTTCCATCTCCGCATCATAGGTTGGCGGTAATGGATCTACATCTGCCTCTGTCCCGTCCCAGGTTGGTACACTCAGCCAAAATGTGTCTGAACCACATCTTAATGTTGACTGTTCATCTGTACTTTTGCCAGCCTCTGGCTCTCTTGCCATCTGCTCTTCCCTCCAATATAACCTTCGGCAGACTGCCATGTCGTTTGACATGACCATATTATTTTGCTTTTCTGCTTTTTATTTACTTTATTTTCTCCATCTTGAGTTGTTCCAGAACCTCACTATTTGTTTTCCTTTCCAAGAAACATGGTCGAGTCTTCTGAGGATCCACATTGTGTAGGCTTGAATACTTTTTTCCATTTTCTTTTGTCAGGTTACAGGTTTCCTCCATACAATAAAACTGAATGCACATAGCATTCAATGATTCTCATTTTTATTTTCTGAGATATCTGCTTGGTGAAAAGTGTATGTCTCAGGCTGTTAAATGTATCTTCGTCATTTCAATTCTCTTAATAACCTCCCTTCGGCATATACCATCCTCCGTTATTAGGGGAAAAACGCAGCCGAAGACGGATGTGTCAGACCGAAAGGTGCAAATATCGCAGCCAAGCTGTAAACTAGCAACACAACGCATTTCGATCTCCAGACTACATCTTGCTTCTTGTGAAGCCCTGTTCAGGGCTTGGTAGCGGGCGATTGAGAACGAAAGCAGAAGAAGAAAAAGAAGGGGAAGAATAATTGGAGGCTACATTGTACTATTTTACAGCTTGAGATGGAGGATGTGACCAGCTTCAAAGTAGCTTTATAAGACTTCTTTAATGAGGGCCATAATTTTCTCCCTCTCATTCAGGACTGGCTACAGCATGAGTGGATAGTGAACATATAGACCTTGAACCTTCAGGATCATGTGTGGATCTACTATCCTGTTCATGCTTAGGCCTGTGGTACTGAAAGAGCAGACATCTTGGCCCCAGTGGCACCTAAAATGTTGACATTGACAATGGACAGAGATGCAATTTTGAGGCTGATCAACAATCCATTCTTGAATTAAGACACTGTAATGGATTAATCAGCGATGCAAAGATTACAAAGTTTTGAAATCAAATGCAGGTCAGTAGAAAATGGTGCTTGGTAGGATGGAGCAAGATTGTGTATAAACAGCAAGCTTTGGGAACCATCAGTTTTTACACTCTTCGTCATTTAGTGAGGACCTATAAGTCTGCCTGGCGTGCAATGACAATGATTCTTAACAAAACAAAACACCACCCAGAATTGAGTAAAAATTCATCTGTATTTTTTCCATTTATAACTAATATATTTGTATGAATGATATGGGGCCAAAGATGCAGCCATTGGACTCAGTGGTTTCGAGGCAAGGTGTTCGCTTCGGGTGCCGAAGGTCGCTTGTTTGAATCACGGTGGAGACAGGTATTTTTTTTCACATGGATCTTCTGGAAAAAATTCCCCTGATCTCTGGGTAATGAGATTGAGCTCCCGTGTTCAGCAAGTTATTTGTACCTTTCCCCAGGTGGTTTGTTAAGAGTAGCTATAATAGCTGTCCATCGTTGTCGATGAGGACCGCCGACATCATCCTTGTCACAGATTTCCCTGTTGGGTGTGGGTACGCATGTGGCTGAACAGGCCAATGCGAGCACGAAAACATCTGCTACATATCGGGAACACGAGGTTTGTAGAAGATGATGGTGTTCCCGCTGCTCAGGATTTCCGCGTCTCGCGTCTGTTCTGGGCTTTCACAACACGGTCATCTTCACCGGCAGCTACACCCGATTTGACTGCGCTTCTCCAGTCAGATCTGTTTTTCACAAGACATTCCCAGGTGTCGAAGTCTATCTGGCAACTTTTTAGTGAGTCCTTCAGACCGTCTTTAAAACGTTTCTTTGGGCGCCCTCTCTCGCGCCATCCGTCTCTCAGCTCGCCGTAGAGAAGCTTCTTTGGGAGCCGCTCGTCTGACATACGGACGAGTTGTCCAGCCCATCCTAATCGTGCTTTTTCTAGCAGTGCATGTCTGCTGGGCATGTTAGCCCTCGAGAGAACCTCGATGTCAGTGACACGATCTTGCCATCGGATGTGGAATATTCGCCTCAGGCAACCTGTGTGGAAGTGGTTTAACCTCCTTGCATGTCCAGAGTATACAGTCCAGCTTTCGCAAGCGTATAGTAGGGTTGGAATGATGGTTGCACGGTAGACTTTCAATTTGGTCTTGACGCTGATGCCACGACGTGCCCAGACCATCGAGTGCATTCTACCAAAGGCTGTGCTGGCCTTTGCTATTCTGTTTGCTATAGATGGCGTCTAACTGACTATGGGTCTACTTATCTCTAGTGTTTGAATCTATAAAGATAGACTCACACATCGGCAAAAACAACCCTCCAAGAAACTGGTTGTATACAGACTCTGTAGAGTCTTCTAAACCAGTATAAAGACGTTAAAGTTAAGTTAATTCATAGTTGACTGCTTGCATCATGGTCAGCGCACCACAGCTGACTAAGACTCTATTCCACCTTCAAACAGAAGACCTAGAAACAAGCTGCACTAATATAGCTAAGATAATAAGGACTCTCAGTGAGAAGGTAAACATGTTACTCAAAAAAGCTAGCTGAAAAATAATGTATTTGACAAAAGGCACAGATATCACGGCTTCGCTGTAAACTATGACACAATGTCACACCATCCTTTTAAGAACAAACTCCGAAACAGAAAAAATAAATAAATCCAAAATATGCTTTCTGACTATCACTTTCTTACAGCCATATAGGTCTACTTATACCGTATAGTTCTGCATCACATAGTCGTCTTGTCCTTGACTTGCTACTGGGGTCGGGCGGCACGAGACGTGAGAATGAGGATAAAAAGTACCGCAGTTAATCCTTACTAAAAATAGTGCTAGCAAAATAAATTATGCCATTATCGTCTACGGTGGACGGCGGCCTTTGCCTTTTTTTTTTTATAGTTCTACCAATCATCTTGATATCAAAAGCAGATGGCCAACAGTTTTATAGACAGTCAGGGTTACATGTTTCAAGCGACTCATTCTTAATCAATATATTTTATTTAGCACAATTTTTTCCCCATATACACATTTTTAGTTCATCTGGTGTACATGTTTTCATATGTTGACATGTACAACAAATAGACAAGGAAAGTTCACAAAGAACAAATTGAGTGGTCAGAATTAAATACCAAGGAGTAGAGTGACAATGTGTCAAATACATGCTTAACGTACCTTCCTTACTTCCTTTCTTTGAAACCTTAGCATTAATCTTTTTCTCTCCTTTCTTAGTGTCATCTTCGGGGTTTGGCGTGTCTGTTATCAAAGTTACAAATTGCTTAAGAGCCCCAGTGTCTCTTATAAGCTGTTGATTAAAAACATAATTTTTGAAAATGACGGATAAATAATTCACCTGAATGATCACTCTCATACATTTTTGGTAGTCTGAACAATTCACTCCAGATACAAATATTGTTTTTATCCCAAATTGTATAAAACCTCTCCTTCCTCGTTCACAATTAGACATAACTGACATAATTAGCCTTTACCACGTGCTGAGAGAGTAAATTACGCCATAAAACATGGTCTCTTTGCCACTAATGGCAAGAAAATAATAGAATTCCAGAATAGCTGACGTATCTGTGGACCAACAAACGCACCTTCCTTCGTTTTGGCCCCACTAAGTCATCACGACAATTTCTCACAAAGGTATAACAGTCCTGTCCCCTTTAAATCCATGACCTTTACAAAATTCTTCATTAGTCCAAGTTTGATGAAGAGAGGAGGGAGCAAGATCTTGCTAGATTCTACAAATGGTTATTTCAGTACATTCACTTTGTCCAGCTCATGTGATTGTCATAAGACCAATCCTTTTTCTTGTAATGAGAAGTTCTTGCATGGCTGCCCCATAGACAAGACAAAACAGCAAAACTATATTGTAGCCCTATCAAGATGGCAATGACCTTCATGTCTCCACAAATCTGCAACATATACTTGTCATAGCTGATAGTGTGTATCAGTTTTTTCATGCTGTTAGATGTTTCTTTCATGTGGACTGCGTACTCAAGTAGAACAGATGGTAAAACATTATCATTATGAAGCAGCACAGATTTTTATCTCAACTTGGACAAATTAATGAACAGTTTTCAATTGTCAACCGTGTAACAGATTTGTAGTGCTGTCATGACCCCAAGCTAAAAGGTTATCTGTCATTTTGTAAAATGGACGCAGTTGTATTTTTCGATCATATAACATACGCACGTGCACATTTTATTCTAGAATATTTCATTGCTGCAGTCGGTGTCCCAATTGCTCTCCTTTAAAGGTGAGTCCCATAGCAGCAATTGCCATCGAGGATGAAGATAACCCTTCATGGACTAAGCTGCAGCTTATGTGAGGTGGGGTGGCTAGTTCTCTTCCTTGCCGTTTATACCTTCCCCAACTCATATTCAGGTATCCATTTATAGCTATGTCGACTGGAGGGCGGTTGTACCAGAACCGAACTACGTCCGAATTTATTTCTGTCCAGCCGTGGTTTCAAACCCTGGCGTGGTGCAATCCCAATCTTAGCAAACCAGCTCACTGTCAACTGGGCTACACGCACCACCAACTCCTTTACTTCCTGGCAATTCCTTATCTCTTACAACATCATTTACTCTAAAAAATCGTATTTGGCAGTGCAGAATCTTCAATAGACCTGAAATCAGATCTGTTGATGGATGCTTTCACAGGTGATGGATGCTTTCACAGGTGATGGATGCTTTCACAGGTGATGGATGCTTTCACAGGTGATGGATGCTTTCACAGGTGATGGATGCTTTCACAGGTGATGGATGCTTTCACAGGTGATGGATGTTCACTGATCTTACTTTTGTCTTCCTCATCAAGAGTATAAGAACCCTGAGGCACCAGAACAGAAAGGCTTTACCCATGAGGAACGGAATGCATAGCAGGAGAAATATTTGGATAGGTTAAAAAAATTGCTTTCCGTTAAAAAAATTCCTTATCCAAATGAAGAAATCCTGCAGAAGTAACAATCATTAAGATGGTTTGCCAGTTTCCTTCATACCACTGGAGCTGTACAGCGCATTGATCATCCTTTGTGGTTCAACCAGCAGTGAAGATTCATTGCACAGGATTGACAACGTATCTGTGAGGTCAACATCAGTCATGTCACCACTCACCTAACCAAAGCGAAGAATGTAAACTTTCTTTATCAATGGTGTAACGGATCGTCTGTGTGATAGCATAGTCATTTGTTCACAAATATATAGCAAAAATAATATGGACTGCTCACACATTCACAAGTCATCTTAACTTAACTAAACATCTTTATACTGGTTTAGAAGACTCTGCAGAGCCAATATACAACCAGTTTCTTGGAGGGTGGTTAACCGATGTGCAAAGTAGACGCGCAGCCTGTTAGACGCCATCTATACAGGTCTTAACAAACCACCTAACCATAGCCGGTGTTATGCCATGTCACACAGTTAGTAACCTCTTACACGACATGCTCTGTGCGGGGCAGTAGTCTTTGTCATGCATAAAGATGCCGGCGGACCACTCAAACCTCAGAGATTTCACAACGCAAATGATGGCAAGAAATAAATCTGAATACAATGACTGCTACAGATTGCATCACACAACTTTTGTTCAAGGTTATTCACCTCAAGGGGATTCATGTGCTCGACATATTGGACTTCAGGTTCAGCACATCCATTCCTATTGAACTTCTCTATTGATGTTCTGCTGTCTATGCTGCTTGTCCACACATAAACATGGGTAATGAAGCCAATTTTAACCTGTGTAAGTGGCCTTTCAATCTGGTATGTCCTATTCTCATGCAGATCAGAATCATTTGCCCCACCAAATCAAGCCAGTGATAGTTCTTTCTTGTTTGGATGACATAATGGCTTTGATAAGGGTTTCATTTTCATAGAAAGTGATTGTTATTTTTGCTTTCGTGTTGCTTCCTCCTTTGCTAATTTGTTCACTTTCTCGTTTCCTTGTATCCCACAGTGTGATAGTATTCACTGTGGCACTACCCTTCTCCTGACTTTTAGTTCATCTAAGGCTTTTTTAATCTCTGGTAGTTTATCATTCTTGAAGACTTTTAAAACTGACATTGCATCTGTAAGGCATACAGCCTGCTGGCATTGACTTCTTGTGTTGTTAATTATTTCTGTAGTGCCTGTACTTCAGCAGAGTAGAAAAGACTTTCTAAAAGGGATAGCTAGGACTATAAAAGACGTTGATAAAATATACTATATAAGACTTTTAAAATGTACTATAACAGACTTTGATGAAATATACTAAATAAGACTTTTAAAATGTACTATAACAGACTTTGATGAAATATACTATATGAGACTTTTAAAATATACTATATAAGACTTTTAAAATGTACTATAAAAGACTTTGATAAAATATACTATATAAAACTTTTAAAATGTACTATAAAAGACTTTGATAAAATATACTATATAAGACTTTTAAAATGTACTATAAAAGACTTTGATAAAATATACTATATAAGACTTCTAAAATGTACTATAAAAGACTTTGATAAAATATACTATATAAGACTTTTAAAATGTACTATAAAAGACTGATGAAATATACTATATGAGACTTTTAAAATATACTATAAGACTTTTAAAATGTACTATAAAAGACTTTGATGAAATATACTATATAAGACTTTTAAAATGTACTATAAAAGACTGATGAAGTATACTATATAAGACTTTTAAAAGTACCTCCAAACTTTCTCTGTCCTCTAGCAAGTTTGACAACACCATCACCACCATAACGTGCAGGTCGTTCAGTATTGGCTGAGCCAGTACTTCTAGAAGTTTGGTAATGGCATCATTTTCTCTGAGCACTCGTCTATTCTCAGCTGAAATTAGGTCAACAGAGAATGCATCTTTCAAATGTGTTTTAAAGGGGACGGCGTGGGCTAGTGGTTAAGTGACACGGCTCACAACCAGAAGGTGCTGGTTTGATCCCCAACACAGCACCGGCCGTTACCACGGGGAAACAAACCCTTAGAAAATGCAGGAGGAAGCAGGTCCTTACATAAAATACATGCTGAAGTCGGATGCACTGGGCCGACAGGCACAAAATAAAAACCATAGTGCAATACACCGCCTTGGGGATTAGAGAAATAAGGACTGACTTATTTAATCTTGTTGACTTATTTCATCTTGACTTATCTGATCTCGACTGACTTATCTGATCTTGACTGTCTTATCTGATCTTGACTGACTTATTTCATCTTGACTAACGTATCTTATCTTGACCAACTTATCTCATCTTGACTTACTTATTTAATCTTGACTGACTTATTTAATCTTGTTGACTTATTTCATCTTGACTTATCTGATCTTGACTGACTTATTTCATCTTGACTTACAAATCTTATCTTGATTGACTTATCTCATCTTGATTGACTTATCTCATCTTGAGTGACTTTTCTCATATTGACTGACATATCATCTTAACTGACTTATTTCATCTTGACTTATCTGATCTTGACTGGCTTATTTCATCTTGACTAACGTATCTTATCTTGATTGACTTATTTCATCTTGCTGACTTATCTCATCTTTACTGACATCTCATCTTGACTGACTTATTTAATCTTGTTGACTTATTTCATCTTGACTGACAAATCATCTTAACTGACTTATTTCATCTTGACTGACTTATTTCTGCCCGTGGAACAAAGAGTTGCAACCAACTTTACCTCAAATTTTTCAAATTTTTTTTGTGTGGTGAAAATTCTATATTGCGCATAATAATGAATTATTTCAAATTTGCGCAATATAATAATGACAAATTTGAAACAAATCTTTGTGTACAGACTGAGGTACAATCTATTCAATAAATTGAAGATAGGTGGCACTGACGAATGCACCTGTGGCACAGGGAAAATGACCGCTGAACATCTGCTGCAAAATTGCCCGACATACGAGGACCAGAGAAAGTACATGTGGCCATCACCAGTGCCAACACTAGACAAGCTCTATGGCAGTGTCGTCAGCCTCAGAATGACAGCTGCTTTCTTCGAACAAATTCAAGTTGACGTCTGACAGCGTACGAAGAAGAAGAAACAAATCTTTGTGTGAAGTGAGGTGACATGAAGTGAAAGTTTCCAATGAGATGGTGTGCATTATAATGGCTGCATGGGAGACTGCACGGGCTAGTGGTTAAGTAACACGACTCACAATCCGAAAGTGCTGAGTTCACTCCCCATCACAGCACCGGCCATTACCCAGGGGATGCAAACCCTTAGAGAATGCAGGAGGAAGAAGATCCTTACATAAAATGCATGCCGAAGTCAGGTGCACTGGGCCAATGGGCGCAAAATAAAAACCGCAGTGCAACTCACACCGCCTTGGGAAATAGAAAAATAAGGCGACCACCAAACACAATGATTGCATCATCTAAGAACTCGTGGCCGGGAATCCTGAAATTTGTATTTTATTTTATTTACAAATATATTTCTATATATATCTATTTATTTAGTTTTTATTTGAGTTATCTATTTAATAAAATTCTTTTTTTGTTGGGTGTGTGTGTGTGTGTGTGTTAGTAGGAGAGGTTGGATTAAAAATATATAAGTAAAAACGTAAAGATCCCATTTATCTGTCATGTGGAGTTTTGTAAACATGGTGCTAGGCCCATATTTGTTATGATTTACGGCACACTAGGGGTGGTGATATGGTCAACATCATGCAGGCTGCTGCCTATCCCTTCCAAGATTATTTTGGTACATAATTTTTGTGACTGGGTTGACCCCGGGAGCCCTTTTGTGATCTGAAAAAAATCTAGCACCAACTGAGGACCAAAACCCGATCACTTGGTTGGAAAGGCAGTGCATTAACCACTGCACAACCTCGACTCAACACAGTAGGTGGAGGTGATATCAAATGATGTTTGCTGTAATTTAAAGTTATTTTTTTCAATTGAAAAGAATATTTTCTGTGTCTGCGGACCAGTGATGTCTTTCATCTTCACTGAGGAAGGGTGGGGTCAAAGATGCAGCAGTGAATGAATGACAGCAGCTCATAGCTGGCTACTTGTATCAAGTCAGCAAACCAGAGCTGGCCAAGGCCTTATTACGCCTCCAATCAGTGGCCCTGGAAACATGCTGCACTAGTGTGCAGAATTGGGACTGTCGTGGGAAGGCAAACCCAGTTTGCCCCCCTCCCCCCAAAAAAGACAACTGAAGTTGGATATATCTGGCTGAGGTGTAATCAGGTGGAGTGAAACATACTGATAAAGGTGGGAGTGAAGTGTAATCATGGCCAGGTGAAACATACTTATCAAGGTGGGGGTGACGTGAGTGTAATCAGGGTCAGGTGAAACATACTTATCAAGGTGGGGGTGAAGTGAGTATAATCAGGGTCAGGTGAAACATACTGATAAAGGCGGGGTTGAAGTGTAATCAGGATCAGGTGAAACATACTTATCAATGTGGGAACGAAGTGTAATCAGGATCAGGTGAAACATGCTGGTCAAGGTGGGTAGGAACGAAGTGTAATCAGGGTCAGGTGAAACATGCTGGTCAAGGTGGGTAGGAATGAAGTGTAATCAGGGTCAGGTGAAACATGCTGGTCAAGGTGGGTAGGAATGAAGTGTAATCAGGGTCAGGTGAAACATTCTGATCAGGATCTCACTATATAGAAACTATTTATGTTGGTCTGAAAATATGACATGTGACTGTATAATTGTTAAATAGAAAATTTGACATGTGACTTTAGTTGTAAAATAGAAAAAATGACATGATTGTATAATTGTTACACTGACATGTGACTATATAATTGTTACACTGAAAATAAGACATGTGACTGTATAATTGTTAAATTGAAAATATGACATGTGACTATATAATTGTTACACTGAAAATATGACATGTGACTATAATTGTTAAATTGAAAATATGACATGTGACTGTATAATTGTTAAATTGAAAATATGACATGTGACTATATAATTGTTTCACTGAAAATATGACATGTGACTATAATTGTTAAATTGAAAACATGACATGTGACTATATAATTGTTAAATTGAAAATATGACATGTGACTGTATAATTGTTAAATTGAAAACATGACATGTGACTATATAATTGTTAAATTGAAAATATGACATGTGACTGTATAATTGTAAAATTGAAAAAATGACATGATTGTATAATTGTTACACTGAAAATATGACATGGCACTGCATAAATGTTAAATAGAAACTATTTATCTTGGCTCAATATTATCTGTCAATCACTTTTTCTTTCACTTTTCTTTCTCTCCTTTCCATTCTTCATTCACTCTGCAATTAGCCACTTCACAAACGATCCAACCATATCTAAATGATATTCAATGTATAAGTACCATCCTGTGTTAGTCTATCCAATGCCAGTAACGCAAGCCTCTGAATGATGGCATAGTCAGACTTGATCAGGTTGACAACCCGGTTCAAGCCATCAAATTCTCGGACAGCAGATCTTGTTTTGTAGTCCTAAGTTGTATTAAAAGATATACATTTTATACATGTTACTGGCAATTTGCAAGGATCTTATGATATTACAATGTCAGTTGGGAAAAACAGTTTTGTTTTTCCCATTTGACTAAGAACAGTATTACCTTTCCTATTTGACTAAAAACAGTATTCCCTTTTCTATTTGACTAAAAACAGTATTGCCTTTTCTATTTGACTAAAAAGCAGTATAGTCTTTCTGATTCAAATGAAAACAGTTTTATCCTTCCTATTTCACTAAAAACAGTATTGCCTTTCCTATTTGACTAAAAACAGAATTGCCTTTCCTATTTCACTAAAAACAGTATTGCCTTTCCTATTTGACTAAAAACAGTATTGCCTTTCCTATTTGACTAAAAACAGAATTGCCTTTCCTATTTGACTAAAAACAGTATTCCTTTCCTATTTGACTAAAAACAGTATTGCCTTTCTTTTTTCAACTAAAAACAGTATTGCCTTTCTGATTCGACTAAAAACCGTATTGCTTTTCTGATTCAACTAATAACAGAATTGCCTTTTTGATTCAACAAAAACAGTATTACCTTTTCTATTAGAATAAAAACAGTATTGTCTTTCTTATTCGACTAATAACAGAATTGCCTTTTTGATTCAACAAAAACAGTATTACCTTTTCTATTAGAATAAAAACAGTATTGTCTTTCTTATTCGACTAAAAACAAATACTTGAACATACTACTCAAGATCAGAAATATGGTTCCTGTGGAGAATGCTAAAATTACTATGAACATCTATGAAAATAAACTAAATATATTATTGAGAACAATAAAAGAAAAAGATCATGACTAACTAAAATAAACAAAAGACAAGCAAAATGTATCAGAAACATTTCAAATTTAATGAAAGGGGACAGCGTGGGCTAGTGGTTAAGTGACACGACTCACAATCCGAAGGTACTGGGTTCGCGTTCCATCACAACACAGACTGTTACCCCGGGGAAGCAAACCCTTAGAAAATGCAGGAGGAAGCAGACGCTTACATCAAATGCATGCCAAAGTCGGATACACTGGGCCAACAGGCGCAATATAAAGACATAGTGCAACGCACACGACCTTAAGGAATAGAGAAATAAGGCGTAAGCAACAACAACAACAAAATTTATGAAAAATATATGTGGCTAAAAGAAGGATATCATTCTCAAATAAAAGTAAGCCTTTAAAACAAACAAATTGCAGGCCATATACTCAGAAAATAACCTTGTGATAAATAGCAAATTTAAGGGTAAGAAAATCAATGGAAGATGCCAATTGACACATGAGGTCCAACAAACATGATGGCCATTTAACACATAAACTCAGACTGACATACCAACCATGATTCTGTCTAGATCGAGCAAGCTTAAAAAAACTTTCATAATTTTCCCTTGTTTCCAGAAGAGATTATCTTACAACTTAACTTAACGTCTGTATACTAGTTTAGAAGACTCTGCAGAGTCTGTATACAACCAGTTTCATTTAAATTACCTTGCTCTTAAAGCTATGCGCATCCAATTTATTCATAAATGTATTAACTGTCACGTCCTCCACTACTTCCTGTGGCAATGCATTCCAAGCATTCACCACACTCTGACTAAAAAAATATTTCCTAATATCTAATCTGGACCTCTCTTTAGTTAATTTGTAGCTATGCCCTCTTGTTCTTGTGGGTGGCTGTATTTTTAAAAACTTGTTATAGTCTAATTTATCCATTCCTCTGATCATCTTATAAACCTGTATTGTCACCACAAATTCTTCTCTCTTCTAGACACTGTAGGCCGGTTTTTCTGAGTCTTTCCTCATAACTATAATTCTGGAATCCCACTATCAGCATTGTCACTATTTTTTGTATTCTTTCCAGCATGATCCCCTCTATGATAAGGACTCCACATTTGTACACAGTACTCCAATCTAGGTCTAACTAATGCTTTATACAGTTTGACTATCACTTCCTTGCTCATATGTTTAAGATTTTATTCGTAAATGCATTAATTGTTCCTGCCTCCACTACTTCCTGTGGCAATGCATTCCAAGCTTTCACTACTCTCTGACTAAAAAAATATTTTCTAATATCTAATCTGGACTTCTCTTTAGTTAATTTGTAGTTATGCCTTCTTGTTCTTGTGGGTGGTTGTATTTTGAAAAACGTGTTATAGTCTAATTTATCATAATTTATGTGGGGCACCCAGTGGTCTTGAGGTAAGGTGTTTACCTCAGGTGCTGGAGGCCGCGGGTTCAAATCACGGTGGAGACTGGAACGTTTTCACGCGGATCATCCAGTAATAATTTTCCCTGATCTCTAAGTAATGAGATAAGACACCCGTGTGCAGTGGTGTGCATGTTAAAAATCCATTAGCAGTTGGAAATTAAAAATGGTAGACTTAACGGCTGCTGCTCGAGCAAAATTCAAGTTAAAAATCTATCCAAATTATTTTAGGGATTCTCGCCCCACTGAGAATATGCCGTAAAGAGGGCACTGTGTGGCCATAATATCAGGTCTAGGTTATGTGGTTAGCGAAGCGGCACAGATGGTGCCTGACAGGCTGTGGGTTTACTTGTGCTTTAATTTACGCTTCCACCATTCCCAAAAATAGCGATTGCATGTTCCAGGGGCTTCTAACATAATGGGTAGTAACGATACTGGAATTGACCTGGTAAGTCACCAGCGGATTTTAAAAACAAAAAATATGAAACAAAGGAGGTTGCACCACCCCACGGCACTTAATGACACAAGTGAGCTGAAGATAGATAGATTATCTTATGTAAACCTAGTGTAAACATCAGTTCGTATAATATAGGTATCACTTTTGAACTAGCAACTACCTAAAGCATACAAATTCATATAACACATTAACTACCAGAACAAGAGACATGTATCTACTGTGACCACTAACAAAGCTTTATCAGCAATAAAAGGAGTCAAAAATGTGCTGAAACACTTTCAGATCAACTTTTAATTTACTACAAGAAAGTGTATCATCAAGATGTATTAAAACTGTAAAATGCTATGAAAACTAATGTTTAATTTGTCCACTCACCTCAGCATTAAAAAAATGTGTACACAAATGTTCAATTCGCCAGTTAAAGGGTACATCTTAAAGACACAAAACCTCCTGAAAAACCAAAGTACCCTTTTCCAACTTTGCACTCAACACATTCAACTTAACAGCCACTTGAACAGAATCTAACCAGAACATACTCCAGAGTGCCAGCTGTGCACACATCCCTAAGAAAACATCATCTTTTTGAATGTCCGGCCCTTGCAGATGTTAGGAAAGAGCTTCTTCCTCCGAGGCCAGACAAATGGAACATTTTGTACGGAACTAAACAACAGCTTACAAACAATTGCAGATACCACTATATGTCATTGGGCCAAAAGGGCAGGAGCCCATAGGCCGCTGGATCAATAACCAACCTAACCAACAAATGACACAAAACAAGAAATAATTAAAAGCAAAGTAATAGATTATACGTTATCTAGCAAATACCACTGGGCTTGCCATGCAGTGCAAACGTCGGATAACAGATGGACACCAAGAACGACGTTTTCGTGGCCATCCACCCATATGATGGTGAGATGTTCTGCTGAGAGACCTAAGTTCAAAATAGTACGACATGGTGAAAAATCAGACTGCATATAGGACATTGTTGGCTACCTCGGATACGGCACACGCGCTTGACTGAAGTCAAGGATATTGTATTGTATATATAAAGAGGGGGGTCTCTGTGGCGAAGTGGTCAAGCCGTTTACCTCGTGGTCAGACGGTCGGGGATCGAATTCGAGCTGTGACGGTTGGTCCATAATGTCAATTTTTTCCGGAGATCCCTGGAGCTACGGAGTTCATGCTTTGTGCGATGCTCTCGACAGATGGGGTACATCTGCAGAGAGAGACCGAGCTAAATGGGGAAAATCCGAGGCGATGAAGTCGAGGCCTCACTTTAAGCTAGTTTTTTTTTTTAAATAAATAAAGAATAGATCTGAAAGAACTAACAATATCAAGTTGAAAATCAGCCAACAAGGACATGGAGGTATGTATAGAAAATGAAAAGAGCAGTAAAAAATAAGAGGACTTGGAATACTTGGAATCCTGGTATTCAAACAGGCATGTTAATGTCTGTTGCCAGGTAGCCGAATAAGAGTACTGGCATAGAAGTAGCAGATCTAGAGAGTCGCATTCAGGAATAATAAAATGCACAGACAATGTGTGTACATGATTAAAAAACTCAGTTGCTGAACAATAAAAAGAGGCAGAGGACACAGACGTGAATGGGCGATTTTTATAGCTGGCAGCGTCCATCAGATTCAGCAAATCAAGCTCACCAAAACTATATTCTGTCTCCAAGTGATGGGGAAGAAGACTAACATCTGGTCAGGCAAAACATACTGATTAGAAATGTTGGTCAGAGTTGTTGTTGTTGTTTGTGAATGCCCACAATCAGTAGGTTACTCTTTTGTGCACCCTAAAAAGGATGTTAAGTGGCGAGTTGCAATAGATTTCCTCACATCCCGGGTGTGCTGATGAAGCACCGGGGTCCTCCAGATGGTTGTGCTATGCTTGGCTTCATCTGTGTGTCACCTACTACTATGGGGATAATGTCGATCTCTCACCTTGTTAGCCAGGCTGCCATGAAAAAAGCCCGTTTCCAGGGAGGGCTACTAGGAAGCCGAGGTGAGGGTCTTGGCCAGTATGTTTTTCCTGACCCTAACATGTCTGATCAGTATATTTTGCCTGACTAGATGTTAGTCTTCCTCCCCACATGACCCCCGTAGTAATGAGCAACACTCAGTCGTCGACAAGCATAGCACAACTGCCTGGAGGACCCACGGCCACCTTCATCAGCAGACTCAGGATGTGAGGAAAGCTACTGCAACTCACCACTTAACATTCATTTCAGGGTACACAAAAAAGTAAATCTATTCATTGTAAGCACTCACAGACAACAACAACAGCAGCTATCTACAAGTGACAGCCCTGGAAACAAACTGCACCCATACAACCTGGCTGATAGAATAGGAATCAAAGAGGGAAGACAAACCCGGTCCCAAAAATGCCTTGCTAAGCCTTTGTGTCGTGCCATAAGGCCCAAATTTTCAAAGCATTGATTTAAACTATGACAGAACGTATCAAAACATCCTTCCAAAGCAAACGCTGAAGAAGAAGAATGAAAAGGAACAATAAAAGTAAGAAAGCAAATTAACCTTCTTGTTTTCTTCTGATTACTATATTGCTTGCACTTACCAATACCAGTTGTGCAATGGTTTCAAGTGAGTTCTTCTGCACATCTGGATCACTGGAACTCAGTAGTTTGATCAAGGGCTCCACCCCCTTGGCCTCAAAAATAGCTACTTTACTGGCAAATTCTGTGGCCATTAGGGACAGAGTTAGGGTCGCAAACTCATAGATTACTGAATCCTCTGTAAAATTAAATGTTATTGAATCTGATGGTAAAATGAAATAAAATATATCACCAATGTGTCAACTTATACAAGATTAAAGTCTGTAAGTTTTACTGCAGGAGCAAGCGACCTTTATTCCTCAGCCCAATAAATCCTCCCAAGTAGAGACCAAAAATGTGAATAACGGCTGTAATAAATAATAGCTTCCCTTTTATTAAAGACTAGATCGATATAAAATGTACTACAGGGAACCAAAAAACTGTACTAGAGTGGACACAAACAGCACTAGAGTGGACACAAACTGAACTAGAGTGGACCCAAGCAGCACTAGAGTGGACACAAGCAGCACTTGAGTGGACACAAACAGCACTAGAGTGGACACAAGCAGCACTAGAGTGGACACAGGCAGCATTAGAGTGGACACAAGCTGTACATGAAAAAGTGCTAGTCTGTATGTGGAAAAAGGAATGACCTTTACTTATACTGATCAGATCAAAACATGGACTGATTCATGGGGATAGAGCAGCAACACACGCTAAAAATATGGCACTGTCGGTATTCCAAAATACTTATAAAGAAAATATTTAGCTGACTGCTAGCGTCAGGGCCAGCGAACCAGAGCTGCCAAGACTTTTCTACACCTCCATGAGGTAATCCTGGAGAACAGGCTGCAACAGAGCAAACTGGCTAAGGAAAAGGGATCAAAGGCGGAAGGCTAACCTGGTACTCAAAAATGACTGTTGAAGTCGGATGTGTCGGACCGAAAGGTGCAAATATCAGTCAAGCTGTAAACTACGACACAACGCATTCCATTCTCTGGACTATATACTGCTACTTGCAGAGCTCTTTCAGGGCTTGGTAGCGAGAGATTCAGAACAAGCCAAGCCAAGCCAAGCCAATTAACTCAAGAATAGAACAATACAACTAGTTGAAAACAGTTGCAGTGAGCTAGAAATTCCAGACAGAATGAGCCACAAAAATTTCAAGTTGCTAGAGCACACTGTTTGATAGTTTTGTGCGAGACGGACAAACAGATACATGTACTTTCTTGTTTATAGTATTAGATGTATATTTAAAGTAGGATTAGCAGTTCTATCACAATCTTAGCGTACCATGGCAATATATTACCTTCTCCATGAAGTAATGCCACAACCGATGGAATTGCAAGTGTTCTTTTCCTCATTACTTTGCGCACATCCGCTGCAATTACATAAAACACACAAATACACATGTTTTAAGGGTAAAATATAAAAGAATCCTATTAGTAAAAAGAAAATTATGTCCTGTTCCAAAGAATCAACTTCTCTGCACTCTAGACATACTCGGAGAAAGTAATTAAATTGACCATGCCAGTCTTACTTTTTATCTTACTTTTTCATCCACTTGTGCCATTTAAGCCTTTGGGAAAATCCTGTTATCTTTCTTGAGCCAAATGTGCTATGTCAACTGTTGCCAGCTTGTTTTGTTGGATTATTCTGTCATGTATCCACCTGTCTTGTGGTCCACCTCATGCCTTGTTGCGAGATGTTCTTGTGTTGTAAGCATGCAGTGGTAGGTGATCAGTGACTATTAAAATCAGCTTACTGTCACATTAGTTACTTCTGACTCTCTAAGTAAGTGAAAGAGTAATATTTTTTCTTTCTTCTTTTTGTTAGTACCCTTGCATGAGTGGTTTCTGCAGTGACCTCTGTGTGTGATAGAGATGAGAACAGGAACACTTATTCACTTAAAGTATGGCATAAGAGATGACTAACAGTGCAGTCTAAGTTAGGGTAGAAGACTTTCCAACTCAAGGGATTTGCACACCTCATCATTTACACAGGTCAAAGTGTGGGTGGCTTTTTGGATTTGAAAGATAGCCGTAGAAACTATACGCCAATATGATACTTTTTCTTCTTCAACGTTCATCCAGAAAAGGATGTTGCTGTGTTGTGTCCTGGTTTACAGTGAGGCTGCGATATCTTCACTTTTCGGCCGGACACATGCGACTTCAGCTGGATATTGTGTTTGCCGTTCTACTGTAATTCCTATTGTCTAAGCCAGACTTCACTATTGCAGTCCGTTTCCAGGGTCAAAACTTGTAGGCAGAAAGGATCTTGGTCAGCTCTGGTTTACTGATGCAAGTAGCCAGCTATTAGAAGATAGCTGCAGTTAGCTCATTCACTCCACTGCATATTTGGCATCCAATTATGATACAAGAATAAGAGAATGAATAATTAGTTTTTCCAGGGGAATCATAGAAAGTTCTCACAACCAAGGAGGTCATTGGAACAAAATCAGAAGTTCCCAAAACCAAGGAGGTCATTGGAACAGAATCAGAAGTTCCCAAAACTGAGGAAGTCATTGGAACAGATTCAGAAAATGAAGTTCGTACAACCAAGTAAGGAAGCATTGAAATAGAACGAGAAAAAGAAGTCAATCCTGAAACAAAAGTAGTCAAATCATAAAAAGTAGTCATATCCTGAAACAAAGGTGGCCACATCCTGAAATAAATGCAGCCAAATTATAAAACAAAAAGTTGTTATTTATTGAAACAAAAGTTGTCATATCCTGAAACAAAAGTAGTCAAATCATAAAACAAATGTAGTCATATCTTGAACAAAAGTAGTCTAATCATAAACCCGCAAAAGGTAAACTTGAAGCAATACGCGACATCATTTTAATCAAAAGCTGACAATTGTTTAAATATAAATTGAAACAAACATAGATAATCTATAAACAAAAGTGGCCAAGTGTTAAAACCAAATATTGAACACAAATTTTGAAACAAAAGTACACATAAAACAATAATTCACAAATGTTGAAACAAAAGTCTGAATTTTGAAAAAGAATTTGATGTTGTTTGTGAATACCCACAATGAGTAGGTTACTGTTTCGTGTACTCTGAAAAGGATGTTAAGTGGTGGATTGCAGTAGCTTTTCTCACATCCTGAGCATACTGATGAAGGTGGACCGGGGTGCTCCAGGTGGTTGTGCTATGCTTGGCTTCATTTGCATGTCGGTCACTACTATGGGGATCACGTCAATCCCTCACCTTGTTAGCCAGGCTGCAATGAAAACAGCCCATTTCAGGAAGGGCTACGAGGAAGCCAAGGTGAGGGTCTTGTTCAGTACGTTTTGCCTGAACCTGACTAACATGTCTGATCAGTATATTTTGCCTGACCAGACGTTAGTCTTCCTTCCCAAAAGAATTTGATATAAATTTCTGCCGAAGATGGATGTGTCAGACTGAAAGGTGCAAATATCGCAGTCAAGCTGTAAACTAGCGATATAACGTATTCCGTGATCCGGACTACATCCTGCTACTTGCAAAGTCCTTTTCAGGGCTTGCTAGCAGGAGATTGAGAATGAACGCAGAAGAAGATAAAAGTTGAAACAAAAGTAAACACTTTGAAACAAAAGTAGACATGCTGAAACAAAAGTAGACATGTTGAAATAAAAGTAGACATGTTGAAAAAAAAGTAGACATTTAAGCAATAATAGATGTACTTACGATGTGTACACATGACACCTATTGCCATGATGGCATGACGCCTGACAATTTTGTCCTCACTAGTAATCAGAAATAGCAGTGGCTCTAGACCTTCTAGCTCGAGTAGGATCTTTTTATTAGCATCACCTGAAGTTAACAATTTGATTAGCATCACCTGAAGTTAACAGTTTTATTAGCATCACCTGAAATTAACAATTTAATTAGCATCACCTGGTTAACAATTTTATTAGCATCATCTGAAGTTAACAATTTTATTAGCATCATCTTAAGTTAACAATTTTATTAGCATCTCCGGAAGTTAACACTTTTATTAGCATCATCTGAAGTTAACAATTTTATTAGCATCATCTGAAGTTAACAATTTTATTAGCATCATCTGAAGTTTAAAATTTGTTAGTTGACATTCAAATGTTATTAGATTAATTCCTAATTTTTCTTTTCCAACTAAATTGTCCAATGTTTTGCATTTACAAATTTTGACACAACAATCTTCAGAGATGAAGTACTTAAGAAAAGTGGTCATAATGAGAAGAAAGGACAAGACCGATAACCAGACAATATGTCAAGATCTCAGTCCAACCCTTCAGGTCTGAGTGAAGCAGTCTTAACTACACTAACTTGGCCATGTCTGTAGAATGAGAGGGAGAATGACTTTAATGGCTGCTTTTGTCTCATCGTATCTGGTTGTCGTATCATTCTGCTGCAATGCTCATCACTCTCTGGCGAGTCTGCCCCCCTCCTCATTGCCTGTAATGTTGCAGTGAATCCCCCTCCTCGTTGCCTGTAATGTTGCAGTGAATCCCCCTCCTCGTTGCCTGTAATGTTGCAGTGAATCCCCCTCCTTGTTGCCTGTAATGCTGCAGTGAAGAATGAAAGCAAGAAATAGACAACAGCATCCACTGTTGCAACTTGTTTGATTACACTCTCTTCGCCGCCAATAGAGCAGATCGGCATCTATGAAGCTCTCGGCACGGTAGAGAACTTGTTACACTGTCCATATATTCTGTCATACTTTCTTTAATCCAAACATTTTGCTTTTGTCACCATGTCTTTTAATTTCTCATTTCTTAAATGATAACCAATGAAATTGACTTTGCGCTGGGTAGTGAGAAATCAGGACGAAACTTCTCTGCAAGAATGGCTTGGCTTCGTTCATTCTCAATCCCTGAAAGCGCTTAAGTAGTAGAATGTAGTCTAGAGAACGGAATGCGTTGTGTCATAGTTTACAGCTTGACTGCGATATTTGCACCTTTCGGTCCAACACATCCGGCTTCGGCAAGCATTTTTTGATTACCGGGTTAGCATCCCCTCTTCGATCTCTTCTCCTTAGCCAGTCTGCCCTGCTGCAGCCTGTTTTCCAGGATCACCTCGTGGAGGTGTAGAATGGTCTTGGCAGCTCTGGTTTGCTGGCCCTGATGCTAGCAGTCAGCTATGGGTCGCTGACCACTGCAGCTCATGCGCTGCTCAGCATCTTGATCCCTCTGCAAGAATGAGATGCAATGTAGATAACAGATTTCAGCCCCATCATCATTATCCTCACTCACTATCAGAAATTCACATCAATGGCTCTGACAAAGGCATCTCACTGTTTGCCTTGTAGAGCTGTAGCACTGTATTCAGCATCCATGGGTCCAGTGCATCCATCTTCAGCACTATGAAAATCAGTTCAATTATCAGAATAGAACACAATGTCAGCTATTCCTGGTCTGCCTCTCTTGTCCAACATCATACTTTCCATTACCGCTCTCTCAAGATCGTTGTGTCTTTCGATGTAACCAAAATATTTCTGGTCATGATGATCTCTTACACAACAACAAATGATCTCTTACACAACAACAAATGATCTCTTACACAACAAATGATCTCTTACACAACAAATGATGTCTCACACAACAAATGATGTCTCACACAACAAATGATGTCTCACACAACAAATGATGTCTCACACAACAAATGATGTCTCACACAACAAATGATGTCTCACACAACAAATGATGTCTCCCACAACAAATGATGTCTCACACAACAAATGATGTCTCACACAACAAATGATGTCTCACACAACAAATGATGTCTCACACAACAAATGATGTCTCACACAACAAATGATGTCTCACACAACAAATGATGTCTCACACAACAAATGATGTCTCACACAACAAATGATGTCTCACACAACAAATGATGTCTCACACAACAAATGATGTCTCACACAACAAATGATGTCTCACACAACAAATGATGTCTCACACAACAAATGATGTCTCACACAACAAATGATGTCTCACACAACAAATGATGTCTCACACAACAAATGATGTCTCACACAACAAATGATGTCTCACACAACAAATGATGTCTCACACAACAAATGATGTCTCACACAACAAATGATGTCTCACACAACAAATGATGTCTCACACAACAAATGATGTCTCACACAACAAATGATGTCTCACACAACAAATGATGTCTCACACAACAAATGATCTCTTACACAACAAATGATCTCACACAACAACAAATGATGATCTCTCACACAACAAATGATGATTTCTCACAGAACACATGGTGATCTCTTACACAACAACACATGATGATCTCTTACACAACAACAAATGATGATCTCTCACACAACAAATGATGATTTCTCACACAACAAATGATGATTTCTCACACAATAAATGATGAGATTTCTCACACAACAACAAATGTTGATCTCTCACACAACAAATGATGATTTTTCACACAACCCTAGAGAATTTTCAATGAATGTTCCACAGCATATAGGTTGAGAAACTTTGGTTTATCATGTATTTTGTTTGTTGATCTTTTCTATGAAATTCCTTTTAAACTTTCTTGCTGCTCATTGCAACATCATTTAAAAATTAAGTTTCCTTGTTGTTAAATGAATGTGCACAACAATTAAGTCTACTCTTTTGTGCGCCCAGAAAAGGGTGTTAAGTGGCAGATACCAGTAGCTTTCCTCACATCCGAGTGTGCTGATGAAGGAGGATCGGGGCCATATAGGTGGTTGTGCTATGCGTGACTCTCACAATGACAAATATCACAATGATTTACAACCTTGTCAGCCAGACTTCCATGAAATAGCCTGTTTCCAGGAAGAACTGTGGAGCAACTAACATGTCTGATCAATATATTTTGCCTGACTAGATGGTGGTCTCCTCTTGCCAGATTATTTTTCCTTAAAACTAATCTTGGTAAACATAAAGATCTTTTCATTGTGGACTCAGCCATTGAGGTTGTAGTGTTAAATACTTGATTGTACTAGTTCTTTGGGTTTTTTTTCTGCGCTGATAATGGCCAGTTCTCTCTCTAGCTACTTTACCTTTCCTAACTGTAATTCAGTTATCCATTTACAGCTGGGTAGAGAGTGTCAAGATTAGGGATCTAACCCAGTCCCATTATTACGAGAAAGAGGGACAAAAACCACTCTGCCAGTCAAATACTAAAAACAAATTAACAAAAGACACTCACACTTTTCCACAAACTTGTAAAGAGCTTCACAAGCTTTTGATTGTACATCTTCTTCTGGGCTTGATAGCATCAAAACAACAGTGGCAGCTTGACGACTCTCCACAATGATAGTTTCAAACTGTTGAATACAGATGCAAAAGGCATTTAACATTGAAACTGATAAACTTTGCTATTATATTAGTCATTCAAATTTTGGGCTATTATTTTGTCTCTCGCTTGAAAAGGAGATAGTAGGCTTGGCAGAGCGGCTATTGTCATGGCCCGCCTGACGAAGAGAGTCTGGGAAAACACATCGCTGCCTCACTACACCAAGGTCTTGGTCTATCAGACCTGAATTCTTGGCACTCTTATGTATGGAAGCAAGACTTGGAGCACTTACACTAAACAGGAATGGCAGCTCAACACCTTTCACATGAGGTGTCTACAGCATATATATTGAGGATTGGGTGGCAAGAAAGAATGCCACATAATGTGGTCTTACAGTGAGAAAATACTCACAGCATGTACTTGCTGTTAGGCCAGCGACGTCTTCGTTAGTTGGGGCATGTTTACCGCACAGAAGATGAAAGGGCTTCCATAGGATATCCTCTATGAACAGCTGACCATTGGATTTAGAAGAATTAGCCTGTCCACACTATGATTTAATTACGCATTTAAGAAGGACATAGGTGAGGAGCACTTGGCCGAATGGTTTCAAGGCCTGCCGACCGACAACGAGGGCAGTGGTTGGATTCCCAGGTATAGCATATGTTGTTTTTCTGTTGGGGGTTAAATAAACTAACATAGTCAGCACACGACGTGACGACAGCAGTGGCGAAGCGGCCTAAGTAGCCCCTCAACTACCCCAGCAATGAGATAAAGTCGTAGGACAGTTTTTTTTATGAAGTCATGCGACATCCCATCCAAGGGCTGGAAAAAATATTGCTCAGGATCGAGCTGTTTGGAGGCAGTCAGTTAGAGGGGGCACAATGGCTGCTAACGCTCGTAGAATCTTCTGGCACCAGAGAAAAGGGAAAGTGATCAAGGAACTCCTCAGTCTGGTTGTATGATGTGTGGCAGAGACTGTCACTTGCGGTTCAGCCTTTATAGTCATAGGAGACAGTGTCGAAATACAGGAGACAGAGCTGGACAAATCTCACAAGGTGACATGCGCATGGTCTACAGAGACTGAGACGTCTTTGATGAATTTCTCTTATGAGCAATAATTTCGAAACCCCTGTGGCACCCAGGAAGGAAAGAATAAGAGCTAGATATTGCTACTGATGTTTGATACAGGATCTGTTCTGTTCTGAATATATGCCAAGCACTCCAGGTAGACTCATAGGTGTTCAGTACCTGTCAGCAAATGGTGAGTGGTTTCGATACTGATTGTTTTCATAGCTTACTGGTTGTACACACATATGCCCCATCCTGTTAGGTACCTCTCCCTTCTGAACTCCTGCATGATTTCAAAATTGTTGAGCTGCGGATTATCTTTTCATCAATTGCAGGGTGATCATCCAAGAAGCCGTCATTGATCAATTTCAAAACGGCACCCCTATCCTTATCCAATGTTCCTACTATGGGTACATCCGAGGCTGGTACATCAGCCTTTTTTTTGCAGCAAACCCACGCATGTAGATCTGTACAAGACCTCCAAATGGTTTCATACCTCTAAGTCCACTATCCACTCATTTCATAGCCAGCCATTTTGTACCTTCAAAGTGAGGTTTGGGAGCCCAAAATAAAATGCAATAGCAACTGTTAAATTAAAAGCTGTTTCAATCAATTAATTTTAAATATTCATCTTTGAAGAATACAGTCAAGGAATGCAGAGAATGGGACAACGAGAGTGCAGAGCACGAGGTAAATCAGTTGATAACTGAGAACACCCAGGAGAGTGACGCTGTCATATACACCGACGGATCAGTCGTGAGCAGTGGGACATCAGGCTGGGGTTTCTTGGCTACAGTGAGAGAAGAGGTCGTTGCTGAGCGCAGTAGGGCATACATGTCAACAACTTCCAGTATGAGAATGGAGATGGAAGCAGTGACCTCAGCACTGAAATGGATATCTGAGACTTCTATAACAAAGGCAGTCATCGTGACAGACTCGCAAGCCGTACTTCAGAAAGTACAGAAGGGATGGCTTAGGTACGAGTGGATAGCTGCTGTTGAGGCCTCAAACCTCTAGGCGCTGACCTGGATCTTCTGTCCTGCTCATGCCGGGGTTCAGGGCAATGAAAGAGCTGACTTCTTGGCTTCACGGGCTCCCATCATGGGCACATTGGTGATGGACAGAAGTGACATTTTGAAATCAATCAATGACCGCCTTCTGGATAAGGACACCGCAATAGATGAAGCAGCAATCCACAGACTGCAAAGATTTGACATTAAATGAGGTTCGAGTGGAGTGGGGCACATGAGAGGACGGCGCAGGAGCGTGTACAACCAGCGAGCTACAGGGACCATCAGCATCCATACCTTACGCCATTTGATGAGAGAGACTGAGCACCTATGGGTATGCCCGGAGTGCAGTGACCTCGATTCTTAGAAACAGAAACAGTCAGGTAAGCCCACACATATTATGGAATGCTTTAGATTACACCATTCTCTAAATGTATAGTGTATAATCCACACACAGTAAGTAAGAAACAGATTGGATGTGTACAGCTTCTAGAGGAAGGTGTTGTAAATGGAACTGGTTGTATACAGACTCTGCAGAGTCTTCTAAACCAGTATAAAGACGTTAAGTTAAGTTAAGACCGCCTGCTTGCCATTTTTAGGTAGCAGGCATATCAGGAAACTCAACCTTTTCCACATGAGCTGTGTCCGCAGGCTGCCCAGGATTATTTGACAGAATACAGTACTCAACTCCATAGTCCTCAGTAGGTTGAGACTCTCAGCAGATGGGCTGAACATGTTGTTCACATGCCCGATGAGTGCCTCCCTAAGCAGCTGTTGCATAGTGAGCTTAGGACAGGCAAGCATTCATCAGGGGGACAGAAGAAACAAATAAACTCTCCTGAGAACTGCTTGTTCCAAACCACAGCCTGACACACTACCATCATGCATAGTGATCACAACACTGAGAAGAAAATCATTACTGAGACACAGAAAAAGCGAGCTGTACGAAAGGATAGAATGCAAGACTGTCCAATTCCTGATGCTGTTTATGTGTCCCCCACATATGGTAGTCGGTCAACAGGTCAGTTGTATGGCAACAATTGCCATCAGGGATGAAAATAACTCTTCATGTACTAAGCCGCAGCCTATGTGAGGTGAGGTGGTCAGTTTCCTTTCTTGCTGTTTGAACCTTCCTCAACTCATACGTCAGGTATCCATTTACAACTCAGTCGACTGGAGAAGCAACTGTTCCAGGCGCGAAACATGTCCCAGATTTTTTCTGCTCGTCCGTGATTTCGAACACTGTCCAGCTGTAATCCCAGTCTTAGCAAGCTTGCTCACTGTCATCTAGGCTACATGCTCCACTATTATTATTAATGTAGGCCCACTTCAATTTTTCACAATAAATGATTATCTAGCATAGTTAAGAGCACAACACTTAATGGATAACGGCTGGTGTTTCAACCAAGACACCACGGCACCGCTGCTCAAATTTATAAAGTGGACTGTTTATTTTGCGACGTGTTGTAAATTTACAGATAATTAAAACAAGACTGATGAAATTGAGGCTCAGTTATATCAATATTTAAGAATTCAATTTTAAGCTCATGGTATGTTCACCCTTCTTACACAGAAGGCTTCATTTCATATCATAATTATGCTACCTTTCCCCTTTCTGTGGTCTGCTAAGGGAATTTATAGAATTAAGGAATAAAGGCCGGGGCCTTGACAGTTACTATCTAGTGTGCAAGTCTGACTTTTAATTCAGCCTGAAAAGAAAAACCTAGTTACTTATCAGGGCTGCACTCATTTCACCTAATTAAGGAGGTAGGAATCCATTCTGCTTGACCGCCTGCTCTTAATCATGTCATAGGTGCAGCAACAAATCAAATGTAGGATATGGGGCTGGGTAGGATATACGCTATGGAAATCACCATCAAACGTGCCAGACAGGCCCTGACATGAAATCCACAAGGGAAAAGGCACAGACGTAGATCAAGAAATACCTGAAGAAGAGACTGAAAATGAACATTGGTCCCTGAATATCAACTGGAGAAGGCAGAAAGGGCAGCTCAAGACCGATTGCTGGAAGAGGGTTGTAAATGGCTTATCTTCTGAAAGGAGCAACATGCATTAATGATGAGAGCTGTGATTGGGAGTAGCAACTTCATTATTTACAAATGCATGAGCTGCAGCAGTCGGCAACTCAAAGCTGACTGCTAACAACAGGGCCAGCAAACAAGAGCTGTCAAGACCCTTCTACACCTCTACGTGGTAATCCTGGATAAAAGGAATAAAACAGAAAAAGGAGGAGGGCGGTTTGAGATGGACAGATCGAAAGAAGGGGGGGGTGGGGGGAAGGGGATATAGATTTATGGATTGAAGGTGAGGCAGGCATTTGTGAGTTCAGGGGGACGAGATGGACGGTTTAACGGGGCCAGAGGAAGAGATCACCAGATTGCAAAGGGAAGAAATGGGCAGAGATATGAGTGAAGTTAGTAGCGAAGCCATGGCATGTTAGAGGGCATGATGGGAGTGCAATTGGGGTATGACAGATGGGTAGTGTTAAAACAATTAACTATTTTCGTAATTATCTCAGGCAATGGCGAGTAAAATACTAGAACATTTATATAACCTACAGCAAATATGATAGTGTAATACCTAACGTCCTAATTATAATAATAGAGGCAGGAAAATAGAATGATTTGTGATTAGACTCATATTTTATCCTTAAGATTTTTCTTTATTTTTAAACAAAAAAAGTATCCATTAATTTATCATTTAATAAAACAAGTTTGCTTATTTATTACAGTATCAGAAATTATCTTTCAATAGTTCAAAGAAATCGTTGTTGTTTCCTACCACATCATCAGGTATTGGTTTATCGTCTTTCTTCATCTTTTTACCCATGATGATCTACTGAAATGGAAACAGTCAATCTGAAAAACAAATGATTCTCAATCACCTCATGAACTACACTCATTTTAGCATGCAAATATATATTTATATGTTTCTTTTGAATTACCTGTCTCTATATATTTTTTCCCATGTTTTATTTTTAGCTCTTCTACATTTAACTACAAATCTAGTTATTCACTTTTTATGCTTGGGGTTTACCCCCCTACATGGAACACATTCCTCTTTTAGCTTTTCTAGAACTGTTTTAAAACTCTCCCACTCTTGTTAACATCTGTTGCTCCAACAATATCTTTCCAGATTATGTGGCTCACTGCCTCTTTCATCTTCTTAACATCTGCCTTAGAGTAGTCGTATGTTCATGTGTTTATGTTTACTTCTTTCCCTACAATAAGATCCCAAAGGATGATTTGATGGTCACTTCCTTAACAGTAATGTTTTCAATCTTTTGCAGCAGATGCCACATTGGGCTAAAGGACAGGTCCTTCTATATATATTAATCTAATGTTAAAAAACAAAGTGAAAAAAATCATAAATGGGCATGATCAGATACCGCAATGAGAGGAAAATGCGAACAAAACCTATGTTCGGCCAATAGGCATTCTATGAGGACAACAACAATAATTAACTAATGAATCATAGAAGAAGGGAAGAATACATAAATGGAGGATGACCATATACAGGGGCAAAAATGGGGCACTTAACTGAGAAATCGTCAGATCACTATTCTCGAGACAGGTGCAGGAAAACAAATGAGAGACAATGGTAGGATGAAGTGACCAGGAGGGCATAAGAAGTGAAGAACGGCCGGTTAAGCTAGAAGCGGCCAGAAGAGAAAAAAGACAAAAAGGTGATTTAGGTAGAGAGAAAAGAGGTAGGTAGATAGATAGATATATAAATGTAAGTAGCATGTCCCTACAGAATGTCTCTTCCTACAACAGAAAACCTATTTGGTTGTTATAAGTTTCTTGGTAGATGTGTAGTACGGTAGGTTGTCATTACTTTCCGTACATGGATGAGTGATCACATTGAGAGATAAAACATTACGTCTGTCAAACTGGACAAATTGGGATTGTGAAATGGATACTTCACCCCTAGTCCACACAAACATATATATATATATATATATGTATATATGTATATATATATGTATATATGTATATATGTATATATATATATATATATCTTCTTCTTCTTCGTACGCAGTCAGACAGTAACCATTATTTTTTTGAAAAAAGCGGCGGTCATCCTGAGGCTGTCGCCACTGCCATAGAGCTTGTCTTGCAGTTCCACTGGTGATGGCCACATCTGCTCTCTCTGATCCTCGTATGTGTGGCAGTTCTGCAGCAGATGTTCAGCGGTCATTTTACCAATACCGCACGGGCATTCGTCGGTACCACCTATCTTCAATTTGTTGAATAGGTGGTACCTCAGTCTATTGTGGCCAGTGCGAAGTCTGAAGACAACGACCTGCTCTCTTCGGTTCAACTGGTAATAGGCATCGTTTTTGGTGTAACCAGTATGTTCGGTTTCCCATTTGGTCATGTATCTGGCTTTGATAAGCCGTTTTGACTCTTCGTACGCCATACGTATATATGTATGTATATATATATATATATATATATATATATATATATATATATATATATATATATATATATATATATGGCATACCTCACTGTTTGGACAGGTTGGGACTATGGGACCGATGAATGATGAAAATCAACAAACATCAAATCATAGTCTTATTTAGCTTAGCGCTGCAAAAAACAACAACCCTTAAATAATCAACTAAATAACACATGTGAATGCATACAACACCTAATTAAACATAAATAAACACAATATAGTTAAACAATAAGACAATAAAATCAGACCATAAATTTATTCTTGAGTAAGTAGGCGATGTATATATACAGTATGTACAGTTTTGAATGTTGGTAATTTACACGGATTCTTATTGTTGTTTTTAATGCCTACAATGAGTAAGTTTACTTTTTTGCATGCCTGAAAAGGGCGTTAAGTGCGAGTTGTAGTAGCTTTTCTCACATCCCAAGCATGCTGACGATGGTGGGCCGTGATCTTCAGGTGGTTGTGAAATGCTTGGCTTCATCTGCGTGAACCTCACTACTACGGCGATCACGTCAATCCGCATCTCGTCAGCCACACCACCTCAGAAATAGCCTGTTTCCAGGGGACGGTACTTGGAAGAGAGATGATGGTCTTGGTCAGTTTATTGTGCCCGACTCTGATGTAATGTCCTGATCAGTATGTTACGCCTTATCAGACAAGCATCTCAGTTCCTAGCAAGAATTATAGATGTAGAGCACCAGATGGAGAAAATTGATGAGGCTCATCTTCAGAACTAGAGGAACACAATTTAATTTATTTTGGAGAAAGGGACTTTGAAGGAGATCTAACAGGGTATGTTGTTGTTGTTGTTTGCGTTCGCCTTATTTATCTATTTCCCAAGGCGATGTGCGTTGCACTGTGTTTTTTATTTTGCGCCTGTCGGCCCAGTGCATCCGACTTCAGCATGCATTTTATGTAAGGGTCTGCTTCCTCCTGCATTTTCTAAGGGTTTGCTTCCCCGGGGTAACGGACGGTGCTGTGATGGGGATTGAACCCAGCACCTTCGGATTGTGAGCCGTGCGACTTAACCACTAGGCCACGCCGTCCCCTAACAGGGTATGATGTTGATGGCTTGGAATCTGAAGAGTAAGGGGTAACTTCAGTTGGTTGTTGTGATTACTTCTTGAAAAAGGAGTGCAGGGACATTTGCTGCACTTATATTTTCTTCCTTTCTCTAAGAAGTTCTCCGTAAAAGTTTATTTGATGTTCTAGTAGCTGCTATCAAAATTAGGATCCACCCTTTACCAATATGTCGATAAAAAAACACATAGGTAATGGCTCAGTGACCGCACCAGAAAAGAAACAAAACGACACCTAGATTATGGCCACAATAGCTTCATTGGAGACAAAGAAGAAAATGAAACACCTAATGAATCACAACAGCATCAATGAGCATGCACTGGGAAATGAATTCAATACAACGTGTGTTGCAGCCATCAGCCAGAAAGTGGCAAGAATGTGTGAATAATGGTATGTCAGTTACTGATAAAGGATCAAAGAAGAAGTTCTTTATTTTTACCTAGAGTATACACAAGCAATGAAGTAACTGAACTAACTCTATGAATTAAAATACTAGACATACCAATTGATCCACTGCACTCACTCTATGCATACACATAGGTGCTCTGCCTCTCTTAGCAAATGGTAAAGGGTGCAGAGACTGATGATTCCCGTAGCTCATTCATTGAACATACAACCTATAACCATATAACTAGTTATATAGAATCTGTATGATGAGAACCTATTGGTTTATTTCTTTATTATAATTTAGAAAATTTAACTGAGTAGAACTAAGTATTACTAAAGTCAAAAGTTGAAAAGTCAAAGTACTCAAAGTGACTTGATCACCATGCATAATGATATTGATAAAATTAAAGCAAACAGCAATAATACAAAAAACCAATTATAACTGCATCAATAGTAATTATTTATGTATATACACTTCTTGTTAAATAGTTCTACTTATTTATAGTTTGGGTCTCAAATTTACAATGCCCATTCAGAAACACGAGAAGCTCACGGTCTCAGGGTAACAAACGGAAGTTTACAACCGTTGCTATATGACGTAATACGTGTGAATTTAAAAACCTTCACAAGAAAATTTAAAACAACTTGTTATTTGTGATAATATTTGTAATCAGATTAATCATTTAGCTCTAAAAAAAAGAAATGCTCCGTTCGCCTTTAGGCTATAAACATTGACCTTTCTAGTCAAAACAGTATTGCTTTTTCCTTTTGTTGTCCATGATATAATAAGTGCCAGGATTTGTTCCAATCAATAATAATTAATATTGCTAAATATTGCCGATTGATTGTATCAGCCTCATGCAAATGCGACAGCTTATTGCAGCATCACAATCAAGACACGCTAACCTCCGGTTTATCTTAGTTGATGATGCGGTGACATATAAATGAAATTGGACGGAACTATTGCATTAGATTGGATTGTATATATATTATAGAAATGCACAAAGTACCACGTATAAGTATAAGTCATCAGAAGAGGAACGAAGCCTACTTAGTCTTAGTATTTGTGAACAGTGAACACCATCCATAAGTGGCCGAGCATTTACATTACTATATCTCTTTACCTGGGCCATATAAATTGAAGTAGATTACATACTACAATATATACTAGGATATCGAACACGTGCAAGGGATATATTTAATGTTCTTGCTATTTGTGCTTTATTTATATTATTTAAAGTTATCGGTTTGAAATTTAAAAGAAGAATGCTTCAAGCGTCGCCGAGTTTAGGCCTGGCCAAATTTATATGGTCCAAACCCCTGCAATCGAATTCTGCTCCAATGACGGTATCAGCAAATGAAATTACAAAACCAGCACCGCTGAGGATAGATGCCACTAACATCGACTTGGATGATACAAATTCTAACATTATTGGTGTCAGTCAGATGACACAGGCGGCAGAAGTGAAGAACTCTACTGGAGGTAACTTTGGTTAACGCATATTTTTTAAATTATTTGTTATTGTCATCAATAGAAACTATTAGATTATACCCAGTGTATATATCTAGTGTATTAAGTTCAAGTGTCCGCGAAGATCGGTTGCAATGGATCCCCAGTGTACTCCATCTCTTGTTTTCTTCTTCTCTTCGCTTATCCGGTTTTGCCTTTCAGTGTCAGGTTATGAAGAAAGCCCTAGAACGAGCTTTTCTGTATGCCTCATCCACTGTGGCATTCACCGCCTTAAATATTTCCATAAGCGTTTGTCGTGGTCGGCCTTTGGCTTTGAATTCGAGGTATCTTCTTCTTCTTCGTTCTCAATCTTCCGTTATCAAGCCATAAAAAGGGCTTTGCAAGTAACAGGATATTGTCCGAAGAACGGAGTGCGATGTGTCGTAGTTTAGAGCTTGACTGCGGTATTTGAACCTTTTGGTTCAACACATCCGACGTCAGCAGGCATTTTCGATACGAGGTTAGCCTTCCCTTTTCGATCCCTTCTACTCTGTTGCAACCTGTTATCCAGGGTCACCGCAAGGCGGTGCAGAAGGGCCTTCGCAGAACTGGTTCGCTGACTCTGATGCTAGCAGTCAGCTATGGGTCGCTAACCGCTGCAGCTCATGCGCTGTTCAGCATCTTCAATCCATTGTATCTAAATAGCTGTTTAGGGGGGGGGGGGGGGAGAAGAGGTTGTATGTGGTGGTAGGCTTGTTACGTGACCAAACCATTTGAGTTGCTGTCTTTTGGTGTAGTCTAATACTAGTGTTCTTTCCACCAGTATCCCGGTGTCATCTTTTCTGTTCCTGTCTCTCATTGTTACACTCAATATTTTTAGCAGGCATTTCATTTCTGTTGTTACGATTTATCGTTTTTCAATTTATGTTAGTGTCCAATTTTGACATTGGTAGCATAGTGTTGTGTCGAAAAATCATGTTAAATAAGGCTCTTTTGATAGTTATGGCCACGTGCTTGCAATTAAATATTGGTATTAATTGCCCAATGATCTGATTTGCCTTTTTGCATCTTTGTTGAGTTTCCAACAAAGTTACCAGTGTATTTTAAAATAAAAGTTATCTCTTGCTATAGTGGTGCAATCTGACAGGTTGTTTTTCAGTTCATCTTCTGATGTTAAATACCCACTTTTAACGTTGTCTGCCTCTTGAACGAGTACCTTCCATCATACAGGGATATCTGCCCCTGTAGAAGTACAGGTCGACTAAAAACTAAAGAACAGTTTATATTATAGACACTCAAAACTGTTCGCATTGTTTATTCTTCAGTGTAGCTAGCCATTAGTCCTGTAGTTCACTCGGAGGTTCAGAGACAAGTGCACATACGTGCGTCTTAATTCAACCCACACAAAAGAAATATCTATTTGTAGCACCGAATTTGAGGCAATGACGTCACAGAATAGGCACGGCCTATTCAGAAGGCCATGGAATAGGCGACTCTTCAAACTGTTGGGAATGCCAAACTTTCTGGAAGAATAGATAAAAATTTCTGCTGCCGCTTATTCTTGCCGTCTTAGCTATGCATTTCTTGAATCTGTGAACTTTGGTATATGATTAGGAGAGTTACATCCAGTTTATACAGCACCATGGCATAATTCATGTTATCAGACGATGCAATAACAACCATGTTAAATTACCCTAACCTTTTACAAAACTGAATATAACCATCTTTCTACACTTCTATCTTAATCTAAGTCTTTACTTATTTATTTTTAAAAAAAAATTATTTCGACCTGTCCTTCCCTGAACTCGAAATGGAATGTCCCGACACGTATGATGGGATCCCAGGGACGGAATTGCCATAGTGCGTTTCAGCGAACGCAAGTTAGGCCTATTCTTTTTTTAAGGTACGCTTTCTTGGTTGGTTGTTGATCCAGCATCCTGTGAACTTCTGTCCTTTGGCCCAATGTGGTATCTGCAAGTGTTTGTGAGCTGTCCAGTTCCGTAGTGTTCCACTTGTCTGGCTCGGAGGAACAAGCTCTTTCCAGTAACACCATCAATCGCCGGACACTGAAAAAGATGGCGTTCTTCTTTTTCTTCATCGTACGCAGTCAGACATCAACCTTTATTTTTTCGAAAAAAAGCAGCGGTCATCCTGAGGCTGTCGACACTGCCATAGAGCTTGTCTAGTGTTGCCACTGGTGATGGCCACATCTGCTTTCTCTGATCCTCGTATGTCGGGCAGTTTTGCAGCAGATGTTCAGCGGTCATTTTCCCGGTACCACACGGGCATTCGTCAGTGCCACCTATCTTCAATTTGTTGAATAGGTCGTACCTCAGTCTATTGTGGCCAGTGCGAAGTATGAAGACCACGACCTGCTCTCTTCTGTTCAACTGGTAATAGGCATCGTTTTTTGTGTAGCCAGTATGTTCTGTTTCCCATTTGGTCATGTATCTAGTTCTAATAAGCCGTTTTGACTCTTCGTATGTCATACTAGAATCTGGTTGTGGTAGTCTTGCACCTTCTTTTGCCAGTCTGTCTGCCTCCTCGTTGCCTTGGATGTTGCAGTGGGATGGAACCCACTGTACCACTACCCTTTTTGGTGCGGACTGCTGGCATAGTTGACAGAGTTGATGGCGTTTAACAGATGCGGATGCCATATAGCTTAACGTAACCCTTTTATACTGGTTTAGAAGAATGCAGAGTCTGTAAACAACCAGTTTCATTTACATGTCCTTTGTTTAAAGGCTAGGTGCATCTAATCTATTTTTGGGGATCAAGATGCTGAGCAGCGCATGAGCTGCAGTGGTCAGCGACCCATAGCTGACTGCTAGCGTCAGGGCCAGCGAACCAGAGCTGCCAAGACCCTTCTACACCTCCACGGGCGATCCTGGATAACAGGCTGCAGCAGGGCAGACTGGCTAAGGGGAAGGGATCGAAGAGGGAATGCTAACCCGGTAATAAAAATATGCTTGCTGAAGTCGGATGTGTTGGACCGAAAGGTCCAAATATCGCAGTCAAGCTGTAAACTACGACACAACGCATTCCGTTCTCTGGAATACATTCTGCTACTTAAGCCTTTTAGGGTTTGGTAGCGGGCGATTGAGAACGAATCAGGCCAAGCCAAGCCTAATCTATTCTTAAACACATTAATTGCTACTGCCCCCACTACTTCCTGTGGCAATGCATTCCAAGCATTCACCACTCTCTGACTAAAATCAGGGGTGAAAGCTGATAAATCACTGCAAATGCTTTCGGACACCTAGTCTTGATTGCCGAAAAATACTCCAAAATACTTGAACTCATGGTTCAATATCATTGACACTTATGTTGAGTGACCCATGTGTTTTATTGATTCTCATAGTTTCTGTTTTCGTCTCGTTAATTCGCATATTGTTTCTAGCACAGGTAGTCACACGCCTAGTATGCTAAATGTGTGACACAATGCTAACAAAGAATTAAAATTGAAGATCCTCAGAACATGCGTATTCCCGGTGGGAATGTACAGATGCGAGACATGAACCAGCATACAAATATTAAGAAAGAAGATCAGGACTTTCGAGACAAAATGCTACAGAAGAATCCTCAAAATACCTTCGGTAAAGAAAATAACAAATAAAGCCATCCTGCACGATTTCATTGTCGAAGAGAACTGGCTTATAAACCACGGTATGACTCGGAAGCTGAGGTTATTCGACCACATCAAGCGCCATGGCGGACTAGGAAAAGCAGTTCTGGAGAGCATTGTTCTAGGAAGATGAGGCAGCGGCCAACCAAGACTTAGATGGATACAAGACATCAAGGACACCCTAAACATGAACATGGAGCAGACTGACTGCTGATCGATATTCCTATCGATTGACTGTGGCGAGAGTGACGGTCTGCCAAGACATTCTACATAATGATGATTCACTAAAATTTTTGTGTGATTTTGTAGTTTATTTTCATCATCATGCAGCAGACGCTGATCACCTGTGGTGATTTCAAAAGCATCTGTGACACCATCAATCGTTCTTACGACATGTGTACTCGTCTGATAGTGTTCTTACATTACCAAGTAGCTAGCCTTAGACACTACAATCTTTCAGCATCGTCCAAAATTCAATCCTGCCTACCCTATCAAACGTTTTTTCTTGACCAATGAAAGCAAAATACATATTTTTGTTATAAGATGAATAAGGCGTCCGAGCAGGCCATAGCCCGGTAAATCCAAATTGGGCTTTGGACAGTTGAGGTTCAACAATAGGTCTTATTCTCTGAAGAAGTATTAATCGGTCATTTTAACTAGACAAATAAATGTAGATCTGGCTACAGATCAAGGCAGCTACAGCGATGCAGGTGGATAGATTAAATTAGAGTGACTGTGCAGCGATACGAGCTCACACTGAGTGACGAAACGCACTTGGCGCAGGGCAGACGACTTAAATTCCCCACGACGCTCAACGGCACAAGTGGAAAGAAAACTAACTAATAAATTTACGTTATCTAAAAATAGAACGCTTGTACATACCAACAACAAAACATCTACAGTAATTATCTACACAGATGATCTGTCATCCGTGGGTTGAGAAGCGCATGGGCCTTCACTGATCAGAGGGGTGTGAGAATGATCAAGAAGGAGTGTGGGGCTTTTGCGGTGACCACAAGCAGTCTGACCATGAAGATCATGGCTGTTACAAAGGCGATGGTCTGGCTTGAAACAATGAGTGGCACACATGAGTGCATCCTCAGTGATTCTTCTTCTTTTCTTCTTCTTCGTTCGTTCTCAATCTCCCGCTACCAAACCCTGAAAAGGCTTAAGTAGCAGAATGTAATCCAGAGAACGGAATGTGTTGTGTCGTAGTTTACAGCTTGACTGCGATATTTGGACCTTTCGGTCCAACACATCCGACTTCAGCAAGCATTTTTTTAGTACCGGGTTAGCATTCCCTCTTCGATCCCTTATCCTTAGCCATTCTGCCCTGCTGCAGCCAGTTATCCAGGATCACCGCACGGAGGTGTAGATTGGTCTTGGCAGCTCTGGTTCGCTTGCCCTGACGCTAGTAGTCAGCTATGGGTCGCTGACCACTGCAGCTCATGTGCTGTTCAGCGTCTTGATCCCATCCTCAATCATGTTGCGTGCGGCGCCAGGGGTTGGAGTCGGTAGGGCGGTCAAGGTTACAGAGACTACTTCATACTCGTTCCGGGACATGCAGGTGTCCAATCGAACGAGAGAGCTGATAGGTTGGTGAGTACAGCTATAGTGGAGGGCGGGGAATCAATGGACCAAACCGATAGGTTGGTTAGTACAGCTATAGTGGAGGGCGGGAGATCAATGGACCAAACCGATAGGTTGGTGAGTACAGCTATAGTGGAGGGCGGGAGATCAATGGACCAAACCGATAGGTTGGTGAGTACAGCTATAGTGGAGGGCGGGAGATCAATGGACCAAACCGATAGGTTGGTGAGTACAGCTATAGTGGAGGGCGGGGAATCAATGGACCAAACCGATAGGTTGGTTAGTACAGCTATAGTGGAGGGCGGGAGATCAATGGACCAAACCGATAGGTTGGTTAGTACAGCTATAGTGGAGGGCGGGAGATCAATGGACCAAACCGATAGGTTGGTGAGTACAGCTATAGTGGAGGGCGGGAGATCAATGGACCAAACCGATAGGTTGGTTAGTACAGCTATAGTGGAGGGCGGGAGATCAATGGACCAAACCGATAGGTTGGTGAGTACAGCTATAGTGGAGGGCGGGAGATCAATGGACCAAACCGATAGGTTGGTGAGTACAGCTATAGTGGAGGGCGGGAGATCAATGGACCAAACCGATAGGTTGGTGAGTACAGCTATAGTGGAGGGCGGGAGATCAATGGACCAAACCGATAGGTTGGTGAGTACAGCTATAGTGGAGGGCGGGAGATCAATGGACCAAACCGATAGGTTGGTGAGTACAGCTATAGTGGAGGGCGGGAGATCAATGGACCAAACCGATAGGTTGGTGAGTACAGCTATAGTGGAGGGCGGGAGATCAATGGACCAAATCGATATCATAATCACCGGTAGGGAAATTGGCTAGAAGGAAAATTCGGAAGTTGATTCAGACTCTCTATGTCCTTGGCGCAACTGGTTGAATGGAGTGTGAAACGAGGGGCGGCGAGGAAGGAACACCACACGGGGATCCAAAGACATCTGGTTAACCAGCACAGGATGGAACGGTCAGTCATCACGTGCTGGCAGACGTACTGAGGATGAGATCTGAGCGCATGTGACTTGTCCCGAGTGCGATGAAGATGATCTGACGACTAGCTAACTAACAACAAAACACATTTCCGACATAAATTTGCATAAAGAAAAGTTAAGGCTCAAGTTGTAATGACTTTATTCATCTGCAAACAATAACTGTATTAATAAAGTACTATGGTATTCGCCGATACGGCATGATGGATGGTTAGACGAGATGATGTCGATGGAAAATGTTTACAGTTGTACAGATATATGCGCCTTATGACTAGGCACATCCGCTTTCCAGTTATATATATATATATATAGTTAAAAAAATGTTAACTCTCCCTAGCCTTTGGATGTCCCTATTGTGCCTAAAAGATAGCAGGTGGCTTGAGGCAGAGTCTTCATTCTCCTAGATCAGCTGCCTTCCAAGCTAGCGAATCTCATTTACCCGAGCTGTCTTCAGTTCTGCCGGAAGCCTTTCATTTGTCAGTATCTCATCTGCAAAGCAAAAGTAAATTTATCCTAGACAAAGTTGTCATTCAAGACGGTTAACTCTCGTTTACCAGAATAATCTTGTTCTAAGACGCCAAATGCTCTCCCTTCTCCTTGTTAGACAATTCTCAAACAGATTCAGATCAAACACTGAGACAGTAAAACCAACTACAAAATCTATTATGGAAAACAATGACTAGACAAAGACAATATAGTTTTCTTTATAAATTCAATATCAGTCATACAATATGTATCTGCAGAAGGCAGAGAGTGGGCATAAATTGGAAGTATATGACTGGTGTGATGCAATAAGTGGTGTGCCCCAGGGATCGGTATTGGGACAAATTTTTTTCTATATATATCAATGCTTTGGACATTGATATCAAATCCAAGATTGGGTAGCGCATGAGCTGCAGTGGTCAGCGACCCATAGCTGACTGCTAGTGTCAGGGCCAGCGAACCAGAGCTGCCAAGACCCTTCTACGCCTCCACACGGTGATTCTGGATAACAGGCTGCAGCAGGGCAGATTGGCTAAGGAGAAGGGATCGAAGAGGGAATGCTAACCTGGTACTTAAAAAATGCGTGCTGAAGTCAGATGTGTTGGACCAAAAGGTGCAATTATTGCAATCAAGCTGTAAACTACAACACAACGCATTTCGTTTTCTAGACTATATTCTGCATCTTAAGCCCTTTCAGGGTTTGGTAGCAGGAGATTGAGAACGAACGAAGCCAAGCCAAGATCCAAGATTGCAAAGTTCACGGATGACACAAAATTATGCGACACGGTCTCTTCCCCGGAAGAGGTGGATCTATTGAGATCGCATTTAGATACGATTCACAAATGGTCTGAGAGCTGGCAGATGGAGTTTAATGTAGAAACATGTACAGTCATCCACATGGGAAGATCCAATAATGAATATAATTACAGGATGGGAGATAACAATATTAGGACAACACAAAAGTAAAGAGACCTAGGAGTTATAATAGGTTAAACAGGTAAAAGGTGCGGGAGCAAGTCCAGGTGGCAGTGAAAAAGGCTAATGCAATGTTGGGCATGATAAAAAGAAACATTTCAAATAAGAGCAAGGAAGTAATAGACAAGTTATATAAATCATTAGTGAGACCTTAATTTGAATACTATGTTCAGGTGTGGAGTCCATATCATAGAGTGGATATAAACATACTGGAAAAGATACAAAGAAGAGCTACAAAAATGATCGCAGGGTTTCAGAATTATAGTTATGAGGAAAGACTAAAAAATACTGGTAATTGTTTCGAACAAAGAAAAATTAGAGGAAACTTTTACAAGTGTATAAATTAATAAATGGAAAGGATAAATTAGACTATACCAAGTTTTTCAAAGTACGACCGGCTACAAGAACAAGAGGGCACATCTACAAATTGTTTTAAGACAGGTCTAGATTAGATATTAGGAAGTACTATTTAAGTCAGAGAGTGGTGAATTCTTGAAATGCATTGTCACACAGGATGTAGTGGAAGCAGTCAGTTAATCCATTAAAAAATAGATTGGATACTCACAGTATTGTCGGTATCCGTGTAGTGAAATAAGCTGGTTGTATAGATACTCTGTAGAGCCTTCTAAACCAGTATAATGAATTTAAGCTATTGTAGCTTAAGCGACAAGGTCTCGTCGCACCAACCTTTCATGAACACGATGAGTGGCAGAGTTCCAGGCTTAATGCAATCAGAATGATGTCTTTCTGATGTGCCCTAACCAGGTGGTGCGAGGGCGGGAGAAGGTCGTCTTCCATCCTTGATGCCTAGGGCCTGGTTTAAGAGATGCTAGGCGGGAACATCGTCGGTAAGACGAGGCACATGCCCAAATAGAGTCAAGCGGCGACTGTTTAGCATGATGACTGGTTTCGAAGCCTGTCCGTTGGGTCACTTCGCTATATGAGGCCCAGTAATACCAGTGTATTATAAGAATACGCACATGGAAGGGTTCAACGCGCTTCTGAAGAATAGTCCAATTTTGGAACCGTACAGTAGGATGGGGACAATACATTTCATAATCTTCTGTATGAATCTGTGCATAAACACTATGGTCATTCAACAAGATGGATAGAGGGGTGGAATCAATGATACAGAAAGCTAATGTTTCCTATCAGCTTTCACCATTATTAACTCTTAAAGGTAAAAAAACACACACCCTTATCGCTCTTCGAGGAGACCCCTTGACACCAGAAAAACACTAGTACCGCTAAATACACACTTAACGAACACTCTTTTCTTTTATCAGTGTTTCAGGATTTATATTAATGTTATATGGTAAAGGAAGTATTTGTCTTCTTCTTTTGTCCTACTGCTCTTGCCGTGAGGAGTCGCAGAGGTGGGACGTGTAGATTTCTTGTTATCGCCAAGAAGTGGGAGGCTTGTGCTGTCGTTAGGTGTAACTTGCTGAGTGTGTCAGACACACCCTCGATCCACCACTTGCGAGTGGACGGGAAACCTGCATATATGCTCTCGCTGCATACTGGTCAAAATGTATTCTGACTAAAGACCAAACCACTTGGTTTTTGGGGCGTCAATGTAGGTACTAACAGGGTTTGTGCTCAGCGTGATATTGCGGATTCAGTATTTCCGACTGCACTTCTCGATCTTACTATTATGGGTTGCTAGTATTAGTAAGGACCAAGATTGACATTGGTAACAATGTAGGAATAAACAGTGCATTTATCAGCTTTCTCTTAGTTGAAAGAAGTACGCTAGGGTGTTTCAGAATCAAAATTGTAAGGAAATTACATTTGTTCATTCATAGAGGAAAAGTCTGCCCCAAAGATGGTAGGCCTAAGAGAGTTCTGGAGTCACCATATGAAGGCCACAGAGGACAAATGGAAACAGTATTTGGAACAAATAAGTTCAAATCAGCAGCATCATCATACTGACTATGATACTGAGACTGGTGAAGTTGACTGGGGTGCGGTGAGGGAGAGGATTGTTTGGAGGTGGCAGCTAAGTCAAGAAAAGCCAGGTATGAATTGTAGTTTCTTATCAACTTCTCTACCATACAGAGAATTGGGCCGCCACAGTAGATTACTCTTTGCTGGTGAGAAAAGACTAACGTCCGATGAGACAAATAATATACTGATCAGACTATGTTAGCCAGGGTCAAATGGATCAGACTATGTTAGCCAAGGTAAGGTGAAACATACTGAGCAGACTATGTTAGCCAAGGTAAGGTGAAACATACTGAGCAGACTATGTTAGCCAAGGTAAGGTGAAACATACTGAGCAGACTATGTTAGCCAAGGTAAGGTGAAACATACTGATCAGACTATGTTAGCCAAGGTAAGGTGAAACATACTGAGCAGACTATGTTAGCCAAGGTAAGGTGAAACATACTGATCAGACTATGTTAGCCAAGGTAAGGTGAAACATACTGAGCAGACTATGTTAGCCAAGGTAAGGTGAAACATACTGATCAGACTATGTTAGCCAAGGTAAGGTGAAACATACTGATCAGACTATGTTAGCCAAGGTAAGGTGAAACATACTGATCAGACTATGTTAGCCAAGGTAAGGTGAAACATACTGAGCAGACTATGTTAGCCAAGGTAAGGTGAAACATACTGAGCAGACTATGTTAGCCAAGGTAAGGTGAAACATACTGATCAGACTATGTTAGCCAAGGTAAGGTGAAACATACTGATCAGACTATGTTAGCCAAGGTAAGGTGAAACATACTGATCAGACTATGTTAGCCAAGGTAAGGTGAAACATACTGATCAGACTATGTTAGCCAAGGTAAGGTGAAACATACTGATCAGACTATGTTAGCCAAGGTAAGGTGAAACATACTGATCAGACTATGTTAGCCAAGGTAAGGTGAAACATACTGATCAGACTATGTTAGCCAAGGTAAGGTGAAACATACTGATCAGACTATGTTAGCCAAGGTAAGGTGAAACATACTGATCAGACTATGTTAGCCAAGGTAAGGTGAAACATACTGATCAGACTATGTTAGCCAAGGTAAGGTGAAACATACTGATCAGACTATGTTAGCCAAGGTAAGGTGAAACATACTGAGCAGACTATGTTAGCCAAGGTAAGGTGAAACATACTGATCAGACTATGTTAGCCAAGGTAAGGTGAAACATACTGATCAGACTATGTTAGCCAAGGTAAGGTGAAACATACTGATCAGACTATGTTAGCCAAGGTAAGGTGAAACATACTGATCAGACTATGTTAGCCAAGGTAAGGTGAAACATACTGAGCAGACTATGTTAGCCAAGGTAAGGTGAAACATACTGAGCAGACTATGTTAGCCAAGGTAAGGTGAAACATACTGAGCAGACTATGTTAGCCAAGGTAAGGTGAAACATACTGAGCAGACTATGTTAGCCAAGGTAAGGTGAAACATACTGAGCAGACTATGTTAGCCAAGGTAAGGTGAAACATACTGAGCAGACTATGTTAGCCAAGGTAAGGTGAAACATACTGAGCAGACTATGTTAGCCAAGGTAAGGTGAAACATACTGATCAGACTATGTTAGCCAAGGTAAGGTGAAACATACTGAGCAGACTATGTTAGCCAAGGTAAGGTGAAACATACTGATCAGACTATGTTAGCCAAGGTAAGGTGAAACATACTGATCAGACTATGTTAGTCAAGGTAAGGTGAAACATACTGAGCAGACTATGTTAGCCAAGGTAAGGTGAAACATACTGAGCAGACTATGTTAGCCAAGGTAAGGTGAAACATACTGAGCAGACTATGTTAGCCAAGGTAAGGTGAAACATACTGATCAGACTATGTTAGCCAAGGTAAGGTGAAACATACTGAGCAGACTATGTTAGTCAAGGTAAGGTGAAACATACTGAGCAGACTATGTTAGCCAAGGTAAGGTGAAACATACTGATCAGACTATGTTAGCCAAGGTAAGGTGAAACATACTGATCAGACTATGTTAGCCAAGGTAAGGTGAAACATACTGAGCAGACTATGTTAGTCAAGGTAAGGTGAAACATACTGATCAGACTATGTTAGCCAAGGTAAGGTGAAACATACTGATCAGACTATGTTAGCCAAGGTAAGGTGAAACATACTGAGCAGACTATGTTAGCCAAGGTAAGGTGAAACATACTGATCAGACTATGTTAGCCAAGGTAAGGTGAAACATACTGAGCAGACTATGTTAGCCAAGGTAAGGTGAAACATACTGATCAGACTATGTTAGCCAAGGTAAGGTGAAACATACTGATCAGACTATGTTAGCCAAGGTAAGGTGAAACATACTGAGCAGACTATGTTAGCCAAGGTAAGGTGAAACATACTGATCAGACTATGTTAGCCAAGGTAAGGTGAAACATACTGAGCAGACTATGTTAGCCAAGGTAAGGTGAAACATACTGAGCAGACTATGTTAGCCAAGGTAAGGTGAAACATACTGAGCAGACTATGTTAGCCAAGGTAAGGTGAAACATACTGAGCAGACTATGTTAGCCAAGGTAAGGTGAAACATACTGAGCAGACTATGTTAGCCAAGGTAAGGTGAAACATACTGAGCAGACTATGTTAGCCAAGGTAAGGTGAAACATACTGAGCAGACTATGTTAGCCAAGGTAAGGTGAAACATACTGATCAGACTATGTTAGCCAAGGTAAGGTGAAACATACTGAGCAGACTATGTTAGCCAAGGTAAGGTGAAACATACTGATCAGACTATGTTAGCCAAGGTAAGGTGAAACATACTGATCAGACTATGTTAGTCAAGGTAAGGTGAAACATACTGAGCAGACTATGTTAGCCAAGGTAAGGTGAAACATACTGAGCAGACTATGTTAGCCAAGGTAAGGTGAAACATACTGAGCAGACTATGTTAGCCAAGGTAAGGTGAAACATACTGATCAGACTATGTTAGCCAAGGTAAGGTGAAACATACTGAGCAGACTATGTTAGTCAAGGTAAGGTGAAACATACTGAGCAGACTATGTTAGCCAAGGTAAGGTGAAACATACTGATCAGACTATGTTAGCCAAGGTAAGGTGAAACATACTGATCAGACTATGTTAGCCAAGGTAAGGTGAAACATACTGATCAGACTATGTTAGCCAAGGTAAGGTGAAACATACTGAGCAGACTATGTTAGCCAAGGTAAGGTGAAACATACTGATCAGACTATGTTAGCCAAGGTAAGGTGAAACATACTGATCAGACTATGTTAGCCAAGGTAAGGTGAAACATACTGAGCAGACTATGTTAGTCAAGGTAAGGTGAAACATACTGAGCAGACTATGTTAGCCAAGGTAAGGTGAAACATACTGATCAGACTATGTTAGCCAAGGTAAGGTGAAACATACTGATCAGACTATGTTAGCCAAGGTAAGGTGAAACATACTGAGCAGACTATGTTAGCCAAGGTAAGGTGAAACATACTGATCAGACTATGTTAGCCAAGGTAAGGTGAAACATACTGATCAGACTATGTTAGCCAAGGTAAGGTGAAACATACTGATCAGACTATGTTAGCCAAGGTAAGGTGAAACATACTGATCAGACTATGTTAGCCAAGGTAAGGTGAAACATACTGATCAGACTATGTTAGCCAAGGTAAGGTGAAACATACTGATCAGACTATGTTAGCCAAGGTAAGGTGAAACATACTGATCAGACTATGTTAGCCAAGGTAAGGTGAAACATACTGATCAGACTATGTTAGTCAAGGTAAGGTGAAACATACTGATCAGACTATGTTAGTCAAGGTAAGGTGAAACATACTGATCAGACTATGTTAGCCAAGGTAAGGTGAAACATACTGATCAGACTATGTTAGTCAAGGTAAGGTGAAACATACTGATCAGACTATGTTAGCCAAGGTAAGGTGAAACATACTGATCAGACTATGTTAGCCAAGGTAAGGTGAAACATACTGATCAGACTATGTTAGCCAAGGTAAGGTGAAACATACTGAGCAGACTATGTTAGCCAAGGTAAGGTGAAACATACTGAGCAGACTATGTTAGTCATGGTAAGGTGAAACATACTGAGCAGACTATGTTAGCCAAGGTAAGGTGAAACATACTGAGCAGACTATGTTAGCCAAGGTAAGGTGAAACATACTGATCAGACTATGTTAGCCAAGGTAAGGTGAAACATACTGAGCAGACTATGTTAGCCAAGGTAAGGTGAAACATACTGAGCAGACTATGTTAGCCAAGGTAAGGTGAAACATACTGAGCAGACTATGTTAGTCAAGGTAAGGTGAAACATACTGATCAGACTATGTTAGCCAAGGTAAGGTGAAACATACTGATCAGACTATGTTAGCCAAGGTAAGGTGAAACATACTGAGCAGACTATGTTAGCCAAGGTAAGGTGAAACATACTGATCAGACTATGTTAGCCAAGGTAAGGTGAAACATACTGAGCAGACTATGTTAGCCAAGGTAAGGTGAAACATACTGAGCAGACTATGTTAGCCAAGGTAAGGTGAAACATACTGAGCAGACTATGTTAGTCAAGGTAAGGTGAAACATACTGAGCAGACTATGTTAGCCAAGGTAAGGTGAAACATACTGAGCAGACTATGTTAGCCAAGGTAAGGTGAAACATACTGAGCAGACTATGTTAGCCAAGGTAAGGTGAAACATACTGAGCAGACTATGTTAGCCAAGGTAAGGTGAAACATACTGAGCAGACTATGTTAGCCAAGGTAAGGTGAAACATACTGAGCAGACTATGTTAGCCAAGGTAAGGTGAAACATACTGAGCAGACTATGTTAGCCAAGGTAAGGTGAAACATACTGAGCAGACTATGTTAGCCAAGGTAAGGTGAAACATACTGAGCAGACTATGTTAGCCAAGGTAAGGTGAAACATACTGAGCAGACTATGTTAGCCAAGGTAAGGTGAAACATACTGATCAGACTATGTTAGCCAAGGTAAGGTGAAACATACTGAGCAGACTATGTTAGCCAAGGTAAGGTGAAACATACTGAGCAGACTATGTTAGCCAAGGTAAGGTGAAACATACTGAGCAGACTATGTTAGCCAAGGTAAGGTGAAACATACTGAGCAGACTATGTTAGCCAAGGTAAGGTGAAACATACTGAGCAGACTATGTTAGCCAAGGTAAGGTGAAACATACTGAGCAGACTATGTTAGCCAAGGTAAGGTGAAACATACTGAGCAGACTATGTTAGCCAAGGTAAGGTGAAACATACTGAGCAGACTATGTTAGCCAAGGTAAGGTGAAACATACTGAGCAGACTATGTTAGCCAAGGTAAGGTGAAACATACTGAGCAGACTATGTTAGCCAAGGTAAGGTGAAACATACTGAGCAGACTATGTTAGCCAAGGTAAGGTGAAACATACTGATCAGACTATGTTAGTCAAGGTAAGGTGAAACATACTGATCAGACTATGTTAGCCAAGGTAAGGTGAAACATACTGATCAGACTATGTTAGCCAAGGTAAGGTGAAACATACTGATCAGACTATGTTAGCCAAGGTAAGGTGAAACATACTGATCAGACTATGTTAGCCAAGGTAAGGTGAAACATACTGATCAGACTATGTTAGTCAAGGTAAGGTGAAACATACTGATCAGACTATGTTAGTCAAGGTAAGGTGAAACATACTGAGCAGACTATGTTAGCCAAGGTAAGGTGAAACATACTGATCAGACTATGTTAGCCAAGGTAAGGTGAAACATACTGATCAGACTATGTTAGTCAAGGTAAGGTGAAACATACTGAGCAGACTATGTTAGTCAAGGTAAGGTGAAACATACTGATCAGACTATGTTAGTCAAGGTAAGGTGAAACATACTGAGCAGACTATGTTAGCCAAGGTAAGGTGAAACATACTGAGCAGACTATGTTAGTCAAGGTAAGGTGAAACATACTGATCAGACTATGTTAGTCAAGGTAAGGTGAAACATACTGAGCAGACTATGTTAGCCAAGGTAAGGTGAAACATACTGATCAGACTATGTTAGTCAAGGTAAGGTGAAACATACTGATCAGACTATGTTAGCCAAGGTAAGGTGAAACATACTGAGCAGACTATGTTAGTCAAGGTAAGGTGAAACATACTGATCAGACTATGTTAGCCAAGGTAAGGTGAAACATACTGATCAGACTATGTTAGTCATGGTAAGGTGAAACATACTGATCAGACTATGTTAGCCAAGGTAAGGTGAAACATACTGAGCAGACTATGTTAGTCAAGGTAAGGTGAAACATACTGATCAGACTATGTTAGCCAAGGTAAGGTGAAACATACTGAGCAGACTATGTTAGTCAAGGTAAGGTGAAACATACTGAGCAGACTATGTTAGCCAAGGTAAGGTGAAACATACTGATCAGACTATGTTAGCCAAGGTAAGGTGAAACATACTGAGCAGACTATGTTAGCCAAGGTAAGGTGAAACATACTGAGCAGACTATGTTAGCCAAGGTAAGGTGAAACATACTGAGCAGACTATGTTAGCCAAGGTAAGGTGAAACATACTGAGCAGACTATGTTAGCCAAGGTAAGGTGAAACATACTGAGCAGACTATGTTAGCCAAGGTAAGGTGAAACATACTGAGCAGACTATGTTAGCCAAGGTAAGGTGAAACATACTGAGCAGACTATGTTAGCCAAGGTAAGGTGAAACATACTGAGCAGACTATGTTAGCCAAGGTAAGGTGAAACATACTGAGCAGACTATGTTAGTCAAGGTAAGGTGAAACATACTGAGCAGACTATGTTAGCCAAGGTAAGGTGAAACATACTGAGCAGACTATGTTAGCCAAGGTAAGGTGAAACATACTGATCAGACTATGTTAGTCATGGTAAGGTGAAACATACTGAGCAGACTATGTTAGTCAAGGTAAGGTGAAACATACTGAGCAGACTATGTTAGCCAAGGTAAGGTGAAACATACTGAGCAGACTATGTTAGTCAAGGTAAGGTGAAACATACTGAGCAGACTATGTTAGCCATGGTAAGGTGAAACATACTGAGCAGACTATGTTAGTCAAGGTAAGGTGAAACATACTGAGCAGACTATGTTAGTCAAGGTAAGGTGAAACATACTGAGCAGACTATGTTAGTCAAGGTAAGGTGAAACATACTGATCAGACTATGTTAGTCAAGGTAAGGTGAAACATACTGAGCAGACTATGTTAGTCAAGGTAAGGTGAAACATACTGAGCAGACTATGTTAGCCAAGGTAAGGTGAAACATACTGAGCAGACTATGTTAGTCAAGGTAAGGTGAAACATACTGAGCAGACTATGTTAGCCAAGGTAAGGTGAAACATACTGAGCAGACTATGTTAGTCAAGGTAAGGTGAAACATACTGAGCAGACTATGTTAGTCAAGGTAAGGTGAAACATACTGAGCAGACTATGTTAGCCAAGGTAAGGTGAAACATACTGAGCAGACTATGTTAGCCAAGGTAAGGTGAAACATACTGAGCAGACTATGTTAGCCAAGGTAAGGTGAAACATACTGAGCAGACTATGTTAGCCAAGGTAAGGTGAAACATACTGAGCAGACTATGTTAGTCAAGGTAAGGTGAAACATACTGAGCAGACTATGTTAGTCAAGGTAAGGTGAAACATACTGAGCAGACTATGTTAGTCAAGGTAAGGTGAAACATACTGATCAGACTATGTTAGCCAAGGTAAGGTGAAACATACTGATCAGACTATGTTAGCCAAGGTAAGGTGAAACATACTGAGCAGACTATGTTAGTCATGGTAAGGTGAAACATACTGAGCAGACTATGTTAGCCAAGGTAAGGTGAAACATACTGAGCAGACTATGTTAGCCAAGGTAAGGTGAAACATACTGAGCAGACTATGTTAGCCAAGGTAAGGTGAAACATACTGAGCAGACTATGTTAGTCAAGGTAAGGTGAAACATACTGATCAGACTATGTTAGTCATGGTAAGGTGAAACATACTGAGCAGACTATGTTAGCCAAGGTAAGGTGAAACATACTGAGCAGACTATGTTAGCCAAGGTAAGGTGAAACATACTGAGCAGACTATGTTAGTCATGGTAAGGTGAAACATACTGAGCAGACTATGTTAGCCATGGTAAGGTGAAACATACTGAGCAGACTATGTTAGCCAAGGTAAGGTGAAACATACTGAGCAGACTATGTTAGCCATGGTAAGGTGAAACATACTGAGCAGACTATGTTAGCCAAGGTAAGGTGAAACATACTGAGCAGACTATGTTAGTCATGGTAAGGTGAAACATACTGAGCAGACTATGTTAGTCAAGGTAAGGTGAAACATACTGATCAGACTATGTTAGTCATGGTAAGGTGAAACATACTGAGCAGACTATGTTAGCCAAGGTAAGGTGAAACATACTGAGCAGACTATGTTAGCCAAGGTAAGGTGAAACATACTGAGCAGACTATGTTAGTCAAGGTAAGGTGAAACATACTGAGCAGACTATGTTAGCCATGGTAAGGTGAAACATACTGAGCAGACTATGTTAGCCAAGGTAAGGTGAAACATACTGAGCAGACTATGTTAGCCAAGGTAAGGTGAAACATACTGAGCAGACTATGTTAGCCAAGGTAAGGTGAAACATACTGAGCAGACTATGTTAGCCAAGGTAAGGTGAAACATACTGAGCAGACTATGTTAGTCAAGGTAAGGTGAAACATACTGAGCAGACTATGTTAGTCAAGGTAAGGTGAAACATACTGAGCAGACTATGTTAGTCAAGGTAAGGTGAAACATACTGAGCAGACTATGTTAGCCAAGGTAAGGTGAAACATACTGAGCAGACTATGTTAGTCAAGGTAAGGTGAAACATACTGAGCAGACTATGTTAGTCAAGGTAAGGTGAAACATACTGATCAGACTATGTTAGCCAAGGTAAGGTGAAACATACTGAGCAGACTATGTTAGTCAAGGTAAGGTGAAACATACTGAGCAGACTATGTTAGTCAAGGTAAGGTGAAACATACTGATCAGACTATGTTAGTCAAGGTAAGGTGAAACATACTGAGCAGACTATGTTAGTCAAGGTAAGGTGAAACATACTGAGCAGACTATGTTAGCCAAGGTAAGGTGAAACATACTGAGCAGACTATGTTAGTCATGGTAAGGTGAAACATACTGAGCAGACTATGTTAGTCAAGGTAAGGTGAAACATACTGAGCAGACTATGTTAGTCATGGTAAGGTGAAACATACTGAGCAGACTATGTTAGTCAAGGTAAGGTGAAACATACTGAGCAGACTATGTTAGCCAAGGTAAGGTGAAACATACTGAGCAGACTATGTTAGTCAAGGTAAGGTGAAACATACTGAGCAGACTATGTTAGTCAAGGTAAGGTGAAACATACTGAGCAGACTATGTTAGCCAAGGTAAGGTGAAACATACTGAGCAGACTATGTTAGCCAAGGTAAGGTGAAACATACTGAGCAGACTATGTTAGCCAAGGTAAGGTGAAACATACTGAGCAGACTATGTTAGTCAAGGTAAGGTGAAACATACTGATCAGACTATGTTAGCCAAGGTAAGGTGAAACATACTGAGCAGACTATGTTAGTCAAGGTAAGGTGAAACATACTGAGCAGACTATGTTAGTCAAGGTAAGGTGAAACATACTGATCAGACTATGTTAGTCAAGGTAAGGTGAAACATACTGAGCAGACTATGTTAGTCAAGGTAAGGTGAAACATACTGAGCAGACTATGTTAGCCAAGGTAAGGTGAAACATACTGAGCAGACTATGTTAGTCATGGTAAGGTGAAACATACTGAGCAGACTATGTTAGTCAAGGTAAGGTGAAACATACTGAGCAGACTATGTTAGTCATGGTAAGGTGAAACATACTGAGCAGACTATGTTAGTCAAGGTAAGGTGAAACATACTGAGCAGACTATGTTAGCCAAGGTAAGGTGAAACATACTGAGCAGACTATGTTAGTCAAGGTAAGGTGAAACATACTGAGCAGACTATGTTAGTCAAGGTAAGGTGAAACATACTGAGCAGACTATGTTAGCCAAGGTAAGGTGAAACATACTGAGCAGACTATGTTAGCCAAGGTAAGGTGAAACATACTGAGCAGACTATGTTAGCCAAGGTAAGGTGAAACATACTGAGCAGACTATGTTAGTCAAGGTAAGGTGAAACATACTGAGCAGACTATGTTAGCCAAGGTAAGGTGAAACATACTGATCAGACTATGTTAGTCAAGGTAAGGTGAAACATACTGAGCAGACTATGTTAGTCAAGGTAAGGTGAAACATACTGAGCAGACTATGTTAGCCAAGGTAAGGTGAAACATACTGAGCAGACTATGTTAGTCAAGGTAAGGTGAAACATACTGAGCAGACTATGTTAGCCAAGGTAAGGTGAAACATACTGAGCAGACTATGTTAGCCAAGGTAAGGTGAAACATACTGAGCAGACTATGTTAGTCAAGGTAAGGTGAAACATACTGATCAGACTATGTTAGTCAAGGTAAGGTGAAACATACTGAGCAGACTATGTTAGCCAAGGTAAGGTGAAACATACTGAGCAGACTATGTTAGTCAAGGTAAGGTGAAACATACTGAGCAGACTATGTTAGCCAAGGTAAGGTGAAACATACTGAGCAGACTATGTTAGCCAAGGTAAGGTGAAACATACTGAGCAGACTATGTTAGCCAAGGTAAGGTGAAACATACTGAGCAGACTATGTTAGCCAAGGTAAGGTGAAACATACTGAGCAGACTATGTTAGCCAAGGTAAGGTGAAACATACTGAGCAGACTATGTTAGCCAAGGTAAGGTGAAACATACTGAGCAGACTATGTTAGCCAAGGTAAGGTGAAACATACTGAGCAGACTATGTTAGTCAAGGTAAGGTGAAACATACTGATCAGACTATGTTAGTCAAGGTAAGGTGAAACATACTGAGCAGACTATGTTAGCCAAGGTAAGGTGAAACATACTGAGCAGACTATGTTAGCCAAGGTAAGGTGAAACATACTGATCAGACTATGTTAGTCATGATCAGACGATACATGTCCTGCAACCTCACAAAAAACTGAACCAGAAATCAGCTGCCCTGAAAGCTCTTTCATTTACTGGCATCAGATCCACCAAAGTACATGGTTCTGGCATTTTTTGGCAGTTAAACAGATGTTCAGAGTCTTGGATGGCTCCACATTCGCAGACATCGTCCACATATTCCCATTTTTTCAAGTTCGATCTTCACCTGGACATTCCCGTTCGTAATCTGTTCAGGGCTTTCAACACAGAGTATGGCATATTATGCCATGTCACAAGTTCTTTTATATTCATACATTCCTCACCATATCTTTGGCACTATTTTTTGGTGCGGTTTTGCTCCGGTTTCTGGATTGTGAACTGTACAGTTTGAACGAAACTTTTCCTTGATTTCAGTCGTCCCACTTCTGGATTATCTTCAAAAAGGGGGTGTCTGATCAGAGGACTGCTTTTTCCTTTTGACTTCTGACACAACCCATCTGATTTCTGGTGATGCGATTCCAGCGATTACATACATTTCTCCAATTGGTGTTGGCTGTTAAGGCACCCTGTTACAATGCGACATGCTTCATCTACTGCTACATCAACGTGTCTTTTGTGTGGTTGACTAATTCCATTCAGGTGCAGCGTATTCTGCTGCACAAATGCACAATGCGAAGTTCGATGTTCGGTACATCGTTGGTGATGCTCTGCATACTGTTTTTGCTAGCATGCACAGTATGTTATTTCATGTGCTAACTTTTTGTTTCAACGCTGTACAAAGTGTTCTGTGTAGGAACAATGTGCCATCCATGGTAATTCCTTGCTACTTAGGTATATTATTATGCTCTTCATGCAGCCAACAGCGATATTACTTTCAGGACAACCATCAAACAAAATGTGCTTGTTGGATTATAAACATTGTTTGCTTCTGAGGTTGTCTTAGGCTTCAGCAATGTTTATAGCACTATTCTTCTTCTTTGACATTTATCCTGAAAAAAAGACGTTTATAGTGTTGCGTCATAGTTTACAGCGAGGCTGCAATATCTGCACCTATCGGCCGACACATCTGATTTTAGCACATCATTTTGGGGCCAGGTTTGCCTTCCCTCTTTGTTTCCTAAGCTTTATGCCAGGTTGTAGTCTGTTTCCCGGGTCACCACTTGGGGGCAAAATAGGTTCTTGGTCAGCTATGGTTCGATGTGAGTCGCTGGCTGCTGTCAGTTGATTCATTTCTGAATCATCGGCTTCCTGTGTCGTTTTGAGTTATGACTCAAACAACAATGCCAGCAGTTACAGAACACAAAGTAGGGTCTCTGAATCATGACATGGATCAGCATATTCTTTTTCTTCGATCAACTGATGCCATGCTTCTGACCCAGTGAGGTTCACGAAGGAGACTGCGTTTCAGGTCTTCGCTGGTCCCCTTAGCTTTTCGGGGCCAGAATGCCTCTGATTGGTCTGCTTAAGTGTGGCAGTCCTGAAGGAAATGTTCAGGTGTTTGCTTGGGTACTCCGCAATAGCACGTGACAGTGTCTCATCTTCTTCTTGTTCTCAAACTCCCGCCACCAAGTCCTGAAAAGGGCTTTGCAAATAGCAGGATGTTATCCGGAGAATGGAATGCGCTGTGTTGTAGTTTACAACTGGACTACGATATTTGCACCTTTCGGTCTGACACATGCGACTTCAGCAGGCATTTTTGATTACTGGGTCAACATGCCCTATCCGATCCCTTCTCCTTAGCCAGTCTGCCCTACTGCAGCCTGTTTTCCAGGATCACCGCGTGGAGGTGTAGAAGGGTCTTGGGAGCTATGGTTCGCTGGCCCTGACGCTAGCAGTTAGCTATGGGTCGCTGACCACTGCAGCTCATGCACTGCTCAGCATCTTTACCCCACAGTGTCTCTAAGACTCATTCTGTGGAGGTGCAATGTCACATTCTTAGCCTGAACATCTTTGTTTGAGGGACCAGACTAAATGAGGCACATACATGCTGGGGATAGTCAAGGCCTTAGAATGGCAAAATGAAATGAACATGTTCAAATAAGATGCACTGGAACACAGACCTAACAAAACAGCGCACAAAAATGTTCACTTAATGAATAAATCACAAATAAGTGTTCTGACCCCTGATTTCTTTCTTTCAACGTTATCTCATCGGTCTATATATATGCTGCTACAAGTCCTAGAGAGGTGCTATCATCTTTCATATGTCATCTATTTTCAGCCCAAGCCTCATGTTTATCTAACAATCAATCAATCATTTTCTTGCTCTTTGTCTTGCTTTCTTTAGCTATATTAAAGTTGACGTCTGATACAAAGATGTTTGAAAATGCACATACTGAGCTGAATTAACTCTTGACATTAGTTTAGTAGCGGGTTAGTCGCTCTTTTTCAATCTAGAGCCAGTCTGCTTTGTTGCAGCCTATTGTCCAGGATCACCATGTAGAGGTGTAGACGGGTCTTGACAGCTCTGGTTCGCTGGCCCTGACGCTAGCAGTCAGCTATGGGTCGCTGACCGTTGACACCCATGCGCTGCTCAGCGTCTCGATCCCTAGCTTAATAAACTGGACATTAAATTATTTGAACAGTGAATTAATGGAAATCTGTCAACAATTAAGAAAACCACAACCCAATATGAAAATCACAGACACAAATTAGGACATTTATGTCACAGAATGTTCTAGAATTTTGTAATTAATGTGTTATGTCACAGAATGTTCTAGAATTTTGTAATTAATGTGTTATGTCACAGAATGTTCTAGAATTTTGTAATTAATGTGTTATGTCACAGAATGTTCTAGAATGTTGTAATTAATGTGTTATGTCACAGAATGTTCTAGAATGTTGTAATTAATGTGTTATGTCACAGAATGTTCTAGAATTTTGTAATTAATGTGTTATGTCACAGAATGTTCTAGAATTTTGTAATTAATGTGTTATGTCACAGAATGTTCTAGAATTTTGTAATTAATGTGTTATGTCACAGAATGTTCTAGAATTTTGTAATTAATGTGTTATGTCACAGAATGTTCTGAAATTGTATAATTAATGTGTTATGTCACAGAATGTTCTAGAATTTTGTAATTAATGTGTTATGTCACAGAATGTTCTAGAATTTTGTAATTAATGTGTTATGTCACAGAATGTTCTAGAATGTTGTAATTAATGTGTTATGTCACAGAATGTTCTGAAATTGTGTAATTAATGTGTTATGTCACAGAATGTTCTGAAATTGTGTAATTAATGAGTTATGTCACAGAATGTTCTAGAATTTTGTAATTAATGTGTTATGTCACAGAATGTTCTGAAATTGTGTAATTAATGTGTTATGTCACAGAATGTTCTGAAATGTTGTAATTAATGTGTTATGTCACAGAATGTTCTAGAATTTTGTAATTAATGTGTTATGTCACAGAATGTTCTGAAATTGTGTAATTAATGTGTTATGTCACAGAATGTTCTGAAATGTTGTAATTAATGTGTTATGTCACAGAATGTTCTGAAATGTTGTAATTAATGTGTTATGTCACAGAATGTTCTAAAATGTTGTAATTAATGTGTTAAATTTTGCTTTTAGAAAATATGAGCAGCGAGGAATGGCAAAAGCTTCAAGAAACTAGTGTCAACCGGCGTCCATGGTTTATCTATAAAAACTGTGGATTGTATAGCAGAATGTTCAGTGATCCAGAGAACAGGCCCATATTTCAAGAATTCGACTTCTTTTAACAAAACAAGGAGACTTTCTAATTGAACATAGGACTGGCTGTGAACATGTGGGAGCTCATCTGATTTCTCATTTCCAGAGATCCCACAGTGGGCCGGAATCAACTGTAGTACTAAATCTGGTTTTTTGGGACATCAATCAGATGTGGTAAAATGAACCACCAATAGATGCAGTTAAGAACGGTGTTTTGTTGCGTGTTTGTTTTGCCAATTTTGTGTTACAGCTTCTGTATATTTACTTGTTATTTCTTATCACTAAATTAAATATTTAATTACCATTTCATTAACATGCATATTATAGTATCTTTACTTACTTAATATCATAATGCATACACACCACCATAATATATGCCCAATTGCACTGTATGGGGCTAAAACATGTATTCTAGAAAATGATAAAAAAGTTTGGAAGAATTTGAAATGTGGTCTATCGTAGAATGAAAATAGTCGGTTGAGCAGAAAGAAGATCCATTGAAATATCCTCACTGAGGTAGGCACTCAAAGACAAATACAGAAAGTTATACAAAAATGGAGATTTAGTTGGCTGGGACACAGAATGCAACATGAAGGTCTTCTACAGAACATACTACAGGGCAAGATCCAGGGGAAAAAGGAAAGGAGACGATCAAGACTCATCCTTACATCTCAGGCATGCATAGACATTTAAGTATGAACCTATGCTGAAATGAAGAGAGCAAGAAAAATTAGGGTCAAATGGAGAGTCATGATCGGATAACCTTACAAGCAGTCTTAAGACTAACCAAACAGAGGACAGGGTCAATAGGGTCAAATGGACAGGCATGCTTGGGCGCCCTTACAGGCAGCCTTAGAACTGACCAACCATAGGATAGGGTCAAATTGAGAGACATGCTTGGATGGCCTTACAAGCAGTTTTAGGAATGACCATCCAGAGGATAGGGTCAAATTGAGAGACAAGCTTGGACAACCTTACAAGCAGCCTTAGAACTGACCAACCATAGGATAAGGTCAAATGGAGAGACATGCTTGGATGGCCTTACAAGCAGTTTTAGGAATGACCATCCAGAGGATAGGATCAAATGGAGAGACATACTAAGACAACCTTACAAGCAGTCTTAGGAAAGACCAACCAGAGGATAGGGTCAAATGGAGAGATATACTAAGACAACCTTACTACCAGTCTTAGGAAAGACCAACCAGAGGATAGGGTCAAATGGAGAGATATACTAAGACAACCTTACTACCAGTCTTAGGAAAGACCAACCAGAGGATAGGGTCAAATGGAGAGATATACTAAGACAACCTTACTACCAGTCTTAGGACAGACCAACCAGAGGATAGGGTCAAATGGAGAGACATACTAAGACAACCTTACTACCAGTCTTAGGAAAGACCAACCAGAGGATAGGGTCAAATGGAGAGATATACTAAGACAACCTTACTACCAGTCTTAGGAAAGACCAACCAGAGGATAGGGTCAAATGGAGAGATATACTAAGACAACCTTACTACCAGTCTTAGGACAGACCAACCAGAGGATAGGGTCAAATGGAGAGACATACTAAGACAACCTTACTACCAGTCTTAGGACAGACCAACCAGAGGATAGGGTCAAATGGAGAGACATACTAAGACAACCTTACTACCAGTCTTAGGACAGACCAACCAGAGGATAGGGTCAAATGGAGAGACATACTAAGACAACCTTACTTACCAGTCTTAGGACAGACCAACCAGAGGATAGAGTCAAATGGAGAGACATACTAAGACAACCTTACTACCAGTCTTAGGACAGACCAACCAGAGGATAGGGTCAAATGGAGAGACATACTAAGACAACCTTACTTACCAGTCTTAGGACAGACCAACCAGATGATGGCTACTTGTTGTCTTGTTTTCTTTACTTCATCATGTTTACTCTTTCGTTTCATTATATTATTATCCTTCAATGCCTGTATTGTCGTCATAAATCTTGTCTTGATTTATGCTGTGATTTGTTATTTGTTTTCAATTTGTCTTTGTAGATGACGAAGAGTGTCTGCTTATAACATTAGTTTTATTTTGTTTTTGTCATGTGCAGTCACTGAGCCATTATCGATGTATGTTTTTATCGCGATAACAACAGCCCAACTGCAAAATACAGCACAAAGTAAAACAAAAATAGGCAGGTAGATCCCTTGAAATTTTCTATTCCTTCACCACTCTCATCTGTCCGGTAACCTAGATGGTCGTTAGGGCATCACATTTCAGTACATGACAAACCATCCAATGACATCACACTCTATCTACTGCTCATGTTGCGGTTTCAATCAATGTCATCCCATCTTGCAAACAGTATCTATCCAGCGCATCTTAGGGTGACCCACTCCTGTTGCCAGGAACTGTGCATCAGAGTATCACATTGTGCAAACCATTAGAACACATCACATTGTGCATCACATGGTTGTACCAGCTTAGCTTTTGTAATATATCAACTGAATAAAGGTCTGGACACAGTCCGATAGACTATCGGTTGGTATTGTGTATACTAACATTCGTGACGTGATCACGATATGATATTTCAAGGATCCTTCTAAAACACCTCATCTCCACTGCTTTCCGCTCCAATGCAGCATTTAGCATCCACATTTCACAAGCATTTAGGTACACAGAGAGGACCAATTTCTACATTAAATAGATTTTTGTGAACCAGGAAGTTATATCTTGTTAGTTCTGCCCTTCATGGAGACACTATGAACATTGCAATCACAAACAGCAAGATCAGTGTCATGACTTTTAAAAAATAAACAAACCATCACAATAATGTTTTTCATATTGCTCGAGTATCGCAGGAGAATTTTAATCTGTCAGTCACTGCACACCATGCTGGTTAGGTTTTTAGCCTCCTGAGGCATGCTTGAAAAGGTGAACCAGGGTACTTCTGGCTGTAGTGCAATTCAAGACTCATGAGTAAGCACACGGATATGGGGATTTCGGAGTGTCAGTCCTCATCTCGTTGGCCAGGTTGCTGTGACACAGCTTGTTTCCAGGGGCATAAACAAGGACATGAGATGAAATCTTGATGAGTATGTTTCACATAACCCAGATTACTCTTCACTCCATATCGTCGGAGATAAAGTGTTTGTGAATTCTCTTTCTGACTGCAATGACTTAACATCTTTATGCTGGTTTAGAAGACTGCAGAGTCGTATACAACCAGTTTCTTTTACATTCACTTAAACTAAAAATATGTATGCACATCCAATCTATTCTTGAATGCATTAATTGAACCTGCCTCCACTATTTCCTGTGGCAATGCATTCCAAGCATTCCCCACTCTCGGACTAAAATAATATTTCCTGGTATCATCTTCTTTCTCTTCTGATCTCTTAAGAAAATATTCTACCAATTCTTGTATTTCTGTATCATATTAGAGTTCTTGTTTTTTTTCAGAGCTTTCTTCCAAACCCCAGTCAGCAGGTTTCTTGGTGTATAAGAGTAATGTACTATACAAAAGCCATGTGTTAGAGAGTCTTCTACCCTAGGGTGAAACCATTAGCTGCCTCTTTCAAAATGCTCTCCGTGTGGAAATGATCTTATTCTTATCGTTATCAAACACAGAAAAGAAAATCCGTATATTCAAGTTGCCGTCTGACAGCGTATGAAGAAGAAGAAGAAGAAACACAGAAAAGTGGACAATCACTGCACATACCCTTGGTGTTGTCTTAGACTTTCTGTCCAAAGATTGTATAGTTCTACACATAAGTCACCAAGAATTATCTGCAAAGGGTTGTAGATAACTATGGGGATGGTTAAGCAACCAAGATCAGGATTTCCATTAAAGATGATCTCAAGAATAGGTAAACCTGCAGATACAAAAAAATGCTTACTCTTACGTCTGGTGGGCACAACATACTAATAGACATGTTAGTCAGAGTAAGGCAAAATATACTGGCCAAGACCCTCACCTCAGCTTTCTCATAGCCCTCCCTGGAAACAGGCTGTTTTCATGGCAGCCTGGCTAATGGGGTGAGGGATTGACCTGATCCCTGTAGTAGTGAGCAACACGTAGATAAAGCCAAGCATAGCACAATTGCCTGGAGGACCCCAGTCCACCTTCATCAGCACGCTCGGGATGTGAGGAAAGCTACTACAACCCGCCACTCAACGTCCTTTTCAGGGCGCATAAAAGAGAAAACCTACTGATTGTGGGCATTCAAAACAACAACTCTTTTTAATTGAAACTACCATTGCACATTGTTTGTCTACTTGCGAGGCAAGCAATTAGGCCTGTATATGGTCTATGCTTGATGCTAGGAAGTAATTGAGTCTATAAATATGTCTGGATCGATCTCAGACTATACTCCATAGTTGCAAGTGTTGACTAACGAAAGACCACCCCAGCTGTAAAATATTTTTGAGTTTTTTTTTTGCTGGTCTAGTACCTTAACTCCTTTCTCTAATGTGGCTTCCGTTATCTGGAGGTCCAGTGTTCAAATTCTGGGCTGCCCCTTACTTCACTTTATTTCTGGTTGCTAGTTATGTATGATACACGAGTGCAGATATCGGTAGCACAAGCCTCCCATCTGGCGATAACAACAAATCTATGCATCCCGCCTCTCTCCGATGCCTCACGGTAAGAGCAGTAAGACAGAAGAAGACTTCCTTTACAATATAACATTAATTAAAGTCATGAAACACTGATAAACAGATTTGGTTCAATGTGCAGCTAGCGATGCTAGTTTTTTCTGATGTCAGGGGTTTCCTTGAAGAGCGGTAGCAGCATTCTTTCTGCCTTTAAGAGTAATAAAGGTGAAAGCTGATAGGAAACTGCATTTGCTTAATATATTCTTTATTCCACCTCTCTTCTTTTTCTTTTGCGTTCGTTCTCAATCTCCCACTACCAAGCCCTGAACAGGACTTTGCAAGTAGTATGATGTAGTCCGGAGAATGGAATGCGCTGTGTCGCTAGTTTACGGGTTGACTTCAATATTTGCATCTTTTGGTCCGACACATCTGTCTTCAGCAGGATTCCACGTCTCTATCCATCCTTGTGGAATGATCATAATCCATCTGTACAAATTCATACGGAAGGTTAAGATATGGCTATTACCAGGTTTCTTACAGAGCCTGCTGCGGGGTGCGACCGAGTACCTGGCGGTATAGCTGGGAGGGCAGATTGGGCTCATTAGCCTTGGTTGGCAGCCAATCTAAGAGAAAGTAAACTCTGACTCTAAACCTAGGTAGATGAAGCTCGTTAGCCTGTTTAGGCAGTTTGCCTAGGAGAGGAGGAACTCTGATTTTAAACCCACAAGTCCCAGGAAGTGCTGGCTAGTTTTGGGACGATAAGAGTATCATCAGATGTCTCGAGTAACTAGCATCTGTGGACAACGTCTCTACTGCTTTGTGGAAACCTCGGGAGAGGGTAGGGCTACGGAAGTAAACCCAGACAGAAAATCCGGAGTAGTAGTATCTAAGGTGGATTGTTTAAAAATTGTGAACTCATCCCAACAGCTCCTGCAGCTGAGCTGAGGTCAAATTGTCATGTTTTGTATTCCTTTGGATTACACCAGCGAGGCAGAAGGGGGGATCCTGCAGTTTGGGCAGCTCAGGGTCTCCATATTCAGCGCCCAGGTTTTATCTCTGTGAGGCTACTCACAGGGTGCCACTCGCATGGTCTGCAAAGATTGAGACGCCTATGAATGAATGAATAAATTACCAGGGATTGACAAATTTTAGGGTGGCTAACCAGTCAGTCAAAAATTTCACCTGCTACCATGGTCGGACAATGGTCATTTATGTTAACAAATTTAAACTAGGCATTAATTCACCTTTATTTCTACATAACAATGCATACCAAACCAAAATATAATATATTTCTTTTACAGTATTAGCTTATTTCTTAAGAAAAAATGCACGACTGTCAGAGGCATGGCGCATGTGTCCTTGAACATTCTTGGTAGTTTTAGCACTGAAGTACCATTTATCGATGGCTTTAAATTGTAGTAGTGGAGGTCTATTTAGATTCGCCATCTTAAACTAGCTTAGGTACAATCTATTTTAACCGTAATATCACTAATAATCACACTAGAGTCGTTATGTAGTAAAGATTAAAAACTTAATTAACAATTAAAAACTGATTTTTTTTTACTTGCCAAAGCAAAAATTTGTACTCATCACAGACAAGCAGATTTGTCAAACCCTGGCTATTACCACTGTACATAACTACAAAAAGCAGAAAGATAAGTCATGACAACTTTACAGCAACAGCAGTGACCTGAAACCAAAGATAAACATGAAAACACTGGATAGGGTAAATAAGGAATTTGTAAAACTATTGATAAGCTTCTGACCAATGATATTTGCACAATTTGTGTGGTCTTGTTTCCATTGAAGGCATCTGTCCTGGGAAGATTTATAGGGCTAAGGAATAAAGGTCACTTTTCCCAGTTATAGCTGAGATGAGGGTAAAAAATGCAGCAATGAATGAACTGACAGCAGCCAGCAACTTTGCTGGCTGTTTGCATCAGTGTCAGCATACCATAGCTGACCAAGAGCATATTCCACCTTCAGATGGCAGCCCTGGAAACAGGCTGCACTAGTGTAGTTTCACTAAGAGAATAGGGATCGTAGTGGGAAGGCAAACTTAGTACCCAAAAAAGCCAGCTGAAATCAGATGTGTCGAGCCAAAAGGTGCAGATATCACAGCCTCAATGTGAACTATGATACAACGCCCTTTTCAGGATGAACACTGAAGAAGAAGAAGACTGTGCTGTATATGTTTTAATTTGGTCCCAAATAAGAATTCCATCATCATTAGCTCTTTCCGTCTTGTCAGATGATAGTAATTGTGCTTTGAAAAGGTATGCAACTACAGTCCATGACGGTAACGAATGTGACTCGTAACACCAATCCGGGCAGAGAAGCATCTTCCACAGTGTGTGCAAGAAAAATGAGGACCGTTTGCGGCATCGCATGGTGTGGCATGTCTTCTCAAACTCTTGAGTCTTCAGCCTATCAGCAATCAGTATTTCCTTTTTCTGTATTCCATGCTTAATCATGCCCCTCCATGGCGTCTTGTTCCCATGATTCCAAATCGAAGTCTGCATCATTCATACCCCGCTTGCATACATCCTTGTACGGTACCGAAGTAGTGGACAGCCCCGAGACCTTTTCCCCAACTGTAATTCCCCATAGATAAGATATTTTGGTATTCTGCCATCATCCATCCTCCAAATGTGTCCCAGCCAGCGGAGCCTTTCAAATAAGAATTATGAAGACCATAACTGGGTTCAACATGTCTTCAAACTAAGAAACAAATATTCCATCCATTTGGTCACCTGTTTCTAAAACTATCAGACGACCATTCTAAATTGAGCCCGATGCCATTGGAGATTTATAAGACTGGGGAATAAAGGCTGCTTGTCCCATTTAACAATGTGCAGGATAGGTTATTATTTCCCCCAATATAAAAAAATATAGAACTTACAGATTCAAATCTGTGTCTTCAAACAACCACCTGCTCTTGAACCTCTTTGACTACCATTCCATGTCTGATCTCAAAGCTTTGGGATAAAAGATTGTGTACCCGTCTCAAAGGTTTGGGATAAGAGATTGTGTACCCCTCTCAAAGGTTTGAGATAAGAGATTGCATACCCCTCTCAAAGGTTTGGGATGAGATTGTGTACGTTTCAAAGTTTTGGGATAAAAGATTTTATACCTGTCTCAAAGGTTTGGGATGAGAGATTGTGTACCTGTCTCAAAGGTTTGGGATGAGATTGTGTACGTTTCAAAGTTTTGGGATAAAAGATTTTATACCTGTCTCAAAGGTTTGGGATGAGAGATTGTGTACCTGTCTCAAAGGTTTGGGATGAGATTGTGTACGTTTCAAAGTTTTGGGATAAAAGATTTTATACCTGTCTCAAAGGTTTGGGATGAGAGATTGTGTACCTGTCTCAAAGGTTTGGGATGAGATTGTGTACGTTTCAAAGTTTTGGGATAAAAGATTTTATACCTGTCTCAAAGGTTTGGGATGAGAGATTGTGTACCTGTCTCAAAGGTTTGGGATGAGATTGTGTACGTTTCAAAGTTTTGGGATAAAAGATTTTATACCTGTCTCAAAGGTTTGGGATGAGAGATTGTGTACCTGTCTCAAAGGTTTGGGATGAGATTGTGTACGTTTCAAAGTTTTGGGATAAAAGATTTTATACCTGTCTCAAAGGTTTGGGATGAGAGATTGTGTACCTGTCTCAAAGGTTTGGGATGAGATTGTGTACGTTTCAAAGTTTTGGGATAAAAGATTTTATACCTGTCTCAAAGGTTTGGGATGAGAGATTGTGTACCTGTCTCAAAGGTTTGGGATAAGAGATTGTGTACCCGTCTCAAAGGTTTGGGATAAGAGATTGTGTACCCCTCTCAAAGGTTTGAGATAAGAGATTGCATACCCCTCTCAAAGGTTTGGGATGAGATTGTGTACGTTTCAAAGTTTTGGGATAAAAGATTTTATACCTGTCTCAAAGGTTTGGGATGAGAGATTGTGTATCTGTCTCAAAGGTTTGGGATAAGAGAATGCATACCTGAGCCATGAAGCTGAAAAAACTATCTGACTTACCTAATGTTAAGCTTTTGCGTGATCCAACAAACATGATTGCGAGAGTTTCTTCTCGATAGTGCCAAAATATGTGACGAGACAACAGAAACAGCGACAGCATGATGGTAACATGAAAGCAAAACACTGAGGAAAAGACATTTATTTACTTGAGAAACAGCATTCTACTTCTTTTTCAGCATTTGTTCTGAAAAGGATGTTTGTGACATGTTATAGTTTACAGTGAGGTTGTGATATCTCCACCCCTTGGCCCAACACATCCGATTTCAGCATGACATTTTTGGGACCGAGTTTACATAACTTAACTTTACGTCTTTATACTGGTTTAGAAGACTATAGTCTGTATACAACCAGTTTCCTTTACGTTACCTTGCTCTAAAAGCTATGTGCATCCAATTTATTCTGAAATGCATTAATTCTCCCTACCTCTACTACCTCCCGTGGCAATGCATTCCAAGAATTCGCCACTCTCAGACTAAAAAAATATTTCCTAATATCTAATCTGGACCTCTCTTTAGTTAATTTGTAGCTAGGCCCTTTTGTTCTTGTGGGTGCCTGTATTTAAAAAAAATTGTTATAGCCTAATTTATCCAATCCTCTGATCATCTTATAAACCTGTATTAAGTCACCACAAATTCTTCTGACTTCTAGACACTGTAGGCCGGTTTTTCTGAGTCTTTCCTCATAACTGTGATTCTGGAATCCCACTATCATCTTTGTCGCTCTTTTTTGTATTCTTTCCAGCAGGTTTATATCCCCTCTATGATAAGGACTCCACACCTGTACACAGTACTCCAATCCAGGTCTGACTAATGCTTTTTACAGCTATCACTTCCTTGCTCATATGTTTAATGTTTCTTTTTATCATACCTAACATTGCATTTGCCTTTTTCACTGTTATCTGAACTTGCTCACTCACCTTACCTTTATGATCTATTATAACCCCTAGGTCCCTTTCCTTATCTATCTTTCTAATATTGTTCTCTCTTCTTTAATCCTTAATTTCTTAGCCAGACTGCAAGGTTGTAGTAGTTTCCAGTGCTTTCACTTGAAGAGGGATAGGTCTTGGTCGGTTATGGTTCACTGGCGCTGATGCAACAGCTGTCTGTGATTTTTTCACTGCTGCCAGCTTATTCACTGCTGCCAGCTTATTCACTGCTGCCAGCTTATTCACTGCTGCCAGCTTATTCACTGCTGCCAGCTTATTCACTGCTGCATATTAGACTCCATGAGAAACAGTGAGGTATATACATTTTGTTTTAAAGCAAATGATACAGAAGGTGGTGTAGCATCTGGCAGAGCGGTTGAGACACTGGTCTCGCAATCAGGAGACACAAGTTTAAAACCTGGCATAGTCTATGTTTTTATCTTATCATCACCAGATTAGTCAGTCTGGTGACTGATGTTGAAGTCATCTGATTATGTCACACCACTGTCCTCTTTAGTTCAGCATGGCTGCATCTCGATGTATTTACACACTTGAGGCATGTTCTAAGGGTATTGCATCCAGACTGCAGACTTTCTTTAACAAGTGTTGTCTTCAGAAACTTCATGTTTGATGGCCAGAGGTCTTTTTCTTTGCGTTCAGGATCCTTTGGTCATGCTATATGGCCAGAGGCAATGGTAACACAGATCTGTGGGAAAAAAACGCGGCAACAGCCAATACAGCAGGAATAAGAAACAAGTCAGACAGTATAGCCAGACATGGGCTGGAGCCCATGTAACCCATTACCCATGGAACCCATAGGGAAAGAGATGATTGGAAAGGCCAAGGAAAAACTGGAGTCGATTGATCAAGAAGTGGTCGCCGGAGCAGAACAGGAATAGATGAAGAGCATTTGTTGCAGCCCTATATTCCAAGGGGAACCAGACAATTGATGGTGATGTGATATACTTGTTTCTTGGACATTCTTTTCTTCTTTTCCCCTGAACTTTGCCTTCCAACATTTTCACCAGTATGGACCATAATTTATGACTAAACCAAGGTAACCTTTCTTTTTTGTATAATTTCCATTAGTTGTCTGTGTGCCCTATATATTTAAGCCATAGCTCATTTGACCTATTTTCCATTGAGCTCACTCTTCGCATCCTGTGATAAGACCTAATCCTACAAGCTTCAAATGATTATTTTTAGCCTTTTTGTTAAGTTCATGTTTCAGAGTAGTCCAGTGCTACAGCCAGATATGTGGGTTATTTTTCATCTGCGCAGCTCGATACTGATGTTACTCGTTGTTAAGAAATGTTAGTTTCCCATGGAATGTCTGTTTTTGCTACTGCGATCCTAAATCTGATTTTAATTTCACAATGGTCAACCTCTGCAGAATGCCACATTGGAATAATAAGCTTATTTTTCTCTATTGGAGGTCAAATAAAAGGCTAGTCTGCCGACTGTTCAGCAACTGTCAGGGCAATCAGCCTTCAATGCTCAGTACAATATAATCTCTGATTGAGTCTTAGCAATTGGAGTTGTTGTTATTTGCGAATGCCCACAATGAGTAGGTTACTCTTTTGTGCACCCTGAAAAGGACGTTAGGGGATCAAGATGCTAAGCAGCGCATGAGCTGCAGTGGTCAGCGACCCATAGCTGACTGCTAGCATCATGGCCAGCAAACCAGATCTGCCAAGACCCTTCTACACCTCCACGCGGTGATCCTGGATAACAGGCTGCAGCAGGGCAGACAGGCTAAGGAGAATTGATCGAAGAGGGAATGCTAACCCGGTACTCAAAAAATGCTTGCTGAAGTCGGATGTGTTGGACCGAAAGGTGCAAATATCGCAGTCAAGCTGTAAACTACGATACAACGCATTCCGTTCTCTGGACTACATTCTGCTACTTAAGCTTTTTCAGGGTTTGGTAGTGGGTGATTGAGAACGAACGAAGCCAAGCCAAGCCAAAAGGACGTTAAGTGGCAGGTTGCAGTAGGTTTCCTCACATCCCGAGCGAGCTGATGGTTGACTGGGGTTCTCCAGGCGGTTGTGCTATGCTTGGCTTTATCTGCATGTCACTCATTACTACGGGGATCATGCCGATCCCTCACCTCATTAGCCATGTTGCCATGAAAACAGCCTGTTTCCAGGAAGGGCTACTAGGAAAATGATGTGAGTTTTGGCCAGTATGTTTCACCTGACCCTGATTAACATATCTGATCAGTATGTTTCACCTGACCCTGATTAACATATCTGATCAGTATGTTTCACCTGACCCTGATTAACATATCTGATCAGTATGTTTCACCTGACCCTGACTAACATATCTGATCAGTATGTTTCACCTGACCCTGATTAACATATCTGATCAGTATGTTTCACCTGACCCTGATTAACATAGTCTGATCAGTATGTTTCACCTGACCCTGATTAACATAGTCTGATCAGTATGTTTCACCTGACCCTGATTAACATAGTCTGATCAGTATGTTTCACCTGACCCTGACTAACATATCTGATCAGTATGTTTCACCTGACCCTAACATATCTGATCAGTATGTTTCACCTGACCCTGATTAACATATCTGATCAGTATGTTTCACCTGATCCTGATTAACATATCTGATCAGTATGTTTCACCTGACCCTGACTAACATATCTGATCAGTATGTTTCACCTGACCCTGACTAACATAGTCTGATCAGTATGTTTCACCTGACCCTGACTAACATAGTCTGACCAGTATGTTTCACCTGACCCTGACTAACATAGTCTGGCCAGTATGTTTCACCTGACCCTGATTAACATATCTGATCAGTATGTTTCACCTGACCCTGACTAACATATCTGATCAGTATGTTTCACCTGACCCTGATTAACATATCTGATCAGTATGTTTCACCTGACCCATATTAACATATCTGATCAGTATGTTTCACCTGACCCTGATTAACATATCTGATCAGTATGTTTCACCTGACCCTGATTAACATATCTGATCAGTATGTTTCACCTGACCCTGATTAACATATCTGATCAGTATGTTTCACCTGATCCTGATTAACATATCTGATCAGTATGTTTCACCTGACCCTGACTAACATATCTGATCAGTATGTTTCACCTGACCCTGATTAACATATCTGATCAGTATATTTCACCTGACCCTGACTAACATATCTGATCAGTATGTTTCACCTGACCCTGACTAACATATCTGATCAGTATGTTTCACCTGACCCTGACTAGCATATCTGATCAGTATGTTTCACCTGACCCTGACTAACATATCTGATCAGCATATTGTTCCTGACCAGACCTTAGTCTTCCTCCCCCAGCAATGGGAGTAATTGTAGTTATTTTTATAGGCAAGGAAAGTATATGTTGCTTTGTACACAAAAACATGCATGCATATCACGTTAAGTTTTTTAAAATAGATGTTGTTCATGTTGACAATGTTTCTTTAGTAGAGGTGTTCCAGTGGCTCTTCTTGCGAGGCATGATAAAAAGAAATCCCTCCACGTTGCGTCACGCAAGCCAGTGCTGTAGAGCGCGATAATGTCACAGTACATGTAATAAGCACAGACCAACGAACAAGCAAGCACGTGTTAATTTTCCTCGCATGCATAGCTTCTTTTGCAGATCGTTGACAAGATCGCCGGTGTGATACCAAATCTGTCCGAGGTGGATCAGCGAGTGGTGATTCAGTCTCTATTAGCCGAAGGACAACATCCATGCAGAATGCAGGCAGAGTATGGTGACAAATATGTGTTGAAGACAACAGTGAAGGACTGGGTGCGAATGTTTATGGAAGAACATAAGTTAACAAAAGATGATCTTGCGCAGCCAAGTCAGGTGCATATTGTTGTGGCAGCAGAAGCAATCACGAAAATTGATGCAGCAATCCCGGTGAACCATCGTCAAAGCTTACATTTGCTAGAGAAGGAATTCACTGTTTCATTTGGAACAGTTCTTCTTCTTCTTCTTCGTTCGTTCTCAATCTCCTACTACCAAACCCTGAAAGGGTAAGTAGCAGAATGTAGTCCAGAGAACAGAATGCGTTGTGTTGTAGTTTACAGCTTGGCTGCGATATTTGCACCTTTCGGTCCAACACATCCGACTTCAGCAAGCATTTTTTGAGTACCGGGTTAGCATTCCCTCTTCGATCCCTTCTCCTTAGCCAGTCTGCCTTGCTGCAGCCTGTTATCAAGGATCACCGCGTGGAGGTGTAGAAGGGTCTTGGCAGCTATGGTTCGCTGGCCCTGACGCTAGCAGTCAGCTATGGGTCACTGACCACTGCAGCTCATGCGCTGCTGAGCATCTTGATCCCAGAACAGTTCAAATGGTGGTTCTGAAGATACTGAAGTTATAAAAAGGCGTATTCACAATAGGTTTCCACGGATGCTGACCGACCACCATAAGGAAGAACTCATGGGTTGGAGTTTTAACTACGTGCTGCATTATGAAGTGGAGAGTGATGCATGTCTGTTGTGAATAGTGGCTGGCCATGAATCGTAGTGCCACCACTTTGAGCCATGCAGCAAAACAGAAAATATGCAATGGAAACATCAAAGATCACCAAAACATAAAAGAATCAAGTCACAGGTTTACGCTAGTAAGGTTATGCTGACCGCATTTTTGTACCATGAAGGGCTTTTGTGAGTGGACTTCAAATAGCAAAGCATGAATACAATCAATGTCACCTGCTAGAAGGACACACTAGACAAGATGAATAAAGCCAAGAATAAGCGACGTGACACGCTTTCAGGTGGTGTGATTCTGTTGCACGAAAATGTTTGTCTGCATGTCGTAAACATTGTGCAGGAGACTTCAGCACGGAAAAAGTTGGAAGTTCTGCTACACCCAGCCTTGATCTGTCATAATGTGACTTTCATGTATTCGGACCCTAAAAAATATCTCTAAAGGGACAATAATTCCACTCCAATGCAGACGTCATGGCAGCGGTGACTGAATGGTTCAATGATCAACCAGAATCCTTTTTTGCAGACGGTATCCGCTGTCTCCCCAAGCAGTGGAATGCGTGACTGAATACCTATGGCGACTTCTTCTAACAACCGCTGATGCTTGCTTATTTCTTAACAACTGTTTTTTTTAAAATTCTGCCATAACCTCTGATGCATCTTTCACATGTTTGTAATAAAGCCACTGCGATGGGTTTCATTTGATCCTTCCTTGTGCATTCCGAGGCGTATTCGAGATGGACTGGGGTTCTCCTGGCTGTAGTGCAATGTAAGGCTCCTCAGTAAGCTCATAGCTAGATTTCAGTATCAATCCTAAATTTGTTGACTGCTGTGATGCAGCCTGTATCCAGGAATATGAACGAGGCTGTGAGATGAGAATCTGTATGTTTCTCCTGACCCTGATTACTATTAGATTTTTTTAAATAAAGACAGAAAATTTATATTTTTCAAAGTCACTTTGAAAAAGAGTTTAAAAAAAAATTAATTATGTCACTTTATATAATTCTTACGGGCCGGAATTTCTTAACCAGGTCTACAGTAGAACAAACACACCTCGCTGGTTTCACAGATGAAAGTACAATGAGTTACCACCCTTATCATATAACATAATTACAATTCTGAAACACTGATTAAACTAAACAGATTAATTAAATGTGCAGTTTGCAATATTAGTGTTGTTCTAGATAGACATCGACACCTGGGAATGTCTTGCGCAAAACAGATCTGACTGGAGAAGCGCAGTCAAATCGGATGTAGCTGCCGGTGAAGATGACCGTGTTGTGAAAGCCCAGAGCAGGCGCGAGACGCGGAAATCTCGAGCAGCGGGAACACCATCCCTTTCTTCAAACCTCGTGTTCCCGATATGTAGCAGATGTTTTCGTGCTCGCTATTGGCCTGTTCAGCCACATGCGCACCCACACCCAACAGGGAAATCTGTGACAAGGATGATGTCGGCGGTCCTCATCGACAACGATGGACAGCTATTATTATTAGTGTCAAAGGGTTGCCTTTAAAAGTTTATCCAATAGGAGCAGAGGGCCATCATTAGTTGACCTTCTTGTTGGAAGCCTGTTTCAAAGCATTTATGTGCTCATGCAAGAGTTGCACTGTGATATTTTGTTTTAAATAATATGATTGCTAGCCCCATGGACAGTCCTACTCAATTGATTAATTTACTTCTTTGCTCTGAGTGAAGCATAGGGCCACCACTACAGCCTGCCCCTTTACAGGAATCCTGTACCCAAGTATTTTCAGTGGTGGTTTCATTAGCAGTGGTTTTACTTGAAGTTGCTAGCTGCATGCACAACTATCTCTAGCTTACTTTTACGACATGATTGAAAGATTATAGCGATTATAATATTTCAACACGGGTACCCCTCAGAGGGTAACCCTACTCAGTTGCCTTTTATGATATGCTTAGTTTGCAGCTCTGGTTCTATTCTGCCATCTATAAAAGTTATTGTTCTTCAAACAATTACCTTGAATATGACAGAAACTAAAATCTGGAAACTCAAACTTCATTTGCAGACTTTATGAAGAGTCAAAACACGGAGAGCACAGGCAGATGTTCTCTAGTATCACACCCACCAAGTGTTTCTCCGTAGCTGAGTACACTGCACCAGTTTGGAAAAACTCAGCACATTCAAATTTACAGCGGCGACTGCGTGGGCTAGTGGTTTAGTGACACAGCTCACAATCTAAAGGTGATGGATTTGCTCCCCATCACAGCACCAGCCGTCACCCCAGGGAAGCAAACCCTTAGAAAATACAGGAGGAAGCAGAACCTTACTTAAAATGCATGCCAAAATCGGATGCACTGGGCCAACTTCCGCAAAATAAAAACATAGTGCAACGCACACCGGTAAGGTAAGGTATCCACCTCGGATGCCAGAGGTCGCTGGTTCAAATCACGGGTGAAGACCGGGATTTTTTTCATGTGGATATTCTAGTAAAAATTCCCCTAATCTCTGGGTAGTGAGATCAGACTCTCGTGTTCAGTGTCGAGCATGTTAAAAATTCCTTGGCAGTTGGAAATCAAAAAGATTAGGCTTAATGGCCCCTGCTCGGACAAAATTCTATAGATGGCGCCTAACTGGCTGCAGGTCTACTTAGCTCTAGTATTCGAGTCTATTAAGATAGACTCGCACATCGGTTAAACCACCCTCTAAGAAACTGATTGTATACAGACTCTGTAGAGTCTTCTAAACCAGTATAAAGATGTTACGTTAAGTTAAGAGTTTCATTCTGAATGCCGCCTTTTTGCCTTAATCAAAGCAAAAGTACTGTTTGCAGTTAAAAGAAGCATACCTTTGCAAAAAAATTAAATGACAAAACAACAACTTGCATAAAAGAGTTGATAAAAATGAGGAAAAACAAAACATTACTTACAAATCAAAATGGTAACAACTACAGAAAATGTGTCTAACTTTAGTTGAAAATGGGTCCTTGAGTAGGTATCGCAGAATGTGGTATAGAAGATAAATAAGTCCACGACTCTAGAAATATAAGGACAAATTTTTAAAACCAATAGCGGGATGAGAAAATGTATTTTACAGCTACAAGCATTGACAACACAACATCATTATTTAGAAAAAGAAAAAACATTATTTAAACATTTGGCATAAAGATAAATACAACATGGAAAACAAGAATCTTAGAAAAAGAAAATTTCTAATCATGTCGTTCTCTTTTCAGATTCCCTGAGACCATGAGACTGAAATAGTCATTGCCCAATGATTTCTATTCTGGACCATATTCTCAAGTTTCATTCATCAGATGCTTGGGATGAAGATTCAGGACAGTGAATGAGCTGAAAGCAGTCAGCAACTCACAGCTGGGTGTTTCATCAGGGTCAGCGAACCAGAGATGACCAAGACCGTATTCTGCCTCCCAGTGGCGGCCCTGGAAACAGGCTGCACTAACATTGTCTGTCTAAAAGAATGTGGGTCACAGTGGGAGAACAGACTCAGTACCCAACTAAAACCGGATAAGTCTGGTCGAAAGATGGAGATATCGAATCCTTGTTGTAAACTATGACACAAAGTCACAACACCCTTTTCAGGACAAACGTCAAAGAGGAAGACTCCATTCGCTCCAGCCTCTTCTTCAAATCTTCATCTGATTTCCTTGACATCTGCCCATCTGGTTATAATGTTAGATTTCATTGTGAAAGTATGTTCCATTGCTCTCATTTCAATCTTAACCTTTTGAGGACGACACAGGCCGATGATAAGTCCGACTTACATTAGCGAAAAAGACGAGCGGGCTGATCCATCGGCCCTGAGAACAAAAGCTTCTGTATGGCTAAATAAAAATATTATCAGTCAATCAAATGATCTCTTTCATTTCTTGCGCATTCTAGCATTTAAATGGCAGCCCCTTGAACGTTTTCACAGGAGTTTGAGAATTATATTGAATTTGTGGTCATGTTGTTGTTATTCAGCTCATTTGGCTTGGCTTGGCTTCGTTCGTTCTCAATCTCCCGCTACCAAACCCTAAAAGGGCTTAAATAGCAGAATGTAGTCCAGTGAACAGAATGCGTTGTGTCGTAGTTTACAGCTTGACTGCGATATTTTGCACCTTTTAGTCCAACACATCCGACTTCAGCATGCTTTTTTTTAGTACAGGGTTAGCATTCCCTCTTCGATCCCTTCTCCTTAGACAGTCTGACCTGCTGCAGCTTGTTATCCAGGATCACCGCGTGGAGGTGTAGAAGGGTCTTGACAGCTCTGATTCGCTGACCCTGATGTTAGCAGTCAGCTATGGGTCGCTGACCACTGCAGCTCATGCGCTGCTCAGCATCTTGATCCCATTGAGCTCATTTGAAAATGAGATATTGAGTGATTCAGATTTAAATGTTTCTGTGTCAGATGTTACTGACAGTGATATAAATGACAGTGATAATAGTGAGTAAACAGCAGTCTCCAAGAATATATATACTTTTCTATATTTATTCCTAGTTATTCTATATTTTCCTTTTTTTTAAAAAGCATCCTTGTCCTCTTTTTATTTCCTAGAAATGGTTCCGTCTTTTAGGCAGTAAAACTATTATTTAGCTCCGTCTCCAAAGGGTTAATAACCCAAAATATTTTTTTACATAGAAAATAAATAAGTCAAGGCTGCAGATTAAAATTTAGTGTTCCAAAAACATTAAAAGGTATGGTTCCATGCTTGAACAAAAACAAGAACAAAACCTACATTACTAACAAAAGGCTTCCTTCAGGGTCAACAGGCAATATACATGCAAGGCCTGTAGTATTGGTTGTTGCTGTGTGTTTGGCCACAAGTTTGTGTTTGCTAAAATATGGTCACCTAATATATATTGTGATTTTAAACCCACAAGTGCCAGGGAGTGCTGGCTAGTCCTGGGACGATGAGAGTATCATCGGATGTCTCGAGTAACTAACATGTGCTGGCAACGCCCCCACTGCCTTGTGGAAACCTCGAGAGAGAGAGAGAGAGAGAGAGAGAGAGAGAGAGAGAAGGGCTACAGGAGTAAACCCCGATAGAACATCCAGAGTGGTATCACCTAAGGAGGATGGTTTCAAAATTGAGAACTCATTCTGACATCTCCTGGTGCCAAATTGTCATGCTTTGCATGTTTTTTAATTACACCAGGGAGGCAGAGAGGTGGATCCTGCAGTTTGGGCAGCCCAGAGTCTCCACATTCATCGCCCAGGCTTGCGTCCTAGAGAGGCTACTCACATGGCACCACACGCACGGTCTACAAAGACTGAGACGCTTATGATGAATATATAGTGTGCAACAAGGACACCTAGACAGGATAGAAGAATTGGCTTGGCTTCGTTCATTCTCAATCTCCCGCTACCAAACCTTGAAAGGGCTTAAGTAGCAGAATGTAGTCAAGAGAACGGAATGCGTTGTGTCGTAGTTTACATCTTGACTACGATATTCCCACCTTTCGCCTGGAGGACAGGGGTGACCTACCCCAACCAGGCACGTTCACAGGTGGCGGATAGTGGAACGAGCTCCAGATATGGAGCGTCCACAGGTGGCGGATAGTGGAACGACCTCCAGATATGGAGCGTCCACAGCTGGCGGATAGTGGAATGACCTCCAGATATGGAGCATCAGCTGCGGTATAAGCCAGGTATAATACCTGGACAAAAAAGCAGGTGTGGACCAAACGGCGGTGTATTCCAGCAGGATGGGGTGGAACAACAGGTGGCACTGCTTTCCCCACTGAAATATCCCATGTGTCCTATGACAGGTACATCAGGCGGGTAAGAGCCGCTATATGATCTAGCCACAGGAAGGAAACCACGGTAGACAAACCAACCCACTGCCTTGCAAGTACCATCGGGAGATGGAAAGGCTATGGGAGACAACCCAAAAACGAAAACTGCCGAAGATGGAGTGTGTCAGCTACGGTGCAGAAACCGGGAAAAATCCGGGCACACACGCATCATGTGACAGTCTACCCTATCGACATGGTGTCACTTCTACAAGTTACAACCGGGGAGGAGCGGTGCCGGGCCCCCAGCCTCGAGGGGACCCACCCAAGCAACCGGTGCCTCTGCTAACCTAGTGGTCAGGGGGAGGCAGAGTAGTGCAACTAAAAGTGGTACAATGGAATGCAGAGCGCATGAGAAACAAGAAACCAGAACTGCAAGAATTCCTCAAGGAAAATGATATAGAGATCATTTGTATTCAGGAAACACACCTAAACAAAACTCCAAAATTTTCCATCAGAGGATATGAATGTTTCTGCCAAGATGGGGAAAAAAGATCCAAAGGAGGAATAATAACACTAGTAAAAAATTCTATACTAGCAGTAGAAACAAATAGATCTGGACCAGATGAATTAGAATACATCACAGTAAAGATCATCCTACCCAGTGGAGACTCAAAGATAACAAACTGCTATAGTCCACCAGCCACAGCTCTGGCAATACACAAAGTCAAAATTGAAGAATCGAGATACCTCATAGTGGGAGATTTTAACAGTCACTCCTCAAGCTGGGGCTACGAAACAATGGACCAGAGAGGCGAAGAGGTAGATGATTGGATGATAGAAAACAAACTCATCCTAATAAATAGGCCAGACGATAGGCATACATATTACTCTAGAATATGGAAAAAAATGAGTACTCCAGACCTTGCGATGGCAACGGACGACCTTCACCGGCTAATAGCAAGAACAGTCAACAGCCAACTGGGTGGGAGCGACCATGTCCCAATAACTTTAGAAATATGTAACATAGGATAAACAGAGATAACAGATATGCACCCAAGCTGGAATTTTAAAAGAGCAAACTGGACTCTATTTAGAGAAAATGTAAATAAACTCTGTCAAAATATATCCCATGCTAAAAATTTAAACAATAATGTTACCATCATGACAGAGGCTATCATCCAGGCAGCAAAGAAATCAATTCCACGTGGAAAACGGAAAAATTATAAACCCTATTAGAGCAATAAACTAGGGAAAATGCACAAGGAACTAAGTGAGTCAAGAGATACCATAGAAAAAAAATCCTTCCCCAGTAAACATAGGGAAACACAGCAAAACTAAAAACATATTCATAGAGCAAAAGAAGGATGAGATCCAAAGAAGTTGGCATGAAAAGACTGAAAGTCTCAACATGGATAGGGATACAAGTAAACTCTAAAACCTGACAAGAGCCTTAAATGAGGAAACCAGAGGGAGCCATGGGAAGACGGTCATTAAGGAAAATGAGAAACATCATACAGGGAAAATGGCAGCAAACATCCTAGCTGAATTTTTCAGAGAGGAAAGTACTATAACATTGACACGAGAATGCAAACTAGAGGTAAAAAAGATAAAAGAGAACCTGAAGTCACAGAATGCGGATACCTGCATGAAGGCATCATTCAAAATGATAGAGTTAAACACTGCTATTCAGAAACTGAAAAACAAGAAAGCTCCAGGAAAAGATGACATCATAAATGAAATGATTAAAAACCTAGACCAAGTGTCAAAAAGAAAACTTCTGAAAATTTTCAATCAATCATGGAGCACAGGTAAGATCCCAGACCAGTGGCGGGAGGCTATCATTATCCCCATCAGAAAACCAAAAAAGGACAAGACAAGTAAGGAAAGTTAAAGGCCAATAAGCCTACTCAGCTGTGTTGGAAAAGTCATGGAAAAAATGGTAAACGCAAGACTAATAAAACATCTGGAAAAAACCCATCTCCTACTCAATTCACAGTCAGCCTTTAGGAAGAACCGCAACACAGAAGACCAACTAGTGTACCTAACCCAAGAAATAGAAAATGCATTCCAAGGTAAGGAAAAAGTACTTGCGGTCTTTGTGGATATGGCGAAAGCTTTTGACAAGGTATGGAGAGGAGGACTTCTACTAAAACTATTAAACAACAAAATAGAAGGGAGAATGTACAGCTGGATACAAGACTTACTCCGATACAGAACAGCAAGAGTAAAATTAGATGGATCACTGAGCCATAGAATAACTCTCCAACAAGGCGTACCCCAGGGAGAATTAATCTCTCCTACCCTCTTTATCCTGTTCATAAACGACATAGCGGGAAAACTCACAAAGAAAGTATCCAGTGCCCTACACGCTGACGACCTCGTAATATGGAGTGATGCAGAAAAACTACCAACAGCTGAAAATAGAATGCAGATAGCACTGGATACTGTTGGAAAATGGGTTACAGATTGGGGATTGCAGATTAACATCTCAAAGACAGTTACACATTCTCACTGTCCAACACCAAGGAAGTAACAAAACTTATTCTAAATGGCAAAGAGCTTGTACAAGAAAATACCCCTGTGTATCTCAGAGTTAAAATGGACAAGAGACTCACATGGAGGGAACACATACAGAAGATAGAACAAAAAGGAACCAGAAAACTATCCCTCATGAAGAAGCTGGTCGGAACAAGCTGGGGTGCAAATAGCAACATCCTAAAAAATGTATACACTGGCACAGTCAGGCCAGTACTTGAATATGGCATGACAGCCTGGAAAACAGCATCAAAAACCAACATGGAATGCCTAACCAAAATTAAAAATTCAGGCTTAAGGATAATAACAGGAGGAATGAAGACTACACCAATCCAGAAAATGGAAACATACACAAATATAAGACTAAATACTAGATGATAGGAAAGAGTGATGACACATAGTGAAAAGATGCTACGCATGCCTGATCATCCCATACATATCAAACCAAAACACCCAGTTAAAAATAGGCTAAAGAGAACCAGCTTCATTCATATATTCAACCACCTACACCAAAAATATGGGGAACTAAATCTCAACCAACCTACAGAAATAGAAATGCTTATTAACTATGAAGAGCCAAGCTGCAACATAAACAACAATGAAATAAGTACAGAGATCCCAGGAATAGGAAGAAAAGACCAACACAGTGTCCACGAGCTGAAAATTCTAGCACAAACAATGATTGGGGAGAAATATAATACCAAGGAATGGACACAGGTGTACACAGTTGGTTCAGCAGTTTGGGCAGGCTGAAACGGGGAAGGAGGCATATTCATAAGACACAAAAGTGAAAATATAAGCAGAATCAATGGCCCTCCTGTGAGCACTGAGAATACTTAAAACAGAAAGGCAACCTCCAACAAAAATAGCTGTATTCACGGACTGCAGAGTACTATTAGAAACAATACAAAAAAACAAAACAACGAACCACTGTTATCAGAGATCAGAGCAGAACTGGGAAAACTCCAGAGATCCTCAACAATAGCGCTCCAGTGGCTACCCTCTCATTGCGGAATAACGGGAAACGAGAGAGCTGATGCTCTGGCAATAGATGGCAGCAAAAAGGCACAATTTAATCATCGAGTACCATACAGAGACATCAAGAACATCATCAGAAATCATTATATACACCAATGGATAGAAGACAGAAACATAAGTAGTATGCCAGACCAGATTCACCAACTCAAAAGAAAACAACAAACTACCTTATTTCGCCTCAGAACTGGACACCGCAGACTACTAGAAAATCTTTACATACTGATGATTTCACACACCGATGAGTACCCATGTGGAACAGGATGCCAGAACCCTGAGCATATTCTACAGGAATGCCCAATCTATAGGGAAATGAGATGCCAGACCTGGCCAGAGGCTGCGGAGCTGAGACAAAAGCTGTGGGGCAGCCGCTCCGACCTGGTGAAGACTACAGACTTCATCATGGCGACTGGCCTGCAGATATAGCATGACCAAAAGATCCTGAACGCAAAGAAAGAAGAATGCACCTTTCAGTCCAACACATCTGACTTCAGCAAGCATTTTTTAGTACCGGGTTAGCATTCCCTCTTCAATCCCTTCGCCTTAGCCAGTCTGGCCTGCTGCAGCCTGTTATCCCGGATCACCTCGTGGAGGTGTAGAAGGGTCTTGGGAGCTCTGGTTCGCTGGCCCTGACGCTAGCAGTCAGCTATGGGTCGCTGCATCTTGAGAAGAATTAAGACAGTAGGTTTTATCTGTTTGTTTTTGATTTGTTAGTCTTATCTGTGTTGTCCTCTGTCCCAGAGGAAGACTATTCGATTATAATATATGTTGTTGCTGTATACTTGTGTCCAGATAAAACTGACCCATACTTATTACTGCAAGCATTTGGGATCAAGATGCTGAGCAGTGCATGAGCTGTGGCATTCAGCGACCCACAGCTGACTGCTAGCGTCAGAACCGGTGACCCAAGGCTAGCAAGACTCTTCTCCGATGTGACGTGGTGATCCTGGAACAGGGCAGACTGGCTAAGAAGAAAGGACCGAAGAGGGAAGGCTAACATGGTTACCAAAAATGAAGTTGATGTATCGGACCGAAAAGGTGCAAATATCGCAGTCAGGCTGTAAACTATGATACAGTACAATCCGTTCTCTATTCTACTACTTGCAAAGTCCTTTTCAGGGTTTATTAAGGATGGGGTGCTGTTTGAGAATGAACGATGAATAAAAATAAGACTGCTAGTATTTACATATGCTACGTACATGAAGAAAAAATGTCCCACTTACTGGCCAAGCAAGGTAAAATAACCCTTGTTACGATACAACCATCTGTACAGATAATTTTTTATTATCTGACCAACTGCCAATGGAAGGACTATGATCAGGAACAGGAACGTGGCAATATCCATTAATTGTACATCGATTTCATCGTAGCCAAGCTGAAAAAAAATAGACGGAAACATTTCTATTGGAAGTCTGGAAGATTCCCATGATATGATTTGTTGGTGGATATATTTCCAAGTCTTGGGGGGGGGCGGGGGGGGGGGGGGGGGGGGGGGGTTTAACCTTAGTCTTGAAATAAGAAAATGGTTTCATTAAAATTCTTGGAGGAAGAAAAGGTTTAATTGAAAGCCTTGGAGGAATACAAGGTTAAAAAAACCAAGTCTTAACTTAACTTAACTTACGTCTTTATACTGGTTTATAAGACCCTGCAGAGTCTGTATACAACCAGTTACATTTACATCACCTTGCTCTAAAAGCTATGCGCATCCAGTTTATTCTTAAATGCATTAACTGTCCCTGCCTCCACTACCTCCCCTGGCAATGCATTCCAAGCAGACACCACTCTCTGACTAAAAAAATATTTCCTAATATCTAATCTGGACCTCTCTTTAGTCAGCTTGCAGCTATGCCCTCCTGTTATTGTAGGTGGCTGTATTTTAAAAAACTTGTTATAGTCTAATATATCGATTCCTCTGATCTTCTTATAAACCTGTATTAAGCCACCACGAATTCTTCTCTCTTCGAGACACTGTAGGCCGGTTTGTCTGAGTCGTTCCTCATAACTGTAATTCTGGAATCCCACTATCATCTTTGTCGCTCTTTTTTGTATTCTTTCTAGCATCTTTATGTCCCCTCTATGATAAGGACTCCACACCTGTACACAGTACTCCAATCTAGGTCTAACTAAAGCTTTATACAGTTTGACGATCACTTCCTTGCTCCTATGTTTAATATTTCTTTTTATCATACCTAACATTGCATTTGCCTTTTTCACTGCTACCTTAACTTGCTCACTCACCTTTCCTGTATGATCTATTATAACCCCTAGGTCCCTTTCCTTATCTATCTTTCTAATATTGTTTTCTCCCATTCTGTAATTATGTTCCATATTGGATCTACCCATGTGGATGACTGTACATTTATCTACATTAAACTCTATTTGCCAGCTTACAGACCATTCTCGAATTTTATCTAAATCCGACATCAATATATCCACTTCCGCTTTAGATGAGACACTACTGCATAGTTTTGTGTCATCAGCAAATTTTGCAATCATGGATCCCATATCAATGTTCAAATCATTTATATATATCAAGAACAAAATTGGTCCCAAAACCGAGCCCTGTGGCACACCACTTTTCACTTCACACCACTCAGAGTACTCCTTATTTATGCCCACCCTCTGCCTTCTTCCCGTTAACCAATTTTCAATCCATTTGGCAACTTCCCCACCTATTCCATGTGATTTTAACTTTCGAAATAATCTTTGATGAGGTACTCTATCAAAGGCCTTTGCAAAGTCTAGATAAATAACATCCACTGGCTCCCCTTTATCTATGATTTTAGTAACCTCCTCCATGAATTCTAATAGATTTGTTAAGCATGATCTCCCTCTAGTAAACCCATGCTGACTATTTCTAATTAGATTAAATTTGTCTAAATGCATTACAATGTTTTCTTTGATTATTGACTCTAACAATTTACAGACTATGCTCGTTAAACTCACCGGTCTATAATTTGCTGGATCTGATTTTTTGCCTTTTTTGAATAAGGGGATCACTCCTGCATCTTTCCAATCCCTTGGAACAATCCCTTTTGTAAGTGATTGAGAGCATAATATAGCCAATGGTTTTGCTAGTTGGTCTCTAATTTCATACAGCAATTTTGGATGAATACCATCTTGACCTGGACATTTATTCACTTTCAACCCCTCCAATTTTTTAAAAACTATTTCCTCTGTAATACAGATTGATCTTAATCCCGCTGTATCCATGTCTCTTTGAAAAATATCTATAGGCTCTGGGATCTTGGAGCAGTCCTCTTTTGTGTAGACTGTGCCAAAGTACTGATTGAGCAGATTAGCTGCCTCCCTATTCTCACTTCTTATTTTCCCTGTACTGTCTATGAGAGGGCCTACTTTGTCTTTCGTTCTTTGTTTATTTCTAACATAAGAGAAGAAGCTTTTACTGTCAGTCTTGATCCTCTGAGCAAGTTTTTTTTCAAAGTCTATTTTTGCTGTTTTATTCGCTTTCTGAGATATGTTCTGCTTGGAGGGAGTGGGGGGAAAGGTTGAATTCCAAGTCTTCAAAAAAGATTTGGTTTAAATCCAAGTCTTGGAAGGAAAAAAAAGGTGTAATTACAAGTCTTAGAGGAAGAAAAGCTTTAATTTCAAGTTTGAAGGAAGAAAAGGGTTTAATTTCAAGTTTGAAGGAAGAAAAAGCTTTAATTTCAAGCTTGTAAAAAGAAAAGGGTTTAATTTAAAGTTTGAAGGAAGAAAAAGCTTTAATTTCAAGCTTGTAGAAAGAAAAAGCTTTAATTTCAAGTTTGAAGGAAGAAAAAGCTTTAATTTCAAGCTTGTAGAAAGAAAAAGCTTTAATTTCAAGTTTGAAGGAAGAAAAAGCTTTAATTTCAAGCTTGTAAAAAGAAAAGGGTTTAATTTCAAGTTTGAAGGAAGAAAAAGCTTTAATTTCAAGCTTGTAGAAAGAAAAAGCTTTAATTTCAAGTTTGAAGGAAGAAAAAGCTTTAATTTCAAGCTTGTAGAAATAAAAAGCTTTAATTTCAAGTTTGAAGGAAGAAAAAGCTTTAATTTCAAGCTTGTAAAAAGAAAAGGGTTTAATTTAAAGTTTGAAGGAAGAAAAAGCTTTAATTTCAAGCTTGTAGAAAGAAAAAGCTTTAATTTCAAGTTTGAAGGAAGAAAAAGCTTTAATTTCAAGCTTGTAGAAAGAAAAGGGTTTAATTTCAAGTTTGAAGGAAGAAACAGGTTTAATTTCAAGCTTGGAAGAAGAAAAAGGTTTAATTTCAAGTTTGGTGAAAAAGAAAGGTTCAAGTTTGGAAGAAGAAAAAGGCGATAGGATAACACTTGAGAGTAAAGATACAAAGGGTCTACTTTTCTTAGAGTTTCAAGAAGCTATTCTGTTCTGCCATAATGCTCAGTGTTCTTTAGCAAGTGGTAAAGAGTATGGATACCGATTGTTCCAGTAGCCCGCTGGTTGTCCATATTCCTGCTACATCCTGCTCATGATTGAAATATAAAATCTGTAGTCCGTGGATTTAAAGAAACTAAAGAAGCAATACATTGTTTCACCTAAGGAGAGGAAACTTCTTATTATATCAGATTAGCTCCTTCTACAATTCTAACCACAACACAAAAATGCAAGGACTAATTCCAACAAATTTAACTCATTCACTCCCAAATATTTTGGACCTATGGACACAATTTTTTTCTTATGTCAAATTGAAACACAGCATCACTTAGTTGCAATTTATTTGTCTTCAATAAACGTTCACTGAAATAACACATATTATATACCAACTGTTCACAATTGAGGTTAGAATATAATGGAATACACATATTTTACAAATTGAGGTGTAAATTTATGTTTGATGGATTAAAGTTGCATAATAATTTATTATTTACAAAAATTAAGAACAAAAATGTTTCCCTCATCAATACATTATTCAGCTCTAGACCAATAAACAAATAGCGTAATGAATTTCTATTGACGGTAATCCTCAAAGGACTATGCTCTGAAAGTTGCACCTAATTTGGTGTAGTTGATTTTACAGTATTTACATTTTACTGAAGGCACGTGAAGTTGAAAACGTGCTAAAAAAATAAAAGCTCGATCAACATCAGCGTGAGTGTTTACAATTTACGCGCACACGGAAAGCATGTTCTTGCTATATTAAAATTATATATACACATATTTATATTATACACACATTTATATTATACACACATTTATATTGTACACACTAGAATGACTGTGCAGGATCTTGAACCTTAACTGAATTTGTGAACTGTTTTTACCATCGCTTGAGAGAAAAGAGGGCACCGCCCCTTCGTCAGTAGATTTAGTTTTATTTTCATCGCTCGACTTAGAACTAGGACTAGATAAATAAATTGAAACAGCACTATCATAACGATCGATATCTTCATCATTACTACCATTAGCAATAACATAATCTATATATTCCCGAGCTTGTACTGAAAAAAACTATATTTTGTGTGGCTGAAGGTGCATGGGATAGCTTCAAAGTTGCTCTCCGAAAATAAATTATATTTTCCAAGTTACGAAACTAAACATTTTTTCAACGACATTCAAACTAACTTTTCCGGAATGAAAAAGGGCAAAATCTGGACTTCCGCCAATAACCAAAATAAAACATTTAGGAGAACTAGGAATGGGAAAATATGTGATTTTGTGAACACAGTAGCAAAAGCCGATACATCGGCTTTTGGGTTTTCTAGAAAAAAACTGGAAGCTGATGTATCGGCTCGTGGGATTGAATGAGTTAAAACAAGTAAATATGCAATTAAAAGGAAAAACTTTTTCAGGATCATGTTTTTACTTCTTTTTTTTATTAACTAGTAATTTGGTTGGTAGGCAGACAGGTGATTGGCCTGTTCCATCTTTACGTGGTGGAGGACAGGATGCCTCCTTTTGGTCTCTTTTTCTGGTACACAATGGTTGGTTTGGTATTAAGGGAGATAACCTTCACACACAGAAACAAAAACATATATATAGAAAGTAAATAGGCCATTCAACCTTTACTGTTCCAACACGTGAGATTACGACAATTTGGCTCAGTTCCATTGGCGTTGCACACTGCCAGCTTTATTGTATATAAACTTTATTGTATATAAACTACGGGGGTAATGCCATAGAAATGTAGAGTTTTCCATAGAAATTGTTGAGAGTTTCAACTTCCGTCATGTACGGTTAGATGAAAACAATGGTGGTTTTTTTAATTTGCTTTAGATTTTGGAAAGGATTTCTTCTTTTTCCTTTGAATTTGAAGATTCACCCATTATTGAGAATGGGGGAGTTGAGTTTCTGCAAACAGATTTTTCTGGGGTAGATCTGTTTAGTTTGTTTATGTAGTTACTTTTTCTTCTTCGTTCATCCTCAGGTCAAGGTCTCGGTTTCTCGTACAAAGAACATTGTTGTTTGTCAGACTGTTTGATCACCATACAGCTTTTGTCTCATATCTGTCTCACAAGGCCAGTTTTGTTCTCTCTTTTCCTGCGAGAGCGTGCAGCTTTGCAGGATGTGTTCCATGGTCATGATATGCTCCCCACATGGACACCTATCCCAATCCTCATTTTGTTGTAAAGATGATCTTTGAGTCTGTTATGGCCAGCTCTAAGTCTGAAGATGATGACTTGATCTTCTCTAGTTAAGTTAAAGTGTAGATACACATAATTACGTTTATATTTGAAGTCACAGACATAGCCATTACGGTTGTTGTTGAATGACCAACATGAGTAGGATTACTCTTGTGTGCGCCCTCATGTAGGGGTCGTGATAATCAAGCAAAATGTGCATGTGCTATATAGCGTACAACATGGCTGCTCCAGTCGACTTACACAGTTGAAGAATGAAAGGTTATTCATTTTATTTGTTTTTGTTTGTCGGGAGAGAAAGATTTCAAAAGATTATGTGGTTCGCTGCCTCTTTCATCCTCTTAACTCGAATCATCTAAGCCTCAAATTCCTTAACCAATTAACAAATATTTGGAGATCTACAGTCACTGTGCACTGTACAGGCTAGATTTGTATTTTACCTCGGATAGACACAAAATTGATGCTGCACAAAGGTTTTGAATGTACATCCTCAAACACCGCCCATGAAAGGTAAATTATGGCAAAACAAATAAACAATTTCAGGTACTTTTAAACTCTAATATCAGAAACCAAAAAATGCAGTCATTGAATAATATTTTTACAAGAGTTCAGTTCATCCTGTGACCTCTTGAAATTTTTGGGGCACCCCTGCTGACACTTTCACAAACCTACGCCGCCCGTCTCTGTCTATGGTTGCTTTATGTGTCTCCTCAGGTTGCAGACCAGTCTATTCGTGGATGTTGTCTACCCATCGTTTTCCCAGACAAGCCCGCTTTTGCTTGCCTTGCACTGTGTTCTATAGTATCGTTTTTTGCAAGGCCTTGGACCTCAAGACGTGACCACACCAAGTCAGCCTCCGCTGTTTGATCGTTGTGAGGAGGTCATTGCAAATTCCATTTGCATTCTCGATTCTTCTACATACTTCGTCATTTGTGATACGGTCTTCGTAGATGACATTTAAGAGTTTTCTAAAATATCTCATCTCCATGGCCTGGATTCTTCTCTTACAACAGTGCATCAGGGACAATTGACGTATGTCCGAGTAATGAAGACCTTTTGTGCGCTGACTATGAAGCATGGGGTCGGCCATGCATCTCTCGAGTGAGGCTTAGGTCACTCTGAGTTTGAACTCCATCTCCTTCGTGAGTGTCCATGTTTCCACCGCATAGCATATTGCAGGTTGTAATGTGGAGTTGAAGTTGAATAGAGAGGTGCACAGGCTCTGGTTGTGGATGTTGTCCATTGAAAAAAAAACACCTTACTTACTGCTAAACAGCCGTACAAACTTCACGTAAGGCCTTACAATGAGGAAAATGTAAGAAAATCTTACAAACTATCTCATCGCCTTACAAATTGTCAGATATGTTTGCTGCAGTAGTGGACATATGCCTCTGCTGTAGCAGGAAGGATGATGATGATGTCATACTTACTAGATATACAATAAGGATTGGGGTGACAAAAATTCCCTGTGAGAAAGAATAAAATGTACAATGAAAACTGTGACAAATATATTGAATGCAAATGATAAGAATGATAGTTGTTTAGATAACGCCATTATTTCTTCTTCTTCTTCTTCTAATAATAATAATGACAGTTGCTTGGATAATGCCATCCTTTCTTCTTCTTCTTCTAATAATGACAGTTGTTTGGATAAGGACCATTCTTTCTTCTAATAATAATAATGACAGTTGTTAGGATAAGGACCATTCTTTCTTCGTCTTCTAATAATGACAGTTGTTAGGATAAGGACCATTCTTTCTTCGTCTTCTTCGAATAATAATAATGACAGTTGTTTGGATAAGGACCATTCTTTCTTCGTCTTCTTCTAATAATAATAATGACAGTTGTTAGGATAAGGACCATTCTTTCTTCGTCTTCTAATAATGACAGTTGTTAGGATAAGGACCATTCTTTCTTCTTCTAATAATAATAATAATAATGACAGTTGTTAGGATAAGGACCATTCTTTCTTCGTCTTCTTCTAATAATAATAATGACAGTTGTTTGGATAAGGACCATTCTTTCTTCGTCTTCTTCTAATAATAATAATGACAGTTGTTTGGATAAGGACCATTCTTTCTTCGTCTTCTTCTAATAATAATGACAGTTGTTAGGATAAGGACCATTCTTTCTTCGTCTTCTAATAATGACAGTTGTTAGGATAAGGACCATTCTTTCTTCGTCTTCTTCTAATAATAATAATGACAGTTGTTTGGATAAGGACCATTCTTTCTTCGTCTTCTTCTAATAATAATAATGACAGTTGTTTGGATAAGGACCATTCTTTCTTCGTCTTCTTCTAATAATAATGACAGTTGTTAGGATAAGGACCATTCTTTCTTCGTCTTCTAATAATGACAGTTGTTAGGATAAGGACCATTCTTTCTTCTTCTAATAATAATAATAATAATGACAGTTGTTAGGATAAGGACCATTCTTTCTTCTTCTTCTAATAATAATAATGACAGTTGTTTGGATAAGGACCATTCTTTCTTCTTCTTCTAATAATAATAATGACAGTTGTTTGGATAAGGACCATTCTTTCTTCTTCTTCTTCTTCTAATAATAATAATGACAGTTGTTTGGATAAAGACCATTCTTTCTTCTTCTTCTTCTTCTAATAATAATAATGACAGTTGTTCGGATAAGGACCATTCTTTCTTCGTCTTCTTCTTCTAATAATAATGATAGTTGTTTGGATAAGGACCATTCTTTCTTCATCTTCTAATAATGACAGTTGTTTGGATAAGGACCATTCTTTCTTCTTCTTCTAATAATGACAGTTGTTTGGATAAGGACCATTCTTTCTTCATCTTCTAATAATGACAGTTGTTTGGATAAGGACCATTCTTTCTTCTTCTTTTAATGATGGCCAGGAAAACTAGTTATTTATTATTTAATTCATGTCTCATATTTGGAGAGTTATTTCCAGAGCATTCTTTCAAACTTAAAATCCTATGCCACACTCAGCATGCTTTTGGCCGTGTGAATTGAGTGTTGGCCGAGCGATTTGTATGTTAGTCTTTGACTTTGAAGACATGAGTTCAAATTCTCGGTAAAGCAAAGGTTGTTTCTATCTGAGGTAAAATGAAATACAGCATTGCAACTGCATGGTCAAGCAGCCTTTATTTCTCAGCCCTATGCATTTTTGTTAAGTGGACCCAGTGATCTTCTAATCCTCAAACCTTCTGTCTTTGATGCACTAATGTTCATATTATTTCGTTCACAGGCTGTGCAAAGCAATGTTCATATAATTTTGAAGTCTATCTTCATCCTCATACATTGAACTTTGGTCACTAGCAAAGTGTTGTTCATGAATTTTTATCCTTCTATGGCGTTCGTCTTGAAAAACAAATTGTTGACATTGTTGTTGTTTACAGCGAGACTGTGATATCTGCTCCTTTCAGCCCAGCACATACGTTCTCAGCATGGCCTATTTAAGACCGGGTTTGGTTTCCCCCTTCGATCCCTAATCTCTTATCCATGCTGCATGGTTGCAGTCTGTTTCCATGGCTGCCACTTGGAAAATAAAATAGGGTCTTGGTCACTGATAGGTCCCTGACCCTGATGCAAGCAGCCAGCTATGAGTCGTTTGCTGATATCAGCTTATTTACTGCTGCTTCTTCTGCCCTAGTTTATAAATTGACTTAGATCCCATTACTGAAGTTGCAATTTGATTGGTCTGTTGTCATTTTGTCCATGTAAATGTTGAACAGTAATGGTGAAAGCACACATCCCTGACGCACTCCTGTGTTTATTTCAAAAGCATCTGTGACACAATTAAGTGTTAATATTACATTTGTATACATATTGTACAGACTCACAGTTGTTATACGTGTATGGCGACAATAGTATGTTAAAGACAACAGTGATGAGCTGGACAATGATGTTTAAAGAAGGACATAAGTTAACGAAAGATCTTTGGAGACCAAGTCAGGCGCATATTGTTGCATCAGAAGATGCCATCACCAAAATTGATGCAGCAATTCAGGTGGATCGTCGCAGGAGGTTACGTTCGCAACACTTTTGTCACCATACACTGCCTGCATTCTGCGATGAATGTCAACTGGTCGACATCCTTCAGCTGTTAGAAACCGAATCACCACTTGCTGATCAACTCTGGATGGATTCCGTATCACACCCACCATGTTTTCAACGGTCTTCTGAGGAAACTATGAGTCGAGGATAATGAAATTTTGCAAACTTGATGGTTAGTATGTGCTGTTTACATCAGAAGTGACATCATCATGCGGATCGTACGTATGTTCACTTGGTCCAGTTTCATTTGAACACACCTCGTATATGCATTTATAAATAATATTCTAGGAAGGCATCAATAGGCTTGCCCAGAATGCTGAACAGATCAATGGCACCAAAAACAGTAAAGTATTCCTTGTATTACAGCTTATCAAAGCATAACAGAATGAATGACAGTATTTATTAATAATATTATGAAAGGGGGTTGCTGTGGTCGAGAGATAATGTGAAGAACGGAAACTGTGGGTGACCCAATCCCGCAAATTTTAAGCAACATTTGGACTCAAGGGAGGTGTGACCAGAGTTTGTGCATCCTGAGTTACCTCCAGTCGACTTATGTCTTGCCACTGGTCCAAGGTAGCTCAGGACCAGAGCATGAAGTTGATAACCAGTGCGGCTTCTTCCTCACTATAATCCAAATACAGTGCAAATTACCTCATCAAGACAAAACCGTCTGATGATGTCGCCAGCATTGCTTGCGATAGATAACTAACTATTATGAAAGGCATTCCAAGTACTTAAAAATCACTAACCAGAAGACAGCCAGTTACTGTGCTTATTCTTGCAGAATTCTGTAAATAAAATCAGAACGAAAAAAACCACAACATTATCTAAAGTAAATCATTATTTCAGAGTAATATTAGTCAATGTGCATAACCATAGACACACGGAATCACATAAGGTATTTTCATTACAATACTTCTAACTGTACACACACATCAATAATAATATAAATATATATGTCATATACTAGAAGGACACAGAAGACATAAAAACAACCTTTGTTACTGTCAAAAATCACTTCAAACCAAACCCCAGCTACACCCAAGTATGTGCTTTCCACCTCAGAAATTGAGAGGCAAAATGGCAATGAGGTAAACTGGAGCACAGTACGGCTACCAAATACCTGGGTGTACAGTTGGGTCACAATACGGCTCCCAAATACCTGGGTGTACAGTTGGGTCACAGTACGGCTCCCAAATATCTAAGTGTACAGTTGGGTCACAGTTCGGCTCCTAAATACCTGGGTGTACAGTTGGGCCACATTTCGGCTCCCAAATACCTGGGTGTACAGTTGGATCACACACTGTCCTATGCGATATACTGCCAGTAAACTAAACAAAAGATACATGCGAGAAAATAATTAAACTGAAAGGCATATCATGGGGAGTGCAGCCAGATGTCCTCCGAACATCAGCGCTCACCCTGTGTTTCTTCATAGTTGAGTATGCCATGCCAGTTTGGATAGACTGCACATATCAAACTTATTGATACAGCAATAAATGAGACTGGCCAGATAGTTAGAGGGTGCCTAAAGCTAATTGACATAGCACAACCTGATACATAAAGAAGTGTCACATCAGAAACTGAAAAAGAGAAAAAGGCAAATGACCCAAGGTACCCTATGTTTGGACACAAGGTGAACCAGCAACCAGCGAATCATAGCTGGCTGTTTGCATCAGGTTCAGCGAACCATAGCTGTCCAAGAGCCTATTCAACATCCCCATGGCGGCCCTAGAAACAGACTGCACTAGTCACTAGTGTAGTCTGGCCAAAGGATAGGGATCACAGTGTTAAGGCAAACCCGGAACTAAAAAAAATACAGCTGAAATCAGATGTGTCAGGTTGAAAGGCGCAGATATCTCAGCCTTACTGTAAACTACAACACAACGTTCTTTTCAAGACGAACACTGAAAGAGAAAAACGAGATGATGATACATGAAAGAAGATGAATTATCTTTTGGGGACGGCGGGCGCTAGTGGTTAAGTGACACGGCTCGCAACCCAAAGGTGCTAGGTTCGATCCCCATTGCAGCACCGGCCGTTGTCCCGGGGAAGCAAACCCTTAGAAAATGCAGGAGGAAGCAGACCCTTACATAAAATGCATGCTGAAATCAGATGCACTGAGCCAACAGGCGCAAAATAAAAACCACAGTGCAATGCACAATGCCTTGGGGAATAGAGAAATAAGGTGAACGGAAATGTGTCGTTTTCCATTTGCACTGGTTAATTCGTTCGTTTTGTATGCTTTCTTCCTTCTGATTATCCTGTCCTGGACATTGGCTATATGAATTAACACTACGCTTAAACCTGTGTTGCATTTTCATGGTCTAGTTCACATGGCTGAACATCACAAGATTGGCGCCCTTGACCCTAGCTGCAGACATCGTCGGTTTTGGTGTGACTGAAATTTATAATGGACTAGAACACGGCCTGGGAGAGATACCCCTACGACTTGTTGCTGTTTAGGAAACGGCACAACACACAATAAATGTCATCCCCTCGCTGCCTTGTGGGATACCTGTTTATGGAAAAGGCTTCGGAAGCAAACCCTGAGGAAGAATCTGCATACTGTGTTATCTCCAGTCTTCTCAACATAATCTTGCAACTGGCCAAATGTAGCGCAGGACTAGAGAGTGAGGTTGACAAAAGGCGCAGTTTCTTCCTCACTTTAATCCAAACCACAGCACAAGTCACTCATTTCCGCGAACATAGCAAGAGAAAAGACTGTCCACACGACTGAACAAAGAGAGTGGTCTTCATCACATGTGATAGACAAACATCATCATGCTCATAGGTGAAACAGAATAAATAAGCCCAATTCACAAGCATTACAATAAGAACCATTGTTTCTCTTCCCATCTTGTCCTCGTACTTTCTCTTGTTAATTGTTCACTTTTATAATTAAAAGTAGAATATATAAATGTTTGAATTGAACAAATTAGCCACCCTAGCAAGGTCATGCTTAGATTAATCCTCGACCGATTGAAACCCCAAGCAGAGAACATTATTGCTGAGGAGCAAGCAGGGTTCAGACAAGGAAGAAGCACTACAGAACAGATATTTAATTTAAGGCTGCTAAGCGAGAAATATCTAGACCAGCAGCAAACACTGTATCATGTGTTTGTGGATTTTAAGAAGGCGTTTGATAGGGTATGGCATAAAGCGCTTTGGGCAACCATGAGGATGTATAATATCAACGGAAATATTATAACGGTCCTTGAACACCTGTATAACAAGGCGTCTAGCGCAGTTCTTGTGAATGGGAGGCGAGGAGACTGTTTCGCACATCAGTTGGTGTGAGACAGGGGTGTACACTCTCTCGAACTCTTTTCAATATATTCCTTGAAGGAATTATGAGTGAGGCACTTGGAGGTCGTGTTGATACTGTCAAGATAGGGGGCCGAACGATTACCAACCTTCGTTTTGCAGATGATACCGACGGGTTGGCGGGTTCAGAAGCAGAACTCCAGGAATGGGTCAGAAGGCTCGAGAAACAGCTCTTGACTATGGTATGGAGATAAACGCTGGAAAGACAAAATTAATGACCAACAACGATGCAGGCTTCAACAGCAAGATAAAAGCTAACGGTCAGGAACTCGAAGTGGTTGATCGTTTTAAATATCTTGGGTCAATTGTCAGTGATGAAGGATCAAAATGTGAGGTGGCCAGAATAGCACAGACAATAGCGGCGCTTGCACGGCTTAACAAAATCTGGCAAGATTAACGGTTAACACTATGCACGAAATTCAGATTAATGCGTACACTGGTCCTGTCAATATTCCTCTATGCGTGTGAGACATGGACAGTTACAGCTGACCTTCAACGAAGGATACACGCCTTGGAGATGAGATGTTTCCGAAAACTTTTAAACAAATATCGAGCTACAAATGAGGAAATACGAGATAGAATTACAACAGCAATAGGGCCTTTTGAAGATCTCTTGGCAACTGTCAAAAGAAGGAAACTCACTTGGTACGGTCACATATCGAGATCAAATGGTCTTGCAAACACAATCCTCCACGGAAAGGTGCATGGCAGACGACGAAGAGGCCGGCCCAAAAAGAGATGGGAGGACAACATAAAAGAATGGACCAGTATCCAACCAGAAGAGTCACAAGCAGCAGCATCTGACAGAGAGGGATGGTGTGGAGTTGTGAGGATGTCGTCAAGTGTGCCCCAACGACCTCACCGGTTACGGGATGACCTGACCTGACCTGATTGAACAAATTTACACTGAATTTAAAGCTCTGACAAAAGTAATGGTTTGCTATATTTCGAAATTACTGTTTTGACAGAAAATCAGATAGGAGTGGCAGAAAATAAAAAAGAAATGGCTTAAAAATGATGGTCATTTAGAAGAGATATCAATCAATCATCAATCAAAACTTGTCAGCTCCTTGCGGAGCATTGGTCTTCAACAAACACAAAGTTTGGCTGTTCTGTGCCATCCTTTCCAGCTCTGCTCATGTCTTCCTTGTTACCTTTATGTCTGTTACAAACTCTGCTCACCATGGGTGTTTAGGTCTGCCTCTATTTCACCTGTGTTGGGGATTCCAGAACAGACATTATCTTGTAATGCTATCAGCCGTTTTATGTAATACATGTCCTATCCGAGATCAGAAGCCATCTCCTTACATCACGTTTCACAGACATCTTTATGATTCTTTCCCACAATTTCATATTAGTAACTTTATTATAAACATTTTAATCCCTCTTCTCCAGTAAAGTAGCCCCTTTCAGTCATGACTGACTATGGGATGATATGACTTGAAGTGATAAACAAACAAAGATATACTTAGCTTGTACTCTTGCGATCTATCAACCACGCAAGTTCCTGCTAACTGTGAGTGACAATTGCAGCCTCATCAGCGAAACGCAAGCTCCTGATGGTGATCTCCTTCATCTTCTTTTTGGTCTTGAGCCTTGCAAGGCTAAGCCACCTACCATCCGACCTAGTGTAAAGGCAGATTCCTTCATCTGCATTACCAAATGCAAGTTTCAGTAACAGAGCATAGAAGACCCTGAACAGTGCTAGGACCAGAACACAGCCCTCTTTCCCATGCAGGCATCAATTGATGAAATCTTGAACCTTTTTCATTGTAATTTTCTTTGTTCCCCATGTCACAGGGCCATACAATAAAACAGACTTGACATTGGAGTTGAAGATTTGTATTTTTGCAGGTTACATTTTTAAAATTTATATAAATTCCCTAACGCTTGAATGCATTGAAAATAATGAAAACTCATTACTGGTGATGAATCGTGGGTTTATGGGTATGACCTTGCAAATAAAGCCCAGTTTTCACAGTGTAATTCTTCTTCTTCTTCTTCGTTCGTTCTCAATCTGCCGCTACCAAGTCCTGAACAGGGCTTCGCAAGTAGCAGGATGTAGTCCAGAGAACGGAATGCATATGGATATTTCATATCTTCTTCTTCTTCGTACGCTGGTTACAGCGATATACGTTGCACTGTTTTGTTAAGCCTGTGGCCCAGTGCATCCGATTTCTACAGGCGTTTCTGTAGGGATGCCCTACTTAGCCTTTGGCTGTCCCCAGCCTATCTGCAAGGCAGCAGTTGTTTGTGGTCAGAGTTGTCTCTCTTAGGGAAGTTGTCTTGCAGGACTATCGAGTCTTCTCTACTCGTGTCTATAGGGTGTGGTGATGATATGATATGATGGACTATGTACTAGTTTTTCAAGTATCCCGGAAGAGAGGTAGTCCAGTGTGTCTGTGTCCCAGGATCGTCACGTCCTGCCAGAAACATAGCATATGCATGTGAGTGAGGTATCTCCTTGCTCCCTTTATTTTCTCGGCTCCTCTGCAGTGATGGTACGCCTAGCATTCCCCGCCACCTGGGAGGTTTTCACAATAGGGCAGAGGTGCAATGTCCGCTGGCCTGCATCTCTTCTGCATCCATTGGGATGACTGATAGCAGACAGAGGTAAAGAATGAAGCAGGAGTGCATTTAACCAGGGGAAAAGCCTGGTCATGGCACGGAGATGTTGTTCGCCTGGTGTGCAGACATATCTCATGATCAAGGGCTGAGTCTAAAAGTTCGCAGTGAGGTGGCTGCTCTACTGCTTTCGACACCCCGACCGAGAACTAAGTCTTCTACAAGTGGTTTCATACCTCAACGCCGTATGGGGTGAATATCGAGCAGCTCCCCGCCCGCTTTGATCGGCGGGATGGCAGAGACCTCTTTCTGCGGCTCAACCAGGTCGGGCTGTGAACGTGAGCCCCAGGTCCCAACCATATCATTGCCTCGCGTCGCAGTGGTGCTGAGATTCAGGGCGGGATTCCGGCTTAGAGGCATTCGGCCGTAATCCTTCAGATGGTAGCCTCGATCCATTGGCTTATCAGCCAAGCACGTGGACCAAGTGTCTGAGACCTGCAGTTCCTCTCGGATTGAGCAGGATTACTGTAGCAACGCCCTGTTCCCAACGAATTGAGAGAGAGCTATTTGTCAGTCGATGACCAAGTTTCTGAATCCTGCGATTCCTCTTGGATTGAGCAGGATTACCGTAGCAACGCCCTGTCATTAGTAGGGTAAAACTGACCTGTCTTCCGAGGGTCTAATACCATCACCCGTTTCCTATTAGACCCAACGAATCGAGAGAGAGCTATTTGTCAGTCGATGACCAAGTGTCTGAAACCTGGGATTCCTCTCGGATTGAGCAGGATTACCGTAGTAACGCACTGTCATTAGTAGGGTAAAACTGACCTGTGTTCGTTCCGAGGGTCTAATTCCAGCACACGTTCCCTATTAGACCCAACGAAAGTGTTTTCGGCCTGTCATTCATTTCAGTGTTGGCGTGTTGAGTCAAATTAAGCCGAAGGCTCCACTCCTGGTGGTGCCCTTCCGTCAATTCCTTTAAGTTTCAGCTTTGCAACCATACTTCCCCCGGAACCCAAACACTTTGGTTTCCCGGAAGCTGCCTGCAGAGTCATTGAAGCAACTCCTGCGGATCGCTAGTCGGCATCGTTTATGGTCAGAACTACAACGGTATCTGATCGTCTTCGCGCCTCTGACTTTTGTTCTTGATTAATGAAAACATTCTTGACAAATGCTTTCGCAGTAGCTCGTCTTGCGGCGATCCAAGAATTTCACCTCAAACGCCGCAATACGAATGCCCCCGTTTGTCCCTGTTAATCATTACCTCCAGTTCCGAAAACCAACAAAATAGAACTGAGGTCCTATTCCATGCACCATTATTCAGGCAGCCGAGGCCTGTTTTTTCAAAGTAAACGCGCCGGCCACCCGGGACGCTCAGCGAAGAGCACCCGCGATAGAGAGCCGGCAGACGGTAGGGCAGGAGACAACAGGCAGTGAACCGGCGTGAGCCGGACCGCCCGCCTTCGCCTGAGATCCAACTACAAGCTTTTTTAACTGCAACAACTTTAATATACGCTATTGGAGCTGGAATTACCGCGGCTGCTGGCACTAGACTTGCCCTCCAATAGATCCTCGTTAAAGGGTTTAAAGTGTATTCATTCCAATTTCGAGGCTTCGAAAGAGTCCCGTATTGTTATTTTTCGTCACTAGCTTCCCGTGCCGGGAGTGGGTAAGTTGCGCGCCTGCTGCCTTCCTTGGATGTGGTAGCCGTTTCTCATGCTCCCTCTCCGGAATCAAACCCTGATTCCCCGTTACACATTACAAATATGGTAGGCATGTCACGTACCATCGACATTTGATAGGGCAGACATTTGAAAGATGCGTCGCTGGCACATGAGGCCATGCGATCAGCACAAAGTTATCCAGAGTCACCAGTGAGGACGCCGCAACCTCGCGAGGGGAAACGACGATTGGTTTTGAACTAATAAAAGCACTCTTTCCGTGAGGGTCGGAGCTTGGTAAGCATGTATTAGCTCTAGAATTGCCACAGTTATCCAAGTAGGATCGTGTCATCTAAGGAACCTCGACTGATTTAATGAGCCATTCGCGGTTTCACCGTGAGACAGTGTGAACTTAGACATGCATGGCTAAATCTTTGAGACAAGCATATGACTACTGGCAGGATCAACCAGATATCTGTCAGAGACGGACGAACCACAGACACCGGTCGACGAAGGATGGATGTGTAAAAAGCCTCACGAGGACCGGCTGCATGGACCGATTGACGGTTGTTCCGTCTCTCACTCCGTCAACCTAGGGACCGCCTGGACGGGGCCCCCGTATACACACCAACCGACTGACCGGGCTCGCTCGGGAAGGGATGGCAGCACTCTGTGCAGAACGGATCCCAACGGCCCCGGCGATGATTTTCACTCGGACTGGAGACAATTTTTGCCTGCCGACCTGCCCTTCTCCGACCGGTTGGTCGGGCGAGGACAGGGCCTTTAGGCACGATTCCTGCTTTCCATTTGCCGGTCAAAAGCTCATTGCGAGAGAAGGACCACAAGCGAGACGAACTGTCGAGATTGGCTATATGCGCTAGCCTTCTACGAACCACACGGACTGACAAAGCTTCTCGATTCGGACTAAAGTAACGCACCCTTACCAGCGGTACGACTCCACCAAATTGGTCCTGCTAGAGTGCCAGGAAGAGGCGGGCAAGCTTGGTAGGCAAGCCCGCGCTCTCACTCCGCCTGGCGGGACTGAGATCGCTGTACGAACACTGGATGCGAGTCAACCGAGCCACCGAGAGACTAGCCCCAGATGGATATTTCATATCAATAAACTTACAAATTTGCAACTCCTATCATTTTTTCGTTTGTAAAGCCAATCCAGATACTTTTTTATCATACCTCGTATTTAATATAAATATAGAAAAAGACCTACAAAATTTCCTCTTGCTTGTCTTGTCAACATGATGGCAGATGAAATAGATGGTGGTAGAGTGCCAAGGATTTTGTAGCTGTGAATAAATGCAATTGGAATATATAACTGACAGAAATAGAGAAACATATACTATAAAATCTTTCGTATAATGTGCACAATTTTTACTAATTTTGGCCCGCTAAAACTCTGGTGTGCATTATACGTTAGTACAAACATAAAAGTCATTTTGTATAGTGAAAAGTAACATGCATTGGAAAGATTGTCCCAATTTGACAGTGAAAATGGCGCTAAATGGAATGTTCTGTGTGCTCTATGTGTCTGATATTTTTGAAACACTCATTTTGTACTAGACAACACGGGAAGAGCTGCTTTCTAGTGAGAGTGATGACGAGAAAGTCCAAAGTACCTTAAATGTAGATGGTGCATACCTATTTCTTTTTCGTCCACTTATTCAAGCTAAAGGGAAACCGTCAATCCTGTGATAACCACAGAGGAATCTCCCTCCTACCGACCGCTGACAAGATACTGGCACGAGTTCTCCTCAACAGATTGATCACTCACCTAGAACATGGTCTTCTTCCAGAGAGTCAGTGTGGCTTCAGATCGGGTCGCGGAACTGTGGATATATTTGCGGCTCGGCTACTTCAAGAGAAATGCCAAGAGCAGCAACGTGGGCTGTACATGACTTTCGTGGACCTGACTAAGGCTTTCAATACCATCAACAGAGATGGACTTTGGAAGGTCATGAGGAAATTCGACTGTCCATGCAGATTCACCAAGATCGTCAAACAATTCCACGAAGGTATGAATGCTTATGTGCTGAGGGATGGGGAAACATCAAATGCCTTTCCTGTGACAAACAGCGTCAAGCAGGGCTGTGTACTAGCCCCAACACTCATCAGCATAATGTTTGCTGCCATGCTCAGCTTTAGCTATCAGGGTTGTAATCAAAACGGAGTGGAAATAAAATTCAGGAATGACGGAAAACTTTTAAATCTCAGGCGACTGCAAGCACACAGCAAGGTGAAGGACACAACCATCTCGAACTTGCTTTTTGCTGATGACTGTGCCCTCGCTGCCAGCACCAAAAGAGACATGCAGACATATGTGGACAAGTTCTCAGCAGCCTGCGACATGTTCGGTTTTACAATTAATACAAAAAAAAAAACCAAAGTAATGTTTCAGCCTGCCCCGAGTGACGCATATCGCGACCCGGATATCAGAGTCAAGAACGAGCACATCGAATCAGTAGACAGCTTCACGTACCTTGGTAGCACTCTTTCCAGGGAAACTACTATTGACTGCGAGGTCAGTAACAGAATCTTCAAGGCCAGTGCTGCCTTTGGGAGACAGCACAACAGTGTCTGGAATCGGAGGGGTCTTAGGCTTGATACGAAATTCAAAGTCTACCGAGCTGTAGTGTTCCCCACACTTCTGTATGCGTGAGACGTGGACTGCGTACAACAGGGGTGCTAGGAAAAATAAACCACTTCCATACAAGGTGCCTCTGTAGATTGTTCAAAATAAAGTGGCAGAATAGGGTACCAAACACCAAGATCCTCATGAAGGCAAAAATGCAGAGCATCCACACACTGTTGCAGAAGACCAAGATCAAGTGGGCCGGTCACATCGTGCGCATGTCAGACAATCGCATCCCAAAACAACTAATGTATGGTGAGCTGAAAGATGGCTTGTGTCCAGCTGGTGGCCAAAAGAAGCGTTTCAAAGACTCCCTCAAAGTATCTCTGACAGGCTTCAGCTTCGATGCAAACACATGGAAATGTCTCGCACAGGACCGCAAGGCATGGCGTAGAATCACCAATAGAGTCACCTCTATTGCTGAGGTTCGCTGGACCTTCGAAGCACAGTAAAAACGCACTTTGTGTAAAGATAAAACTGACATTCACATGTGCAATTTAATGCTTCGAATGTGTAAGGATTTTCTGTGCCACAATTGGACTACACAGCCACCTCCGAACTCACTGGTGAGGTACAGCACAACATGTCTGACTGCTGGTATCCTCATCGATTGCGATGGACAGCTATTATTATTATTTTTTTTATTTTTGTTATTATCCATACTGTCAGTCTTTTAACAAATGTTTCATAAATAAAATCATGAAAAATTGTACTATACACAGATTTTCATTTTACCAGAAAATTTTGGATTAAATCAAGCATGCATAATACATGAAGTGTATTATACATGAGATCTTTGAGCAAGCATTATTTGAAAACAAATGCATCTTTCATATTTATAAATGTGGCTTATTTAGAAAACTTAGCTACTCAAGTGGTCCGCCGGGGTCTTTGAGTATGACAAGGAAAAGAATAGCACCACTGCCCCACAGAGAGAATGTCGTAAGAGACGACTGTGTCACATGGCATAACACCGGCCATGGTTAGGTGGTTTGTTATGAGCAGCATAGATGGCACCTAACAGGCTGCGGTTCTACTTTGCTCTAGTGTTTGAGCCTATTAAGATGGACTCGCACATCAGTTAACCACCCTTCACTGCCCTTGACCCAAAGTAGCGGATATAATAAGCTGCTCAAGCCTAACCAGCTAAGCAGGAAATCCTCCTCCTGGCTACATCCAGCTCATACCAGAGCAGGAACCTGCACAGGGTCATCTGCCCCTGTAGAAGTACAGATCAACTAAGAAGAGCATTTAGTCATATTTAAATTACTAAACACACGAAAACAGTCATTATATATAACATGCACATATTTCCAAATACCGTTATTCAGACAGATCAAAGGTTTGCAGAGTAGTTAATAGTCTTTTGAGTTTAAAGGTAAACTATAGAAATTTAACCAAAAATAGCTTGTGCTCCTTGGGATGAGAACAATTAGGCAGTATATGTCAACATGTAAAGTTTAGTCTTAGTATTTAAGGTACTTTGTCAAGTTTGCTAGATTTTCTAGTTCTAAGAATCAACGTCACTGCACCCCTGGGCATACCCACATGCGCCTGATCTCTCTCAGAAAATGGTGCAGGGTCTGGGTGCTGATGGTCCCTGTAGCTTGCTGGTTGTACACTCTCCTGTACCATCTTCTTATGTGCCCCACTCCGCTTGAACCTCGTTTGATGTCAAAACTTTGCAGTCTGTAGATTGCCAATTCACCTATTTCAATGTCCTCACCCAACAGATGGTCGTTGATTGTTCTTCTTCGTACGCTGTCAGACGTCAACTTAAATTTGTTTAATGAAAGCAGCGATCATCCTGAGGATGTCCTAAACTGTCATAAAGCTTGTCTGGTGTTGGCCACATGTGTTTTCTCTGGTCCTCGTATGTCAGGCAATTTTGCAGCAGATATTCAGCTGTCATTTTCCCAGTACCACATGTGCATTCGTCAGTAGCGTCTATCTTCATTTTATTAAATAGATGGTACCTCAGTCTGTTGTGGCCTGTGTGGAGTCTGAAGACCACCACCTTCTCTCTTCTTTCTTCTTCTTTTTCTTCGTATGCTATCAGATGTCAACCTTTATTTTTTCGAAAAAAGCAGCGGTCATCCTGAGGCTGTCTACACTGCCATAGAGCTTGTTTAGTGTTGCCACTGGTGATGGCCACATCTGCTTTCTCTGATCCTTGTATGTCGGGCAGTTTTGCAGCAAATGTTCAGCGGCCATTTTCCCAGTACCGCACATGCATTCGTCAGTGCCACCTATCTTCAATTTATTGAATAGGTGGTAGGTACCTCAGTCTATTGTGGCCTGTGCGAAGTCTGAAGACCACGACCTGCTCTCTTCTGTTCAACTGGTAATAGGCATCGTTTTTTGTGTAGCCAGTATATTCTGTTTCCCATTTGGTCATGTATCTAGCTCTAATAAGCCTTTTTGACTCTTCGTATGTCACACTAGGATCTGGTTGCAGTAGTCTTGCACCTCCTTTTGCCAGTCTGTCTGCCTCCTCGTTGCCTTGGATGTTGCAGTGGGATGGAACCCATTGTACCACTACTCTTTTTGGTGCGGACTGCTGGCATAGTTGACAGAGTACTGCTCTTAAATCATTAAGTTCAGTATTTTTCTGGCTTTTTAGTGCTGTGACTACAGCCAGGGCATCTGTAAACAGGACTATATGGCTTTCATTTCTTTTGCATGTCACCATTTCTTCTACTGCAGCCCTCAGTGCCTCTGCCCTGAAATTGCTTGAGTATTTTCCAGTTGCCACTGACAGTGTTATTTTTCTACCATTTGGTAGGCTCAGGAATACCCCTGCCCCTCCGTTCTGTGTTGTGTTTGTTACAGAACCGTTGGTGTATGCATGGGTCGTCCATGCTTGGGTAGTTTTTTGTAATGTACCTCAGGGTTATGTCTCTTCTTTTTTTTTCAGTCTGGCTGTTCTTGTTTCCAATACCTGGTATATTTTCTACCACCTCTGGAAATATATGCTGCCTCCAGGTAGGTTTGCGTACAGTAGGGATGGGCTTTGGTGTTGTTAATGCGTTCATTGGGTCTTCGCTCATCTTTGCTTTGGCTATTTCTGCAAAGTTTCTCCGCTTTAGTTTCCAATTTCCAAAATTATTTAGTCTCTTATGCATTGGATGGTCTGTCAGTCTTCTGAGTTTCTCTGCTTGCTGCTGGGCTCTGCAGTCTCTTCTGTCAGTCATGGATTGCAGATTAGTAATCTTTTCAAGTTCTACAATTGGCGTTTACTTCATGCCTCCTGTTGTAACTCTCATGGCTTGGTTTTGGAGTTTGCTAATTTTGTCAAAGTTTGCCTTTGCTGCTGTTGTCCATGCTGCAATGCCATATTCGAGAACTGGTCTCACTCTTCCAGTGTACAGTTTCTTTAGTATACTTTTGTTTGCTCCCCAGCTTGTGCCAGCAAGTTTCCTCATGATTGCCATTCTTTCTCTGGCTCTCATTTGGTTTCTCTCTATCTGACATTTTCATGTCATGCACCGATCAAATGTGACTCCCAGGTAGTTTGGGTTGTCGTTTGGCCGCAGATATTTGCCGTTAAGACTTATTTTGGTGTTTTGGAGTTTGTTTGAAAGCGAGAATATCGTACATGTTGTTTTTTCCTCATTTATTTTAACCAGCCATGAGTTCGCCCACTCCTCCAGCGATGTTAGGGCCTGCTGCATCCGAGTACTTGCTATGGTGAGATTCTTTTCAGAGGTCCACATAGCCAGATCGTCTGCAAACATGGAGCTGTGGACTCTTCTCTGAAATGTTATTTATATACACCAGGAAGAGTGTGGATGACAGTACTCCTCCTTGGGGTACTCCCTGCTCAAGTGTCACCTTTTTGCTCATCTGCCCTTGTACTTGAACTCTGGCTGTTCTGTTTTTGAGGTAGTGGCTGATCCATCTGTACATTTTCCCATAAACTTCACTTCTTCGTAGCTTGTTTTTTAGTCGCTCTTTCCAGACCTTGTCAAATGCCTTTTCTAAATCCACCCAAACCGCTACTGTGTGTTTTTTCTCCTGGTAAGCATCTTCTATTTCTTGGGAAATGAGAGTGATCTGATCCTCAGTGGATCTGTGCTGTCTAAAGCCTGCTTGCTGTGGAATTAGTATGTGTTTTTCTTCCATACGCTCCATCAGTTTTCCTACGCAGCTCAATAGACTGATAGGCCTGTATTCATTTGGATCAGTTCTATCTTTGTCTTTCTTTAGTACTGGTATAAGTACAGCGTCTTTCCATGCCTGAGGTACAATTCCCCTTTTCCAGCTTTGGTTTAGGACTGATAGTAACTTTCTCTTTGCTGTTTGGCCCAACCCCATCAGCATTTCATTTGTTACGCCATCTTTTCCGGGCGATTTTTTTTTCTTTAAAGTTCTCATGGCCTCTTCCATTTCATTCATTGTTAGTTTTGCCATCATGTGCTCCTCTGATGCCAGATTGATGTTGTCGTGCCTCTTTTGTTCTTCATTAATGTCTGTATGCCTATTTGTAGGGACATCAATGTGGTTTGCTCTGGTATCTTCTGTTCAACTGGTAATAAGCATCATTTTTTTGTGTAGCCAGTATGCTCTGTTTCAAATTTGTCCATGTATCTGGCCCTAATAAACCTTTTGGATTCTTCGTAGGTCACACTAGAATCTGGCTGTGGTAACCTTCCACCTCCTTTTGCCAGTCTGTCTGCCTCCTCGTTGCCTTGAATGTTACAGCGGGATGAGGACCACTGTACCACAACTCTTTTGGATGTGGACTGCTGGCATAGTTGACAGAGTACTGATCTTAAATCATTTAGTTCTGTATTATTATGGCTCTTCAGTGCTGTAACCACGGACGGCATCTGTAAAAATAACTATCTGACTTTAATTGCTTTTGCCTGTCAGCATTTCTTCTACTGTTGCTTTCAATGCCTCCGCTCTGAAATTACTTTAGAATTTTCCCGTTGCCACTGACAGCATTATCTTTCTACCATTTGTTTGGCTCAGAAATACCCCTTCACCTCCATTTCCTGTTGTGTGTGTTGCAGAACAGATGGTTATTGATTGAATTAAAAATATCACTCCTATCAATCACTGGTGCAAGGCAGCACAGCTGTAGTGCAAAAATTATTTGTATAAGGGACAAATAAATGTCCTCTTTAATATATTTTTTTGGTTACTTTTTTCTCTCTGAAATCCACCCTCTTCTTCAAATTTTGTTTATTTTTGATGCAAATACAGAGAGTTCATGTGCCCTTCTTTAAAGTAACATTAGTAAAACCTCAGAATATAGTATGAAAGATATGCAAACCAAATGGTTTGACAGATTCCATGAGGAAGTTTAAACGTTCACTTGAATGCACATTGTCCAGTGAAGTTCGCACAAGGTGTGTCGCCATATTGACCGCCGGAAGTACAAAAAAAGCAGATGATAAACAGTATCTTCATCACAACCCTGTGCTACCAGTGCCAGACATGGGCATTGAATAAAGCCCAGGAACAAAAGTTAGCCACCTGCGAAATGTGGTGCCTACAAAATGTCATTTACAATACTAGAAGAGACAGAATCACAAACATGAGTATTCGGGAGAAGGTTGGAACAATTCCCTGCCTACAGTATATAGAGCAACAGAGAATGAATTGGTTTGGCCACATTGTGAGAATGCAACCAGACCATATTGTTAATGCAACCTTCTACAGGAGAACATCAGGAAGAATGGCTAGAGGTAGACTGAGGAAAAGGTGGATAGACAGCGCAAAAGAGACCTGGGGAAAAATGTTACTTGGGCCATGTAAGAGGCGAAAGACAAATACATCCCACGACACTGAGCTACAACCTGGTAGAAAGTGAGACGACGAAAGAAGAAGAAGAAGTTTTTTCAAGATTACAATAGTTTAATTCATCCCCTCACCCTTCAAGCAGTGGTACATAAATGGATGTGTATTTCAGAACAAAAACCAAACCACTCATGAGTAATGGAAAAAATATGAATACAGATCCTTGAGTAAGCAATTGGATATCCCACTGTTGAGCTTCACTGTTCAAGTCCTGAAACAAAGAAAAATTGTATGAAGCCAGAAGGAAGATATTATTGAAGCACAGCAGATGCGGTTTAGTACTTAATATTTTGAAACTTAATTAACGATTTAATAAAAAAACTTATTGTAACTATGATGAGCAGATGTAAAATGAGAAAAATCAGGAGCAGAAGATGCTGCACAGTTAATAAGCTGACAGCAGCCAACGACTCATAGCTGGCTGCTTGCATGAGGGTAAGTGTATCAGTGCTGACCAAAACCATGTTCTGCCTCCAAGATGCGGCCCTGGTTACAGGCTGCACTAATGTAGCCTGGCTATGAGAAGGGAAGGTAAACCCAGTGCCTAAAAAAGCACCTGAAGTCGGATGTCAGGCCGAAAGGCGGAGATATTTCAGCCTCACTGTAAACTACGACACAATGTCTTTTTAGGGATGAACACTGACAAGAAAGTATATTATGATAAACATAGGTCAGAAAACGCACATCAAAGAACTATGAGACAGATTACTTATGAGGCAATGCAAGTCTGATTAAAAAATAAAGTGTTTTTTTCCAATGAGGATTTATAAGGCTGAATAATACAAATTAAGAGAAGAAAATATTGCTGGATATGACATACAATGAGGAAGACACCATCCAAGTTAGCTAGGCAGGCTCTCACATGGAATCTGTAGGGGAAGAGAAGAAGAGGTAGACCTAGAAATATATGGAGAAGAGAATACGAGAGAGAACTGTATTTAAATGGTTACACCTGAGAGAACAAAAAGAGTAGCATAGGACCGTGAATACTGGTGAGATGTGGTTAATGGTCTTTGCACCAAGCGGAGTGACAGGCTTTGAATTAATGATTAAAGTCTGCATGCACTAACAGGTGTCATACATTGTGCAGGTTAGATTTCATGTCATCATGATAGAAGAAACCTACATTCTTACTAGGATTTGAAGATGTAATATTTAAATGCAGTGATTGTATAACTTCTCAGATCTAAAATTTATCTTTTAACATATTTAACTTTACGTCTTTATACTGGTTTAGAAGACCCTGCAGAGTCTGTATACAACCAGTTACATTTACATCACCTTGCTCTAAAAGCTATGCGCATCCAGTTTATTCTTAAATGCATTAATTGTCCCTGCATCCACTAGTTCCTGTGGCAATGCATTCCAAGCATTTACCACTCTCTGACTACAAAAATATTTCCTGATATCTTATCTGGACCTTTCTTTAGTTAGTTTAAATATCTATGTCTTCTTGTTCTTGTAGGTGGTGGTATTTTGAAAAAAAAACTTGTTATAGTCTAATTTATCTGTTCCTTTGATTATCTTATGAAACCTGTATTGTCACCTCGAATTCTTCTTTTTTCTAGACACTATATGCCGGTATTTCTCTGTTTTTCCTCAAAACTGTAATTCTGGAATGACACTATAAGATTTGTCGCTCTTTTTTTTGTATCCCTTTCAGCATGTTTATCTCCTGTACGATAAGCACTCCACACCTATACACAGTACTCCAATATAGGTCTAACTAATGCTTTATACAGTTTGACTATCACTTCCTTGCTCCTATGTTTAATATTTCTTTTTATCATACCTAATATTGCATTTGCCTTTTTCACTGCTACCTGAACTTGCTCACTCACCTTACCTGTATGATCTATTATAACTCCTCGGTCCCTTTCCTTATTTATCTTTCTAATTTTGTTCTCGCCCATTCTGTAATTATGTTCCATACTGGATCTACCCATGTGGATGACTGTACATTTATCTACATTAAACTCCATTTGCCAGCTTACAGACATTTCACAGACCAGTCTAGAATTTTATCTAAATCCAACCTCAATATATCCCCTTCTGCTTCAGATGAGACACTACTGCATATTTTTGTGTCAGCAAATTCTGCAATCATAGATCCCATTTCAATGTCCAAATCGTTTATATATCAAGAAAAAAATTGGTCCCAAAACCGAGCCCTGAGGCACACCACTTTTCACTTGACACCACTCAGAGTACTCCTTATTTATACCCACCCTTTGCCTTCTTCCCGTTAACCAATTTTCAATCCATTTGGCAACTTCCCCACCTATTCCATTTGATTTTAACTTTCGAAATAATCTTTGATGAGGTACTCTATCAAAGGCCTTTGCAAAATCTAGATAAATAACATCCACTGGCTCCCCTTTATCTATCATTTTAGTAACCTCCTCTATGAATTCTAATAGATTTGTTAAGCACGATCTCCCTCTAGTAAACCCATGTTGACTTTTTCTGATTAGATTAAACTTGTCTAAATGCATTACAATGTTTTCTCTGATTATTTACTCTAACAATTTATAGACTATGCTCGTTAAACTCACCGGTCTATAATTTGCTGGATCTGATTTTTTGCCCTTTTTGAATAAGAGGATCACTCCTGCATCTTCCCAACCCGTGGAACAATCCCTTTTGCAAGTGATTGAGAACATAATATAGCCAATGGTTTTGCTAGTTGGTCTCTAATTTCAAACAGCAATATTGAATGAATACCATCTTGACCTGGACATTTATCCACTTTCACCCGACCAATTTTTTAAAAACCATTATCTCTGTAATATAGATTGATCTTAATCCCGCTGCATCCATGTTTCTTTGAAAGAAATATACAGGCTCTGGAATATATATATGTACGAGGCGTGTTCAAATGAAACCGGACCTAACTGCACCAAGTGAACATACGTACGATGCACATGATGACATCACTTTTCGTATAACAGAACATAGACCTACCAACCGTCAAGTTTGCATTATTTCATTATCCTCCGGCTCATAGTTTCCTCAGCAGACCGTTGAAAACATGGCGGGTGTGACACGAAATTCATCCAGAGTTGATCAGCAAGTGGTGACTCAGTTTCTAACAGCTGAAGGATGTCGACCAGTTAATATTCATCGCTGAATGCAGGCAGTGCACGGTGACCAGAATTTGCTTCATCAATTTTGGGATGGCATCTTCTGAAGCAATAATATGCGCCTGACCTGGTCTCGGAAGATCTTTGTTAATTCACGTCCTTCTTTAATCATCGTTGTCCGGTTCATCGCTGTTGTCCTCGACACACTTTTGTCACCATACACTGACTGCATTCTGCGATGAATGTCAGCTGGTCGACATCCTTCAGCAGTTAGAAACCAAATCACAGCTCGCTGATCAACTCTGGACCGATTCCGTATCACACTCGCCATGTTTTCAGTGGTCTGCTGAGGAAACTATGAGTCGGAGGATAATGAAATGTTGCAAACTTGACGGTTGGTAGGTCTATGTTCTGTTTATACGAGAAGTGATGTCATCATGTGCATCATACATATATATATATATATATATATATATATATATACACACACACATACATACACATAAAATATATATATACCGTATACATTTTTACAAGAGTGAACCAAAAATGATTTTTGTCTTATTTTTCTACATAGCACACGTGCCTGGCAACATACTTTGCCCATCTGTCCTTAGCTTGTAGATGCCCTCTAGAAAAAAGTCTTTTGGTGTGACCTTTAAACCAATTTTGCAACGCCCCCACTAACTCATTGTCAGCTGCCTTTGGACCAATCTGCTACACACTTTCCTATAACCGAGGTCATCATAGACCATTTTGTGTGCAGTGCCCTGACTCATGTTGAAATCTACAGCTATTTCATCAATAGTGACTTGCCTGTTGCCACGGACTAACTGGTCGATCTGCTGATTCACTGTGTCAGATGTCACACTGGCTGGTCTCCCACATCGCGGTTCATCAATGACCTTTTGTCTTCAATTTTGAAATCTTTCTACACATTCAAACACTCTCCCCCTGACTCAAATAACTGTCTCCATGCTGAACCTTCATTCTTCTGTAGTTTAAAAAAGTTTCGCACCCTCTGACCACAAAAAACTAATACTGCTTCATTGTTCTTCCATGGTGCAAGCCGCCAATGGGGTGGACATGTACGCTATTTCGCGCATAATGCTCGTTCATCACAATAATATTTTTAATTGCATATACTTTTCTATGCACTTTATAATAAAATTGATGTTTCTTAACTGATTCAGTCCCACGAGCCGATGTGTCGGCTTCCGGTCTTTTCTAGAAAACCCAAAAGCCGACATGTCGGCTATTTTGACTGTGCTCACTAAATCACATTTTTTCCCATTCCTAGTTTTTGTAAATCTTTTATTTCGGTTCTTAACGGAAGTCCAGATTTTGTACTTTTCATTTCCGGAAGCGATAGTACACACAACGTGGGTTTCGCATTGAAGACGTGTTGTTTTTCTAATCTGGATTTTGGAAAAAATTTTTGTTGCAGCCATGAATCAATCACAAACCTCTTCAACCAAACCAAAGCGAGTTTGTGCTGTTAAAGCTAGGCAATGGTTAGATTCTATGATTGCTAGAGGTAGTGATGACGAAGATATCGATCTATTTGATAGCGACACTTCTGTTTCTTTGTCTAGCAATAGGTCTAGGTCGAGCAGTGAAAGTGATTCTGAATGTGTTGACGAGGGGGCGGTGCCCTTTTTGTCTCAAGCAATGGTAATGGTAGTAATAGAGCTAGACATGATGCTACCAACTGGAGAGAAGTTCAGAATGGGGCAACAAGTAGCCAGTTTGTCTTGACTCCTCCATCAAGAGACAAAACTCCAGGTGTCCTTCATGCTTCTCTTGATGAAAACTCAACCCCTTTGGACTGTTTTCAGAGCTTGTTTACAGATAATATTATGGATTATTTGGTTGACGCTATAAACAGTTATGCCCAAGCAAAGATTGTCATGAATACACCAGCAAGAAAGCAATCATTTGTGACAACATGGACACCCGTGTAAAAATATGAGCTTCATAAATTTCTTGCTGTGTTGATATGCATGGGAATTGATCGCCGTCCCAGTATACGTGACTACTGGTCCCAGAGTGAACTTATGTATCAACAATTTTATCATACAATGTTCTCAAGAAATAGATTTCAGATAATATTTCACACGATGATGCACTGTTCTGATTCTACTAGTGAAAACAAAGATAAAATAGAGCCTTTCATGAACCTACTGATTGAAAGTTTTAATAAGGAATTTTATCCTTATAAAAATTTAGCGATCGATGAAATGGTTGTTGGTTTCACTGGCCGCTGGAAGTACAAACAGTACAACCCATCCAAGCCCCAAAAAGTACCATATAAAGACATTTGGTTTGGTGGACTCTTCAACAGGATATGGTTTAAATATACTAACATATTTTGGTGCAAATACATCATATGATCCAGCTGCGGATATGGATGGCGGGATGGCTGTGAAGGTTTTCGATACATTACTAAAATATGTAGGGACTGGCCATCACATTTTTGCCGACCGCTATTATACAACCAATGTTCTTGTTTGACACCTGCTGCAAAGAGAACTGTATTATACAGGTACTCTGAACATGAATTGAAAGGATTTTCCACCACAATTGAAAAACCTTCAAATAAAACACATGGAAATCAAGAATTTCCTTGACACAGGTGACAATGTATTGGTAACTGCTTTTAAGGACAAAAAAGCTAAGAAGCATTGCATCTTAGTGTCCACTAAAGCAACAATTGCTACATTCACTCACCCTGTCAAGAAGAAGACTAAACCTCTGGTCGTTAACAATTACAACCATTCGATGAGTGGTTGTGATAGGGTTGATCAGATGGTTACTTACTATTCCATTGTTGGAAGAAAGTCATACAAGTGGTGGAAAAAACTGTTTCATTGGCTATTGGAAATATGCCAGCACAACTCATTCATATTGTTCATGCTGACCAGGCCAATGGGAACAAAGAAAATGTCCTTTAAAGAATTCAAAGTAATTTTAAAGGACCAGTTAATAAAAAGAGCGGCAGAAATCATGCCATCCGAGGAATTGAACAAAGGGCCAGGCACAAGTGGAAGGCCAAGAATCTCCAATCCTGTTGAGTGATTGCAAGGCTCAAAGCACCTGATAAGATCGGTTGGAACAGATAGGAATTGTGTGTTCTGCAGTACGACAACTAAGAGAAAGCGCACAACTTTCATCTGCTCTGGCTGCTCGGACAAACCATTCCTTTGTGCAAAAACCTGTTTCGAGTTCTATCATATGAAGTCGCAAGATGCTCCACATGGATACTAACTAGTATATACATATGTATATTTATTATGTTTTAGATGCAGTTCGCACATTTTTTCGAACTCTGGTCTACTTACATTGTATGAGTGGATGTTGATTGTGGTTTTTGTTTCTAATCACATTTTTGGAATATAAATATACCTTTTTTGGAATTCATATGCCTTTAGTAAAATATCGATATTTTGAAAACTAATACACCTAATAGGGTGAAACTTTTAGAGCATCTTGCCATTTGGATTATCTTCATTTAAAAGTCATTGCTATATTCATGAATTGGAGTACAGCTGAATAATTGAATAATTGATTGGTGAGTACCAATTATTTTTTCTGAATATTTGTTTTTAACAAAAACTTGTACAACTATAATCTTTCTAACATAAAAATTCATCCCCACATGTTGAATGTCTGTATTCTATTACATTCGGCATTCAATTATGAACAATTTGATATATAATATGTGGTATTTCAGTGATCTTTTAGTGAAGATGAAACAGTCACAGCTAAGTGATGCTGTGCAGGAGATTTATATTTTTTTTAAATTGTGTCCAGAGGTGGAAAATATTCGGGAGCGAATGAGTTAATGTGTCCCTTGTGTGTGTGTGTATATATATATATACACACACACACATATATACATATATAGAGATATATATATATAAATCTGCTAAAGCATCAATATCTGCTGTGATTGCTTCTACTGAGATAACATCAGAGTCAGTGGTTTTCCCATCTCTTAGCAGAATTATGCCTTTCTTAATTTCTTCTTTGTTTAGGTTCTTGCAACTAACTTGCAGTTCTGTTTCTACTGACTAAATGTCGGGGAGATCTTGTGGAGCTGGTCTATTTAAAAGTTCTTCTAAATGTTCTGTCCATTTCCTACTGTGCTCATTTGTGCTGCTAATTGCATTGCCTTTCTTATCTTCAATAAAGCCATTTATTTTCTTATATTTTCCAGTTAGTTTGTTTGTGCCATTGTACAGATAGTTCATATTTCCTTTTGTTGCAGTTTTCTTCAGCTCTCTAGCCAACTCATCAATATATTTTAATTTGTCTCTTCTAATGCTCTTTTTAACTTATCTGTTGGCATTGTAGTTTATTTCCTGAGCTTTGGCTTTAGAGGTCTGGTTTTGTTTGTGTTAAAATATGTCTTCCTTGCTTCTGTTTAAATCTGTCTTCTTCATTTTTATTTCCCTTATCTTTGCTGTAGTTTATGTTGCTATCCATGTTTTGTATTGGTGATCTCTTTTCCTCAGAACTTCTCCACAAATCTCATTCTATACATTTTTGTATGTGTTGCAAATGCTCTTCTGTGTCCTCAGTTTCTTTTAAATGTTATAACACATGTAACAGAAACGTAATTCCAGGAATGGGTCAAAAGGCTCGATGAAACAGCTCTTGACTATGGTATGGAGATTATAACGCTGGAAAGACAAAATTAATGACCAACAATACCGAGGGCTTCAACAGACGGATAAAAACTAATGGCAAGGAACTCGAAGTGGTCGACTGTTTTATGTAACTGGGTTCGATTGTCAGTGATGAAGGATCAAAATGTGAGGTGTTGGCCAAAATACCACAGACAATAGCGGTGCTTAACTTAACGTTTTCATACTGATTTAGAAGATTAAGCAGAGTCTGTAAACAACCAGTTTCATTTACATTTCCTTGCTCTAAAAGCTATGTGCATCCAATCTATTCTTAAATGCTTTAATTGTTCCTGCCTCCACTACTTCCTGAGGCAATGTCTTAACATGTGGCATGCATGGCATAACAAAATCTGGCAAGATAAATGGTTAGCCATATGCACGAAGATCAGATTAATGCGTACATTGGTCCTGTCAATATTCCTCTATGCTTGTGAGACATGGACAATTACAACTGACCTACATCGAAGGATACAGGACTTGGAGATGACATGTTTGCAAAGACTTTTAAGCGTCATGTACAAAGATCAAGTTACAAATGAGGAAATACGAGAAAGAATTACAAAAGCACTAGGGCCTATTGAAGACCTCTTGGCAACTGTCAAAAGAAGGAAACTCGCTTGGTACGTGCATATATTGACATCAAATGGTCTTGCAAATACGTTCCTGCATGGAAAGGTGTAAGGCAGACGACAAACAGGGCTGTCCCAAAAAAGAAATGGGAAGACAACATAAAATAATGGACCAATCTCCGACCAGAGGAGGAAAAGGCAACATCAGCTGTCAGAGAGTGATGATGAGGTGTTGTGAGCATGTATTTATGTGTGCCCCAACTGTTGTTATATGTTGCTGCATACTTGATAAGTTTCATCTTTATTTTGTCCATCACAAGATGTTGGTTTGAAAACATGATTGTTCCTCTACATACTTTTACAGTAGTGAATAAATGTTTCCTGTTGTGGGTATGCATAGTAAGGTGGACACAAATTCTTTTCTTCCTAATAACTTAATGTCTTCATACTGGTTTAGAAGACTCTGCAGAGTCTGTATACAACCAGTTTTATTTACATTTCTTTACTCTAAAAACTATGTGCATCCAATCTATTCTTGAATGCATTAATTGTCCTTGCATTCACTATTTTCTAATGAAGAGCTCCTGGATTTTTACAGGGCAAAACCATCAGTTGAAATTTTAAAATGGGATTTAAAAATGTGACATGCTTGTGTTAAATTGTTCTACCTGCAAAGGTAGGGTAAGGCCTGTGATGAAACTGCTTATTACTGCAGCAACGTACTTGGAGGTAATTTCTGTTCTCAATATGCCTGAAAAGAGACAAATGAAATAAACATTGAATAAGTTAAAATGCATAAAAACAGTGATTTGAATGACATATGGATATTTCTACTTTTTAATCATGGTAAACCAACTGCAGTAATTATACCACTGCCTAAATCAGGAAACCTAAATATGTGTCAGAACTATCGAACAATCAGTCTGATAAGTCATCCAATTAAAGTTCTCTTGAGAATAATAATTAACAGACTGAAACCACAGGCAGAGAATATCATTGCCGAAGAACAAGCAGGCTTTCAAGCGGGAAGGAGTACCATCGAGAAGATATTTAATCTTCGGCTAATGAATGAGAAGTACTCAGAGTATCAACAACAACTCTACCATGCCTTCATTGACTTTAGAAAGGCGTTTGACAGAGTGTGGCATGCGGCGCTATGATCAACAATGAAACATTATAAGTTCAACAGTGATATTGTGAGGGTAATTGCAAACCTTTATGAGCAGGCGACAAGCGCAGTCTCGGTAGAGGGAACACTAGGCGATTGGTTCCGTACGACAGTGGGTGTTAGATTCTCCCCAACACTCTTCAATATATTCTTGGAGAGAATAATGGAGACGACCTTAAAAGGACATGTTGGCACGGTTAAAATAGGTGACAGGCTTAACACAAACTTCCGATTTGCTGATGATATTGTTGTATTGGCAGGCACAGAAAGGGAACTCCAGGAGTTGATTGGTAGATTGGATAGAGCAGCCCTGAGTTTTGGTATGGAAATAAATGCAACAAAAAACAAAGCTCATGACCAATAACATAGCAGGGTTTAAATCTGTAATAGAGGCATATGGGCAGGAACTTTGAGGTGGTAAAACGTTTCAAATATCTGGGATCATTGATCAGTGAAGAGGGATCGAAGCCAGAGGTAATTGCACGAATAGCACAAACAACAGCAGCGCTGACTCGGCTGAAACCTATATGGCAAGACAAGCGGCTCGCCCTCGGCATAAAAGTTAGACTAATGCGCTCGTTGGTGCTATCAATATTTCTGTATGCCTGCCAGATTTGGACCATCACAGCATATATGCAGAGCAGAATACATGCAATGGAAATGAGGTGCTATAGAAAACTAATAAATGTTACATATAAAGATCGTGTCACGAACGTAGAAATACGTCAAAGAGTTGAAGACGCTATTGGTCCTTTTGAAGATCTGTTCAGAGCTATCAAAAGACTAAAGATGGCCTGGTGCAGGCACGTCGCGAGGTTCAACAAAATTACCAACTCGATACTCTTTGGTTCCGTACTGGGACAGGATGTCCAAGGAAGAGATGGGTGGACAACATCACTGAGTGGTCAGGCCTTCGTCCCGGTGAGATACGACAGGCGGTGACAGACAGAGACAGATGGCGTGGGATTTTGGGAGTGTCTTCATGTGTGCCCCAAACGACCTGATGGGTTATGGGATAAACTGAACTGAACTGAAACCAACTGCTTGTTTTGCTTGGCTTGGCTTCGTTTGTTCTCAATCTCCCACTACCAAACCCTGACACTGGTCTAAGTAGCAGAATGTAGTCCAGAGAACGGAATGCGTTGTGTCGTAGTTTACAGCTTGACTGCGATATTTGCACCTTTCGGTCCAACACATCCAACTTCAGCAAGCATTTTTTTAGTACTGGGTTAGCGTTCCCTCTTCGATCCCTTCTCCTTAGCCAGTGTGCTCTGCTGCAGTCTGTTATCCAGGATCACATCGTGGAGGTGTAGAAGGGTCTTGGCAGCTCTGGTTCGCTGGCCCTGATGCTAGCAGTCAGCTATGGGTCGCTGACCGCTGCAGCTCATGCGCTCATTAGTATATTACTCAAGCTCTAATTTATGTATGTCAGGTATTGTTGATCATTTTACTACTAAAGAAACTACAGATAAACAATTTTCATGTTTGGCCTGGCCTTGAGCTTTATCACTGATGCTGATCTCATGCAATTTTTTATCTGCAGTCAAAAGCAGGTTACTTCTAGAAATGTTTGGATTCCCTTGGAGCGTCAGTGGCAAAACCATCATCCATCACCTCCAGAAAGCAGGATGTATTCGGTGGTGACATTGAGTCAAACTGTGCAATTTTAACTCTCACATTTATTGATGTGGATAAAGCATATTTAGTTAAATTTAGGCTGGCTGTTAAAAATTTATCTAATGCTTTCATCTTGAACGCCAACTGTGCCCGTATCTGACTGGGGCTCTAGCAGTGCCAACAGACACCATGCTGGTGGATACTTCTTCAGTCCCAGTTCACAGCTGAGTTCAGAAAGAACTCTAGGCATGATGGACGCTCTATGGTGGAGAGCTCCCAATGCAACCCTTGGTTTCATAGATGGGAAAGTAAACGAGGTACAGAACAATGTGATTGAGTGGTTGGATACATTTCCTGACTTCGAGCAAATTGAACTGATCCCCATTGCTGTCCATCATGGAGCCAAGATGAGGTTGCTGCGGGCTGATAATAAGAAAGCTACAGATGCAGCTCGTGCCATTAAACAGAAATTACTTAAGAGGAAAGCAGATATGAAGAGAAGGGCCAATTATAAAAGAATTATTGAGAATGCAATTTTGAACAATGCACCCATATTAGAATTATATATTTTTAAAGATATAGACAATGTGACAGCTAAACTACAGCTATTCATTGACAATAATGATATAATTTTAGGCATTCCTTTTCTTCATGTATGGTCAGTGGAGGAAGTTGGTGTTGATGTTGTGTACCATGGGAAGGTGACATAATTTACGATAGAGCGGGGGAAGAACAACAAACCTGACCAGAAGTATGTATGCATGAAGTATTGGACTACAGATGAAGTTCCTCCAAAAGAGGATTATGTAATGCTGGTGACAGCGATGTTAGCTGATTTTGGTCTTGGGGACATCCAAGTTCGAATAATCAACTTTATTGATAAGTGTGTTCTAAGGACTGTCTGTATATTCTTTTTGTATTTTATGTAGCCATATTTGAATATTTTTTGTGTGGATATGGCAATATTTCCATCTCTGAAGCCAGGCATCTCCTTGTCACTCTTGAGATTTCATCTAGTGTTACAGTTAAAATCTCAGTTTTATATTCATAATAATATGTGATATGGAAGTAAAGGGAATTGCATGAGCATAAAAAAAAATATAACTATATAAATATATCTCTATTTGTCAAATAGTTAAATAAAAAGAAACATGCAATGACAAAATACTGCACAACAAAAACAATTAACATATCAGACTTACCAATAAAGACTGTTAATCTATAGGCATATGTTTTGCTGTTTGTGACACTTGTTTGGAAACTACATCCATTAATGAATAAATCTTCTTATATTTGTGTAATAATTTTTTCTCTATATTAAATTGATCAGTTGTTTCCAGATTTCCTAATATTTCAGCTTGTGTACTGAAAAATGAATGATGTTCAACTATGTGCATTAAATTTAGTTTTAACGTCAACACAAAGAAAACAAGTAATGTTTGAAGATACCACATTTGAATAATCAACTTGACCACTGAACATTTGCTGTAAAACTGCCCGACATACGAGAATCAGAGAAAGCAGATGTGGCCATCACCAGTGGCAATACTAGACAAGCTCTATGGCAGTGTCGACAGCCTCAGGATGACCGCTGCTTTTTTCGAAAAAATACAGGTTGACGTCTGACTGCGTACGAAGAAGAAGAAGAAGAATAATCAACTGCAGCTTGTAAGTATGTTCAAAGAGCCTTCTGTGAGTATTTTTTTGTCTTTCTAACATTCATTTTAATTTCTAACAACTACGTATGTAATATGTTGATTAATCTTTTAAACAAATTTAGGGGTAAAATTTGTGTAATAATTTGTTCTGTATACTAATTCTACAAGCATTTTAACAGCAAACAATGAATATATTAATGCTCTTCTCAGAAAGACAATCAAAACGATATATCATATGTAGTGTTATATTATATTATATATTAAATATTACAACATTATTTTGTTTGTGAATTATGCAAATGAGGGCGCCACTTTGAATATTAAAATCAGTCCATGCCTTTTTGAAAAGTCATGCAATTACGTTCATCGGTTCCATTTTGTTCCCCCGATTATAAAAATGTCTGGTTTTACAGATATTCAGTCCTGAATAGCTGAGATAATCAATATATTGACTTTTTATTATTATTATTTGTTTGTCCTATTCGGAATCAACTTTGCTCGGGATCAAGATGCTGAGCAGAGCATGAGTTGCAGTGGTCAGTGACCCCTAGCGTCAGGGCCAGCGAACTAGAGCTGACAAGACCCTTCTACGCCTCCACGTGGTGATCCTGGATAACAGGCTGCAGCAGGGCAGACTGGCTAAGCAGAAGGGATCGAAGAGGGAATGCTAACCTGTTACTCAAAAAATGTTTGCTGAAGTCGGATGTGCTGGAGCCCGAAAGGTGTAAATATCACAGTCAAGCTGTAAACTACGACACAACACATTCTGTTCTCTGGACTATATTCTGCTACTTAAGCCCTTTCAGGGTTTGGTAGTGGGAGATTGAGAACGAACGAAGCCAAGCCAACCCAAGCCAACTTTGCCCAAGTCCCTAGGCTATACTTTTTTCTATAATAGCCCTATTGCGATTTTTAAAATAGAAAAAAAATCATAGCTTTTTGGGGGGTCGCATAGAAACATGGTTGATATATCATTGGATTGTATTTTTATGGGGCTTTCTAACAGTTGAATTTGTAATGCTGTAGAGTCAATTTGAAATTTTCATCTTCAAAGTATCATATTCAATCACAATGATTTCAATGATACTATACTATACTCACTCAATTCTACAATACTACTAATTCCCTGACCACTAACTTGACGTCTGAAATCGTACGACGAAAATAAAAAAACAGCATACCTCCTGAGATACCAATGCTAGGAAAGATCCTAGCAAGTGCCATTACTATGACCATACAAAAAGAAAATTGGCTAGAATTCATTGTTTGTGTTGTCCCTATTCTGCTCTACAGATGAAAATATAACCGCCGTTGACAACCTCAAGGGAAGCAACTCTGATCGTCAGAACTACTATTAATACAGCGTCTGATCAGCGCACTAGCAGAGCTCTGACTTAAACTTAACTTAACGTTTTTATGCTGGTTAAGAAGACTCACCGGAGTTTGTAGACAACCAGTCACATTTGCATTACCTTGCTTTTAAAGCTATGCACATCCACAATCTATTATTAAATGCATTAACTGACTCTGCCTCCATCACCTCCTGGGATAATGTATTCCAAGCATTTACCACTCTAACTAAAAAAATATTTCCTAATATCCTATCTGGACCTTTCTTTAGTTAATTTGTATCTGTGCCCTCTTGTTCTCGTTGGTGGTTGTATTTTGAAAAACTTGTTATAGTCTAATTTTACATTTCCTGTGATTATCTAATCAACCTGTTTTGTCACTTCGAATTGTTCTCTTTTCTAGACACTATAGGTCAATTTTCTGAGTCTTTCATCGTAACTAATTCTTAAATCCCACTATCAGTTTTGCTGCTCTTCTTTGTATCCTTTCCAGCATGTTTATATCTCCTCTACGATAAGGACTACACACCTGTATACGGTACTCCAATCTTGGTCTAACTAATGATTTATATAGTTTGACAATCACTTCCTTACCCCTATGTTTAATATTTCTTTTTATTGTACCTAACATTGCAATTGCTTTATTCACTGCTACCTGGACTTGCTCATTCATTTTTCCTGTATGCTCTATTAAAATCCCTAGGTCCCCTTCCTTATCTACTATTCTCATATTTTTCTTGCTTATTCTGTAATTATGTTCCATATTGGATCTATCCATGTGGATGACTGTACATTTTTCTATATTAAACTCCATTTGCCATTTCACAGACTAGTCTTGAATTTTATCTAAAATCCGACCTCAATATATCCGCCTCTGCTATAGGTGAGACACTCCTACTAAGTTTTGTGTCATCTGCAAATTTTGCAATCATGGATCCTATATTAATGTCCAAATCGTTTATATATATCAAGTACAATATCGGACCCAAAACCGAGCTCTGTGGCACTCCACTTTTCACTTCACACTACTCAGAGTACTCCTTATTTATGCCCAACCCTCTGCCTTCTTTACGTTAACCAACTTTCAATTCACTCGGCAACCTCCCCACCTATTCCATGTGATTTTAACTTTTTGAATAATCTTTGATGAGGTACTCTATATAAAGCCTTTGCAAAATTTAGATAAATAACATATACTGGTTCCCCATTAACTATCATTTTAGTAACCTCCTCCATGAACTCCCAATAGATTTGTTAATGTCTGCCCCTCTAGTAAGCCCATGCTGACAATTTTTGATTAGATTAAACCTGTCTTTATGCTTGTAAGACATGGACAGTTCCAGCTTACCTTCAGATAAGAATACAGGCCTTGGAGATGAGATGTTTCCGAAGACTTTTAAACGTCACGTGCAAAGATCGAGTTACAAATCTGGGGCTGGTCTCTCGGTGGCTCGATTGACTCGCATCCAGTGTTCGTACAGCGATCTCAGTCCCGCCAGGCGGAGTCAGAGCGCGGGCTTGCCCAACAAGTTCGCCCTCCTCTCCCCGGCACTGCAGCAGGACCAAATTGGTGTAGTCGTAACGCTGGTAACGGTGCCTTACTGCAGTCCGTATCGAGAAGCTTTCTCAGTCCGTGTGGTTCGTCAAAGGATAGCGCGTATAGCCAATCTCGACAGTTCGTCTCGCTTGTGGTCCTTCTCTCGCAATGAGCTTTGGATCGGAAAATGGAAAGGAAGAATCGTGCCTACAGGCCCTGTCCTTGCCCGACCAACCGGTCGGAGAAGGGTAGGCCGGCAAGCAAAAATTCGTCTCAAGTCCGAGTGAAAATCATCACCGAGGCCGTTGGGATCCGTTTTGCACAGAGCGCTGCCATCCCTACGCGAGCGAGCCCTGTCGGTCGGTCGGTTGGTGTGTGTACGGGCCTCTATCAGGCGGTCCTAGGTCGACGGAGTGAGGGACGGAACAACCATCCGTCCGTCAGTCGATCCCTGCGGCCGTCCCGGAGAGGCTTTTTACACATCCATCCATCCATCGCCGACCGATGTGTGTGGTTCGTCCGTTTCCGACATATATCTGGTTGATTCTGCCAGTAGTCATATACTTGTCTCAAAGATTAAGCGATGTCTAAGTTCACACTGTCTCACAGTGAAACCGCGTATGGCTCATTAAATCAGTCGAGGTTCCTTAGATGACACGATCCTACTTGGATAACTCTGGCAATTCTAGAGCTAATACATGCTTACCAAGCTCCGACCCTCACGGAAAGAGCGCTTTTATTAGTTCAAAACCAATCGTCGTTTCCCCTCGCGGGGTTGCGGCGTTCCCACTGGTGACTCTGGATAACTTTGTGCTGATCGCATGGCCTCATGTGCCGGCGACGCATCTTTCAAATGTCTGCCCTATCAAATGTCGATGGTATGTGACATGCATATCATGTTTGTAATGGGTAACGGGGAATCAGGGTTCGATTCCGGAGAGGGAGCATGAGAAACGGCTATCACATCCAAAGAAGGCAGCAGGCGCGCAACTTACCCACTCCCGGCACGGGGAGGTAGTGACGAAAAATAACAATATGGGATCTTTCGAAGCCCCGAAATTGGAATGAATACACTTTAAACCCTTTAACGAGGATCTATTGGAGGGCAAGTCTGGTGCCAATAGCTGCGGTAATTCAAGCTCCAGTAGCGTATATAAAAGTTGTTGTTGTTAAAAAAGTTCGTAGTTGGATCTCAGGCGCAGGCGGGCGGTCCGGCTCGCGCCGGTTCACTGCCCATTGTCTCCTGCCCTACAGTCTGCCGGCTCTCTTCCGCCGATGCTCTTCGCTGAGCGTCCCGGGTGCTCGGCGCGTTTACTTTGAACAAATTAGAATGTTCAAAGCAGGCGTCGGCTGCCTGAATAATGGTGCATGGAATAATGGAATAGGACCTCGGTTCTATTTTGTTGGTTTTCGGAACTGGAGGTAATGATTAACAGGGACAAACGGGGGTATTCGTATTGCGGCGTTACAGGTGAAATTCTTGGATCGCCGCAAGACGAGCTACTGCGAAAGCATTTGTCAAGACTGTTTTCATTAATCAAGAACGAAACTCAGAGACGCGAAAGCGATCAGATACCGTAGTGGTTCTGACCATGAACGATGCCGACTAGCGATCCGCAGGAGTTGTCTCGATGACTCTGCGGGCAGCTTCTGGGAAACCAAAGTGTTTGGGTTCCGGAGGAAGTATGGTTGCAAAGCTAAAACTTAAAAGAATTGACGGAAGGGCACCACCAGGAGTGGAGCCTGCGGCTTAATTTGACTCAACACGCCAACACTGAAATGATTGACAGGCCGAAAGCACTTTCGTTGGGTCTAATAGGGAACGTGTGCTGGAATTAGACTCAAGGAAGACAGGTCAGTTTTACCCTCTTAATGAAAGAGCGTTGCTAAGGTAATCCTGCTCAACACTAGAGTAATCGCAGGTTTCAGACACTTGGTCATTGACTGACTAAAAAGCCATCTATTGATTCGTTGGGTCTAATAGGGAACGGGTGCTGGTATTAGACCCTCGGAAGACAGGTCAGTTTTACCCTACTAATGACAGGGCGTTGCTACGGTAATCCTGCTTAATTCGAGAGGAATCGCAGGTCGCTGACATTTGGTCCACGTGCTTGGCTCATAAGCCAATGGTGCGACGCTACCATCTGAGGGATTACGGTCGAACGCCTCTAAGCCGGAATCCCGCCCTAAATCTCTGCACCGCTGCGATGGGAGGCTACGATATGGTTGGGACCTGAGGTTCGCGTTTAAGCCCGACCTGGTCGAGCCGCAGAAAGAGATCTCTGACGTCCGCCGATCAAAGCGAGCGGGAAGCTTTTCGATATTGACCCCATACGGCGATGAGGTGTGAAACCACTAGTAGAAGACTTAGTTCTCGATCGGAGTGTCGTAATCAGTAGAGCAGCCACCTCACTGCGAACTGTTAAGACTCAACCCTTGATCATGAGATATGTCCACACACCAGGCGAACAACATCTCCGTGCCATGGCCAGACTTGTCCCCTGGTTAAATGCACTCTTGCCTCGCTCTTTACTTCTGTCTGCTATCAGTCATCCCAATGGACGCAGAAGAGATGCAGGCCAGCGAACATTGCACCTCTGCCCTATTGTGATAACCTCTCTGGTGGCGGGGAATGCTGGGCGTATCATCACTGCAGAGAAGCCGAGAAAATAAAGGGAGCAAAGAGATACCCCACTCACATGCATATGCTACGTTTCTAGCAGGATGTGACGATCCTGGGACACAGACACACTGTACTGCCTCTCTTCTGGGATAGTACAAACTAGTACATAGTTCATCATATCATATCATCACCAAACCCTATAGACACGAGTGGTGAATACTCGATAGTCCTGCAAGACAACTTCCCTAAGAGAGACAACTCTGACCACAAACAACTGCTGCCTTGCAGATAGGCTGGGGACAGCCAAAGGCTAAGGAGGGCATCCCTACAGAAACGCCTGTTGAAATCGGATGCACTTGGCTACAGGCTTAACGAAACAGTGCAACGTATATCGTACAACCTAACAGAAAAAAGTGTGGCGCTCATCCTGTGGCGTCCCGCCAGGCAGCGAGAGTACCGGGCCTCACGCCTCGAAGGGGCCCACCCAATGCTACTGGTAGTCAGTCACTCACCCATGTGCTGTAGAGTCAAGGCACAAGGTGTTGGGTCAAAAACTATTGACCAAAAATACAAGACCCTCAGAATACTACAGTGGAATGCGGAGGGAGTCATTAACAAAAAGCTTTCCCTAACACATCACCTGCATGAAGGTAAGATTGACGTGGCATATATCCAAGAAACGCACCTCAACAACAACCCCAAATTCTCAATCAGAGGATACTAGAGATTCCGTCTTGACAGATAAGGTCACAGAGGAGGGTTTCTGATACTGACACGTAACTGCATACCGAGTAGCGCGGTAGCTGTCAATCACACCAGACAAGCAGAAATTGTAGGAGTCGACATAATGACACAAGAAACGAAGATCCGCATCTTCAACCTGTATGGCCCACCAAACAAAGACCTGTCGCTCTCTAGTATGGAAATCAAGGACTCCAGCTGCCGAGTAGTTGGAGACTTCAACAGCAACTCGGAGAGATGGGGATATTCGGACACAGACAACAGAGGTGATGAAGTGGAAGATTGGGAGATAACACAAATCTCTATCTTATCACTGGGCCGGAGGATAGCCCTAGCTTCTATTCTAGAACATGGCATACCACCTCTACTCCAGACTTGGCCTTTTCCACGGTGGATATTCACAAAATATTAGACTGCCAGGTGCTAAACTAATTGGTAGGTATCGACCACAGGTCAATTAGGCTAGAAGTTGATATGGAAGTAGGCCCACAGAAAATAAAACCGCTCCCACGTTGGAATTATAAACGAGCCGACTGGGGCATATTTGCAATCCTGACAGATGGGCTGTGTGAAACCATCAACACACGGAATAACAATATGAAACCCATGGTGGAAAGCCTAAGCAAAGCAATAATGCAAGCAGCCATTGAAACTATCCCAAGAGGGGGAAGGAAAAACTACAAGCCTTATTGGAATGATGAATTGCAGAAAGCGGAAGACAAAGTCTCAAATGCTAGGAACATGGCAGAGAGAGAACAATCTATGGAGGATAATATCGCCCTCAAAGCCATCACGGCGAAATACAAATACACTCTATACCAAATAACAAGAGAAAGTTGGAAAAACAAAACAGAAAGCCTCAATTTAGATTAAGAAGGGAACAAACTATGGAAATTAGTCAGAGCCATGAATGACGAAACTCCATCAAACAAACAAATTACCATCAAGCAGGGCGACAACACGCTCACTTGAAAAAAATCAGAAAACGCCTTTATAGAACATTATGCCAGAGCAAACCACATTGATGTCCCTACAAAAAGGCATACAGACATTAATGAAGAACAAAAGAGGCACGACAACATCAATATGGCATCAGAGGAGCACATGATGGCAAAACTAACAATGAATGAAACGGAAGAGGCCATGAGAACTTTAAAGAAAAAGAAATTGCCCGGGAAAAGATGGAGTAACAAACGAAATGCTGATGGGGTTGGGCTAAACAGCAAAGAGAAAGTTACTATCAGTCCTGAACCAAAGCTGGAAAAGGGGTATTGTACCGCAGGCATTGAAAGACGCTGTACTCATACCAGTACCAAAGAAAGAAAAAGGTAGAACAGATCCAAATGGATACAGGCCTATAAGTCTACTGAGCTGTGTAGGAAAACTGATGGAGCGTATGATAAACACCAGACTGATGTGGCATCTGGAAGAAAAACACATACTAATTCCACAGTAAGCAGGCTTTAGACAGCACAGATCCACTGAGGATCAGATCACTCTTATAGCCCAAGAAATAGAGGATGCTTACCAGGAGAAAAAACACACAGTAGCGGTTTGGGTGGATTTAGAAAAGGCATTTGGCAAGGTCTGGAAAGAGGGACTTAAAGTCAAGCTACGAAAAAGTGAAGTTTGTGGGAAAACGTACAGATGGATCAGCCACTACCTCAAAAACAGAACAACCAGAGTTCAAGTACAAGGGCAGATGAGCAAAAAGGCGACACTTGAACAGGGAGTACCCCAAGGTGGAGTACTGTAACCCACACTCTTCCTGGTGTATATAAACAACATCACAGAAAATATACAAAGAAGAGTCCACAGCTCCATGTTTGCAGACGATCTGGCTATATGGGCCTCTGAAAAGAATCTCACCATAGCAAGCAATCGGATGCAGCAGGCCCTAACATCGTTAAGGGAGTGGGCAAACTAATGGCTGGTCAAAATAAATGAGGAAAAAACAACATTTACGATATTCTCGCTTTCAAACAAACCCCAAAACACCAAAATAAGTCTTAACGGCTAATACCTGCGGCAAAACGACAACCCAAGCTACCTGGGAGTCACATTTGATCGGTGCATGACATGGAAAAGTCAGATAGAGAGAAACCGAATGAGAGCCACAGTAAGAATGGCAATCATGAGGAAACTTGCTGGCACAAGCTGGGGAGCAGACGAAAGTATACTAATGAAACTGTACACTGGAAGAGTGAGACCAGTTCCCCGGTATGGCATTGCGGCATGGACAACAGCAGCAAAGGCGAACTTTGACAAAATTAGCAAACTTCAAAACCAAGCCATGAGAGTTATAACAGGAGGCATGAAGTCAACACCAATTGTAGAACTTGAAAAGATTACAAATCTGCAATCCATGACCGACAGAAGAGACTGCAGAGCCCAGCTGCAGTCAGAGAAACTCAGAAGACTGACCGACCATCCAATGCACCAGAGACTAAACAATTTGGGAAATGGGAAACTAAAGCGGAGAAACTTTGCAGAAATAGCCAAAGCAAAGATGCACGAAGATCCCATAAACGCACTAACAACACCAAAACCCATCACTACTGTACGAAAACCTACCTGGAGGCAGGATATATTTCCAGAGGTGGTAGAAAATATACCAGGTATTGCAAACAAAAACTGCCAGACTGAAAAAGAAAGGAGAGATACTACCCTAAGCTTCATAACGAAAAGCTACCCAAGCATGGACTGGACCCATGCATACACCGACGGTTCTGTAACAAACACTACACAGAACGGAGGGGCAGGAGCATTCCTGAACCTACCAAATGGCAGAAAAATAACACTGTCATTCGCTACTGGTAAGTACACAAGCAATTTCAGAGCGGAGGCAGAGGCACTGAGGGCGGCAGTGGAAGAAATGGTGACACACAGTGAAAATGAGAACCATATAGTCCTGCTGACAGATGCTCTCGCCGTAGTCACAGCGCTAAAAAGCCAGAAAAACACTGAGCTTAATGACTTAAGAGCAGCACTCTGCAAACTGTGCCAGCAGTCCGCACCAAAAAGGGTAGTGGTACAGTGGGTTCCGTCACACTGCAACATCCAAGGCAACGAGGAGGCAGACAGACTGGCAAAAGAAGGTGCAAGACTACCACAAACAGATACCAGTATGACGTACGAAGAGTCAAAACGGCTTATCAAAGCCAGATACATGACCAAATGGGAAACCGAACATACTGGTTACACCAAAAAACGATGCCTATTACCAGTTGAACCGAAGAGAGCAGGTCGTTGTCTTCAGACTTCGCACTGGCCACAACAGACTGAGGTACCACCTATTCAACAAATTGAAGATAGGGTGTACCGACGAATGCCCGTGCGGTACCGGTAAAATGACCGCTGAACATCTGCTGCAGAACTGCCCGACATACGAGGATCAGAGAGAGCAGATGTGGCCATTACCAGTGGAACTGCAAGACAAGCTCTATGGCAGTGGCGAGAGCCTCAGGATGACCGCCGCTTTTTTCGAAAAAATAATGGTTACTGTCTGACTGCGTACGCAGAAGAAGAAGAAGAAGAAGAAGAAGAAGAAGAAGAACATGGATATCGTGTTTTTAGCGTTCTTTTTGTATCCATTGTCACGTGCTTAGTCAAACCCATTTACCTTCATTTTGATTAACGATGGGCCTCATTATGGCAACAGTGATTCTCTTTTATTTTAAATATTGACCAATCGTCTTTATCTCAACCCAATGACACTCCAATGGCGTTATACACGATGCATGCCATTTATTCTTTGGCATTTCCATTGTTCTCTTTCCGTGTAAGTTTCCGCATATTCCCTACCTTACAACGCACCGAGAACTTCATCTACTTGGGCAAGAGACTGACTTCTGATACAAGCAGTGGACAGGAAATCACTAGGAAGATCGGCCTTGTAATGAACTCTCTTTACAGAGCTCTCTTTGACCAAACCGCGCGTATATACATTTTATGTTAGTTCAATCTTCTTGTACAGCTCTGAGACCTGGATGGCCTTACAGAATGATCGGAAACGGCTCAAGGCCTTCCACATGCGCAACCAACAATGTGGGTTTCAGTTCGACGGTAAGACCTAGTCACTAACATCGACGTCTCCCGATGAGCACAACTCGAGAGCCTTTCCTCAACCCTCAATCCACGACACCTCTCTTTCTTCGGTCATGTTGCTCGACTTTCACAAAACGTCCTGGCGTGACAGATTCTGCACATGTCCTTGGAAATCAGAGGAAGAAAAAACAACAGCCCTTATGGAGGCGTCACCGAGGTCCGCTCACGCAACACCTGCATAAAACACATCGCCTCCACTTCATCAGCCCTGCATGCTGCTTGAGACCCTGCCATCAACCATGGTCAAGGACGTTCAGTGGAGCGAGCCTTGGTTGCCTAGACGGATTACTTGACTTGGGCATAAAGTATCAGGACTTGGAGCGAAATGAAGACATATGGGAAATGAGCCAACAACATTCACTAAAACAACAAATTTAGCGAATAAATGGGGCTGGATAGGACATATGCTACGGAAAACACCATCCGATATAGCCAAACAGGCTATTACGTGGAATCATCAAGGAAAGAGAGATAGAGATAGATAGATAGATAGATAGATAGATAGAAAGATAGATAGATAGATAGATAGATAGATAGACAGACAGATAGATAGATAGATAGATTGATATATGGAGAGAGAGAGAGAGAGAGAGAGAGAGAAATGGAGAGAGAGGAATAGATTCTACTTAGAAAAGAGAAGGAACTAAGACTACATTTTTACACTTGAGAGGGGCAGAAAAAGCAACACAGGATCGTGTATGCTGACGGGATGTTGCTAATTTGTAGAGGACACAAAACTATATAGGAGTGTCTCATCCATAGCAGAGGTAGATATATTGAGGTCGGATTTAGATAAAATTCGAGACTAGTCTGTGAAATGGGCAAATGGAGTTTAATATAGTTAAATGTATAGTCATCCACACCAGTAGATCCAATATGGAACATAATTACAGAATGGACGAGAACAATATTAGAATGATAGATAAGGAAAGGGAGCTAGGGGTTATAATATAGCATACAGGAAAAATAAATGAGCAAGTCCAGGTAACAGTGAATAAGGAAAATGCAAAGAAATATTAAACACGGGAGTATGGAGGTGATTGTCAAACTTTATAACGCATTGTTTAGATCTAGATTGGAGTTCTGTGTACAGGTGTGGAGTCATTATCGTAGAGGAGATATAAACATGCTGTAAATGATACAAAGAAGAGCGGCAAAACTGATATTGGGATTCCGGAATTACAGTTATGAGGAACGACTCGGAAAAACCGACATATAGTGTCTAGAAAAGAGAAGAAATTGAGGTGACAATACAGGTTTATAAGATAATCACAGGAAAGGTTAAATGAGACTTTAACAAGTTTTTTTCTTCAAAATACAACCACCAACGAGAACAAGAGGGCACATATACAAATTAACTAAAGAAAGATCCAGATTGGAAATTAGGAAATATTCTTTTAGGCAGAGAATGGTGAATGCTTGGAATGCATTACCCCGAGAGGTGGTGGAGGCAGAGACAGTTAATGCATTTAAGAATAGATTGGATGTGCATAGCTTTAAAAGCAGGGTAATGCAAATGTGACTGGTTGTCCGCAGACTCTAATGAGTCTTCTAAACCAGACCACAAACTCAGTTAAGTAAAGTTAAGTTAAGTTAATTGCCTATGAACCGAGAGGTGAGTGTTTCTTTTCTATCTGGACTTTATCTCCCTAATCTCCCACTGCATTTGTTGTTGTGATACTCTTTGCCATAGATTTGTAGTATTAGACATATGGCTTAATAATTACTCTGAAATTACCACAACAATCGAAGGCAACTCTTACACATTAATATTGTTGTTGTTAAGAATGTATCAAGAGTAATAAGTAAAAAACAGCAATAGCAAGCTGTTAATATTACATCCACATATATCGACATTTCAGGCACGTTGCTTAATAATGCATTATATTTTTCATGTGAAGTAAGAACAGATCAGCTGATTCTTAAAATAGCGTAAATACGGCCTTCTTCCGTCTCATCCGTTGAAAATTTCTAATTGGAGGACAACCCTTACAGATGTCGTTCCCCCGTTCCGTTTTTGTTATCAACAGCTGGTTAATAATTCTCAAAAATTGCAATATATATATATATATATATATATATATATATATATATATATATATATATATATATATATTGAAGTTACATGGTGCTTTAATCATTTATTTTTGTTTATTGAAAAGCGATATATTATGTTTGGTAGTCGACAAAGACATTGTTTTATCAAGAAAATATTGTTTTAATAAATTATAAAAATGAGAAATCAATACGTGACGTCATTTGCTGCGAAATGCATCTGTTTGGTTTTCCGGGTTACGGCCAGGTTGCGAATATAGCGACTTTGTCGTTAGATATAGCGACTGGTAGGTTTACATGTTTTCCTGTCACGGACGGCTGGCGTTTGAAATTAAAATAATAGCCAAATTAGAAGGAAACAATACAAGTACAGCACATTGTTAACTTAGGCATGGGTTAATCACTGTGTATATCATACATAAATACTAATACATTATAACTTTTGAAAAAAGACTTTTCCCTACCAATGCACACTATTAATATACAATACTTTAAATTTTATCGACATCCGTCATTAAAATAAAACTTATATCAATCAATCAAAATCCTTCAACCCCGTGCGGAACGTAGGTCCTCAATAAATAATCTCCGTGATTTTCGATCATCAGCCAGCTGCTCCAACTCGATCCACGTCCAGCCATTGCTCTCTCTATTTGCCTTCACTTCCTGTCTCATGGAGTGTCAATGTCTACCTCTCTTTCTTTTTCCTACCGGGTTCGAGTGCATACGCTGTTGAGTAATACTGCCAATATTATTTCTTTGGGATTAGCCTATCCATCTCCATCGTTTCTTCTTCACATCTTGCGTCCCGACAGTTAGATCGACCTGTACCACAAGTCGACATTTGTGGCATTATCATTTCACTTCAAACCCACAATTTTGCGCAGGAAGCCTTTCTCGAACACCTGCTTCCTACCCGATAACCTCTCTGTGACCGGCCTTGCCTCCGAATCGTAGAAAAAAACAACCGATTTGACATTTGAGTTGAAAATTCTAGTCTTTGTCGTGGGTCTAATTTCGAGGGATCTCCAGAATTTACGTAAATAATAAAAGCTCCCCATGCCTTCTAGACACTTAAGTGGGTGTCGTTATCTGTGTATTTAATTGTGTCCACTTTGCTGTCCAGATAAATGAACGAATCCACATCTAAGAGGAGAGCCGTGTCCATCACACTCGAACATTTTCACCCGTATTTATTCTCACAACCTTAAAAGTTATGGCAAGTCAAATATTCACTTACTAGCACAAAAAGATACGATGGTGCTAAACAAACTGACAGCAGCCAATCGAATCAGTAGTAGGTAGATGGAAGCTGATCGGTGCAGCAGGTGCACCAGAACGCTCTATTGCCCGCAAACCCGGAGGAAACTGACCTAACGCTGACAAAGAGTGCTAAAAAAATCAAAGTAAGGCCTGACAGACGTAAATCTGGTCACGACTATGTGTATACTTGCAATAACGTTTCTTTATCCTTTCTTTCATTCACATGGACATAGTGTCAGTGTTTTGTCCCGTAGGCAAGGCTGACTACATATTTTCCCATACCCCCAACCCCCCCCCCCCCACCCCCGCCACCACCCACCCTCAATTATTTAGCGATATGAGTCACATGACATGACGTGTACAGCAGTAAAAAATATATACTGCAAATAACAAAATAACACAAAATTAACTAATTTTTTAAAACCACTTTCCATAATCCTCGGCGTCAGTCTGGCAGCTGGGCCGTATTCGAGGAAGGCAACAATATTCTGTGCGTCCCGATCATTTACAAAGCTGTCCCAATATGTATCTAGGTCCTTGGTAAGTCCACCTCATCATCGCATAGGTGGGCGACCCCGTTGACGTGTACAGACATATCACCCACCACCAAAACGTTGTTATTCCTATTGGTCTGTTTGTAGGCGTAGCACATGTACAGTCCAACGATTATTGCGTGATGTATCAAATAACCACAATAAATAATATACTTATGAAAAAGATAAATACAACGCAGAATGTATACACATTCGTCATAACACTTAAAAAAAAACCAAAATACTGTCATACAACATTTTCCACATTGCTGGAGTTTGACGAGGAGTTTTAAAGGCTGTACTGTTTTTTAAAATGCACAACAGTTTATAATTAATTATATTCCATAAATTTTTGTTCTGGTATTGATCTTATCATAGAAAATATAAACGGTCAGTTTTGTGTGTGGTAAAAAATATGACAAATCTACATAAGCCCGAGTCCCTTTAAGGTCTAGCTTCCAAGGCTGCTACCTCGATGACCTAATGATAGCCTCGCACCTGCTTGGAAGCATATGATCAAATAAAAAAGAAACATTTTGATTTCCTTTTGAGATTCTGCTTTGTGGTTGATGAGCTTGTGTACCCCAATGACCATACGATCTTTGTCGAGAGTAGCTGAGCTAATAAGTCGACCAGGTAGAAGGATATGTGCCACGACAAGCGAAGATGCAAACCTGGGGTTCTGGAGACACTTACAGACTTCAGAAGCCAAGCCATTGACTCAACACGGTCAAACACTGAAATGATTGACAGACCAAGAGCACTTTCGCTGGGTCTAATATGGAACGGTTGCTGGAATTAGACCCTCAAAAATCTGGGGCTATGCTCTCGGCTGCTTGACTGTCTCGCATCAAAATCGATAAAGGAATTGACGGAAGGGCACCACCAGGAGTGGAGCCTGCGGCTTAATTTGACTCAACACGCCAATACTGTAGAATGACTGACAAATCGTGGGCACTTTCGTTGGGTCTAATAGTGAACATGTGCTGGTATTAGACCCACGGAAGACATGTCAGTTGCACCCTCCTAATGAAAGAGCATCTGCTACGGTAATCAATACAGAAATCGCAGGTTCCAGACACTTGGTCATTGACTGACTAAAAAGCCCTCATCCAAACCCTAATCCACTTCAAAGTGCTCTCATTAGGACTCAACACACTTCTCCAAACGGTCCTTGAGACTCCACACACTTCTCCCAACAGATCCTGAGACTCCACACATTTCTCTCCTTGAGACTCCAAACACTTCTCTCCTTGAGACTGCACACACTTCTCTCCTTGAGACTCCACACTCCCCCCAGCGGGCCTTGAGACTCCACTAACTTATCTCCTTGAGAATCCACACACTTCACTCCTTGAGACCCCAGACACTTCTCCCAACAGATACTGAGACTCCACACACTTCTCTCCTTGAGACTCCACACTTCTCCCAACAGATCCTGAGACTCCACACACTTCTCCCAACAGTTCTTGAGACTCCACACACTTCTCTCCTTGCGACTCCACACACTTCTCTCCTTGAGACTCCACACACTTCTCTCCTTGAGACTCCACACACTTCTCTCCTTAAGACTCCACACACTTCTCTCCTTGAGACTCCACACACTTCTCCAAACAGACCCTGAGACTCCACACACTTCTCTCCTTGAGACTCCACAGACCTTTCTTAGCGGTCCTTGAGACTCCACACACTTCTCCCAACGGTCCTTTAGACTCCACACACTTCTCTCCTTGAGACTCCACACACTTCTCCCAACGGTCCTTTAGACTCCACACACTTCTCTCTTTGAGACTCCACACACTTCTCCAAGCGGTCCTTGAGACTCCACTTGCATCTCCCAGCGGTCCTTTAGACTCCACACACTTCTCTCCTTGAGACTCCACACACTTCTCCCAACGGTCCTTTAGACTCCACACACTTCTCTCCTTAAGACTCCACACACTTCTCTCCTTGAGACTCCACACACTTCTCCAAACAGACCCTGAGACTCCACACACTTCTCTCCTTGAGACTCCACACACTTCTCTCCTTGAGTCTCTACACACTTCTCTCCTTAAGACTCCACACACTACTCCCAGCACTCCACACACTTCTCACAACGGTTGAGAATCCACACACTTCTCCCAGCACTCCACACACTTCACCCAGCGGTTGAGACTCCATAACTTCTCCCAGCAGTCGAGACTCCACACACTTCTCTCCTTGAGACTCCAAAAACCTTTCTTAGCGGTCCTTGAGACTCCACTTGCATCTCCCAGCGGTCCTTGAGACTCCACACACTTCTCTCCTTAAGACTCCACACACTTCTCTCCTTGAGACTCCACACACTTCTCCAAACAGACCCTGAGACTCCACTCACTTCTCTCCTTGAGACTCCACAGACCTTTCTTAGCGGTCCTTGAGACTCCACACACTTCTCCCAACGGTCCTTTAGACTCCACACACTTCTCTCCTTGAGACTCCACACACTTCTCCCAACGGTCCTTTAGACTCCACACACTTCTCTCTTTGAGACTCCACACACTTCTCCAAGCGGTCCTTGAGACTCCACTTGCATCTCCCAGCGGTCCTTGAGACTCAACACACTTCTCTCCTTGAGACTCCACACACTTCTCCAAACAGAACCTGAGACTCCACACACGTCTCTCCTTGAGACTCCACACACTTCTCTCCTTGAGTCTTTACACACTTCTCTCCTTAAAACTCCACACACTACTCCCAGCACTCCACACACTTCTCCCAACGGTTGAGAATCCACACATTTCTCCCAGCACTCCACACACTTCACCCAGCGGTTGAGACTGCATAACTTCTCCCAGCAGTCGAGACTCCACACACTTCTCTCCTTGAGACTCCACACACTTCTCCCAACGGTACTTGAGACTCCACACACTTCTCCCAGCGGTCCTTGAGACTCCACACACTTCTCCCAGCGGTCCTTGAGACTCCACACACTTCTCTCCTTGAGACTCCACACACTTCTCCCAGCGGTCCTTGAGACTCCACACACTTCTCTCCTTGAGACTCCACACACTTCTCCCAACAGTCCTTGAGACTCCACGCACTTCTCCCAGCGGTCCTTGAGACTCCACACACTTCTCTCCTTGAGACTCCACACACTTCTCCCAACAGTCCCTGAGACTCCACACACTTCTCCCAGCAGTCCTTGAGACTCCACACACTTCTCTCCTTGAGACTCCACACACTTCTCCCAACGGTACTTGAGACTCCACACACTTCTCTCAGCGGTTGAGACTCAACACATTTCTCTCCTTTAGACTCCACACACTTCTCTCAGCGGTTGAGACTCCACACATTTCTCTCAGCGGTCGAGACTCCACACATTTCTCTTCTTTAGACTCCACACACTTCTCTCAGCGGTTGAGAATCCACACACTTCTCCCAACAGTCCTTGAAATTCCACACATTTCTCCCAGCGGTCCTTGAGACTCCACACACTTCTCCCAGCGGTCCTTAAGACTCCACACACTTCTCCCAGAGGACCTTGAGATTCCACACACTTCTCCCAGAGGACCTTTAGACTCCACACACTTCTCCCAGAGGACCTTTAGACTCCACACACTTCTCCCAGCGGTTGAGAATCCACACACTTCTCCCAACGGTCTCTGAGACTCCACACATTTCTCCCAACGGTCCTTTAGACTCAAAACATTTCTCTTATCGATCCTTGCGACTCCACACACTTCTCCCAGCGGTCCTTGAGACTCCACACATTTCTCCCAGCGGTCCTTGAGACTCCACAAACTTCTCCCAGAGGACCTTGAGAATCCACACACTTCTCCCAGCACTCCACACACTTCACCCAGTGGTTGAGACTCCATAACTTCTCCCAGCAGTCGAGACTCCACACACTTCTCTCCTTGAGACTCCACACACTTCTCCCAGCGGTCCTTGAGACTCCACACACTTCTCCCAGCGGTCCTTGAGACTCCACACACTTCTCTCCTTGAGACTCCACACATTCTCCCAGCGGTCCTTGAGACTCCACACACTTCTCTCCTTGAGACTCCACACACTTCTCTCCTTGAGTCTCTACACACTTCTCTCCTTAAAACTCCACACACTACTCCCAGCACTCCACACACTTCTCCCAACGGTTGAGAATCCACACATTTCTCCCAGCACTCCACACACTTCACCCAGCGGTTGAGACTCCATAAATTCTCCCAGCAGTCGAGACTCCACACACTTCTCTCCTTGAGACTCCACACACTTCTCCCAACGGTACTTGAGACTCCACACACTTCTCCCAGCGGTCCTTGAGACTCCACACACTTCTCCCAGCGGTCCTTGAGACTCCACACACTTCTCTCCTTGAGACTCCACACACTTCTCTCCTTGAGACTCCACACACTTCTCCCAACAGTCCTTGAGACTCCACGCACTTCTCCCAGCGGTCCTTGAGACTCCACACACTTCTCTCCTTGAGACTCCACACACTTCTCCCAACAGTCCTTGAGACTCCACACACTTCTCCCAGCAGTCCTTGAGACTCCACACACTTCTCTCCTTGAGACTCCACACACTTCTAACAACGGTACTTGAGACTCCACACACTTCTCTCAGCGGTTGAGACTCAACACATTTCTCTCCTTTAGACTCCACACACTTCTCTCAGCGGTTGAGACTCCACACATTTCTCTCAGCGGTCGAGACTCCACACATTTCTCTTCTTTAGACTCCACACACTTCTCTCAGCGGTTGAGAATCCACACACTTCTCCCAACAGTCCTTGAAATTCAACACATTTCTCCCAGCGGTCTTTGAGACTCCACACACTTCTCCCAGCGGTCCTTGAGACTCCACACACTTCTCTCAACGGTCCTTGAGACTCCACACACTTCTCTCCTTGAGACTCCACACACTTCTCTCCTTGAGACTCCACACACTTCTCTCCTTGAGACTCCACACACTTCTCTTCTTGAGACTCCACACACTTCTCTCAGCGGTTGAGAATCCAAACACTTCTCCCATCGGTCCTTGCGACTCCACACACTTCTCCCAGCGGTCCTTGAGACTCCACACATTTCTCCCAGCGGTCCTTGAGACTCCACACACTTCTCCCAGAGGACCTTGAGATTCCACACACTTCTCCCAGAGGACCTTTAGACTCCACACACTTCTCCCAGAGGACCTTTAGACTCCACACACTTCTCCCAGCGGTTAAGAATCCACACACTTCTCCCAACGGTCTCTGAGACTCCACATATTTCTCCCAACGGTCCTTTAGACTCCACACATTTCTCTCATCGGTCCATGCGACTCCACACACTTCTCCCAGCGGTCCTTGAGACTCCACACATTTCTCCCAGCGGTCCTTCAGACTCCACACACTTCTCTCAGAGGACCATGAGAATCCACACACTTCTCCCAGCACTCCACACACTTCACCCAGCGGTTGAGACTCCATAACTTCTCCCAGCAGTCGAGACTCCACACACTTCTCTCCTTGAGACTCCACACACTTCTCCCAACGGTACTTGAGACTCCACACACTTCTCCCAGCGGTCCTTGAGACTCCACGCACTTCTCCCAGCGGTCTTTGAGACTCCACACACTTCTCTCCTTGAGACTCCACACACTTCTCCCAGCGGTCCTTGAAACTCCACACACTTCTCCCAACAGTCCTTGAGACTCCACACACTTCTCCCAGCGGTCCTTGAGACTCCACACACTTCTCTCCTTGAGACTCCACACACTTCTCCCAACGGTACTTGAGAATCCACACACTTCTCTCAGCGGTTGAGACTCAACACATTTCTCTCCTTTAGACTCCACACACTTCTCTCAGCGGTTGAGACTCCACACATTTCTCTCAGCGGTCGAGACTCCACACATTTCTCTCCTTTAGACTCCACACACTTCTCTCAGCGGTTGAGAATCCACACAGTTCTCCCATTAGTCCTTGAAATTTCACACATTTCTCCCAGCGGTCCTTGAGACTCCACACACTTCTCCCAGCGGTCCTTGAGACTCCACACACTTCTCTCCTTGAGACTCCACACACTTCTCTCCTTGAGACTCCACACACTTCTCTCCTTGAGACTCCACACACTTCTCTTCTTGAGACTCCACACACTTCTCTCAGCGGTTGAGAATCCAAACACTTCTCCCAACGGTCTTTGAGACTCCACACATTTCTCCCAACGGTCCTTTAGACTCCACACATTTCTCCCATCGGTCCTTGCGACTCCACACACTTCTCCCAGCGGTCCTTGAGACTCCACATATTTCTCCCAGCGGTCCTTGAGACTCCACACACTTCTCCCAGAGGACCTTGAGATTCCACACACTTCTCCCAGAGGACCTTTAGACTCCACACACTTCTCCCAGAGGACCTTTAGACTCCACACACTTCTCTTCTTGAGACTCCACACACTTCTCTCAGCGGTTGAGAATCCAAACACTTCTCCCAACGGTCTTTGAGAATCCACACACTTCTCCCAACGGTCTTTGAGACTCTACACATTTCTCCCAACGGTCCTTTAGACTCCACACACTTCTCCCAGAGGACCTTTAGACTCCACACACTTCTCCCAGCGGTTAAGAATCCACACACTTCTCCCAACGGTCTCTGAGACTCCACATATTTCTCCCAACGGTCCTTTAGACTCCACACATTTCTCTCATCGGTCCATGCGACTCCACACACTTCTCCCAGCGGTCCTTGAGACTCCACACATTTCTCCCAGCGGTCCTTCAGACTCCACACACTTCTCTCAGAGGACCATGAGAATCCACACACTTCTCCCAGCACTCCACACACTTCACCCAGCGGTTGAGACTCCATAACTTCTCCCAGCAGTCGAGACTCCACACACTTCTCTCCTTGAGACTCCACACACTTCTCCCAACGGTACTTGAGACTCCACACACTTCTCCCAGCGGTCCTTGAGACTCCACGCACTTCTCCCAGCGGTCTTTGAGACTCCACACACTTCTCTCCTTGAGACTCCACACACTTCTCCCAGCGGTCCTTGAAACTCCACACACTTCTCCCAACAGTCCTTGAGACTCCACACACTTCTCCCAGCGGTCCTTGAGACTCCACACACTTCTCTCCTTGAGACTCCACACACTTCTCCCAACGGTACTTGAGACTCCACACACTTCTCTCAGCGGTTGAGACTCAACACATTTCTCTCCTTTAGACTCCACACACTTCTCTCAGCGGTTGAGACTCCACACATTTCTCTCAGCGGTCGAGACTCCACACATTTCTCTCCTTTAGACTCCACACACTTCTCTCAGCGGTTGAGAATCCACACAGTTCTCCCATTAGTCCTTGAAATTTCACACATTTCTCCCAGCGGTCCTTGAGACTCCACACACTTCTCCCAGCGGTCCTTGAGACTCCACACACTTCTCTCCTTGAGACTCCACACACTTCTCTCCTTGAGACTCCACACACTTCTCTCCTTGAGACTCCACACACTTCTCTTCTTGAGACTCCACACACTTCTCTCAGCGGTTGAGAATCCAAACACTTCTCCCAACGGTCTTTGAGACTCCACACATTTCTCCCAACGGTCCTTTAGACTCCACACATTTCTCCCATCGGTCCTTGCGACTCCACACACTTCTCCCAGCGGTCCTTGAGACTCCACATATTTCTCCCAGCGGTCCTTGAGACTCCACACACTTCTCCCAGAGGACCTTGAGATTCCACACACTTCTCCCAGAGGACCTTTAGACTCCACACACTTCTCCCAGAGGACCTTTAGACTCCACACACTTCTCTTCTTGAGACTCCACACACTTCTCTCAGCGGTTGAGAATCCAAACACTTCTCCCAACGGTCTTTGAGAATCCACACACTTCTCCCAACGGTCTTTGAGACTCTACACATTTCTCCCAACGGTCCTTTAGACTCCACACACTTCTCCCAGAGGACCTTTAGACTCCACACACTTCTCCCAGCGGTTAAGAATCCACACACTTCTCCCAACGGTCTCTGAGACTCCACATATTTCTCCCAACGGTCCTTTAGACTCCACACATTTCTCTCATCGGTCCATGCGACTCCACACACTTCTCCCAGCGGTCCTTGAGACTCCACACATTTCTCCCAGCGGTCCTTCAGACTCCACACACTTCTCTCAGAGGACCATGAGAATCCACACACTTCTCCCAGCACTCCACACACTTCACCCAGCGGTTGAGACTCCATAACTTCTCCCAGCAGTCGAGACTCCACACACTTCTCTCCTTGAGACTCCACACACTTCTCCCAACGGTACTTGAGACTCCACACACTTCTCCCAGCGGTCCTTGAGACTCCACGCACTTCTCCCAGCGGTCTTTGAGACTCCACACACTTCTCTCCTTGAGACTCCACACACTTCTCCCAGCGGTCCTTGAAACTCCACACACTTCTCCCAACAGTCCTTGAGACTCCACACACTTCTCCCAGCGGTCCTTGAGACTCCACACACTTCTCTCCTTGAGACTCCACACACTTCTCCCAACGGTACTTGAGACTCCACACACTTCTCTCAGCGGTTGAGACTCAACACATTTCTCTCCTTTAGACTCCACACACTTCTCTCAGCGGTTGAGACTCCACACATTTCTCTCAGCGGTCGAGACTCCACACATTTCTCTCCTTTAGACTCCACACACTTCTCTCAGCGGTTGAGAATCCACACAGTTCTCCCATTAGTCCTTGAAATTTCACACATTTCTCCCAGCGGTCCTTGAGACTCCACACACTTCTCCCAGCGGTCCTTGAGACTCCACACACTTCTCTCCTTGAGACTCCACACACTTCTCTCCTTGAGACTCCACACACTTCTCTCCTTGAGACTCCACACACTTCTCTTCTTGAGACTCCACACACTTCTCTCAGCGGTTGAGAATCCAAACACTTCTCCCAACGGTCTTTGAGACTCCACACATTTCTCCCAACGGTCCTTTAGACTCCACACATTTCTCCCATCGGTCCTTGCGACTCCACACACTTCTCCCAGCGGTCCTTGAGACTCCACATATTTCTCCCAGCGGTCCTTGAGACTCCACACACTTCTCCCAGAGGACCTTGAGATTCCACACACTTCTCCCAGAGGACCTTTAGACTCCACACACTTCTCCCAGAGGACCTTTAGACTCCACACCCTTCTCTTCTTGAGACTCCACACACTTCTCTCAGCGGTTGAGAATCCAAACACTTCTCCCAACGGTCTTTGAGAATCCACACACTTCTCCCAACGGTCTTTGAGACTCTACACATTTCTCCCAACGGTCCTTTAGACTCCACACATTTCTCCCAACGGTCCTTTAGACTCCACACATTTCTCCCAGCGATCCTTGAGACTCCACACATTTCTCCCAGAGGACCTTTAGAATCCACACACTTCTCCCAGCACTCCACACACTTCACCCAGCGGTTGAGACTCCATAACTTCTCCCAGCAGTCGAGACTCCACACACTTCTCTCCTTGAGACTCCACACACTTCTCCCAACGGTACTTGAGATTCCACACACTTCTCCCAGCGGTCCTTGAGACTCCACACACTTCTCCCAGCGGTCCTTGAGACTCCACACACTTCTCTCCTTGAGACTCCACACACTTCTCCCAGCGGTCCTTGAGACTCCACACACTTCTCTCCTTGAGACTCCACACACTTCTCCCAACAGTCCTTGAGACTCCACGCACTTCTCCCAGCGGTCCTTGAGACTCCACACACTTCTCTCCTTGAGACTCCACACACTTCTCCCAGCGGTCCTTGAGACTCCACACACTTCTCCCAACAGTCCTTGAGACTCCACACACTTCTCCCAGCGGTCCTTGAGACTCCACACACTTCTCTCCTTGAGACTCCACACACTTCTCCCAACGGTACTTGAGACTCCACACACTTCTCTCAGCGGTTGAGACTCAACACATTTCTCTCCTTTAGACTCCACACACTTCTCTCAGCGGTTGAGACTCCACACATTTCTCTCCTTTAGACTCCACACACTTCTCTCAGCGGTTGAGAATCCACACACTTCTCCCAACAGTCCTTGAAATTCCACACATTTCTCCCAGCGGTCCTTGAGAATCCACACACTTCTCCCAGCGGTCCTTGAGACTCCACACACTTCTCTCAACGGTCCTTGAGACTCCAAAACACTACTCTCCTTGAGACTCCACACACTTCTCTCCTTGAGACTCCACACACTTCTCTACTTTAGACTCCACACACTTCTCTCCTTGAGACTCCACACACTTCTCTCCTTGAGACTCCACACACTTCTCTTCTTGAGACTCCACACACTTCTCTCAGCGGTTGAGAATCCACACACTTTTCCCAACGGTCCTTGAGACTCCACACATTTCTCCCAGCGGTCCTTGAGACTCCACACACTTCTCCCAGAGGACCTTAAGACTCCACACACTTCTCCCAGAGGACCTTTAGACTCCACACACTTCTCCCAGAGGACCTTTAGACTCCACACACTTTTCCCAGCGGTTGAGAATCCACACACTTCTCCCAACGGTCATTGAGACTCCACACATTTCTCCCAACGGTCCTTTAGACTCCACACATTTCTCCCAGCGGTCCTTGAGACTCCACACACTTCTCCCAGAGGACCTTGAGACTCCACACACTTCTCCCAGAGGACCTTTAGACTCCACACACTTCTCCCAGAGGACCTTGAGACTCCACACACTTCTCCCAGCGGTCCTTTAGACTCCCCACACTTCTCCCAGAGGACCTTTAGACTCCACACACTTCTCCCAACGGTTCTTTAGACTCCACACACTTCTCCCAGCGGTCCTTGAGACTCCACACACTTCTCCCAACAGTCCTTGAGACTCCACACACTTCTCCCAGCGGTCCTTGAGACTCCACACACTTCTCTCCTTGAGACTCCACACACTTCTCCCAACGGTACTTGAGACTCCACACACTTCTCTCAGCGGTTGAGACTCAACACATTTCTCTCCTTTAGACTCCACACACTTCTCTCAGCGGTTGAGACTCCACACATTTCTCTCCTTTAGACTCCACACACTTCTCTCAGCGGTTGAGAATCCACACACTTCTCCCAACAGTCCTTGAAATTCCACACATTTCTCCCAGCGGTCCTTGAGAATCCACACACTTCTCCCAGCGGTCCTTTAGACTCCACACACTTCTCTCAACGGTCCTTGAGACTCCAAAACACTACTCTCCTTGAGACTCCACACACTTCTCTCCTTGAGACTCCACACACTTCTCTACTTTAGACTCCACACACTTCTCTCCTTGAGACTCCACACACTTCTCTCCTTGAGACTCCACACACTTCTCTTCTTGAGACTCCACACACTTCTCTCAGCGGTTGAGAATCCACACACTTTTCCCAACGGTCCTTGAGACTCCACACATTTCTCCCAGCGGTCCTTGAGACTCCACACACTTCTCCCAGAGGACCTTAAGACTCCACACACTTCTCCCAGAGGACCTTTAGACTCCACACACTTCTCCCAGAGGACCTTTAGACTCCACACACTTTTCCCAGCGGTTGAGAATCCACACACTTCTCCCAACGGTCATTGAGACTCCACACATTTCTCCCAACGGTCCTTTAGACTCCACACATTTCTCCCAGCGGTCCTTGAGACTCCACACACTTCTCCCAGAGGACCTTGAGACTCCACACACTTCTCCCAGAGGACCTTTAGACTCCACACACTTCTCCCAGAGGACCTTGAGACTCCACACACTTCTCCCAGCGGTCCTTTAGACTCCCCACACTTCTCCCAGAGGACCTTTAGACTCCACACACTTCTCCCAACGGTTCTTTAGACTCCACACACTTCTCCCAACGGTCCTTGAGACTCCACACACTTCTCCCAACGGTCCTTGAGACTCCACACACTTCTCCCAGCGGTCCTTTAGACTCCACACACTTCTCCCAACGGTCCTTGAGACTCCACACACTTCTCCCAGCGGATCTTTAGACTCCACACACTTCTCCAAGCGGAGCTGAGACTCCACACACTTCTCCCAGAAGACCTTGAGACTCCACACACTTCTCCCAGTGGATCTTTAGACTCCACACACGTCTCCAAGCGGAGCTGAGACTCCACACACTTCTCCCAGAGGACCTTTAGACTCCACACACTTCTCCCAGCGGATCTTTAGACTCCACACACTTCTCCCAGAGGAGCTGAGACTCCACACACTTCTCCCAGAGGACCTTTAGACTCCTCACACTTCTCCCAGAGGACCCTGAACCTCCACACTTTTCCCAGAGGACCTTGAGATTCCACACTTCTCCCAACGGTCCTTTAGACTCCACACATTTCTCCCATCGGTATTTACGACTCCACACACTTCTCCCAGCGGTCCTTGAGACTCCACACATTTCTCTCAGCGGTCCTTGAGACTCCACACACTTCTCCCAGAGAACCTTGAGACTCCACACACTTCTCCCAGAGGACCTTGAGATTCCACACACGTCTCCCAACGGATCCTGAGACTCTACACATATCTTCCAACGGACCTTAAGACTCCACTTCTCTCCGAGGACCTTTAGACTCCACACACTTCTCCCAGCGGTCTTTGAGACTCCACACACTTCTCCCGGAGGACCTTGAGACTCTACACACTTCTCCCATCGGTCCTTGCGACTCCACACACTTCTCCCAGCGGTCCTTTAGACTCCACACACTTCTCCCAGAGGACCTTGAGACTCCACACACTTCTCCCAGAGGAGCTTGAGACTCTACACACTTCTCCCAACGGTCCTTGAGACTCCACACACTTCTCCCAACGGACCTTGATACTCCACACACTTCTCCCAGAGGATCTTGAGACTCCACACACTTCTCCCAGAGGACCTTGAGACTCCACACAGTTCTCCCAGAGGACCTTGAGAGTTCACACACTTCTCCCAGCGGCCCTTTAGACTCCACACACTTCTCCAAACGGTCCTTTAGACTCCACACACTTCTCCCAACGGTCCTTGAGACTCCACACACTTCTCCCAACGGTCCTTGAGACTCCACACACTTCTCCCAACGGTCCTTGAGACTCCACACACTTCTCCCAGTGGACCTTGAGACTCTACACACTTCTCCCAACGGTCCTTGAGACTCCACACACTTCTCCCAACGGACCTTGATACTCCACACACTTCTCCCAGAGGATCTTGAGACTCCACACACTTCTCCCAGAGGACATTGAGACTCCACACACATCTCCCAGAGGACCTTGAGACTTCACACACTTCTCCTAGCGGCCCTTTAGACTCCACACACTTCTCCCAACGGTCCTTTAGACTCCACACACTTCTCCCAACGGTCCTTGAGACTCCACACACTTCTCCCAACGGTCCTTGAGACTCCACACACTTCTCCCAACGGTCCTTGAGACTCCACACACTTCTCCCAGCGGTCCTTGAGACTCCACACACTTCTCCCAGCGGTCCTTGAGACTCCACACACTTCTCCCAACGGGCCTTGAGACTCCACACACTTCTCCCAGCGGTCCTTGAGACTCCACACACTTCTCCCAACAGGCCTTGAGACTCCACACACTTCTCCCAGCGGTCCTTGAGACTCCACACACTTCTCCCAACAATCCTGCCATTGTTGGAAGAAATTCAGGATGGCCTCCCTTCCAATGGAGTATAGGTGGGTCGCCGCATTCCGCATAATGTCTTCTCGTGACTCAAATCGTGTGCCAGTTTTGTCGCTGACATTTCGTGTTTCTTCAGTGTCTGACTGACACCATCTATCAATCTTTTTATTGGTCTGCCTCTTGCTTTGCAACCCTGATGTCTGGTATTATAGATACGAGCATCTGGTAACTTTGGTTGCATTCTTGTCAGGTGTCATGACCATTTTATTCTCTACCTTTCCATGTATTCCATGCACGGTGTTTCTCCTACCTTGTCTGATTACTTAGTTTTGTACTATGTCCAACCTTGTGATCTGGATAACTCTTCTCAAACGCCTCATTTCACATACCATGATTTATCTTTCTTCTGCATGTCTGACAATGGAGGCAGAGAGTTGGTATACAAATGAAACTTAGAAACTGCCTCTTTGTCTTCATTGGAATGTGTTTGTGTCTTAGTAATGGTGAGAGCTGATAAAAAACCGTATTTGCTTTCTGTGTTCTTGATTCTATCTCTCTATTTAGCCTTCCATCTTTTGTAGACACGCTGCCCAAGTATTTGAATTCTTTGACTTGTTTAAGTTCTGTCCTTTTTACCTGTTTATTTAGTGTTTTCGATATTCTGCTGATTTTCATTGTCTCAGTCTTTGCTGTACTAATCTTCATATTATATCTATCGGAGACGTTGTTAAGGAAGGACATTAAGATGTTCTTGGAGATTTTATTCAACAGTTTTGGGAGGAAAGAAGACACTGATCATCTGCAAAAAGATGCTCGTTCATTGTCGTGGTTTCTGGTTTTACTTCAGTTGTTATTCGATCCATGCATACAATGAACAAAAGTGGAGTATCACCGTTTATTAATCAATCGCATGCACTGTATGGGCAAACAAGGAAATACATTGAGCAGGTACTTCCTTCCTCCCCCCCTCCCCCCCCCCCCCTACATCTCCTCCTACTTTTCTACCTGGTGAAAAATCTGTTGTATATATTACAGAGTAGAGATACTGAGTAAGAGGTCTATAATAACGGATACTTCCAAAACTCTTCTGAAATGAAGCTTTCTAAGAAAGACCACCTGCAAACTAGAAGGTGCCTATAAATTGTAACGTGGAATGTTAGGAGGTAGAACGGGTTGGGAAAACGAAACAGTTTAATCTCAGAGACGAGTGATATGCATTTTGGTTTATTGGATGCAGCAGAGGCAAGATTCACATATGCAAAATACACACAGAAAGAACAGTATACATTTATTCATTCAGGAGGAAATGACGCATGAACAACCGGTAGGAATATTGGTACGAAAACAACTCTAACGATATGTGGTTTATTTACCGGAAACACGATGATCATACGAAACTGGTTAAAGTGAGGGCTTAATCATTGCCTCGTGTAGATAGGCCATGATTTCTTCTTCTTCTTCATCGTACGCAGTCAGACAGTAACCATTATTTTTTCGATAAAAGCGGCGGTCATCCTGAGGCTGTCGACACTGCCATAGAGCTTCTCATGTGGTTCCACTGGTGATGGCCACATCTGCTCTCTCTGATCCTCGTATGTCGGGCAGTTCTGCAGCAGATGCTCAGCGGTCATTTTCTCGGTACCACACGGGCATTCGTCGGTACCACCTATCTTCAATTTGTTTAATAGGTGGTACCTCAGTCTATTGTGGCCAGTGCGAAGTCTGAAGACAACGACCTGCTCTCTTCTGTTCAACTGGTAATAGGCATCGTTTTTGGTGTAGCCGGTATGTTCAGTTTCCCATTTGGTCATGTATCTGGCTTTAATAAGCCGTTTTGACTCTTCGTACGTCATACTAGTATCTGTTTGTGGTAGTCTTGCACCTTCTTTTGGTAGGCCATGATTTAACCGTTCGATATTGCATTCCACAAAAGTGTGCACCAGCCCAAGAGCATTCTCTGTCGAAGACGGATGTGTCCGACCGAAAGGTATATGTATCGCAGTCAAGCTGTAAACTAGCAACATATTGCATTCCATTCTCTGGACTACATCCTTCTACTTGCAAATTCCTGTTCAGGACTTGGTAGTGGGAGATTGAGAACGAACGCAACAGAATAAGAAGAAGGTAATGCATTTCAAGATTATTTGAACGATTACAGCTTGCTATATTTAATTCGTAAATTGTCAGATTAAGATGTAATTTCACACATATATAATGGTAGCTATCCAAGTTCAATTTACAATGGTTATTCCTAATTTATTTCACAAGAGAAGCGTTAATTCTGCAGTGCAAACCATTGATAAAAACATGCTGCAACACGGCTGGAAGGAGTTAGATTACCGCATTGATATTTGTAGATTAACAAAAGGCGCTCACATTGAACACTTGTGAGGTAACTTCAGGATAACCATTAACAACTGAACTCGGACAGCTACATTAAATATATGTGAAATTGCATCTTCATTTGACAATTTATTAATGAAACATAGCAAGCTGAAATCATTAAAACCATTTTTAATGCCCTATCTAATGACAAAGAAACAAAATGATATTATAATGACTTACAACAACCTCTCAAATAAAAATTAAGTCTTCCTATCTGAGCTTCAAAATAGTAAAAGGAAAACACAAGAGCATAATAGTCAATTTGAATCGATAACGGAAACACGAGAGGAGATAGGCTGATATATTTATGTGGGAAAAAACAAACCAAACACCCCCTTTTAGACATGTACACATTCAATATAATAGTGAAGCGGATGTATGGAATTTTTGGTGTAGATAAAATCATTGAACTGTAAAATGGCATCGACGATACAGGATATATACCGCTCGACCTAATCTCATCAGGTTTTATAAAACTGAACCTTTAGATTTGATTTCGAACAACCAGCGTGATGCGCCACATAATTAACTTAGCTTAACGTCATTACGCTGGTTTAGAAGTCTGCGGAGTTTGTATACAACCAGTTTCGCCTACTCATTGGCTTGTCGTGTCTTTCCTGTAATCAGGGGCATCACTCAGCGTGTGAGCATGTACCTTGGGCATCTTGCTAACCGGACAGGGCCCAATCTCTCCTGGGCGATGTGTTAATCCATTATTGGCCGGCGTCTACATTTCCAAGCCATACGAAAAATGGGGCATTGTTAGGGAACACAGCGATTGGTGCCAATCTCGTGAAATTCAACTGTGCTCACTGGACCGTACGAATACGACACAGCGTAATCGACACAGGGTAATAGAAATACTATTTCAAATATCCGATGACCACACTAGGATAATCGAAGGAAAAAAACATCACATGAACGATCTAATGAAAACAAATGGAAAACCGCAACACGTTTCCGTGGACACATGTGTAAGTCTTCAACTGGTGTGAATTCCTGTCAAATCCGTACCCTGTCTGTATTCATAATCGACTAAAACACAAGTGCAAAATTAGACCCCCAGTTTGCTTGACGTGACGCTATTTTTGGTGCTGAGATATCGCTACAAATATCCATCATCATCATCATCAATACCATCATCATCGTCCAAAAGTACAGTCCCGTAACCTACAATGTCAGTGGAGCACCGATACCACAGATTGTTGGATCAGCTCCCGCCTCTCGACTCGGTTTTATTCCAGGATATTTGTTCTAGCTATGGACATTCCCGTCCACTCTCTGATGTTGTCTTCCCATCTATTTTTCTGCCTCCCTCTCTTGCGCTTCCCATGCACAGTACCTTGCAGAACCGTCTTAATTAACTCAGACGATCTTGAAACATGCCAATACCATGGGAACTTGCGTGTTTTTACCACACTCAAAAGGTCATTTTGGCCAACCTCTCTCTTAACAGTGTCCCAAACCACCTTATTCGTCACGTGGTCTCAAGACGATAAGCTGAAGATTCGACTCATACATCTCATCTCCATTGCACAAATTCGTTGCTCTAGAACCGCTGTCAGAAGCCATATCCCAGGTGGTCCATTGGGGTCTTTGTGTGGGACAAGGGCAAGAATAGCACCACTGCTGCAGCAGGGTAGACTGGTTATGGAGAAGGGATCGAAGAGGGAAGGCTAACCGCTGTCAGAGTCCAAGTTTCACACACGTAAACGTACACGGAAATGACAAGTGCATACATGATGCGTTTGTGCCTCCATGGCGGCCTCAGATTGGTCAGAGCAGTCATGGTCATCGCTTCTCGTGCCTGAATCTCAGTTCTTGAACCGTTCGCATCCATCACTGCTACTAGGTAATTAAACTGTTTAACAATTTGCAATTCTTCGCCTTTGATCACTATTAAAAATACGAGTATCACAGGTGAGAATTAGGCGCAGAGTTGACAACGAAGTACCGGCTAAACAATTAGATTTCGACAAAACAGCGAAACAAGTGAAACAACCTCGCTTCAAACTACGACACAACATCACAATCTCCTTTACCAACGCACACACAAATGCTTCAGCTGCAATTTCATCAATTTTTTTCTGGCAGGAAAAAGATGTGGGAGTGAATCATTTCCGCTATGAGCATTATTATCATTTTGTGTGTACGAGACAAATATTTTGCTTAAATTTCCGAATTGAAAGCGATTATCGCATTGTAGTAAAAGCTTAGATTTGAGGTCGAAGATACACTAGACTGAATGTGCAGACAGAAGCCAACGACTCATAGCTGACTTCTTGTATGACGGTTAGCGACTCGCATTTGCAGTTGTGTACAACTAGTTTCATAGATCTTTAAAAAAACTAGAGAAAATCTCGTGTTTTAATGACTATATGCATTTTCAGCAGTCAACATATCATAAAGCTAGCTTGATTTAATCTAAGATACACACACAAAGTCAAAATTGTGTGTTCACTGTTATCGGTAGTGTATTAAACCAAATAAGAGAAGAGCGGCAAAGATGGCGACCTATCGACAGTGGGTCTACATTGCTCTGGTGTTTTAGTGAACATCACATCAATATATAATCTGAAATATGCAGACGATACAGTTCTGATAACTGAAAGTGAATTAGAATTGGCGATTCGTATAAACAACACGTCATAAATATAGATTGGCCATGAACACTGATAAGATCATGAAAATTATGATAATGAACAAAGAAGAAGCCATATCCCAGGTGGTCCGTTGGGGTCTTTGTGTGGGACAAGGGCAAGAATAGCACCACTGCCCCACAGAGAGCATGTCGTAAGAGACGACTAACTGTGACATGGCATAACACCGGCCATGGTTAAGTGTTTTGTTTAGAGCAGCATAAATGACGCCTAACAGGTTACGGGTCTACTTTGCTCTAGTGTTAGAGTCTATTAAGATGGACTCGCACATCAGTTAACCACCCTCCGCGGCATTTGTCCCAACGTAGCGGAATAATAAGCTATTCGAGCCAAGCCCGCTAAGCAGGACATATTCCTCCCGGCTACATCCAGCTCAGACCAGATCTGGGATCGGCACAGGGACATCTGCCATCTGTCGTTAGACGTCGTGGGGACGTGTGACATCTTTTGTTTCATATTTTTTGGCAGGTTAAAATCCACTGGTGACTTGCCAGATCTGGGACCTGCACAGAGGTATCTGTCACTGTAGAAGTACAGGTCGACTAAAAACTAAGAACTAAGAAGCGACATCTGCTGTACAGATTACAAATAAATGATCCGACACTAGAACAGGTCATAAGCAACAGGTCATCTTCAAAATATACTGACAAAGCACAGCCTTCTATAGATACAAAGTCATGAACGTAGAGAATTCGAAGTGCCAATCAAGAAGAGAATAACAATTCGGATAATATCAACCATCGCAGTTTCCGTTTTCAGCCGTGGCAGTACATCCAGTAAGTTAGACCTAATAGCTTGGTATCCAGATGCAGAGCAGTGCATTAGCCTGTAGCGGTCAGCGACGCAAAGCTGACTTATACCGTCAGGGTGAGCGTCCTTCAGCTGCAGAGACCTTTCAACACCTCTATGTGGTTATCCTGGATAAAAGGCTGCAACAGGGCAGACTGGCTATGGAGAAGGGATCTTCTTCTTCTTCGTTCGTTCTCAATCTCCAGCTACCAAACCCTGAAAGGGCTTAAGTAGCAGAATGTAGTCCAGAGAACGGAATGCGTTGAGTCGTAGTTTACAGCTTGGCTGCGATATTTACACCTTCCGGTCGAACACATCCGACTTCAGCAAGAATTTTTTGAGTACCGGGTTAGCATTCCCTCTTCGATCTCTTCTCCTTAGCCAGTCTGCCCCGATGCAGCCTGTTATCCAGGATCAACGCGTGGAGGTGTAGAAGGGTCTTGGACGCTAAGGATCCCTGGCCCTGACGCTAATAGTCAGCTATGGGTCGCTGACCACTGCAGCTCATGTGCAGCTTAGCATCTTGATCTCAAGGATCCCAAGGAGAAGGGATCGAAGAGGGAGGGCTAACCCAGTACAGGCTGCAACAGGGTAGACTGGTTATGGAGAAGGGATCGAAGAGGGAAGGCTAATCCAGTACAGGCTGAAACAGGGTAGACTGGTTATGGAGAAGGGATCGAAGAGGGAAGGCTAGCCACGTTCTTAAAATGTCATGGTGAAGTTGTATGTGTCGGAACAAAAGGTGCAAATATCGCAGCCAAGCTGTAAGCTGTGAGTGCATTCCGTTCTCCAGGCTATATCCTGCTACTTGCAAAGCCATTTTTCAGAGGTTGGTAGCAGGAATCTAAGAACGAACGAACGAACGAAGAAGAAGAAGAAGAAGAAGAAGAAGAAGAAGAAGAAGAAGAAGAAGAAAATTACTAATAGTTTCATATTTGAAAGCCCGGGGATGGCGTAGTCTAGTGGTTAAATGACATGGCTCACAATCTCAAGGTGCTGGGTTCGTTCCCTAATCACAGCACCGGCTGTTACCCCGGGGAAGCAAACCCTTAGAAAATGCAGGAGGAAGCAGACCCTTACATAAAATGTGTGCTAAAGTCGGATGCACTAAGCCGATCAACGAAACATAAAAACATAGTGCAACGCTGCCTTGGGGAATAGAGAAATAAGGCGAACACACAACAAATTAAACAATGTTAGAGCCCTAATGAGTCAACAGAGCCTGTATGGCCTTTCACTGCTGAGTGTAGAAAGAAAAGTAACGGAAAGACAAATAGGGACATTATATACCAATTCACAAAATTGAAAGCAAGAAAGGTATAGTCGTAACGTTCTTTTAGTACTATCACTTGTTAATTAAACCATTCATCAGCGGGATTTTTAGTTTTGAGACTATGATACAGTAAAGGTGTCCAAATGATGGGTGTCTCGTATTTGCAGCGGGGCGCAGTTTCAGCACTTGTCACATGTGCTATTTTCCGTAGATAAAGTTTTCTAAAGTAACCCATAGCATTACTGCCATAGGGGTTTGAGGTTTAAGCGATCTCACATGTCAAAGGCTCGGTTATATGAGGGCGTTAGTCATTTTCTCTCCCTCGCCGCTTTAACTTTCCTGACTGAACCTGTACCCATTTAAGGCTGGGTCGACCCGGGACCTTTGCGGTCTGAAAAAAAGCATTTCCGCCTTAACTGGGGAATGAACTCAGGCCCACTCAGATGCGAAGCCAGCTCGCTACGCTACGCGGCTCCCTTTTCCGTAGATACGCCTCTGAAAATATATTACATCCAAGTTATTAATTCACAAAATAAAAATTAGAGTTACCTGTTGTAATATTTACTATTCTTTACTGTAAGGCGTAGAAACAATGAAGGCGAAAAAACAACAGGAGAAGAGAATATATATGTTGTTGTTTCAAATACCCTCAATGAGTAGGTTTATTCTTGTGTTCACCCTGAAAGGGGCGTTAAGTAGAAGGTTGCAGTAGCTTTCCTCACATCGTGAGCGTGCTGATGAAAGTGGACCGATATCCTCCAGGTGGTTGTGCTATACTTGGCTTCATCTGCGTGTCACTCAGTACTATGGGGATCACGTCGACCCTCCCCTCGTTAGACAGGCTGCCTTGAAAACAGTCCGTTTCCAGGGAGGGCAAAGAGGAAGCCGAGGTGAGGGTCTTGGCCAGTATATTTTGCCTGCCCCTGACTAACATGTCTGATCATTATGTTGTGCCTGACCAGACGTTAGTCTTCCTCCTCAAATAAATATACATTTGTATCTGGAACGCTTGGAATCCTGGTATTTAAATAAACATATTAAATGTCTGTTTCCAGGAGACCGAATGCGTCGGCTATATGTAGTAGGTATATATATATATATATATATATATTCTTTTACCTGACCTATTTCTGGAGCCACATGGTCTCCACATTAGTGCTTGAACTGTAAGCCTAATGCTGTTAACTTCAAGGACATGTCCGATGTACGACAGTTGTTTGTTCCTTAGGATAATAGAAACAATATGGTTTGTTGGTCTCTAAACATATTTTTTTGTTCTTTTGTCTTCAATTATTTTTAGCCAATTTGCAATAATTTTTAAAGATTTATTTCCAAATGCATTCAGCTTTTAAAAAAAAAGAAGAGTTTTGTTCATTTTTCAGGATTTCCCTTTCAAATGTTAATACTAGTATTGTGTTTGAGTTGAACAGCCTGTTTGATAATATTTATGTATAGTGTTTTCGTTTTCTAGATACTTGTTAATTGATAAAATACAAATGAGGCCAAGGCAATTCCAGAGAATATTTTAGTTGCCATCTCTCCGTCTTGTTATATATTGATGCCTACATGGTTGAATTATTCTACCTTTTGTAATATATTTTCATTCAGTTTTATATTAGTGACCTCGTTTGTTAGATTCATAATTTTTATTTACGAAGCATTTATTTGCACGCCTATCTGTTTGGATAGTTGACAGACTCTGTCTATCTTTATTTGTGTCTCTCAACACTAGCATCATGCTATATAACATATACACTAATGACCTACCCATGGACACAGACACGAGGACATTCATTTATGCTGATGACACAGCAGTCGCTGCCCAGGGTAAATGGTTTGAGGAAGTGGAAAACAAACTGCCAAGTTCTCTCAATGCCCTTGCAGAATACTACCACAAGAATCACCTGAAACCAAATCCCAGTAAAACCCAGGTATGTGCCTACCACCTCAGAAACAGAGGCAAAAAGAAAACTTCAGATTAGGTGGCAAGGCAGGAAGTTGAACACTTTACGGCTCCCAAATATCTAGGCATGAAATTAGACCGCACATTGTCTTACATAACGCACTGTCAAGACACAAAGCGTAAGATACACGCAAGAAAAATATTATCAGAAAACTGACTGGCACAACATGGGGGGGGGGGGGGGGGGGAAACAGTCATCAGTCCTTCGGACATCTACACTTGCCTTGTGTTTCCCCATAGCTGAATACGCTGCGCCAGCCTGAAAAAAATCTGCTCATGCAAAGCTAGTTGATACAGCAATACATGAGGCGGGTCAGATAGTATCAGGGTGCCTAAAACCCACCCCCATTGATAAAATATATCCCATAATTGGCATAGCTCTCCCCGAGATCCGAAGGAGCGTTGCAGCAGAAATTGAACGAGAAAAACAGGAGCACGACCCAAAGCACCCAATGTTTGGACATCAGAAACAAAACACAAGACTCAAATCAAGACATGGCTTTCTAAAAACAACAAACCCCATACATGCAAACCACGAAAGTCGCCGTATCGAGAGGTGGCACGAATTGGTGCACGCCCCAGAGATGGAACTTCGAGAGGAACCTGCTCCTGGGCATCATCTACCATACACAACGTGGAAGTCGCCGAACAGACTGTAAACTCGTGTATCACGGTGCAAGAGGAATATGAAGCGTTGTGGATACACATATGATGACACGCATGATTGCGGCGCAATACAGGACCCAGATCACATGATGACCTGCCCCAACCTTCAGGAAACATGCAATAGGCGCGACATGCTGGAGGCAAGTGAAAAAGCAATCCATGTCGCTGAATAATGGATGCAAGATATATAATCGTGGTGCTTGGATATGGAAAGGAAGTAAGTAACACTTGTACTCAGAAGAACCGAGTCATTTGCGAATGCAATATCTTCCAATTTCTTCGGATTTCTTTAGCATTCTCCCCATGTCATACTTAATTGACGATTGTTAGTAGTCGTGTAACAGTTACAACATTTAACTTGTAAATCCATCGTCGGCGAACGCCTTTTAATCTTTAACTTTCTGACTGTTTTATCTCAATTAGTGTAAACTCATCTGATGATTCTGACAAAGTAGGGATGTTGGTTTATCCATGAAAGTCAGGGATTATTGCTGGTTGTGGGTCTGTTTAACACTTCCGTAAAATGTTCTGCCCAGCTTCGCCTCTGCTCGTTTTTTGTAGGAAGAAAATTGTTTCTTGTTCATTGTTGTTCAATGCACACAACGAATATATTTACTCTTTTGTACCTCCCGAAAAGGGCGCTAAGTGACGTGCTGCAGTAGCTGTTCTCACATCCTGAACGTGCCGAGAAGGTGGACCTGGATGATCCAAGCTGTTGTTTTGTGGTTAATTACAAAAATATAAATTTATCGATCGCGCGGGCTTTTATTAAAGTCTGATTTTGCGACTTTGACGACACTGTCTAGCGACATATTGTTGTTTGTGCTGGCAACCCATTGTTAGGACAGCACATAATTTATCTTGATTACAAGATTTGTTGACCAAGCACTCGCTACAGACAGGTAAGGCACTTTTCCGTGTTTTACTGAATTACCATTTTCTTCTTGGAGTTTCATTTTCTTACACAAATCCACACACAATCTAACAAGCGATAGACTGCAGATAGATGGTAATATAATAATTAATATCCACACATGATTATCATGTACTAGGAGTAGGAGAGATCGTTGTTCATTTCCATCACTGACTTAACTAGACCTGGTTCAGAATCAGATGTTTCCAAATTCGATATTGACAGAATGAATGACTCAGGATGAACCGTGTTAAATGTTTATTAATGTATCTAAACATATTTCCAAGGTAAACTTATTGATTGTTCTTTGTTGTTTAATAAGCCAGGTCAGTCGTACGATCATAACAAAACAACGATATTATATTATTACTTTACAGTACTTTACTCTCCTGTTACTGTTGTTAGTGTTTATTGTAATTTTTTTACCTGTATGTTGTGATCAGGTCTGAGATTAGCACCAATAACAAAATAAGTGATAGAAAGAAACTTAGAAAGACATAAACAAATTAAAACACTGATTCATGAGGTTCACACTCATACATAGCATGTATCAAAAGCATGTATACATACCAAAATAGCAGACACATGACACATTTATGAATAACTTGACACAGGTGAGCATTTCACAATGGCTGAGTGTTGCTTCCTCTAGCTGAGTACGTAACTGAGTAAACTGAAGTTATTGATCAATATGAAAGAAAGAAAGGTGTAATTTCAGAGTCTCTGCATGTCCTACATTAAAAATCAGTGCTGTGCAGTAAAACTGATTCAATCAAACAATCAATACGCACTTCAACTCCCTGCAGAGCATAAGCTCTCTACCAACAACCACCAAGTCTATATGTCCTTTGCCATTCTCCCAAACATAGATAACAACAGTTCTGCATCTCTCAGGGTTGCACTAGTTCTGTTCTTTAACTATGTTTTGATCTGCTTCTATTCCTTTTACCTTTGGGTTCCAGAACAGCATCAGCCTTGTAATGTCTTCAGGTTATTTTCACAGAGTAAGTCCTATCCAGTGACAGCATCTTCTCTTAATGTCACATTCCACTGACAGCTGCCCAGGTCTTTTCAACAGCTCAATGTTGGTGACCTTATTGTCCCATTTAAAACCAATTATCATGCACAGGCATCTGTTTATTTACATTTGTTTATATTTTATGAAATGAATGCCAAATGTAAGTAGTAAGTAGTAAAAGAAAGAAGTGTCAAGTGTATTATGTAAATCAAATAAACAGTAACATAAAAAAAACACGTTACTTTTAGAGACAATGTGTTACACAGATAAAAAAAAACTACGTTTAAAAATAGAAACCAAAAAAAAAAACCATGACATTTTACAAACAACACATTTTACAAACAACATGCCATTTTACAGATAACATGACAATCTACCATAGCCATACCCAAGGTTTTCAGAATAGATCCACTGCAACTTTCTAATCTTTTCCTTAAAGACTACTACAGAAGGTTGTGCTGGAGGTTTGCAACCTCGTCATGTAAAACTGTTGCAACAGCAATGGCTCAGACACAGGCTTCATTGAATGGGAGTAGTTGTAATAATAGTGGCTCTATGCTTCACATGAAGTGAAAAAGTGGAATGAATAAACAATGTGTTTGTTGATATGGACTGTTTGGGACACATAACTTGCAGGAGAAAGGACTAGTTTGACCAAAACTGCGCAGCTGTCAAGATCCTGCTGGATGAAAAGCAGTGCTTGTTTGATCACCGACCCCTTCTCACCGTAAAAAAAAGTTTGCCTTCTTCAACAGTGTACGTATGGTTATGCAACGTAGGCTCAAGTACATGCATGATGCTTGTCTCCACAACAAGGGGGGTAAAGATTCAACGGTATGTTGATACCATTGACTTGACATAATTTTTCTCGGCCTCACTAAGGCCTTTGACACAATTCATGTTGAAGTTTGGCTCCCCTGACAAATTCATTGCGCGAAGGAGAATTGAAGCCCTCCCAATCGCCAATGGCATCGATCAGGGATGAGTGCTGGCACAGACACTCTTTAGCATGACCTTTGCAGCAATGCACTTTGATGCTGTACACGGCACTTCTACTGGCATGCGTGTCAGGTACAGGACACGAGGTTGGCTGTTCAATCCGAGATGCCTAAATTCTTGCACAAAGGTGAGTGAGCCACAATCTTGGACCTTCTGTTTACTGACGACTGCACCTTTAACACCTGCTCAGAACAAAGTATGCAGTCCATCAAGTTTTCAGCCGCATGCAGTAAATTTAGTCTCACAATCAACACTAGGAAAACTGAGGTACTCTTCCAGTCTGCCCCTGGGAAGCCATACAGTGAATCAAACATTACACACAGAACCAACGTCTCCACACAGTTGATAGCTTCACCAATCTAGGTAGTACCCTCACCACAGAGGTGAATATCGGCTCTGAGGTCAGCTGCGGAATGGCAAAGGTGCATTTTGGAGGCTGCAAGAAAATGTTTGGACCTGGCAAGACATCTGTGTCACCACCAAGGTCAAATTATTGTGCTGTATTGTTAACCACTCTGCTGCATGCCTGCGGAACAAGGACAGTGTATATCAGACATGGCAGACATTTAAATCGTTTTCACATGAGCTGTCTGCACATGCTGCTGAGGATTGGGTAAGAAGACAAAGTGCCTAACTCTGAAATTATTAGCAGTTCACACATGTTGAACATCCAAACGCTTTGGCAAAAAGCCCAGATAAGATGGACAGAACATGCTGTTTGCATGCCCGATGAGCACGTCCCCAAAGTAGTTGCTCTATGGTAAGCTTAGAACAGGCAGACATTCATCAGGGTGAACAGAAGAAATGCTGCAGTCTCCTTGAAAGTGTCTCTGAAAAGCTTCAACATTGATGTTACCTCCTTTCTCATAACCGTTTCATCTGGTGTGGTGTGCTAGCATCACCAAAGGTGCTCAGATGATAGAGCGAAACTCCATAGCTGATGCTGAGATAAAGCGCGCTACCCAAAAGAACAGAATGCATGACAACTCCACAGCTGATTTCTCACATGTGTGCTTCATGTGCGGCAGAGTCAGCCTAGCCAGAATTGGTCTTTACAGTCAAATGGGAACACATCTTGCAGAAGTCTGTTCAACCTTTTTTTTTATAAGGTATTACCAGACTTTCTACATTGACTGTAATTCTTTAGCTAAAGGTACACTTTTTTGTGCCATAAATAGAAGAGAAATAAGTAATAAAACTAAGATGGCTGTATACCTCTTGATCTATGTAACAAATTTAACTTATGGATATGAGTCATAGGCAATGACTTCATCTATGTAACAAATTTAACATGGATATGAGTCATGGGCAATGACTTTATCTATGTAACAAATTCAACATGGATATGAGTCATTGGGCAATGACTTCATCTATGTAACAAATTTAACATGGATATGAGTCATGGGCAATGACTTTGTCTATGTAACATTTTTAACATGGATATGAGTCATGGGCAATGACTTCATCTATGTAACAAATTTAACATGGATATGAGTCATGGGCAATGACTTCATCTATGTAACAAATTTAACATGGATATGAGTCATGGGCAATGACTTCATCTATGTAACAAATTTAACATGGAAATGAGTCATGGGCAATGACAACAATCCAAATAAGCCAGCTCGAAGTGTCAGAGAAATGTGATATCTATGGACGATGGTTCAATTAACAAGATGAGACAAGGCCGGCTACCAGACAATGCAACAAAATCTAAATAATCTTGCAGACTCAAATAAAGCAATCTTAACTTTGGTGATCTCTGTGGTGAAGTGGTCAAGCCGTTTGCCTAGTGTTCAGACGGTTGGGGTTCGAATTCGAACTGTGACTGTCTGTCCATGGTGTCTATTTTATTCCGGAGATCCCTGGGTTCATCGCTGGAGCTACGGAGTTCGTGCTTTGTGCGATGCTCTCGACAGATGGGGTACCCATCTGCCAAGAGAGACCGAGCTAAATGGGGAAAACCTGAGGCGATGAAGTCGAGCACTCGCTTAGAGTTGTTTTGTTTTTTTAAAACTTGGGTGGTTTGGCCATGTCTGCTGAATGAAAGAAGATTGGCTACCATGGCAAACAAAGAGTCAAGGATCCAGACCTCGAGCACAACGCAGTCCTCTGCGATGACACCAGAAGACAGTCTATAAGAGATCGTGGACTAGACTTGACCCAGGCCAAGAGCAAGACAGTAGATAGAAAGGTCTGGTGCTCTTTCTGATATACCTTTACACTTCAGGGAAGAGAAGGAGCGATTAAGTAAGGTAGAAGACTCTACATCTTGGAGTAGAAGAAGAGCAACTAAGTAAGTAAGGTAGAAGACTCTATACTCAAGGGTAGAAGAAGAGCGACTAAGTAAGTAAGGTAGAAGACTCTAAACAAGGGTAGAACAGGAGCGACTAAGTAAGGTAGAAGACTCTACACTCAAAGGAAGAAGAGGAGTGATTAAGTAAGTAAGGTAGAAGACTATACACCACATGGGTAAGAGGAGCTACTAAGTAAGTAATTAGTAAATCCTTAAATCCTTTGAATTAACTGATCCTTGTTTAATTTGTTCTTATATTTCGTTGAATCTTATCATAATGTTATCTTTGCACATTCCTGTTTTCAGTACGTTTGATCACAAATAACATAACCAGCCAGAGAGCAAACTCTCCAGTGATCTGGGGTGGACACAAACTGATTTAGGGCAGAAGTTGTTACACAGTTGAGTCATAAATGAGCACTCCGACCATGCCCAATAGCTCATCACCCATTCCAGTCAGTATGATGACACCAGAAGTATCTCCTCCTGTTGACAGTGAGTACTTCAATTTTGTTTGCTATTGTTGTGTTAACCTTTTGCTTTCCAGACTACAAAATTACGTTTATTTCCTAAATCTGCGTAATTTTTCAGCACGTCCTGTCCTGACGTGGTTGTTGATTTTGAGAACCTCTAATATTTTAAAATTTAAAAAAAATGTGTGTTTGTGTCTAGAGACATATTTTAATAAACAACTTTTTGGTGTTATTTTTTGTTATTGTATGTATGTTAATTTCTGAGATAGATGAAGGTGATGGTGGTGAAAAATAGCACAAACATATAGACTCACCCCAAAACGACTTCCCTTGGTTAGAAAAAAATTGTAGAAAAACGTACTAATACTAATATTTATGTTTACGATAATGACTATGTCTGTCACTTCGACTATAAACGTAATTATTGTATCTATATAAACAAACTAGATAGATCTACCTCAGAAAAATCTGTTGCAGAAACTTACTCCCCCATTCTCAAAATTGAGTGAATCTTCAAAGCGAAGAACAGATGATATTCTCTCCAAAATCAAAGACAAATTTTTGAATAACCATTGTTTTCGTCTAACCGTACATGACGGAAGTTGGAACTCTCTACAATCAAAAGAGCGGTTATGTTCAGCTGTTTCTATGGTATTAACCCAGTAGTTTATATACGATAAAGAGATGACTCTAGAGCTGGCTGCGTGCAACGCCATGGAACGGAGCCAAATCTTCATAATCTCACGCCGTTGGACGGAAAAGGTTAATATATTTCACATTTATCACTGTCATTCTTTCTTTTGCTCGTGTGCTACCAGAGCCTGAAAGGGAAAGATGAAATAAGGACAATGTAGTATTTCAGGCATGTCATAAGATCGTGTAGCCTAGTCGACAGTAAGCTGGCTTGCTAGAAAGAGATTACATCATTCCAGGGTTCGAGTTCAGGGATGGACAGAAAAATAATCCGGCCCATGGTTCATGCATATGTACGACTGCTCCTCCAGTTGACCCAGCTGTAAACGAGTACCTGAGGTATGTGTTGGGGAAGGTAAATACAGCAAGGAAGGAACTGACACCTCTCCTCATATAGGCTGCGGCTTAGTACATGAAGAGTTATCTTCATCTTCGACCGCAATTGTTGCTATACGACTGACCTTTACCTTTACCATAATTGGTGACTAAAGAGGTTGGACATGGGACTGGCTATCCAGACCTGTATATACTTTAACACACAAGAGAATGAAAAGATCTCTGCCTGCCATGGTATAAGTGAAGTTATCAAGTAAAAGGTTCTTTATTTCTCAATTCAAGGCACCATCACTTCACTTATCCTTCTTGCATGCCACATCTTTTATATGCTCTTGAAGGAGCTTTTTCTGTACTGTTTTATTTAATAAAATTAGCTTTCCAGTCCCTTGCACAAACATCTTTGGTTGCTTATTAAAACATGTAGTCTATAACAGACACTTTGAGAAACTCGACCATATCCACATAAGCTGTCTCCGCAAGCTGCTCTGGATCAGCTGGCTGGATTGAGTACCAAGCTTTGGCAGTGTCGACATCCTCAGGATGACCGCTGCTATTTTCGAAAAAATAATGGTTACTGTCTGACTGCATACGAAGAAGAGTACCAAGCTTGAAGTCGTGAATAATGCTCTTGGTCATATGCAGTTGTAGAGGACCCAACGCGGAGAGAATGGACATGTTGTTTGCATGCCTGATAAACACCTACCTAAGCAGATTTTGTATGGTGGGCTCAGGTCAGGTGAATGCCCTTTGGGGGACAAGAAATTATACAGACTCTCCAGAAAATTATTCTCTTTCGCTTACTCTCCTTCCCTATTTTCTTTATGTGAGGGTGCCAATAAGTAGGTCACAAACTGGTATGGGCTGTCTGAAAAATAGCAGTGGTAGTTTCTGAAAGTGTCATTAGGTGGCAGCAATATCCTTCGTTATGATTATTTTAGATAGCACAGTGGTTAGGCACTTACTTCCTGGTTGATGCAGGATCTATTTCTGATCGCAAACCGGATCTTGCGGTCGACCCAGTCACAGAAATTTGGTACCGGAAAAATCTGGGAAGTTAAGGTGGTCGACGTGATGGTGACCACATTATCCACAATGTGCAGTGCGTAACAAAATAAAATGGGCCTAGCACCATATTTCCTATGTGCCGCATGGCGTGACAGGATCTTTTTTTTTTTGCTAGATGTTTCAGGCATGCATGCAGGTACAAAATGGTGTCCCTGCTCATGTTGTTGTTGTTACAGATCCAGCAGCATCCGGGCTCTCGCCCATCAGCCCATTGCCATGTAATGGTATCTGCATGTGTTTATCAGCTGTTGTCTAGTGCCATACAAAGTGTTCTATGTATCTGGCCACGGAGGAAGAAGCATTTTCCTAAAATCATTGAGGTCTGAGCACTCAAAGAGATAACTTAATGTCTTTATACTGGTTTAGAAGACCCTACAGAGTCTGTATACAACCAGTTTTTTTGGAGGGTGGTTTAACCTATATGCAAATCAATCTTAATAGACTCAAACACTAGAGCTGAGTAGACCCGCAGCCAGTAAGAGCCCATCTATAGCTGCTCTTAACAAACCACCTGGGGAAAGGTACAAATAAATTATCCAGCATTTTAACGTAAGTTTTGTAAACTCTTGAAGAAAAAGAGTATCTTAAAAATGATTTTAACATCAGTTCTGTAAACTCTTGAATTACCACTATCTTAATGAACAGATGTCCTATTCATTATATTAACATCAGCATTGTAGTCCAAGGTTAGACTTTCTGTTACAACTGTTAATATTAACTAATCAATTGTCATCTCAGCATTTATTTATGTTTTTGACAAGTATAAGTACATAGAGCAAATACATGAAGCTCCAATATCAACTTATGTGCACATTTACACTGCGTTCTCATCACACCTCATCATAAGTTCACTCTGATATCTCGATGTCTCATGATGAAAATCAGGTCGCAAAAGCTCAGCACAAAAGGGGATGTACAGTTTCTTGCTAACTCTGGTCCAGTTTTCAACAATTTAATGCATCTGCTCTCGCTTTTCTAGGAAGAGATTTTCATCTTGCTCAAAGGTTGGAATAGTATCAAGATTTGCATTCTGTATTATGCTGGTCCTATTTGGCATGTTAGTTTTCCATTCTGGCACATAGAGCTTAGGTATAATTGGATAGGCTCTTGAATATTCAGGAATCCTGGGTGTATTGTAGCGAAATAGTTTCTTGCCAAAATTAACAGTGATTGGTACGCTTCGTTGCTTGTCTCTGATTCCACTATGGGTTGACTATAAGATGATGACCAACGGTTTCATATGGGTGTGTACACAGCTGGCACTCAGTTGTATATGTTCCTGCTCATAGAGTATACAATCAGGACAGCGTGCTGTTGTGCATTCTTCTTGGAGGCAAAAGGACTAACTGCGGAAGATATTCATAAATAAATACATCCTGTGGCATTCGGTTGATCCTTTGGGATACAATTCGAGGGAAACGTCCAATCCTGCTGACTAGAGGGAGTACTGCTCCATCATGACAAGACCAGACCACATATGGCTCACATATCCCAGGAGAACATTGACCAACTAGGGTGACAAACTTCTTGAACATCCACCATACAGCCCTGACTTAGCCCAGAGTGATTTCCACCTGTTTGGTGCATTAAAAACCGGCTTTGGTGGGAGATGTTTTGTGAATAACGAAGAGGATGAATGAGTAGTTAAAATGTGGCTGAGACAGCAGACAAAAGACTTCTATACTGTAGGTTTCGGTGCACTGTTAAAGCAGAAGGATAAGTGTATCCATTTTGATGGAAATTATGTTGAAAAACAAGGGAAAATGTACTTGCAATAATAAATCGTTTCAAGTTGGTTTTTCATTTAGTTTTAACAAAATTGGCTATTTGTGATCTTTGTGCTGACTTGACCTTGTACATCCTTATATACGTACAGGGTAAGGTTGAGAAATCCACTGCCTTTAAATATTCGTTTTAAACTTGGCTAGAAATGATCTGTTATGAAATTTGGTTGCCATGGTGAACAAATTTTTACCTACATTTTGTCTGTTTCTGATAGTGCTCAAAATGTCCGTCAACAGCTGCAAATACATGTGTGAATTCGGGTATTCTATTCTCTCACTGAATCGTCAATTGTGCATTGGTGTAGCCTATTGTATACCTGCTTTATATGATATTTAGTTAGTTAGTTTTCTTTCCACTTATGCAGTTAAGCGTCATGGGGAGCTTAAGTCGTCTATCCTGTGGCAAGTGCGTTGCGTCGATCAATGTGAGCCCGTGTCGCTGCACAATCACTCTAATGTCATCTATCCACGTGCCTCGCGGGCGCCCCCTTGCCCTGTTGCCAGATCTACCAGCGTTGTAAGCCATGATTGGAAGTTGATGAGGGTGCATTCTCATGACATGATCAAACCAGCGTATTTTGTGCCTGGAAATGTATTCTGCACAAAACGTTGTACCGACCATACTTTGGATGTCGTCGTTTCGCATTCTGTTTTTCCTGGTAACACCGAGGACCTTCCTCAAACACTTCATTCCACACTTTAGCACTGATAGCTCAGGATCTGGATAAATTGTGCTCTTTATCAGCTGTTGCTTTGTTGCCAAACTTATGATTGGGCGCCTAAGCAGTGGCATCAACTGATAAGTTACCACTGATGCTTTCTGACACATAGTATAGATTTCCCTGTCGATTTACCATCTGCTGAAAAAATACTGTCCAAAAACTTGTACTCATGGACTAGTTGGAGAGCAATATCATTTAGGCTTATGTTGAGTGGCCCAAGTGTTCTTTATACTATTTAGCACATCCAAACTGCCAACTTTCTTTCGTTAGACATTCTCTTGCAAAGCTCCCCAAATGCTGTAATCTCTTGGGTTAAATCTTGACTATTTGGTGGCCACAAATAACTTAATTAAAATCTTTATACTGGTTTAGAAGATACTGCAGAGTCTGTATACAACCAGTCTTTTACTTCAATCAATCAATCAATGTTCTTTAAGTGCCATACACGACATATAAGATGGAAAAAAGTACTCTCCGGTTTGATCTGTGTGATGCCACTCTTTTCAGTTCATGAATGTTGTTCAAGCCCATAGTGGAGCCCTCTTTGACGATTGTTCTGCGGAGAGTTTCTTTTGGTCTTTTACTTCGCTTGATCTAAAAACTATATGCATCCAATTTATTCTTGAACGAATTAATTGGCCCTGCCACCATTATTTCCGGTGGCAGTGCATTCCATCATTCACCATTCTCTGGCTACAAAAATATTTCCTAGAATCTAATCTGGACCTTTCTTTATTTAATTTGTAGCTGTGCCCTTTTGTTATTGTAGACTGCTGTACTTTGAAAAACTTGTTATAGTCTAATTTTATCCTTTCCTTTCTTATCTTATAAACCTGTATTAAATCATCTTGCATTCGATAAATCATATCGGTTTAATGAATTTATGTGAGTAAGCAACGCAATGCAACTATATACCTAGCATAATAATCAGTCTTGCAGAAAAATAAAGAGTTCTGACAACTTTCATGTCAGAAATAAGATATTTCAATAATTTGTTGCTGTAGTAAATCGCCATTTATCTTGATACCATGTACAAAATGTATTCCAGTGATGAGACACCAACAGGATCTATTACTGATTTGCTGAACTTTGGTTTTGTTTGCAGCAACCAGTTAACAGATTGTTTTGTTTTAGAGACAATCTGTGCATACATCTCAATCATACATCTCAATCATACTTCTTATTAGTAGGCCAAGCAACTGTAGCAAATTCTTTATCCGTGAAATATATAAAACTTGCTTTATGCTCTAGGAAGCTATGCAAAAGATTATGGCACCAGAGAATCTGTTACTCTTTGTTGCATTCGGTCAACTCTGATGCGCGATGTTTATTTGATCGTTTTAACTGGTTCATTTTTGATGATTCTGCCTGCGGATCTTTGCTAAGTGCCTATCTGGCGAGCAATTGTATGTTTGGTTCATCTTGACTTTGCACAAGCTTGCTAACACCATTGAAATTGTCATCAGTGAGTGCAGTGCCTTTATGGCATTCAACAGTGCTGGTCTATTGCAAAAGATATACCAAATGTTTAAGGTCCATCCTTTGTTTGGAAACTTAAAGAAATGTTATCGCTTTTTTTCCTTCTTCAATGAACACTGTGCTACAATTAAGGCACAAAATTCAAAAAGGGATATTCGTCTTCTAATTGTCACAAAATTTCATAATAATCTGAGCCAGTATTAACAAAATTATTTAAAGGTCATGCATATTTTGGCCTCGCGATGTGTATGTGTCTGTATGTATATATACATGTCATTTTAGAAAATATGACAGGCTAGGCATTATCTGTATGTTACCATAACAAATAGCTCTCAATTGTGGAGTGCAATACAAACTGCTCTCAATTGTAGAGTGCGGAAAAAAAAAGTAAGTGTAAGAGCAATGCTCATCAGCCGTCTCATCTACGATTGCTCTATCTCGATGAGTTGGTAACGGGCAAATCTAACAACATTTTGTCGACCTCGACCTTAGATTAGAGTGCTCAGGGTGCGGATCTTGTTAATATTAGTAAATACTTCATAATGTAAAGATCGCTGTCAACTGTTAAGGCTCAACCTAGACTATAACATTTGTTTGCACAGCAGACGATCAACATCTCCATCGTCCACTCACACTGATGATACTACCTCAATAGACTCGCCAGGAAACCTGAGATATTTCCGAGTAAAACATATTTGAGTCACTAATTATTCCTTGGCATATCACAAAAACTGACAAAAGAGGTTGTGGATTGATATAGCAACCTCACTATGCAAAGACCATTACTACTAAAGCTGCACTGTGACAATTGGATTCAAGATTCTATAAAAGCAGATGAAGACGAACCAAACGTAGTGTTTTTTTGGAGTTATTTTGCGTTCGCCTTATGTCTCTAATCCCACAAGGCGGTGTGCGTTGCACTGTGGTTATTATTTGCGCCTGTCGGCCCTGTGCATCCGACTTCAGCATGCATTTTATGTAAGGGTCTGCTACCTCCTGCATTTTCTAAGGATGTGCTTCCCCGGGATAACGGCCAGTGCTGTGATGGGGATCGAACCCAGCACCTTCTGGTTGTGAGCCGTGTCACTTAACCACTAGCCCACGTCGTCCCCAAACGTAGTGTTAGACCAATACTAATATCATTTGGGTTGAAAGTTGAATGATGATGATGAATTGTTGATAGCAATTATTTTACATGATGAGATTGTTAGCCCCATGCACAACCCAATTTAGTCACCTTGTGTGACATGCTTCAGAGGTTACAGTGGTCCTATTCACTTCATCCGAGTATCACTCGTACCGTAATAGTAGTAAAAACATCAGTAGTAGTAGTATTAGTTAAAAGGGACACCACTCGATAAGTTACATAGTTTAGGTTAGAAATTTACACAGTACTTTCCCCTTCAATATTGTCTCATAATTCGTTTTCGTGACGTCTCCCCTCTCATCAGCAGTGCCGGCTAGCAATCTTAATGCATTGGCTTTTCTCCCTCGATTACTTTCTGGGTTTTATTTTTTCCCCCACGAAGGACAATCACCAAAATTCGCTGAAGATCTAAAAAAAAAAAAATACAAAAAACCCCCCAAAAGACATAAAATCAAATTAAACCCATTTCTATTTCAATCTCCTAGTGCTGGCATGTGCCTGCAGATTGTTTGTAATGCAGGATTGAGTTTTCCCGCGCGGAAACTTCATTGGGAAAGACCAGTGCTCATGCATGAAGTCTCGTGTCAGGATTTCCCCTCGTGTCAATTGTGTCCTGAAGCTACTCGTCTTTACATTCTATTTATGTTTCTCCATTTCGTTGTTGATATTTAAAAAAAAAAAAAAAAAAAATTATTGTTACTTGATTATTGTTTAGAAGCTAAAGAAAGCAAAACAATATTCGTTTTCTTAAATATTTAACTATTTTCTATTCAAAACAATATTGATTTCCTTAAATATTTAACTCATTTCTGCTAATAAAATATTGGTTTGTCTGTCTTTCTTCCTCATATGAATTCTATGTACGAGGAATTAAGTTATACATTTATCTGTAATTTGAAAAATAATTGGTGCATTGTATCCGCAGCAGTGGTTATGAACCTGCAGGCTATCGATTACACTTACAACACATATTCAGTCTTGCCGCACAGCGACATATACGTCCAGATACAACCAAAAACACTGGTTAATATAGCCGCACCTTTTGTAGAAAAGAAATTCAATTATCTAAAACAAAAAGCGACGATGGTTTGTGTGAAGACTTTTGGGAGGGGTAGTGGAGGCAAACCAAACAAATGGTTCTCTTAGTTTCTCATCTTAGTTTCTCCTCTTAGTTTCTTCTCTTAGTTTCTCCTCTTAGTTTCTCCTCTTCTACATTATAGGGGTGTGAAAGAAGTAAGGAAGGCAAACCTGGTCCCACAAATGTGCCGTGCTGAAACCTGATGTGTCGGCACGAATAACACAAATGTCGCAGCCTCGCTGAGAAGTGGGAGAAGAATTTTCTGCTATGTGACGAGATTGGCAATTCTTTTTGCTATCTCGGTCATGTGACGAGAAATAGCGGTCTGAAGAGGGTGATAATGAAGGACATGGCTCTGACATAGTTAGACCTTACTTCCGAGTAGGTCCCGGGAAATGGCTAATGAATGGGAGGGATCCCCGTAGTAGGGAGCAACACGCAGATGAAGTCAAGAATAACACATCCACATGGATGACCCACGTTCACTTTCATCAGCACGCTCAGAATGTGATGAAAGCTAATGCAACCCACCACTTAACACCTGTTTCAGGGTACACGAGAGAGTCAAGTTACACATTGTCATCATGTACCAGCAGTAACAGGAACAGTTCTGCAAACAGAATACACGAAATATGTCATATCATTTTTTCCCATAAAGTGGTCTACGTTCCGGCAGCTATGAATGAATCTCGGTTTAGGGCGAGTCGACCCACGTCCTACAAAGACATCTTTAGAGAGTCCACAATATCCTGATGCATACAGAATTGCCTATCTGGTCTCATAGCAGACAATTTTTCTCCCACTTATTTGTTCGTCCTGAAAAGGAAGTATTGTTACGTTGTGGTGTTGTCTACAGCGAGGCTGCGACATTTGTGTTATTCGTGCGGACACATTCGGTTTCAGCACGGCACATTTTTGGGACCAGGTTTGCCTTCCCTCTTCCATCCCTATCTTCTTATACCCGCTGAATGAATGCAGCCTGTTTTGTTTCCTGTTCAGCCATTTATTGTGAGACGAGATAGCGTGTTGAACGTCCCGGGTTCACTGACTGACGCTGCAATCAGTCATCCGTGAACCGCTGACGGCTGTAATCTCGCCTCGCCTCGCCTCGTTCGCTGCGTTTTCGGCAACATGGCGACACTGCTGTCAGGAATGGTTTCTTCTTCTTCTTTGTTCCATCGTTCTTGAAAACAGTTTTGCAAGTAGCAGGGTGGTGTCCTGAGAACGGAATGCCAATGGAGTCTGAGACTACTACGAAATTCCCTTTTTATGAGGTACCGGTAGTGTGGAAAGTTCAATTCCTTGCTGCGTATCCTTCTCTAACAATAAACCAGATACACATCTCCATTTGGGTGAACTGGAGCGTAGTGGCGTAGTGGTTGAACCCGGTACATTTGCCACGAGAAGCGATATCTCTACTACTAAGCTTCTCAGAAGCTTACAAAATATGATAGGGAAATTAGACAAGTTTGAATCGGAATATTAGCAAGAGAAATGGCCATCTTATGTGTCTATACATCAGTAAAACCATGATAATATTCCCTGACAAAGCAAAAGCCAGACCTAAAGTTATCTTAGCCAAACAAGAAGCTACGTATGACAAGTTTTAAATATCTCAGCTCGATTAAACACAGCAAAGAAGATTGTCAAAAAGTAGACCGAAGAATGGCTATAGTATTTCATGTCAGCGGTTGACTAAAATGTTAAACGTGTGGCAGAACACATACAAATTGACAAAAATAAAGATCCGCAGGACTTGCATCTTCCAAGTGCCAACGTACTGATGCAAGACAGGGTCATCTAGTTTTTTTTTTTTTTTTGCTTAGATGTTTGCCTCACTAGTTTCTACTGGCGGAGGCGCGCCATTTTCCACCCCAGACCGTAGTCAATTGGGCGATATCAGGACGCATAAACCAGTGCTTGGATGCATGTGTGCATCTGTATGTACCTATGCTAGGTTTGTGCGCCCTCAGAAGCTAGCCCAACCAAAGTGCAATGGAAGGGCTTTACCACGAGGGCGCGTGTGAAAGTTGTGCAAGGGTGTGACTGTGGGACAGAGTCAAATGAAACAGAGTGAGGTAAGAGGAGAGAGAAGGGGAAGAGTGGCCCCCGGGGTGAGCAATGGGGTCATCTAGTTAAACACTAATTAAGAAGATTGAGTTCATCGAGCTACATAGGTGCAAGTACGTGCTCAAAATGGCATGGATAGCGAGAGAACAAAACATAGAAATCCTAAAGGAGATGGATATACAACAAAATTGAATATGAAACAATATTGGATCTACGAAACTAAAATAATGTCGCCACATCAAATGATGTAAACATCTAGAAAAAAAATCGATACTTGAAGGTGTGGTACCCAGTTAACGAGACAGACACAGACCAGGAGAATTTTTGCATTAAAGACGTTCCTGGCATGACAATGATAGAGGCGGGAAAGCTGGCCAAAGAGGGACAATAATACATATCGTCTGTTATGACGGTGCGCACCAACGAATTCGTCTATCTCGGTAGCATGATATCATCCGATGGGCGCAGCGGTCCCGATAGGTCAAGGCTGATCGGACAAGCTGCGTTCGCTATGCATGACCTCCGACGTGTGTGGAGAAATGGCAAGATCTCCCTTTGGGACAAAGATCCGCGTTTACCAGTCCTTGGTGGTCCCAGTCCTGCTCTACGGCTCCGAATCCTGGACATTGCTGAAACATGACATGTCGAGACTGGAAGCCTTTCACATGCTCAACCAGCGGCGTATCCTGGGCCCTCATGGCATGACTACATCGGCAACGTGGCAGTCTCTGCTAAAACAGGCCTCCACTTAATCTCAGAAACACTTGACTGGTACCCCGTTTCTTTGTTCGGTTATGTTGTACGGCTGGACCAGGAAACCCCTGTCCACAATATACTACACAAGTCGTTCATCAGCGCCAAAAGTCTCCCCCGACCGGCTGGAGGCGCAGAAGAGGCCGTCTCCGAACAGTATGGCTCTAACAAGTAGCAACCTCCTCCTCCGCCCCCGCCCTAGACTAGGCCTGGAACCACGCCACAGCTGTAGGTCATGCATGTGACCGACCGACGCAGCGTGCCTCAGACGCCTATGCAAACATTATTATTATTATTATGACAAGTGACGTTATGCAAAGCAAATGATGCCACCATGCGTATAGTTGAGTTAATAATGTTCAGAAAGAGCCTAATTCTGTGGTTAACCTCCTCTTTATGCTTGCTGTTATCTTCATGTACCCACGTGTTCAGGATTATTTGCACACTGTTTCACCCGGGGGTCTTTTAATCAATCTGTCCGGTTAATCTACGCTACAACTGCGTTCAATCTCGCGTCACTATCTTAATCAAATGGTTGCGGGGCGCCATAAAATGCCAAGACACGTTCCTTGACTCAACCAACAGGCTCTTTAGGTGCTCTTGCCCAGACTATTTCTTTGGATATAAATATTTTCTTGGTATTCTGTCTTTTTTTTCTTTTTCTCTTTCTTATTCTTCTTCTTCTCTTTCTTATTCTTCTTCTTCTCCTTCTTCTTCTTCATCTTCTCCTTCTTCGTCTTATTCTTTGTCTTTTCTTTTCTTTTAATTTGTCGTTTTCTTCATGTTATTCTTGTTCTTCTGCCTATTCTTCTTCTTCGTATTCCTCTTTATCTCTTTTTGTTCTTCATTGTCTTTTCTTCTAATTTGTCTTCTTTTTCTTCTTCTTCTTCTTCTTCTTCTTCTTCTTACACTACCAAGTCCTGAAAATGATTTTGTAAGTAGCAGGATGTTGTCCGGAAAACGGAATACGCTGTGTCATAGTTTACAGCTTGACTGCGATAATTGCACTATTCGGTCAGACACATCCGACTTCAGCTTAGCCTTCCGTCTTCGATCACTTCACCTTAGCCAGTCTGCCCTGTTATCCAGGATCACCTTGTGGGGGTGGAGACGTTTCTTCGCAGCTCTGGGTCGCTCTCCCTGACACTAACAGGTCAACTCTGGGTCGCCCTCCATGACACTAACAGGTCAACTCTGGGTCGCTCTCCCTGACACTAACAGTCAACTCTGGGTCACTCTCCCTGACACTAACAGGTCAACTCTGGGTCGCTCTCCCTGACACACAGTCAACTCTGGGTCACTCTCCCTGACACTAACAGGTCAACTCTGGGTCGCTCTCCCTGACACTAACAGTCAACTCTGGGTCACTCTCCCTGACACTAACAGGTCAACTCTGGGTCGCCCTCCATGACACTAACAGGTCAACTCTGGGTCGCTCTCCCTGACACTAACAGTCAACTCTGGGTCACTCTCCCTGACACTAACAGATCAACTCTGGGTCGCTCTCCCTGACACTAACAGTCAACTCTGGGTCACTCTCCCTGACACTAACAGGTCAACTCTGGGTCGCTCTCCCTGACACTAACAGTCAACTCTGGGTCGCTCTCCCTGACACTAACAGGTCAACTCTGGATTGCGGACCGCTACAGCTCATGCATTTCTCAGCATCTTGATGACTAATTAATTTATTAACAGCACATTTATTTTTACTATCTGTTCCAGACACCACATATTTAGTCAACATTGTTTACCGTAAGAACACATTTTGACTATTAGTAAATTTTATTTATTTGCCAATATCAAATTAAGTGTATTTCGTTTAATGACAATGTTGCATTGCAGAAGTGAAATTTAAATTGCACAAATATAATTGATTAAGTCAATTTGTCTTAAATTAATTAAACACTGTGTTTGGTACTAGACAACAACTGATAAACACGTAACGTACAGATACCATTACGTGGCATTGGGCCTAAGGGCGAGAGCCCGGGAGCTTCTACGTACGTAGCAACAACATTATCTTATTTATGCATTAGTCCTGAACATACTGAACTTTAATAATGAACATCATCATCATGTAGCGTGTCTTCTGCAGAACGACTCTCTCACAACATCCGATCTGTAAGACTCTCAATCTCTAGGCCAGAACTCCCGCCTCTGTCGCTGCCATCTTAAGAACCTCCGTAATGTGTTGTGTCCATCTTCTCCTCAGTCTGCCTCTGCCCCGCTTTCCAGGCACCGTTGTTGTTGTTGTTTAATGCCCATAATGAGTAAGTTTACTCTTTTGTGAACCCTGAAAGGGACGTTAAGTGGTGGGTTGTAGTAGCTTTCCTCACATCACGAGCATGCTGGTGAAGTGGACCGCGGTCCTCCAGGCAGTTGTGCTATGCTTGACCCTATGTGCGTGGCTCTCACTACTACGGGGATCACATCGATCCACACCTCGAAAGCCAGGCTACCTTAAAAACAACCTGTTTCCATGGAACGCTACATGGAAGAGAGATTGTGTCTGTCAGTGTTTTGTGCATGGCTGGACTAGCGTTTCAGTTCTCCTCCATGCACCATACTCTCTAATATCGTTCTCTCTAGGCCGTTATTGCGTTTGATGTAGCCAAAACATCACTTCACTAAATAAGAACACCCCGCATTTAAAGCCAACGAAATGCTCTTCTATATTCATACTATCATTCACAGAAACACTTGTATAAATAACCATTCAGAGTTACGTCCCATAAAACACCCCTTTACACTAGTCTAAAAGGCTAGACTGCGTGTTATATTGTTATGAATGTGACTCGACACTTCACATACAATATCCTCTGTGCGTCACTAAACTTTCTATTTTTGATACAGGAAACAATTATGTGTACACAATTGGACAATCCTACACTAGCTATGTGTCTAAGACAAATTTGAATTCTGTAATTTGATTGCTAATATCCATGCTCTATACATAATAGTAATAATAATAACAATAATTTTCGCTTAGACGCCAGTAGCTCATTGCGTCGATCCACCACTGCCTTGTCCTCGTACTACAGCCCCCCCCCTCCCCCCCCCCCCAAAAAAAAAAGAACACTCCAAGTTGCAACAAGCGTCTTGTGGTTTCATGGTAAGTGTGTCGATCGAGGTCCATACGGACTCCTTGAGGGGAGCTGAGTACTCTGCTGTCTTGCTGGCTAGGGTAGCGAGGATTAAAGCCACCACTCACCTTGTGTGTGATGTGTCTTGGACGTGTTGCTAATCAGGCAGGGTCTAATCTCTCCCGCTTCGCGATGGGCAATAATATATAACTTCAGTGAAATAAATCCGCATCATTCTACTACAGTCGACGACGTATCTAAAACGTTATACACGTTAATGAAATGTTTATTATTTAAAACAATATGAATGTCAGCCCCAAAGAAAATATATTACCAGTGCAATGTGTACACTGCACATGCTTCTGGTAGGACTAATTTACTAGATTTATCGGTACCATTATATACGAATGTGAATAGCTGTTTTATCATTACACACGTATATTACATTTCACAAAGCTCACTCCGTGTTCGTTTAAAGAGTTCCAGTATTTAATACATTAACAATCGAGGATGTCATTTCTTTTATCTACCGATGCCAGGAGATAAATGACGACCACAAAATTGACCAAGAAATCTCTATAGCAGCTTTGTATACCTTCCTCCATTAATCAATTTCATGGTCAGTACAGCAATGATTTACGGAAGTGAAGTGTGGAACCTTGCGCAAAAGAGATGTCAAGAAGCCCAATCACTCAGAGAGCAATGCAACAGCGCGTTCAACAAATGTCGGTATAGAATAAGATCCGGAACCACGCAATTCGACATCAAACTTTGTTTCGGGACGTTGTGGAAGCCGCGATATCACACACGCGATCTGGACATGTAGTATGCATGCCTGACAGTAGAGGCACACAACAACCTTTTGGTGGCCTTCAGCCTGTACACGTCCTCTTTGCGATGGCGAGATAGACTAACCAAAGGCCAAGGCCCGCATTGATACAGCATTGCAAACGATCGGAACACTTACCTGGCTTCCTCACACGCGGCAGGCACATCTGGCCGGACTGACACCGAGGATGGCTTGGCTTCGTTCGTTCTCAATCTCTCTCTACCAAACCCTGAAAGGGCTTACGTAGCAGAATGTAGTCCAGAGAACGGAATGCGTTGTGTCGTAGTTTACAACTTGACTGCGATATTTGATCCTTTCGATTCAACACATCCGACTTCAGCAAGCATTTTTTGAGTACCGGGATAGCATTCCCTCTTCGATCCCTTCTCCTTAGCCAGTCTGCCCTGCTGCAGCCAGTTATCCAGGATCACCGCGTGGAGGTGTAGTAGTGAGAAATAGTCGTTTAATTTGTCTTGAAATGCACATTTAATGTGCTATATTACATGAGCGTACTTGAGTTGTGTCAAAAGTTCTTGTTCTTCTACGTCGTTTGTTCTCTAACTCCCGCTACCAAGGGTTTACATGTTGTAGGAATGTAGTGCGGAGAACGAAATGCGCTGTTTTTTAAATTTCACATCTTGACTGCGGTATTTGCACATTCAGCATGCATTTTTGGGTACCGGGTTAGACTTCCCTCTTCAATCTCTTCTCCTTAGCCAGTCTGCTCTGTTGCAGTCTGTTATCCAGGATAACCACCTCTAGACGGAGAAGGGTCTTGGCAGTTCTGAGTTACTGCCCCTGACGCTTGCAACCAGTGTTATGGGTCACTGCCCCTGACACTAAAAATCATTGTTATGGGTCATTGGTCCTGGCGCTAGCAATCAGTTATGGGTCACTGACCCTGCCGCTAGTAATCAGTTATGATTCACTGGCCCTGACTCTAGCAATCAGTGTTGGGTCACTGATTTCTACAGCACATGAACCGTTTCGCATCTTGATCCCGTGCCAAAACAAAACTACACTTTAAAAAATATCAAAATAAATTTTTGTTATTTTAAAATCACCACTTACGAGAGATCGCACCAACTTCAGCTTACTACAGAATATTTGTTACTTCCAAGTCTCTACGCCTTTTCCACTCACAAATTTGAAAATAAATATTTGATCAATCTAAGTGTCCAGTGGGGGGAGCCGTCGATTCAATACAGTTTCCAACAATAGCTGACTTTCACAGCGCAGTCACTCCAATTCAGTTACAGAAGGGGAAGACAGCTGAGTGACAAGGAGTAGCAATGTAATTATGTGTATGTGATCTGTAAATGGATCTTTGACTTACTGGTAGGGAAGGAAAGGGAACTGGACACTCCACTTAATTAAAAAGCTATGGCCTGTTACAGTAAAGTCTCTAGCACGTCATCCCCGATAGCAGTGTGTGCTATGATAATATAGTAATAGTTGCCCATCGCAAGGGAAGATGGCGACAGTATCAGACTTGTGCTGGGAGATTTGTTCTCATGTTGCTGTAAAGACAAATCCTGGCACTGCAGACTCTGCTGCACTCAGGGAGCACGTGTCAGGGAGGAGTCGTCGTGCGTTCTGTTCTTTCGGGCGGCGCACTTTCCCCGAACCTCGGGGTTTCGCTCTGCGATCTGAGCACATTGTGTGATGCTGGCATATCAGGTGGAGCAGTTCTGTGCAAGGAGGTGACATCAATGTCGAAGCTTTTCAGAGACGCTTTCAATGGGTCTCTGTAGCTGTTCTTCTGTCCTCCTGATGAAGATCTACCTGCTCTAGCCTCGCCGTATAGCAGCTGCTTGGGACTTTGTGAGCACGGTCGCCATTTTGTATCTGAGCTGCGTACGTGGAAGCGACACCTAGCGTCTGCTACCTACAGTAATCAGATATCTGGATGTCTCTAAGGCTTAGTTGACGTTTACTTCTACACAGGCAGATGTTGACGTTTACTCCTACAAAGGCAGATGTTGACGTTTACTTCTACAAAGGCAGATGTTGATGTTTACTCCTACAAAGGCAGATGTTGACGTTTACTCCTACAAAGGCAGATGTTGACGTTTACTTCTACAAAGGCAGATGTTGACGTTTACTTCTACAAAGGCAGATGTTGACGTTTACTTCTACAAAGGCAGATGTTGACGTTTACTTCTACAAAGGCAGATGTTGACGTTTACTTCTACAAAGGCAGATGTTGACGTTTACTTCTACAAAGGCAGATGTAGACGTTTACTCCTACAAATGCAGATGTTGACGTTTACTCTACAAAGGCAGATGCCCCATGTGCATGTCGGTCTCACCTCTTCCGTGAGCTTGAGGATGATTTCCTGCTTAGGGGTCTAGGCTCGAGCAGCTTATTAATCCTCTGCGTTTGGGACAAGTGCTGAGGATGGTTGTTAACCGATGTGCGAGTCCATCTTGAAAGACTCAAACACTAGAGCAAAGTAGACTTGCTAGGCGCCATCTTTGCTGTTCTTAACAAACCACCTAACCATGGTCGGTGTAATTTCATGCCACACAGTTAATCTCTTCTTACGACATGCTCTCTGGGGGGGGTGGTGGTGGTACACTTTTCGTCTTTGTAATACACAAGGACCCAGGCAGAACATTCTGGATGTCGCTACCACAGAATGACACATTTAGAGACTACCAACTACATTTTCGAGCTATCCCATATCGGTTTGTGATCCACTTACTGACTTTCCCTCGTCTAAATATCCCATATCGGTTTGTGATCCACTTACTGACTTTCCCTCGTCTAAATATCCCACATCGGTTTGTGACCCACTTACTGACTTTCCCTCGTCTAAATATCCCAAATCGGTTTGTGACCCACTTACTGACTCCCTCGTCTAAATATCCCATATCGGTTTGTGACTCACTTACTGACTTTCCCTCGTCTAAATTCCACTGCTGAAAGAAGAGATCGACTAGGATTCTAGCAAACGGAATCAATAAAACTTTAGTCCTGGTTAGTAACAACGTCTTAACTAGTTGGCTTTCGCTTATGAATTCGTGCAGAACGTTTTATAAATTCGATATTTTCATTTCAGAACTTCAGAATAACAAAGTGGTACATCACTCGTTCATCCAGTCAATTGTCCCTGAATCAATCCACTTTACCTACACGCTCTAGTAGCCCTAGCTGCAAATGGTAATTCGGCTTACTGTTGGCGAGGGAAAGCCAGGCGATGAAGATTAAAAACTCTAACGTCTGCGCCCTTAACACTTTATGTTCGATGACAGTTTCTGCAACGATACCCGCTTTTTCTTAATTAATTCTCACGACATGCAATGAAGATCCATTTACTGAGACTACAATTGGCCCCACTACCCATGTGTACATGCAGACAGCAGCTCAGAGAGCCGGACAGATCTCAAAATATAAACAAGCAAGAGCAGATTGTCATACTACGCCTTAGAACAGGACACAACTGACCCCGCAGCCACATGTATACACAATTTAGGATTGGCAGCTCAAATATGTGTACATGTGGACAGGCATCCCAGACTGCGGAGTATATACATCAGGACTGCCCAGAGTATGAGATACTGAGGCGGACATACTGGCAACAAGAGAAACAACACTGGAAGGGAAACTATATGAAACTACGTGTGAGTTGCAGAAGACAGAGAGGTTCATACTTTGCAGATGTAGACATAATCCAAACGAACGAAAGAAGAAGAAGAAGAAGCAGGACATATCGTACAAGACTAACGCGTTTAGGCAACTGCGTACTGAGCACTGACCAATGGAGACGACTCTCCACACACGTGCTCTTTTGAAGTCTTGAAGAATTCTTCACCACAGAAAATGTTATACAGAGAATTGGACTTAACATGTAGACATACTAAAGAAGTAAATATTTAAAAAAAACGTTTTTCGGTACAAGCTTTTATTTATACCAAGACGTCTTTTCATTTTGGCGACTACATGAGTTTCTTCCCCTGCGTCTTCTTCATTGTTTGCTTCCGGTGGTTGATGACGTTCCAACTCAATGAACGCTTCGTATTCTGTGAAATAGATAGCTAACTTTGCACTTTGAATTTGACACGTAAGTTATTTAAGGACAGGTTATTCGAGGCACCGTCAACATTTGCTTGATTAACAAATCTCTCTAGTAGAGGCCGTGTACACAATTTCAGCTGTCTATGTTATGTGAAAGTTGGGGTTAAAATAGGAGAAATAGAAGTCCTCGCAAACGGACAACGGTTATGTCAAGTTGAATGACATGGCCAATGAGAAGAAGTAGAAGACGACGTACATGAGACCAACACCCCTGCTAGCTTTCTTTCAGGAAGGCTATACCAAATAATGTATGTACTGCTGTAGTGGTCATTGTTGTAGCACTCATTGTTTTACACGATGATGATGCTAGCCTCATCCACAGTTATATTTAGCCGTCAGATCTACCGGGTTTACATATGGTACTTACTATCCATGTTGCATAAGGCACGTGGTGTCCAGGTGCCATAAGGCACGTGGTGTCCAGGTGCAGGTTCCTTCGGCAACTCGATCCAGAGGACCTGTGCCAGTCCATTCCATTTTTCGATAGTGAATTTTCAGCAACTAGTCTGTAGAGACTAGTCTGTAGGGGCTGTATTCTGTAAGGGCTGTAGTCTGTAAGGGCTGTATTCTGTAAGGGTTGTATTCTGTAGTGGCTGTAGTCTGTAGGGGGCTGTAGTCTGTAGGGGGCTGTAGTCTGTAGGGGGCTGTAGTCTGTAGGGGGCTGTAGTCTGTAGGGGGCTGTAGTCTGTAGAGACTAGTCTGTAGGGGGCTGTAGTCTGTAGAGACTAGTCTGTAGGGGGCTGTAGTCTGTAGAGACTAGTCTGTAGGGGGCTGTAGTCTGTAGAGACTAGTCTGTAGGGGGCTGTAGTCTGTTGAGACTAGTCTGTAGGGGGCTGTAGTCTGTAGAGACTAGTCTGTAGGGGGCTGTAGTCTGTAGAGACTAGTCTGTAGGGGGCTGTAGTCTGTAGAGACTGTAGTCTGTAGGGGGCTGTAGAGACTGTAGTCTGTAGGGGGCTGTAGTCTGTAGGGGGCTGTAGAGACTGTAGTCTGTAGGGGTATGTAGGGGGCTGTAGTCTGTAGGGGGCTGTAGTCTGTAGGGGGCTGTAGAGACTGTAGTCTGTAGGGGGCTGTAGTCTGTAGGGGGCTGTAGTCTGTAGGGGGCTGTAGAGACTGTAGTCTGTAGGGGGCTGTGGTCTGTAGGGGGCTGTAGAGACTGTAGTCTGTAGGGGGCTGTAGTCTGTAGAGACTAGTCTGAAGGGGGCTGTAGTCTGTAGAGACTAGTCTGAAGGGGGCTGTAGTCTGTAGAGACTAGTCTGTAGGGGGCTGTAGTCTGTAGAGACTGTAGTCTGTAGGGGGCTGTAGTCTGTAGAGACTAGTCTGGAGGGGGCTGTAGTCTGTAGAGACTAGTCTGTAGGGGGCTGTAGTCTGTAGAGACTGTAGTCTGTAGGTGGCTGTAGTCTGTAGAGACTAGTCTGGAGGGGGCTGTAGTCTGTAGAGACTAGTCTGGAGGGGGCTGTAGTCTGTAGAGACTGTAGTCTGTAGGGGGCTGTAGTCTGTAGGGGGCTGAAGAGACTGTAGTCTGTAGGGGGCTGTAGAGACTGTAGTCTGTAGGGGGCTGTAGAGACTGTAGGCGGCTGTAGAGACTGTAGTATGTAGGGGGCTGTAGAGACTGTAGGGGGCTGTAGAGACTAGTCTGTAGGGGGCTGTAGAGACTGTAGTCTGTAGGGGGCTGTAGTCTGTAGGGGGATGTAGTCTGTAGGGGGCTGTAGAGACTGTAGTCTGTAGGGGGCTGTAGAGACTGTAGTCTGTAGGGGGCTGTAGTCTGTAGAGACTGTGGTCTGTAGGGGATGTAGGCGGTAGAGACTGTAGTCTGTAGGGGGCTGTGGTCTGTAGGGGCTGTAGGCGGTAGAGGCTGTAGCCTGTAGGGGGGTGTAGGCTGTCGTACGCTGTAGGGGCTGTGGTCTGTAGAGACTGATGTCTGTAGGGGGCTGTAGTCTGTATGGGCTGTAGTCTGTACTGACTAAGAAAATTCGTCTAGATGTCAGTCGTGTGCACTGCACCTGGTGTTAAAGTCTCGTACCCTGCACCTAGTGTTCAAGTCTTGTGCACTACACCTGGTGTTCAAACATAGGGTACCTTGGGTCGTTTACCTGTTTCTCTCTTTCGATTTCTGAAGCGACAGCTCTCGTTGTCTCAGATAACGCTTCGCAGATTATGAAGTTTATCTTTTCAGTTGAAGTGTGCTACATAGTATGCTCTAGCCCTATTCTGTCCTCGGCTCTTTGGAACCCTGGACCCATATGAGAAATGAATAACATGGTGTAGTTCTAATTTCTATGGCCATCATGTATTTCACATTGGCCAAAGACGGCAATGAAATTGAGGCTGCAGTTGGGGGATGAGCTGAATTGTGATTGGAGAAGTCTGAGACAGGCCGGTAACTTCGTTTATGAATTCGTGCAGAGCGTTTTATAAATTGGACATTTTCATTTCAGAACTTCTGAATAACAAAGTGGTACATCGCTCGTTCATCCAGGCAATTGTACCTGAATCAATCCACTTTATCTTCACGCTTTAGTAGCCCCAGCTGTAAATGGTCACACGGCTTACTGTTGGCGAGGGAAAGCCAGGCGATGAAGATTAAAGACCTTAACATCTGGGTCCTTAAATCTTCATCTCCGATGAGAATGTCTGCATAGAGAGAGAGAGAGAGAGAGATTCCTGGTTGAACCGGTACCCATTTAAGGCTGGGTCGACCCGGGAGCAGTTGCCGTCTGGAAAAAACTCAACTGGAAAATGAACCCAGAACCACTCAGATGCGAAGCCAGTGCGCTAACTTCTGCGCTTAGCGGCTCCCTAAGACAACATCCCCCACATGAAAACCAGATATCAAAACACCATTTTCCGGCTTCACACTCAAAACATACAACTTAACAGCCACCTGAACAGAATGCAACCAGAACACACTCCAGAGTGGCGGCTGTGCACACATCCCTCTGAATCGGATGAACGTAATATTTTGAATATCCGGCCCTTACAGTTGTTAGGAAAGAGCTTCTTCCCCCGAGGTCAGACAAATGGAACACGCTGTACGGAACTAAACAACAGCTTACTAACACTTGCAGATACCAATATATTACATTGAGCCAAAGGATAGGTCCCACGGGCATGCTGGATCAATAACCAACCAACCGACCAAATAACGAACCAACCAGATAACGAACCAACCAAATAACAAATCAACCAGATAACGAACCAACCAAATAACGAGCCAACCAACCAAATAACGAACCACCCAATCAAATAACGAACCAACCAACCAGATAACGAACCAACCAACCAGATAGCGAACCAACCAACCAAATAACGAACCAACTAACCAAATAAAAGACCAACCAACTAAATAACGAACCAACCAACCAAATAACGAACCAACCAACCAACCAAATAACGAACCAACCAAATAACCAACCAATCAACCAACCAACAAACTAGGGACATAGTAGAATAATTTGAGAACCAACGAGGAAGTAGCAGAAAATAGTGATTAAGGTGGCCACATATCTAAATCACCCGATTGTCATCTATAACAGGACGAATGTAACCTTTCAAACACTATTGTAGAAGGGGACTGTATCTGGCTAGCAACCTCATCATGTAAAAACCACTGCGAATGAGCACAGCTGTGATGTTGACCCAGTGTTTGACTTGGAGCGAAAACGTCTGTTTCCGAAAATTTGTCATCACATAGGATTTAGAAAATTGCAACTGCCATGTTTTCTTTCCCAGCGCAATCGTTTGCTCTTCTTCACTTTTGATTTTCCAGATTTCGCTTAGTCGTCTTCTGCGTTCTCACGCCATCTTGGGCGTTAACTCAGCGTGTGGTTTTTGGCGGGTTTAACTTTCATGCGTTCAATAATGTTGTTACACGAGGTTTGCTTTTGTTGTTAGTCAAGGTTTGCTTATGTTGCTAGACAAGGTTTGCCTATGTTGTTAGACGAGATTTGCTTATGTTGTTAGACGAGATTTGCTTACGTTGTTAGACGAGATTTGCTTATGTTGTTAGACAAGGTTTGCTTATATTGTTAGACGAGATTTGCTTATGTTGTTAGACAAGGTTTGCTTATGTTGTTAGTCAAGATTTGCTTATGTTGTTAGACAAGGTTTGCCTATGTTGTTAGACGAGATTTGCTTATGTTGTTAGACGAGATTTGCTTATGTTGTTAGACGAGATTTGCTTATGTTGTTAGACAAGGTTTGCTTATGTTGTTAGACAAGGTTTGCTTATGTTGTTAGTCAAGATTTGCTTATGTTGTTAGACAAGGTTTGCCTATGTTGTTAGACGAGATTTGCTTATGCTGTTAGACGAGATTTGCTTATGTTGTTAGACGAGATTTGCTTATGTTGTTAGACGAGATTTGCTTATGTTGTTAGACAAGGTTTGCTTATGTTGTTAGACGAGATTTGCTTATGTTGTTAGACGAGATTTGCTTATGTTGTTAGACAAGGTTTGCCTATGTTGTTAGACAAGGTTTACTTATGCTGTTAGACAAGGTTTACTTATGTTGTTAGACGAGATTTGCTTATGTTGTTAGACAAGGTTTGCCTATGTTGTTAGACAAGGTTTACTTATGTTATTAGACAAGGTTTACTTATGTTGTTAGACAAGGTTTGCTTATGTTGTTAGCGATCACAGCGTTCAGGCGATTGAGGGTTCGATCTTTGACTCTACGTCGTCTTTCCTCTCACCGCCCCCCCCCCCCCATCCGCCCCAAGTATTGGCGTGGGGTTTTGGTCCTTCTGACTGTGGGATCGGTATTCTGTCTGAGTGTTGTTTTTGCGTTATGTTTTGTTTTTGTGGTATGTTTTGTTTTTGTGGTGTTTTGTTTTTGTGGTTTGTTTTGTTTGTGTGGTACGACGGGCTTTATGATGATTGAAGTTCATGTACGAAGGACGTTATAATCATTTACATTTCTGTACGAAGGACCTTTTGATCATTTACATTTCTATCCGAAGGACCTTAAAATCATTTGCATTTCTGCACGAAGGACCTGATAAGCATTTATATTTCTTTCCGAAGGACCTAATGATCATTTACATTTCTGTACGATTGACCTTTTATTCATTGACATTTCTGCACGAATGACCTTACGTCCGTTGCCACCCCGCTACCACGAACGCTCGCTGTCCATTGCTCTCTTTATATATATTTAAGTAATGCATGAAAGCTCAAGAAGAAAACGAAGTATCTCTAGTCTGGTCAGATGTCCTCTGTCCACTTCCCCACCCATGTACAAACACTGCCACTTGTCCTCTCTCCCCGCAACCCAAAAACTGTTCACCCAGAATCGGCCATGTTTGCTTTCAATCGTGTTCTTCCACAACTGCTGTAGTCAGTGGCATTCGTTTGTCCTGGGCGAGAAAGACGCTTGTAGATTGATACCTCCATCGATTTTCCTGGTACTTGGCCAAGAGTAGCTTATTGATGCCGGGTAAGTTGGGAACGTCGGGACACGATCGGATTATCGAACATCCAACACAATTTTGGAGGATAGTTCTGACCAAATACCCCCTTCCCACCAAACCAACCTCCTATAAAATATCAGAGACGTACATTTAGCAGTAACCATACCATGCCACATTAAAAAAAAATTAATAAACGAATATTAAGATTCACTTGACTTTGCAACCTACTCGTCTAGTCTGGACCCCATGGCACCATTTTTACTGATTTATTGGGACGATGAGGCTAACGCCTGGTCAGGCAAAACACACTTGATCAGAGAATGTTAGCCAGGGTCAGGAGAAATATACTGGCCAAGACCCTCATCTGACCTCCTAGTTGGTCGTCCTGGAAACGGGCTGTTGTCGAGGACAATAGTCTGGCTAACACGGTGAAGTTCGACGTGATCTCCGTAGTAGCGAGCGACACGCAGATGAGGTCAAGCATAGCACAACCGCCTGGAGGATCTCGGTCCACCTTCATCAGCACGTTCGAGGTGTGAGGAAAGCTACTGTAATGCGTCACTTGACGACCTTTTCAGGGCGCACATAAGAGTAACCTACTCATTGTGGGCATTGGAAACAACAACAACAGCTGATTTGTTGTCGATCTGATCGAAGTTGCTCGTGTTCGGTGATGAGTTCTCTCCTCTTGGCGGATTTTCTCTGGTGGCGGGCATTTTTTAATTCTGGGGCAGGGGCGTACTGAGGAATGTGGGCTGAAGCCCACCTGGCTGTAGTGCTAGGCTTCTAAGTGGAGTCACCACTATGATGATCACAGTGATTTCGTCTTCTTCTGAGTTCGTTATCAATCTTCAGCTACCAAGCCCCTAACAGGGCTTTGCAAGTAGCAGGATGTAGTCCAGAGAACGGATCGCGTTATGTCACTAGATTACAGCTTGACTGCGATATTTGCACCTTTCAGTCCGATACATCCGTCTTCGGTAGAGATCACAGTGACGATTACTACCTTGTTAGATAGGGTTCTGTAATACAGTCTGTTTCCTTTTACATGAGGTGGGCGCCGTTCTCTTCTGCTATCGTCATGTAAAGGACGTATGTGGTAGTTCACAACAGGGCTGTGATATCTGCGCCTTTCGGTGAAACATATCCGATTTCAGCACAACATTTTTTCGAACGTGTTTGGCACACTCCTTTTAGAACGCTAATATCGTAACCAGACAGCAAGGTTATCGTAACCAGACAGGAAGGTTATCGTAACTAGACAGGAAGGTTATCGTAACCAGACAGGAAGGTTATCGTAACCAGACAGGAAGGTTATCGTAACCAGACAGCAAGGTTATCGTAACCAGACAGGAAGGTTATCGTAACCAGACAGCAAGGTTATCGTAACCAGACAGGAAGGTTATCGTAACCAGACAGGAAGGTTATCGTAACCAGACAGCAAGGTTATCGTAACCAGACAGGAAGGTTATCGTAACCAGACAGCAAGGTTATCGTAACCAGACAGGAAGGCTATCGTAACCAGACAGGAAGGTTATCGCAACTAGACAGGAAGGTTATCGTAACCAGACAGGAAGGTTATCGTAACCAGACAGGAAGGTTATCGTAACCAGACAGGAAGGTTATCGTAACCAGACAGGAAGGTTATCGTAACCAGACAGCAAGGTTATCGTAACTAGACAGGAAGGTTATCGTAACCAGACAGGAAGGTTATCGTAACCAGACAGGAAGGTTATCGTAACCAGACAGGAAGGTTATCGTAACTAGACAGGAAGGTTATCGTAACCAGACAGGAAGGTTATCGTAACCAGACAGGAAGGTTATCGTAACCAGACAGGAAGGTTATCGTAACCAGACAGGAAGGTTATCGTAACCAGACAGCAAGGTTATCGTAACTAGACAGGAAGGTTATCGTAACCAGACAGGAAGGTTATCGTAACCAGACAGGAAGGATATCGTTTAGCAACATGCCCAAGACACATCGCTCATACACCGAGTGATACATTTAATCCTCGCGCGCCCCCCCCCCCCCCCCATCTCAAGGCACCGGGGCACTCAGCTCCCTTTAAGGAATCCCCTGGGACCTAAGTTGACACATTTACCGTGAAACCACAAGCCGGCATGGCTTCATTCCTGGATATTGAATGCTCACTGAGAATCACAAATTGGTTTGTCCTTTTTCTAATTTGCTGCAGTTCGTGGTTATGGGAATGGTCGATCGACGCATCGGGTCACTGATGTCTAAGCGAACATTATTATTATTATTAAGTTTGACGTCTGTTTCCACTGGGAAAAATACATGAAAAAAAATGGTAAAAGTTGATTAAGGTTAAGTTTAATCAAAATTTAAAAATGGGTATGGTCAGATACCGCACCGGGATCAAGATGCTGAGCAGCTCATGAGCTGCAGTGGTCAGCGACCCATAGCTGACTGCTAGCGTCAGGGCCAGCGAACCAGAGCTGCCAAGACCCTTCTACACCTCCACGTAGTGATCCTGGATAAAAGGATGCAGCAGGGCAGACTGGCTAAGGAAAAGGGATCGAAGAGGGAATGCTAACCTGGTACTAAAAAAAATGCTTGCTGAAGTCGGATGTGTTGGACCGAAAGGTGCAAATATCGCAGTCAAGCTGTAAACTACGACACAACGCATTCCGTTCTCTGGACTACATTCTGCTACTTAAGCCCTTATAGGGTTTGGTAGCAGGATATTGAGAACGAACAAAGCCACAAAGCCAAGCCAAGATACCGCACCGAGACGAGAACACAAACAAAACCTACGTTACGACCAATAGGCCTTCATCAGGGACACCAATACTGAACTAAAAAATCAACATATAAGGAAAAAATGGTCAACTCATCTGATAGTAGACACAGTCTGTCTAAGCGACCGATTGGGCCAGATGCTTGACTGGAAAAGTCTGATTCCAGGGTTGGCACTTGGAAAGGGGGAGGGTGGGGGGGGGGGGATATGGTATCAGTTATGTCTCACTGCTAATAGCCAGCTATGAATCGTTACTTATGCCAGCTCATTCACTGATGCATATCTGGCCCATTGTGTAAACACGAAGATTGGTCTTTCACCTGACGCTGAGCATCCAAACAGCGAGTAACACGTACCTTACTTTGCAACTGTGTCACTCCCTCTGGATCACACGCAACTGTAATTAGGGAGTATACTAACAATACTCCTACAGACGATGTGTCCGTCAATTGAATGAAACATTCATAGGCGTCTCAGTCTTTTCAGACCATGCGTGCGGCACCCTGTTAGTAGCCTCTCAAGGCGCAAGCCTGGGCGCTGAATATGGAGACCCTGGGCTGCACAAACTGCAGGATCCCTCTCTCGGCCTCCCTGGGGTAATCCAAAGAATTGCAAAGATTGACAATTTGTCATTAGCTCAGCTGCAGGAGCTGCCGGAATGAGTTCACAATTTTGGAACCATCCGTCTTAGGTGCTACCGTTCCGGATTTTCTGTCTGGGTTTACTCCCGTCTCCCGAGGTTTCCACACGGCAGTTTAGTCGTTGCCCGCAGATGCTAGCTACTCGAGACATCCGATGATACTCTCATCGTCCCAAAACTAGCCAGCACTGTCTGGGACTTGTGGGTTTAAAATCAGAGTTCCTCCTCTCCTAGGCGAACTGTCTGAACAGGCCAACGAGCTTCGTCTTCCCGGGTTTAGTCAGAGTTTATCTTCGCTTAGATTGGCTGCCAACCAAGTCTAATAAGCCCAGTCTGCCCGCCCAGGGAATGAAACAACAGTTCAACAATTAAATGATCTCCGTCTTCTCGCACCCCCCCCCCTCCCTAAAATCCGCTCATCTCTTTCTCCTGCTGCAACCCCCAGCGCCCTATCTCAACCCCCCGCCTCGTCTTTGCTCAACCAGCCCATCACTTTGCTCATCTCATCCCCCTACCGCAACCCACGCGCCCTATCTCAACGCCGCCGCCTCGTCCTTGCTCACCAGCCCATCACTTTGCTCATCTCTTCCCCCTGCCGCAACCCACGCGCCCTATCTCAACCCCAGCGCCCTATCTCAACCCCCGTGCCCTATCTCAACCCCTCTCGCCCTATCTCAACCCCCCGCGCCCTATCTCAACCCCCGCACCCTATCTCAACCCCCAGCGCCCTATCTCAACCCCCGCGCCCTATCTCAACCCCCCGCCTCATCCTTGCTCAACCAGCCCATTACTTTGCTCATCTCTTCCCCCTGCCGCAACCCACGTGCCCTATCTCAACCCCGCGCCCTATCTCAACCCCACTCGCCGTATCTCAACCCCCTGCTCCCTATCTCAATTCCCCGCGCCCTATCTCAACCCCCGCGACCTATCTCAACCCCCCCGCGCCCTATCTCAACCCCCCGCGCCTTATCTCAACCCCCCGCGCCCTATCTCAACCCCCCGCCTCATCCTTGCTCAACCAGCCCATCACTTTGCTCATCTCTTCCCCCTGCCGCAACCCACGCGCCCTATCTCAACCCCCCGCGCCCTATCTAAACCCCCCGCGCCCTATCTCAACCCCCGCGCCCTATTTCAACGCTCCGCGCCCTATCTCAACCCGCCGCGCCCTATCTCAACCCCCCGCGCCCTATCTTAACCCTCCGCCTCATCGTTGCTCAACCAGTCCATCACTTTGCTCATCTCTTACCCCTGCCGCAACCCACGCACCCTATCTCAACCCCCGCGTCCTATCTCAACCCCCTGCGCCCTATCTCAACCCCCGCGCCCTATCTCAACCCCCCGCGCCCTATCTCAACCCCCCGCGCCCTATCTCACCCCCCTGCGCACTATCTCAATCCCCTGCGCCCTATCTCAACCCCCCGCGCACTATCTCAACCCCCCGCCTCGTCCTTGTTCAACCAGCCCATCACTTTGCTCATCTCTTTCCCCTCCTCCTTTTTCCGAAGATGATAACATTTGTCTTATCGCCATTTCTTTTCAATTTCTTCTTCGTATTTGATCTGCCTTCTCTGCACCTTGACCCACTTGCGTACTCCAATAAGAACATAAGGATTGTCATAAACATGCCATGTAATTACAAAAAGAAAGGCAGCATAATTACACAAATCGAAACTTGACCCTTCTTTATCGAATGTATACTTGAAATCAAACGCGCCACATCCTACCCGTGTTCTCAAATATTCCTTTGGTGGTGCTCAAAATGTTTATATTTTCAGATAAACACGCAGACATCCGTAGGGCGTTATGTAATTGAATTATAAGCCCATTGTGCTTCGTCACCAATGACCTTCACATTTAAGCTGATTGTGGAGCATCTCTTCTTTCCTTTGTTAAAGTTTTACCTTTCCTTTTTCCCTCAAAGGACCGACTCTTTCAACCCCATGCACAGTTGTTTGTTATATCAGGGACTATCATTCATTATGTGGATGCGTGTGTGTAAGTTTGTGCTGCGCTCTAGTGCTTCAGTTTGAATGTGTCCGCTCCGTCGATTCTCCTAAGCCTGTAAAGTCCAGCCTACTAGATTTTATTCTCCGACATTTCATTGCTGTCCTTTCTAGGACAGCCGTTGTTCCTTTTCAGGAAACCCGTTTTTCCTTTCAGAGTAATAAATTGTTGATTCTGCCTGCCTAGAATATGACAGGAAGATCACCAGCGACAAGACATAAACTATGACAATTGACCGCCAACCGACACAGCAGCGCAGTTTCCACACATGTGGCAAAACCCTAACGCAGGTACGGGTGTTTACGTGAAGTATCGTCACTAACGAGGGTAGTCTGGACAGGGAGACAGAAAATAGGATTGAAAAGGTGAACTACACGCTGACACCGATACTAAAACATCCAAGTGTCACTATGTCCACTAAACAGACGCTGATAAACACGCTGATCATCCCCACGTTATGTTATCAGTATCAAACATGGGCCCGATTAGATATGCACACATTGCAGCCGGAAAGACAATTCACAACAGCACGTTAAGGATAATGGTGGTGACTAGATCTGTTGATTACTATAATGAATCGCCATCCACAGAGCTATAAAGAAACAAAGACACTCATCAAACGATCCATGAGGACAGAATGGAGAGACCAGCACAAAGAATACAAGTCAGAAAATGACAGCATAGACAAACTAGAGATGGGCAGACAAAGATCTTCCGACTCAGAACGGGACATTGCAGACTTAAGGCCCACCTCAAGAGAATGGGTCTTAGAGACACTGCCACGTCCGATTGTGGGGCATCCAAGGAAACACCAGAACGTATCCTGTAAGACTATCCTATTTATGCAGACCAAACCGAGGCGGTCTGGCTCGGGGAGCGACCATGCTCGGAAAGCTGTGGGGGACCGGCGAAAACCTGAAACGCACAGTCTCCTTCGTGAACCTCACCGGACTAGAAGCCTAGCATCAGTTGATCGTGAACCTCACCGGACTAGAATCATAGCATCAGTTGATCGTGAACCTCACCGGACTAGAATCATAGCATCAGTTGATCGTGAACCTCACCGGACTAGAATCATAGCATCAGTTGATCGTGAACCTCACCGGACTAGAATCATAGCATCAGTTGATCGTGAACCTCACCGGACTAGAATCATAGCATCAGTTAATCGTGAACCTCACCGGACTAGAAGCATAGCATCAGTTGATCGTGGACCTCACAGGACTAGAAGTATAGCATCAGTTGATCGTGGACCTCACCTGACTAGAAGCATAGCATCAGTTGATCGTGAACCTCACCGGACTAGAATCATAGCATCAGTTGATCGTGGACCTCACAGGACTAGAAACATAACATCAGTTGATTGTGGACCTCACCGGACTAGAAGCATAGCATCAGTTGATCAATGAAGAAGAAGAACTATATTGAAGCACATCAAATAAAATGTTCTGGACATTTGTCGATGCATCGATGTCCTACTAGACGAACGTTTCAGAACCTCCAGCAAGAGGTCGACCCCGACAACGATGGACAGAGAGGATCGTAGAAACACTCGCAAAGTTTAACATGTCTGCAACACAAACCTTCCACTTAGCGCAAACCAGCAGTTGGCGCATACCTCCTTTCCGCAAGAACAGAAGGACCAAAGACGATATTTTCCCAATTTCAAGATCCACGTTTGTCCCTTTCTGGACAATAATTTAACAAAATTATGTTTTTGTTCTTGACGCTCGGTGGGGCAGAGAGAACAAGAACAATACACGTAAGTGGGATACATACGTTAAGAGGTAATTAACAAGTATGAGTCTCTGTTTTTTTTTTGTTGCTTAGATGTTTGCCCCACTAGTTTCTACTGGCGGAGGCGCGCCATTTTCCACCCCAGACCGTAGTCCATTGGGCGATATCAGGACGCATAAACCAGTGCTTGGATGCGTGTGTGTATCTGTATGTACCTATCCTAGTGTTTTCCGTATTGCAGGAGTGTTTTCATGTCATTTGGTGGTTCGGTTTGATCCTTCCTGTGAGTAATCGGTGGTTGGCAAATCATATTTCCTTTTTTTTTTTTTTTTTTTTTTTCGAGTTGAAGGTACTCTCGTCCAGATTCGGAGGTTCTGTCTTACGTTCGTTCTCTGAAACAATTGTAATCTTTTATAAGAAGGGTCGAAAGATGAAAATGAAAGACGCACCACCATAAAATGGCTGTCTCCACAAACGTTACTCTTCCTCTCATGGGCCTCTTCACAGCACGTGTTGAATGATACTTCTCTTACGTAAACCGCAGAAATCGATGACGCAAACGTACGTCGGATAAATAGGAAATACATAGGGAATATAAATACCAGAACGTTTCTAAATCAACCAGATTTCCTCCCTTTTTGGGGCATATAAGCTTGCCTCCCCCTGCCAGAATTTTCCTGGGCGTCTTGTTTAAGATTATCGATCCTGGCCATCAATACAAATCCACCATTGAGCGTGCGGGCCACCAGAAAGCTAGGAACGGGTCATTTCTGAGGGCGTGTTGGGTTTTCTTTTTTGGGTGCAAAAAAATGGGTGGTGGGGGGAAGAGTTGTCACAAAATCAAGAAAAGAGAAGAGACAAAAAAAGTTGCTTTTCAGTGTTTGCGCCATCCAGGGCACAGTTCAACGATTGTGGTACAGTTGACCCTTGCCACATATGCATAGAATCTCCTTCCTCTGCTTCTGTTTCGAACCCCCTCAAACAGAGTTTAGTCTCTCTGTTGTTTATGTATATTATGGGGATTCCGTCGGAGTGGTTAATCCGTCGGCCTCGTGATCAGGTGGTGTGGGTTCGACTCTTTTTCACGGGTAATTGATGCGGAGTCCTCTCCATCTCCTAGTCGCCTCCTAGTCGTCTTGTCCTTGACTTGCCACTGGGGTCGGGCGGCACGAGACGAGAGAGTGAGGATAAAAAGTAGCGTAGTTAATCCTTACTAAAAATAGCGCTAGCAAAATCAATTATGCCATCATCGTTTACGATGGACGACGGCCTTTGCCTTATTTATGTATACTATGGGGTATTTCATCTTGTGAATCCTGGGGTCGAGGAAAGAGTAGAGCCACTGAAATCTGTTTAGAGTGACGATAGTAGCTAGTGAATAAGGGTTGTTAATGGGACTAGCAGCCTCGCCATGTCAGATAAACTGTTGCAGAAACCACTACTGTAAGAACACGAATAGTGCCTCCGCGCAGGTTTCAGTACAGACACAGCTGCAGCGAGGGCCCTATACCTGGTAAGGATCGAATTAGAGATGCCCGATTGTATTACTAAATCTAGGATTGGGACAGATGACAGGTGTCCGCGTGGGAAGTCTACAATGACCGCGGAATACATCCTACACAGTTGCATGCTCACACATGAAGATAGAGACCAAAACTGGTCTCTCGAGACAGATATGAGACAGAAGCTGTATGGAGATAACACAGCATTACAAACAATGGCGTCCTTTGTAAGAAAAACTGGGACGTTGATCTGTGAATGAATGAAGAAGAAGAAGACATTGACATTCCATCAGTTCTGTTTTTGATGAAGGACCTTTATATTGCTCATGAGCTACTGAAAGTACTGTCTCAAGCTACCAGGTCCGTTTGGAGGTTTTACAAGAAACCTATATCAGATCCCCAAAGTCGCCCTTGTTGTATTTCTTGTGCTGGATAAGTGCCAAACTTAGAGTCATCAGCCCCTTACCGGAAGCCTGTACAGATCCCTAAAGTCACCCTTGCTATGGTACTTGTCTTGTGCTGGATCAGTGCCAAACCTAGGGTCATCGGCCCCTTACAGGAAGCCTGTATAGGTCCTTATATCCACTATTGTTGTACTTTCTGTAGCAGTTTGTATTACACGATAAATCTTCTAGCATTTTACGACTTGCTTACCAGGTTACAGTCTACATGTTCTTTACCCGGCTGTATTCATGCCAGTGATAATGAAAACAGTGTTATTAGTCATATATGAGTTGTGTGTATTGAAGTGTGTAGAGTAGGCTTGTCCCAACATTTCATTATTATGCAGTCCTATAGCAGAAACTGCCATCATAATGAAAGGTTAGATACTTCATTGTACTTAACCCCATCTTGTGTGAGGTGGACTGTGTACAGATGTGCAAGTTCTTATCGTAGAGGGGATATACACATGCTGGAGCGGATACAAAGTAGAGCGACAAAACTGACAGTGGGATTCCACAATTGGTTATGAGAAAAGACTAGTAAAAACTGAACCGACAGTGTCAAGAACAAGGAAGAATTCTAGGTGATTTAATACAGCTTTTATTAGATAATCAACGGAACGGATACATTCTACTATAAAACGTTTTTTTTCTTTCAAAATACAACCTGCACACAAGAACAAGAGGGTAGAGCCACACATTTATTACATCAAGGTCCAGGAAATGTTTTGGTAGTCAGAGAGTGGGGAATGCTTGGAATGCATTGCTACAGGGTATAGTGGTGGCATGGTTAATTAGTGTATTCAAGAGAATGCGTGTAGCGCAGTGGTTAGCGCCCTGGCTTCGCATCTGAGCGGTCCTAGGTTCATTCCCCAGTTGAGGCGGTAGTGTTTTTTTCAGTCCGCAATGGCTCCCGGGTCGACCCAGACTTAAATGGGTATCGGTTCAGTCTGGGAAGTAAAAGCAGCGAGGGAGAGGAGATGGCTACCGCCCTCATATAGCCGAGCCTTTGAAATGAGATATCGCTAACACCTCACACCCCTACGGCAGTAATGCTATGGGTTACTTTACTTTGCAATAATAAATTGGATGCGCATAGGTATGTTTAGATCAAGTGAATGTAAAAGAAACTGGTTGTATGCAGACTCTGCAGAGCCTTCTAAACCAGTATGAAGATATTAAGCTAAATTAAAAAGTGGCCAGTTCCGTTCCTTTAATCAGTTTCTCTTGTTGAGCTGCCTAAAGCCTTTTTGTGGTATATAAAGCTCATATAAATGCATTTTGTATTCCTATATAACACACCTGCTAGTGTCCTTGAACAGAATATTGCTTCTCTTGTTCCGATGTTCTATCGACATCCAAACTGTTCTCCGGGAATTCTCTCCTGTGCAATTTTTATCAGCATCTAAATTGTGTGGCTCATCATGTTGTAAATTCAGAACATTCAGTTTGCACGATGCTGCATGGGCAGTATTCTAAAGACCAATGTAATCAGGTCGTGCGGTACAGATCCAATATCGGAGATTGTATGTACACCGAAACCCTGCTGAGCCGCTATCATATTTATATGTCTGGTGTCGATTTTCCTTTGCTAGTGTCGTCTACTGCTTTCTCTACTTGTGATCTGAGAATACTGTGACCGTCACATCACACATTATCGTCCGCGTCAGTCCGACAGATGTGTCGTATGTGAGGTCAGGTCAGGTCATCCCGTAACCGGTGAGGTCGTTGGGGCTCACATGAAGACATCCTCACAACCCCACGCCACCCTTCTCTGTCAGCGGCCGCTGCCTGTGCCTCTTCTGGTCGGAGATTGGTCCATTCTTTTATGTCGTCCTCCCACCTCTTTTTTGGACGGCCTCTTCGTTGTCTGCCTTGCACCTTTCCGCTGAGGATCGTATTTGCAAGACCATTTGATCTCGATATGTGACCGTACCAAGCGAGTTTCCTTCTTTTGACAGTTGCCAAGAGGTCTTCAAAAGGCCCTATTGTTGTTGTATTTCTATCTCGTATTTCCTCACTCGTAACTCGATCTTTGTACGAGACGTTTAGACGTCTTCGGATGTGAGGTATCAACAATATACTGGATACGTCTCGATCTTTAGCATCGCTGTACCAATGCGGGCCTAGGTCTTTGGTCATTCCATCTCGCTATCGTGCAGGTGTACAGACATATACTCACCAAAACGTTGTTCTACACGGCCATCTGTTGTCAGGTATGCGTACCAAATGTGCAGCACAATGATATTTGCGTGCTATCGCTTCTTTCACAACGCCCCAAAAACAAATTCTTAGTTTAGGATCGTATCCCGAATCGCCATTTTTTGTATGGCCCGTTCCATTTCTCTCTGAGTGACTATCAGATTCTCAGCATCTGTTTTGGACAAGGGCCACACCTCGCATCCGTAAATCATTGCTGGAATGACCAAGGAATTGAAAATGTGCGCTCTTGCCGTGGTGTCTTTCATCTCTTAGAGTATTGGCTTAATGGAGTTAGATGAATACCCAACTGCGTTCCGTCGTCTAGAGGTTTCGTGGTCAATTTTGTAGCTGGCGTTTATATCTTGTCCTAGGTAGAGACAGGAGTTGACACACTGGACAGTTTCTTCTTCTAGCTTGATGTCCTGCTTTGGTCAGTAATGGTTTTTGAGGTATCGTGTTTTACTTTTATTCATCTTTAGAACAGCAACTCTGCTGACCCCATTCAGGTGGCCGCCATTAAATGTTAATGGTTTGTTCCCTCTGTTGTCGTTGAACCGCGCTCCCTACCACACTTCTGCCCCAGACACCCAAGAAGGACACATGTTTAAGCAAGTGCATAATTTCAATGGTGAACTGCAAGCAAATACGTTGTACAAGTACTAGATAAGTAAATTATCAGAGAACATTTCGACCAAACGGCCTTTATCAAGATCGAAGAATGTTTTTTTTCTGTGGACCAATCTTTTGACTGTTCAAAACTGAATGACTTGTATTTTGTTAATACATTATACAAAGCGTAAAGTGAAGGTAATATATAACAAACCATAAAGTCGGGGAGGAAGATTATTGTCTGGTCTGGCAGAATATACTGATCAGACTGTTAGGGTCAGGCAAAACATACTGGCCAAGACCCTCACATCAGCTTCCTTGTAGCCCTCACTGAAAACGAGCCGTATTCATGGCCGGCTTGCTGACACGGTGATGATCGTCGTGATCCTCGTAGTAGTGAATGAGCCGCAGATGAAGCCAAACATAGCGCAACCGTATAGAGGACATTGGTTCACCTTCATCAGCACGCTCCGGATGTGGGGAAAGCTACTGCAACCCCCCACGTAACGTCCTTTTCAGGGCTCACACAAGAGTAACCTACTCATTGTAGGCATTCGCAAACAATACCAAACCATAAAAATCAAGCGATTATTTAACCGAGCAGGAAGTCTTCTTCGTATGGTATCAGACGCCAACTTGAATTTGTTCGAAGAAAGCAGCTGTTATCCTGAGGTTGTCGACACTGCCATAGAGCTTGTCTAGTGTTGCCATCGGTGATGGCCACATGTGCTTTCTCTGGTCCTTGTATGTCGGGCAATTTTGCAGCATATGTTCATCGGTCATTTTCCCTGTACCACAGGTGCATTCGTCAGTGCCACCTATCTTCAGTTTATTAAATAGATGGTACCTCAGTCTGTTGTAGCCTGTGCGTAGTCTGAAGACCACGACCTGCTCTCTTCTGTTCAACTGGTAATAAGCATTATTTTTTGTGTAGCAAGTATGCTCTGTTTCCCATTTGGCCATGTATCTGGCCCTAATAAACATTTTTGACTCTTCATATATCACACTAGAATCTGGTTATGGTAACCTTGCACCTTCTTTTGCCAGTCTGTCTGCCTTCTCGTTGCCTTGAATATTGCAGTGGGATGGAACCCAATGTACCACGACTCTTTTGGATGTGTGGACTGCTGGCATAGTTGACAGAGTACTGCTCTTAAGTCATTAAGTTATCATCAGTCCCAAAACCTAAAAGGTCGTTGAGGCACCGTTATTGCAGTTTGTAGTACCAGCTTCCGCCATACAACAGCGGTGCATCTTGAGTCGCTACACATCTGACGGAGCCCATCATTCTGCAGGTGGCAGTTCATTAAAGTTGTGTCTAAATTTCATACAAACAAAGCTGACCCTGTTTTCAGCTAGGGCGAAGGGCAACAATCTCGTGAAGTTCAGCTGGGTGAACTAGACCGTGAAATATGACACATGTTTAAGCGTTATGCTATTCATTTAGCCGATATCCATTCCAGAATAATCGCCAGTCCAAATGGAAAACAACAACACGTTTCCGTGAACACAAGTGTAAGTCGTCGACTAGTGTGAATTGCCGGCAAATCCATGGTCTGGCGACATCTATAATAAACTAAAACAGAAGAGCAATGTAGACTCGCAGCCAGTTATGGCGCCACCTTTGCTGCTCCATATCTTTGCTACATATTGCGTCATCCAATTGGCGCTCACGACTATCTATCACGTAGGAGATCACGCGCCAGAGCTATAGAAAAGGGCAGGACTAGGTCACTTGCGAGGGGAAGATGATGTCATCAGCCTACTGAACCACCTTCCCCCCTCCCCCAACCCCAACACACACACATTTGATAATGATAAATAAATGTTTTATGGAAAAGTATCACATCATGATGATCTTGATGACCCATTCCCCAGCGGAGCTGCGGATCCCAGCTTTGTCTTCGGCGGACCCTGTCTTGGGCCACGGAAGTCCAGAGCGTGGTAAGTGCTCCTCTATAGGTATCTCAGATGTTGCAGCGTACAGCAAGGGAATCTGACCAATGCATTGGAGGTCTTCCCCGCGGTCTCTTCTTACCTCGGTGGGTACCGGGCAGTGTCGTTGTGCTCCACCGACCATCGTTTCGTCTTAACATGTGACCACCTTCCCATCTATGTTGTGCCTTGTCTGCGTGGATTACCGCGTCCTTCACCAGGGACCATCGTCTTATGTCAGGATTGCTAAGTGATTCCGACCAAGCGTCTCTCAAGGGTGGCCTGGATCACTCTCAATTTGTCCTCTAGTGATTCTGTTAGCGTCCACGTATCAGCACCGTAGCACATCGCGGGGAGTACAGTGGAATTGAAAATGGAGGCTCGCAGGTAAAGAAATACTTTACGTAGGTAAAGTAATACACTGTCCAATACACTGTCCAAGACCATAATCTCTCTTCCATTTAGCGTTTCCTGGAAACAGGTTGTTTTCAAGGCAGTCTGACTGACGAGATGTGGATTGATGTGATCCACGTAGTAGTAAGCACCAAGCAGGCGAAGCCAATCATAGCACAACCGCCTGGAGGACCGCGGTCCACCTTCATCAGCATGCTCGGGATGTGAGGAAAGCTACTACAACCCGCCACCTAACGTCCTTTCCAGAACACACAAAAGAATAAACTTACTCATTGTGTGCAGTAAACAACAGCAACAACTTAACTTTATGTGATCCTTGCAGCATTAACTTTGATTTTGCCGCTTAGAAAAAAAATGACAATATCCCGCCCTTCTCTGTTTACTTAACATTACGCGGCCCTCACCTGCCCGTTCTTCTTCTTCTTCTTCTTCTGCGTACACAGTCAGACAGTAACCATTATTTTCTCGAAAAAAGTGGCGGTCATCCTGAGACTCTCGCCACTACCATAGAGCTTGTCTTGCAGTTCCACTGGCAATGGCCACATCTGCTCTCTCTGATCCTCGTATGTCGGGCAGTTCTGCAGCAGATGTTCAGTGGTCATTTTACCAGTACCGCACGGGCATTCGTCGGTACACCCTATCTTCAATTTGTTGAAGAGGTGGTACCTCAGTCTGTTGTGGCCAGTGCGAAGTCTGAAGACAACGACCTGCTCTCTTCGGTTCAACTGGTAATAGGCATCGTTTTTGGTGTAACCAGTATGTTCGGTTTCCCATTTGGACATGTACCTGGCTTTGATAAGCCGTTTTGACTCTTCGTACGTCATACTGGTATCTATTTGTGGTAGCCTTGCACCTTCTTTTGCCAGTCTGTCTGCCTCCTCGTTGCCTTGGATGTTGCAGTGTGACGGAACCCACTGTACCACTACCCTTTTTGGTGCGGACTGTTGGCACAGTTTGCAGAGTGCTGCTCTTAAGTCATTAAGCTCAGTGTTTTTCTGGCTTTTTAGCGCTGTGACTACTTCGAGAGCATCTGTCAGCAGGACTATATGGCTCTCATTTTCACTGTGTGTTACCATTTCTTCCACTGCCGCCCTCAGTGCCTCTGCCTCTGCTCTGAAATTGCTCGTGTACTTACCAGTAGCGAATGACAGTGTTATTTTTCTGCCATTTGGTAGGTTCAGGAATGCTCCTGCCCCTCCGTTCTGTGTAGTGTTTGTTACAGAACCGTCGGTGTATGCATGGGTCCAGTCCATGCTTGGGTAGCTTTTCGTTATGAAGCTTAAGGTAGTGTCTCTCCTTTCTTTTTCGGTCTGGCAGTTTTTGTTTGCAATACCTGGTATATTTTCTACCACCTCTGGAAATATATCCTGCCTCCAAGTAGGTTTTCGTGCAGTAGTGATGGGTTTTGGTGTTGTTAGTGCGTTTATGGGATCTTCGTGCATCTTTGCTTTGGCTATTTCTGCAAAGCCTGCCCGTTCTATTTACTAAACATTACGCGGTCTTCACCCGCCCGTCTCTGTTTACTAAACATTACGCGGCCCTCACTCGCCCTTCTCTGTTTACTTAACATTATGCGGCCCTCACCCGCCCGTCTCTGTTTACTAAATATTACGCGGTCCTCACTCGCCCTTCTCTGTTTACTAAACATTACGCGGCCCTCACCCGCCATTCTCTGTTTACTAAACATTACACGGCCCTCACCCGGCTGTCTCTGTTTACTAAACATTACGCGGTCTTCACCCGCCCGTCTCTGTTTACTAAACATTACGCGGCCCTCACTCGCCCTTCTCTGTTTACTTAACATTATGCGGCCCTCACCCGCCCGTCTCTGTTTACTAAACATTACACGGCCCTCACCCGCCCTCTCTGTTTACTAAACATTACGCGGCCCTCACCCGGCTGTCTCTGTTTACTAAACATTACGCGGCCCTCACGGTGGACTTAACTTGAGACCCTAGTATAGAAGTAGAAGAGAATACACTACATCCGCCGGCCCTATCTGTTGTCAGCCGCCGTTGTAAAGTAACATTTGTTAACACTCGGGACAACATCTGAAGATGGTTTTCCTAGTATAGCATTTCCGTTTAGAATTTCCTATCCCATCTTTACAAGGAGCAGGGAGATGAGACGTAGCTCAACTGAAAGAGGGTAGTCGATGCATCTTTTAAAATATTGGCTGTCACGTACTTCAGCATCCAGGGGTAATTTTTTTTAGCATTCTGTTTTTTTAATGTTCTTTTTTGGTTCGTCGCTTGGTTTACATTCATCGGTAAGCATTTGTAACCGTCTGTCTGGGACTACCAGGCCAGGAGGCTGTGATCGTTGACCTAGATTGAACAGAAAGCCATTATTATTCTCTCCCCCCATCCCCATTTTGCTCTCTGTTGTTTTTATAAAGCTGCACATTTGTTGCAGTAGTGCCGTGTTATACGAGCACACAATCATACTGACGTCTTCAATTATAAACCATAACCTGTGCATACGGACGTCTTCAATTATAAACCATAATCCGTGCATACGAGCGTCTTCAATTATAAACCATAACCCGTGCATACGAACGTCCTCAATTATAAACCAGAACTCGTGCATACGAGCGTCCTCAATTATAAACCATAACCCTTACATAGGAACGCCCTCTAATTGTAACTATAAACCTTATACACCAACGTCTTCAATTAGAACAATAACCCTTACATACGAACTTCCTCAATTAGAAAAATAACCCTTACATACGAACTTCCTTAATTAGAACAATAACCCTTACATACGAACTTCCTCAATTAGAACAATAACCCTACATACGAACTTCCTCAATTAGAACAATAACCATTACATACGAACTTCCTCAATTAGAACAATAACCCTTACATGCAAACTTCCTCAATTAGAACAATAACCCTTACATGCAAACTTCCTCAATTAGAACAATAACCCTTACATACGAACTTCCCCAATTAGAACAATAACCCTTACATATGAACACGTGTTCGCTCATACAAACTATTTCCGAGTTTGAAAGTCCAGCCTAGTTGTGTATCCATTGTACCTGGGGCTCATTGGCACTTGACTTAGCTCATCATATCATTTATTCGTCAAGTGTTTCTAGAACTCCCCGCTCTCCTATTCCCCCGTAGGTTCCATTCCGCGTCCCCTCAGCCTCACTTCTCACGGTCAGGCGTGACCCTTGTTATTGAAGTACCAGCCTGCATCGTTCGTTCTACGCTTCAACTTAGAGATATCTGAACAGGCAAATAGTTGTTAACCTGCGGCTATCGGTATCTCCATAGAGCTTGTCCAGGCAAGGTATTAGTGATGGTCTTATGGGTCCAGTAGGTGATGGTCTTATGTGTCTTGTAGGTGATGGTCTTATGTGTCCAGTAGGTGATGGTCTTATGTGTCTTGTAGGTGATGGTCTTATGTGTCTTGTAGGTGATGGTCTTATGTGTCTTGTAGGTGATAGTCTTATGTGTCTTGTAGGTGATGGTCTTATATGTCTTGTAGGTGATGGTCTTATGTGTCTAGTAGGTGATGGTCTTATGTGTCTTGTAGGTGATGGTCTTATGTATCCAGTAGGTGATGGTCTTATGTGTCCAGTAGGTGATGGTCTTATGTGTCTAGTAGGTGATGGTCCTATGTATCTTGTAGGTGATGGTCTTATGTGTCCAGTAGGTTATGGTCTTATGTGTCTAGTAGGTGATGGTCTTATGTATCTTGTAGGTGATGGTCTTATGTGTCCAGTAGGTGATGGTCTTATGTGTCCAGTAGGTGATGGTCTTATGTGTCTTGTAGGTGGTTGTCTTATGTGTCTTGTATGTGATGGTCTTATGTGTCTTGTAGGTGATGATCGTATGTGTCTTGTAGATGATGGTCTTATGTGTCCAGTAGGTGATGGTCTTATGTGTCCAGTAGGTGATGATCTTATGTGTCTTGTAGGTGATGGTCTTATGTTTCCAGTAGGTGATGGTCTTATGTGTCTTGTAGATGATGGTCTTATGTGTCCAGTAGGTGATGGTCTTATGTGTCTTGTAGGTGATGATCTTATGTGTCTTGTAGGTGATGGTCTTATGTGTCTTGTAGGTGATGGTCGTATGTGTCTTGTAGGTGATGGTCTTATGTGTCTTGTAGGTGATGGTCTTATGTTTCCAGTAGGTGATGGTCTTATAATGTGTCTTGTAGGTGATGGTCTTATGTGTCTTGTAGGTGATGGTCTTATGTTTCCAGTAGGTTATGGTCGTATGTGTGTTGTAGGTGATGGTCTTATGTGTCCAGTAGGTTATGGTCTTATGTGTCCAGTAGGTGATGGTCTTATGTGACCAGTAGGTGATGGTCTTATGTGTCCAGTAAGTGATGGTCTTATGTGTCTTGTAGGTGATTGTCTTATGTGTCTTGTATGTGATGGTCTTATGTGTCTTGTAGGTGATGGTCGTATGTGTCTTGTAGGTGATGGTCTTATGTGTCCAGTAGGTGATGGTCTTGTGTGTCTTGTAGGTGATGGTCTTATGTGTCTTGTAGGTGATGGTCTTATGTGTCCAGTAGGTGATGGTCTTATGTGTCTTGTAGATGATGGTCTTATGTGTCCAGTAGGTGATGGTCTTATGTGTCTTGTAGGTGATGGTCTTATGTGTCTTGTAGGTGATGGTCTTATGTGTCCAGTAGGTGATGGTCTTATATGTCTTGTAGGTGATGGTCTTATGTGTCCAGTAGGTGATGGTCTTATGTGTCCAGTAGGTGATTGTCTTATGTGTCTTGTAGGTGATGGTCTTATGTGTCCAGTAGGTGATTGTCTTATGTGTCTTGTAGGTGATGGTCTTACGTAACGTAGCTTCGATTTGTATTTTACATAAAAACGGTCAGGGTCGTGGTTCCTTCCTCTAGTCGACCCAGCCGTAAATGGGTACCCGACGTATGAGTTATGGTAGGTAAGAACAGTAAAGAAAGGAACATGCCACCCCCACCTCACGTAGACTGCAGCTTAGTACATGAAGAGTTTTCTTCATCCCCGACGGCAGTGGTTGCCATGGGACTGACCTTTACCTCTAAATGAGCCACAATTATCCATTTTAATATACATTTGATTACTTGTAACTTTACAGGTTCGACTTATTGATTACGGTGACACGGATAACAACCGAAGCAGCAACGACAAAGCTACAGACTTTCATAAATTGGTGCCTGCTCAGAAACAGATGGGTTGGTATGGTATGATATGTGGAAATCGAAAGTGGTTCGTACAACAACTTTATTGCGCCACGACCCCCCCCCCCCCCCCACACACACACACACTCTATGTGTTCAGTACCTTTCATTCCTGAGAGTACTCTGTAGGTCCCACGGTGGTTCTGAAATTGTCCTCTGACTTAGTCATGTACCCATTTATAGCTGGGTCGACTGGAAGTAGGTTACTATTGTGTGTGCCCTGAAAAGGACGTTAAGTGGTGGGTTGGCAGTAGCTTTCCTCACATCCCGAACGTGCTGATGAAGGTGAACCTAGATCCTCCAGGCGGTTGTGCTACGCTTACTTCATTTTGGTGTCACTCACTACTACGGGGATCACGTCGATCCCCCACCCGTCAGCCAGGCTGCCATGAAAACAGCCCTAGGAAGCCGAGGTGAGGGTCTTGGCCAGTATGTTCTGCCTGATCCTGACTAACATGTTCGGTCAGTATATTTCGCATGACCAGAAGTGAGTCTTCCTCCCCAGGTGATCAGGTAGTAATCTTTACACTCCTTACAGACCACAACAGACTGAGATACGATCGGTTCAACAAACTAAGAACAGGACACACAGGTAAATGTGATCGCTGCAGTGACAAAATGGCTGCTGAGCATCTGCAACAAAGGTGTCCAACAGACGAGGAACGGAGAAAGCACTTGTGGCCATCACCGATACCATGCCCATCAGCGATACCATGCCCATCAGCGATACCATGCCCATCACCGATACCATGCCCATCACCGATACCATGCCCATCAGCGATACCATGCCCATCACCGATACCATGCCCATCACCGATACCATGCCCATCACCGATACCATGCCCATCAGCGATACCATGCCCATCAGCGATACCATGCCCATCAGCGATACCATGCCCATCACCGATACCATGCCCATCAGCGATACCATGCCCGGAAAAGCTCTATGCAGATAACAACAGCCTCGGATCAACCGCAGCTTTCTTTACATATATTCAAGATAGCGTTTGAAAGTGTGCAAAGAAGAACAAGAAGAAGAAGACCTTTCATGGCTGGGAACCGTGTCATAATACGGCTAGTAGATCCACATTTATCCCTGCAGGTTTGAGACCTGTGTGTCAGTCATCCACTCGCACCATATCAATCCATTCTGAAGGTCTGCAACTTCTATACATTACTGTTTTCCAGATGATACATCAACGCCATTGGTCGGTATGAACGATGCTGTGTACATATCTGGCCTAGAAAAAGTTTAATAATGCAATATTTTTTGAAAGTGAGCCATTGGTTACTCAAGTTGACTTATTACCGTACACTTTAAACAGCATATGGTTCCAATAGTTGCAGCATTGTGACATTTTTTATTCCATTTTGTGTCCGACGATCTGCTAGCTCTAGTTTTGTTAACCGATCTCTCATAGTCACCTCGAGAGCTTTTAGCAAACATCATCTTCGTCGTCGTTTGGATCTATCTATCTATCTATCTATCTATCTATCTATCTATCTATCTATCTATCTATCTATCTATCTATCTATCTATCTATCTATCTATCTATCTATCCATCCATCCATCCATCCATCCATCCATCCATCCATCCATCCATCCATCCATCCATCCATCCATCCATCCATCCATCCATCCATCCATCCATCCATCCATCCATCCATCCATCCATCCATCCATCCATCCATCCATCCATCCATCCATCCATCCATCCATCCATCCATCCATCCATCCATCCATCCATCCATCCATCCATCCATCCATCCATCCATCCATCCATCCATCCATCCATCCATCCATCCATCCATCCATCCATCCATCCATCCATCCATCCATCCATCCATCCATCCATCCATCCATCCATCCATCCATCCATCCATCCATCCATCCATCCATCCATCCATCCATCCATCCATCCATCCATCCATCCATCCATCCATCCATCCATCCATCCATCCATCCATCCATCCATCCATCCATCCATCCATCCATCCATCCATCCATCCATCCATCCATCCATCCATCCATCCATCCATCCATCCATCCATCCCCCTCTCCCTCCCCCTCCCCCTCCCCCTCTCCCTCTCCCTCTCCCTCTCCCTCTCCCTCTCTCTCTCTCTCTCTCTCTCTCTCTCTTTCTCTTTCTCTTTCTCTTTCTTTCTTTCTCTTTCTTTCTCAATATATATATAAATATACAGTATCTGTTAGCCCCTTGAATATGCGATCGCCTATATTTGAGACTGGTAGGGATGGAAGGCGTAAAGTAGAGCAAAAAAGGCAAAGGCCGCCGTCCATCGTAGACGATGATGGCATAATGTATTTTCTAGCGATATTTTTTGTAAGGATTAACTGGGCTACTTTTTATCCTCACTCTCTCATACGAGCCACTCGACCCCAGTGGCAAGTCAAGAACAAGCCGACTATGGGGCGACTACGAGATGCAGGGACTCCGCATCAAGCACACGTGAAAAAGATGGCGGATTCCTTAGTCGAACCCACACTACCCGATCACGAGGTCGACGGCTTAACCACTTCGCCACGGAATCCTCAAAATTCGAGCCAGGTATACCCAAAAGCCTGCCAGGCGCCACCTATGCCGCTCCGCTAACCAGATAACCAAGACCTGATCTTATACCCAGACAGTTCCCCTTTTGCAACATATCTCTATTTGATGCATTCACCCCTTTCCTTCATGACTCATTACCTCATCTTTTGCTTGTATGTTGTTCTTGATAAAGAAGCGTAGGTTTCCTTTCTGTTTTCCGTTTAGCGCGGTATTTGGCCACACCTAAACATGTTTTGTTTTTAAAACACAGAATCCGGAATAAAATGCGCATTAATATTGTCTATTCTGTGTTGATTACCACTGGCTATTATTTTCGTTCGAGATATTTGCAGTTGATAAACCAGATACACGATATAAAAGAAATGCCCATTACACTGTTTTCCGCCTACTAAACACTACCTGTCATTGGAAGAAATGACCAGCCCGATCCGGCATGCAAGGCAATCAGTGGAATATGGAATCTTGCTGTCACAAATTGATGTATGCTAACGGTAGTCATTAGAATGGTTTCAGTACGGGCTCGCTATATCAAGGCAATGATGGACGGTCGATGATTGTCGTTGTTCTCCATAAATGCAGTGATCGTCAAGACGGGGGTAAGATTTTGCTCTCCAGTAATCAAGAGACGAGGATTGAGATCCCACGTGAAGCATATGTTTTATTTAGTTTTGGGAGGAAATTGAACTTAGCTTGAACACTGGGCGGCGACTACCTGGAGAATTCCCTTTATGTTCTCGAAAGCTGCCCGTTCTGAAGTTCGTCACTTTCGACTAATGTTCTCTGTGTTATTTGGTATCGTGTTTGTAGGGAGTCTTTTAATATTCATTTAGGTACTGAAGAATGTGTGCCTAGGTTCTGCTCGTTGTAGTGCATTGCAGTGCTGCTCAGCAAGATCACTCTGCTGGGATCACGGTATCGATCCACACCTCGTTGTCCAGGCTGGTGGGACACAGCCTGGTTGTGTGTGGACGTGAGATGAGGTCATGGTCACCTGACGTAGTTGAGGGTCTTGGCCAGTATGTTTCACCTGACGTCAGGTGTGATCTTGGTCAGTATGTTTCACCTGACGTCAGGTGTGATCTTGGCCAGTATGTTTCTCCTGACGTGAGGTGTGATCTTGGTCAGTATGTTTCACCTGACGTGAGGTGTGGGTCTTGGTCAATATGTTTCACGTGACGCGAGGTGTGATCTTGGTCAGTATGTTTCACCTGACGTAAGGTATGATCTTGGTCAGTATGTTTCACCTGACGTAAGGTGTGATCTTGGTCAGTATGTTTCATCTGACGTGAGGTGTGGGTCTTGGTCAATATGTTTCACCTGACGTGAGGTGTGATCTTGGTCAGTATGTTATACCTGACGGGAGGTGTGATCTTGGTCAGTATGTTTCACCTGACGTTAGGAGGGGGTCTTGGTCAGCATGTTTCACCTGACGTTAGGTGGTGGTCTTGGTCAGTATGTTTCACCTGACGTTAGGTGAGGATCTTGGTCAGTATGTTATACCTGACGTTAGGTGGGGATCTTGGTCAGTATGTTTCACCTGACGTTAGGTGGGGGTCTTGGTCAGTATGTTTCTCCTTCGTTAGATGGGGATCTTGGTCAGTATGTTTCACCTGACGTTATGAGGGGGTCTTGGTCAGTATGTTTCACCTGACGTTAGGTGGTGGTCTTGGTCAGTATGTTTCACCTGACGTTAGGTGGGGGTCTTGGTCAGTATGTTTCTCCTTCGTTAGATGGGGATCTTGGTCAGTATGTTTCACCTGACGTTAGGTGGGGGTCTTGGTCAGTACGTTACACCTTTGCCAGAAAGGGAACAAAGTTGCCAGGAATGTGTGACATTTATTTGTTAGGCACGGAGTGTTAGACTTCCTGTTTTCGATTTCTCACCTATTGGGAACAATACTTGACCATTCCATTCCTTGCTGTAATTCTACCACTAATTGTATGTTAAGATGCCCATTTAGAACTGGGTAGACTGGGAGGCTCTGAGGCTCCTGTCCGAAATATTTGTGTTTTCCAAATGCATGTCCACATCCGTTTCTTTTTTTTTTTTTTTTTTTTTTGCGTTCGCCTTATTTATCTATTCCCCAAGGCGTGTGTGGTTTTTATTTTGCGCCTGTCGGCCCAGTGCATCCGACTTCAGCATGCATTTTATGTAAGGGTCTGCTTCCTCCTGCATTTTCTAAGGGTTTGCTTCCCCGGGGTAACGGCCGGTGCTGTGATGGGGATCGAACCCAGCACCTTCTGCTTGTGAGCCGTGCCACTTAACCACTAGGCCACGCCGTCCCCCCCACATCCGTTTCAAACTCAAAGAGTTAAAAATATAAGAAAACGCCGCCATGACAGTATTACTTTATGTCTTTCGTTCACTCTATCTCTCTCCGCATGTTTTATTTATCTTATTCCTCTGCACATTCTGAGAATTCCGTGGCGAAGTGGTTAAGCCGTCGGCCTCATGATCAGGTGGTGTGGATTCGACTCTGGACTCCGCCGTCTTTTTCACGGGTGCTTGATGCGGAGTCCACTGCATCTCGTAGTCGCCCCCTTAGTCGTCTTGTCCTTGACTTGCTACTGGGGTCGGACGGCTCGACACGAGAGAGTGAGGATAAAAAGTATCGCAGTTAATCCTTACACAAAATATCCCTAGCAAAATAAATGATGTCATCTTCGTCTACGATGGACAGCGGCCTTTGTATGCACAATCTTAACTATTCTTCTTCTTCTTCTTCTTCTTCTTCATCATCGTACGTAGTCAGACGTCAACCTTTATTTTTTCGAAAAAAGCAGCGGTCATCCTGAGGCTGTCGACACTGCCATAGAGCTTGTCTAGTGTTGCCACTGGTGATGGCCACATCTGCTTTCTCTGATCCTCGTATGTCGGGCAGTTTTGCAGCAAATGCTCAGCGGTCATTTTCCCGGTACCACACGGGTATTCAACAGTGCCACATATCTTCAATTTGTTGAATAGGTGGTACCTCAGTCTATTGTGGCCAGTGCGAAGTCTGAAGACCACGACCTGCTCTCTTCTGTTCAACTGGTAATAGGCATCGTTTTTTGTGTAGCCAGTATGTTCGGTTTCCCATTTGGTCATGTATCTAGCTCTAATAAGCCGTTTTGACTCTTCGTATGTCACACTAGGATCTGGTTGGGGTAGTTTTGCACCTTCTTAACTGTTCAAATTGGAAGAAAAAAACACACAAAACAAAACAAATTTTGCTAGCTGTCTCAAAAGCTGTCGCTATTATCATATGCGTGTACCGCAGTTCTTGTCATGTAATGAGTTGTAGACTTTCAAACTACACCAGCAGTCAAACACGATACTCGTTTCAGTCGATTAATTTGTCTTGGCTTGGCTTCGTTCGTTCTCAATCTCCCGGCACCAAACCCTGAAAGGGCCTAAGTAGCAGAATGTAGTCTAGAGAACGGAATGCGTTGTGTCGTAGTTTACAGCTTGACCGCGATATTTGCACCTTTCGGTCCAACACATCCGACTTCAGTAAGCACATTTTGAGTACCGGGTTAGCATTCCCTCTTCGATCTCTTCTACTTAGCCAATCTGCTGTGTTGCAGCCTGTTATCCAGGATCACCCCGTGGAGGTGTAGAAAGGTCTTGATAGCTCTGGTTCGCTGGCCCTGACGCTAGCAGTCAGCTATGGGTCGCTGACTACTGCAGCTCATGCGCTGCTCAGCATCGTGATATCTTTGATTTATTTCAAAGTATATGTTTATCCTCGCATGAATTTTCGGTATTCATCTAGACATGTCATATTTCCTTTACGTTGTGTACGAGCCATTGTTGATGAGACTGTGTCCCTGTGTGTTGTTCCCTGTCACTGACAGAGGCCTCTTGGTCTCAACACGGGTCTCGTTGTGTAGCTGTTCCCGTGTTCATGTTATGTTATATAACGTTATGTTTATTTTATGTTTCTTTCCTGTCGAGTTGGCTGTATGTTTCTGTTACCTATTTGTTCAGGTGTGGTGTCTGAGCTATACTTATTTATGTTATTGTCAGGTTGTTTATGTGCTGGTATGTTTATGTTATGTTTATGTTGTCTGAGCTATACGTGTTTATGTTATTGTGAGGTTGTTTATGTGCTGGTTTGTTTATGTTATGTTTATGTTGTCTGAGCTATACTTATTAATGTTGTTATCAGGTCATGTTTATGTTGTTGCCAAGTTATGTTTATGTTATGTTTTTGTTGTTTGAGCTATACCTGCTTATGTTGTTGCCAAGTTTTATTTATGTTATGTTTATGTTGTCTGAGCTACACTTGTTAATGTTGTTATCAGGTCATGTTTATGTTATGTTTATGTTATTGTATGTTGTCTGATCTATATTTATTAATATTGTTCTCAGCTATGTTGTGTATGTTTTCTGAGCTATACTTGTTTATATTGTTATGAAGTTTTGTTTATGTTATGTTTGTTACGTTTATTTTATGTTTATGTTTTGGCTATGTTAATGTTTTTTATGTTAATGTTATGTGTATGTTATGTTTATGTTCTGAGCAGTTCTCATAGCTATGCTTCTTTAAATTGTTATACAGTTTAAATTATGTTATGTTTATGTTATTTATATCTTATGTTTATGTTATGGTGTTTTTGAAATGATGCTTGTTCGTGCTGTTAGTGGCACATGTGTGACAAAGAAGTTAGTGTGTCTTTATCTCGTTTTAGTGAGATCAAAATAATTTTAGATATGCTCTAGTCTACCCATCTATTATTGAGTACCTGGTTTACAGTTACTGAAGGTAGGGTAATGGACCGTTTCATCTGCATGTGAAGCATATGTCTTCAACAAACACACACCAAGTCGTCAAACGTTGATCTGTCCATTTTTATTGAATATTTCGTGACTTGAAGTTTCTACATGATGAGGTAGCCATCACCATGGACAATCCTCCCTTAGTCACCTTCTACGACTTGCCTGGCAGGTTAATTACTATTGTTTCAGTCATTTCGGACCCCGGCAACACTCGGATGATTAATTCATATACTTACTTACTTACTTACTTACTTGCTTGCTTGCTTGCTTGCTTGTTTGCTTGCTTGCTTACTTACTTACTTACTTACTTACTTACTTACTTAATTCCAATACCCAATTATACAGTCTTGCTCCAGGAGCTGTCTAGGATATTTGTCTCAGGAACATAGATTAGCCTAATCATAGTAGGCGAAGCAGAGGCCAGACAATGCTGAGCCTCTAAAGGTTGCGCTTAATAAGAAGTGCCCCAGATAGTATTCCTTACAGATTCCCTTTCAGTCATAATGGTCCCTCAGATACCATCAAAACAATGAATTGGATAGCCTGTCTGAGGCATTCATGAATACCAGCTATAACTTCAGCAGAATGAACGTTGGATGGGCTCATGTACACGCTAGGATATGCAGAGACAGGCTAAATAAAGATGGACGGGACAAAAGGCAAACAGAAGACAGAGCGACATATTCAGAAATAATGATAATTAGAAAGAATGTACTTCAAAGACAAATGGGGCAAAGAACATCCATGATCTGATACAGCAGAAGCAAACTACTTCTTTGCCAAGAAGAGATCCCAGTTATAATATCCTGACTGGGGACGGCGTGGCTTAGTGGTTAAGTGGCACGGCTCACAACCCGAAGGTGCTGGGTTCGATCCCCATCGCAGCACCGGCCGTTACCCTGGGGAAGCAAACCCTTAGAAAATGCAGGACGAAGCAGACCCTTACATAAAATGGACGATGAAGTCGGATGCACTTGGCCGACAGGCGCAAAATAAAAACCATAGTTCAACGCACACGCCTTGGGAATTAGAGAAACAAGACGAACGCAAAATAAAAAAAATAAAAATATCCAGATTGTGAATCAGACCACCACTGCAGACTGATAAATCATCTGTTCAACAAATATAGACAAATCGACACACATACACATGCCCATATGAGGAGAAGAAACAAACGGCGGGAAATTTTCTACAGATCTGCCGGTTCCATGAGAGGAGCAGAGTAACTACATGACCCTCCCAATCCCAGTCTGCGAGATAAATTGTATGGCGACGAGAGAAGCTTGGAGAGGATTGTTGGATAAATGAGGGAAATAGATTGCGATTATTTGAGAGCGAACGAAGACGCTCCAAATATGCAATGGCTGGCGTGTAACTGTTGTTTAAGAAGGAATCAAAACATACGAGAGTGAGTTTAAAAAGTTGCCTTAATATTTTGTTATTGACAGAATGTGCCAAATTGAGGTTTTTATTTGAATAACTGTTGAATAACATACAGCCTATTTCGCAACAAATAAAGAATAGTCCACTTCTATAACTGGCCCTTTTACAAGGAACCTGAATCCTAGAAATTACAGTAGCAGTTTAATAGCAAGGATTTTACATGATGAGGTTGTCAGGCCGATGCACAACCCTATTTAGTCGTCATTTAGGATTTTTTTTTTTTTTTTGGTGATCGCCTTATTTCTCTATTCCCAAGGCCGTGTGAGTTACACTGTGGTTTTTAAAAAATTTGCGCCGGTCGGCCCAGTGCACCAGACATCCATTTTATGTAAGCGTTTGCTTACTCCTGCATTTCCTAAGGGTTTGCTTCCCCGGGGTAACGACCGGTGCTGTGATGGGGATCGAACCCAGCACCTTCAGATTTTGTGAGCCGTGTCACTTATCTACTATCCCACGCCGTCCCCATCATGTAGGAAGCGCTTGGGAGGTTACGACGAACCTAATCTTTTCAACTCTGGTACCGCTGTGGTGTGGAGCGTGTAGTCTAGTCGACAGTGAGCTGACTTGCTAGATTGGGATTACAGCGTTGCAGGCGTTCGAGTTCATGGACGGACAGAAAAAAAAAACCAATGAGGATCGGGGTTCGTCCCTGTTGCAACTGCTCCTCCTGTAAATGGTTACTTGACGTATGAGTTGGGGAATATAAAAACAGCGAGAAAGGGAACTATCCACCCCACCTCACATAGGCTGTGGCTTAGTACTTGAAGAGTGGGTGCTATGGGACTGACTATCTTTATAGCTCTGGTACAGCTCTAGTAGATAGTAGACCATGCTAGCGAATAGTTTAATGCCAGGTCTATATATAGAACGAAGAAGAAGAACAGCGTTTCTTTTCCATGAACATGGAAGGCTCAACCATTAGGCTCATATAGTGCTCGTATTCTTTCCTCCCCAGTAAGGGGTCCTGGGATAGGCTGAATGATCTTAGTTACCTAGCAACGATAATATTATTGCAGAGTTGAAACTACTTAACCTTCCAGTAGACATCTCTGTGTTTTCTATTAACCTTATCACAAGACTCTTTACTGGTACGATTTGTCTGACCACATAACCCCTGGCTTTAGATCAAATTGAAGTCACTTTGGGTAGTAAGACGATATTAAAGCCCGCTGCATTAGATATCGACAATTTGGTATGGTATCGATCTTTCTATATCTAGTATATCCGACTGTCTGCCACAGGAAATACATTACATTGCTCTTTCAAATCGACGTCGTCTCTTAGTCGCTTCTCTTCTACCCGTGAGAGTACGGTTGGTTGGTTGGTTGATTGGCTATTGATCCAGCAGCCTCTGCGATCCGACCCTTTGGCCCAATGCCATATAGTGGTATCATCAAGTGTTTGTGTGCTGTTGTTTAGTTCCTTTCATCGGGCGTCGGAGGGAGAAGCTCTTTCCTAGCATCGGCAAGCGCCGGACATTCAAAAAGATGATGTTCATTAGTTTCATAGGAATGTCTGGGGACGGCGTGGCCTAGTGGTTAAGTGGCACGGCTCACAACCCCAAGGTGCTGGGTTCGATCCCCATCACAGCACTGGCCGTTACCCCGGGGAAGCAAACACTTAGAAAATGCAGGAGGAAGCAGACCCTTACATAAAATGAATGCTGAAGTCGGATGCTCTGGGCGGACAGGCGCAAAAATAAAAACCACAGTTCAACCCACACCGCCATGGGGATTAGAAAAAAAAGGCGAACGCAAAAAAAAAAGAAAAATTAAAAAACATTTTTGGGATGTGTGCACATCCAGCACTCTTCAGTATGTTCTGGTTGAATTCTGTTCAAGGGAATAATCAATCCAATGCCAGCGTCTTCTCATCTCCGGTCTCACTGTACCATTGATTTAAATAAATATGCAAAACTCTTCATCTGCTTATTGATTTATTTTTAAAATTGTTGTATGCTTTCGACTTATTTCTCTAATCCCAAAAGGCGGTGTGCGTTGCACTGTGGTTTTTATTTTGCGCAGTCGGCCCAGTGCATCTGACTTCAGCATTCATTTTATGTAAGGGTCTGCTTCCTGCTGCATTTTCTAAGGGTTTGCTTCCCCGGGGTAACGGCCAGTGCTGTGATGGGGATCGAACCCAGCACCTTCTGGTTGTGAGCCATGTCACTTAACCACTAGCCCACGCCGTCCCCATCTGCTTATCATTGCTGTGAGACTTTGCACCCATAACTCTATATGCAGTTCAGTGATATCGCCTGTGTTTACCAGACCATATGTTGCTTACTACAAACTAGTCTCTTAACACTTCATTCCTGACAACAGTTTCTGCTATTAAAACAAAATATGCTCCTCTAGTCTAGCATAAGCGCTTGTAAAGGAGGTGTACAGTTAGCTCAATGCTGTCGGGGATGAAGTGTTGGCGACTTCATTTAATTAGACCCTAGCTTATTCCGAGGTGGGGGGTTGACATACCCGTTCTTCGGACGTTCCATTCTTTTTCCTAAATGTAATTCATGTACCAATTCACAACTGCTTGGATTAGAACGTTGTCGATTGGGTTGCGGGGTTTCTTGTTTGGGGGACACGACTATGCCTTCCTCGCCTTCCATGTTTGTCGTAACAGACGAATTCAGAGAGGTGTGCATGGGGATAGCAACTACATCGTGTAAACCAAATTGCTACATAAACTACCACTGCAAGAGCATGGTAAGTACTTTGACGCAGTCTTCCTGAATTTAGCCAACTATAGTAGCTGCCCTATGCTTCGGCTGGAGTGAAAACAACACAAATACGAAAAAGAAAATGGAATTTTTCGAGTCTGTGGATCAATCCGTGTCCCTTTGCCACACGAAACAAGCACCCATAACGTTCTACCACCTCAGACCCACGAGATACAGCATGCGGGGGAAAAAAGTGACCAGGAAACGACCATCTCCTAAAAATTTCTCTTGATTTGGACCGACGTGATGCTACAGTAGTCAAGTCAGCCGGTCTCTGCTTGTGCAAGTCATTAGGGCGAGTAAAGGGAAGCCCCGCTCGATCACTGGCGGATCCTGTACCTTTGATTTGATTAGTTCCAATTATCCGTAGGGGTGCGTAATGTAGTCGGCTAGGCTCGGGGTCCCGGCCATTTCTGATTGTAGACAGCGCTAGCATTTTCTTACTGCGTTCAGACTAGCTCACTTTACCCCGACTGTTTGAAGGAGGCTGCGTTAGTTTAATATATATTAAGCTCGTGTGACTTAAAGACGGGTGTGACTTTGGTAAAGGGCGAGCAATAACTGCAACTCTTTTTGTGCAATTCAAGTGATCCTGATCTCATAGTGAAGTCTTTTATCTATCGTCTATTCCCTGTCACGTAATTTCTCATCCTGTTCTTCTTTCTTCACTCTTCTTCATCGTCATCTTCTTCGTTTTCTTTTTCATGTTTCGGTATCATCATCATCTTATTCATCTGCATCATCATCTTTTTCTTCTTGCTCGTCATCATGTTCTTTTTCTTCGTTCTTCTTTTTCTTCATTCTTTATCATCATCTTTTTTTGGTTCATTTTTCGTATCCTTCATCATTAAAATCATCATCGTCTTTTCTTCTTCATATTTCATCATTATCATAATCATCTTTTTCTTTATTCTTCCTTCTTCTTCTACTTCTTCACCAAATACACCACCTTCTTCTTCTTAATTTACTGCTGTCCCTCGTGCCTATTTTTACTGTACACTCTCCCATATAGGAGGCTGCGTGGCCAGGGGTGAAGCGCCCGTTTTACAATCCCATCCCAACCGGTTCGAATCACCCTCGTATCTAGTTTGGTAGACATGTTTTTTTTTCCCGCTCCTCCACGTACGGAAAGGAAAGGCCACCTACTATACTGCACACCTACCATGAAACCTAAAACAGCCATATATGTGACGGTTATAAGAAGCGACGTTCTGTAAATGACATGCTACTTACTTTTTCTTTTTATTCTCTATCATATTCACTTTGGAGCTCATGAGCTGCAGTGGTCAGCGACCCATAGCTGACTGCTAGCGTCAGGGCCAGTGGACCAGAACTGCCAAGACCCTTCTACATCTCCACGCAGTGTTCCTGGATAACAGGCTGCAGCAGGGCAGACTGGCTAAGGAGAAGGGATTGAAGAGGGAATGCTAACCCGGTACTAAAAAAATGCATACTGAAGTCGGATGTGTTGGGCCGAAAGGTGCAAAAATAGCAGTCAAGCTGTAAACTACGACACAACGCATTCCGTTCTCTGGACTACATTCTGCTACTTAAGCCTTTTCAGGGCTTAGTAGTGCGAGATTGAGAACGAACGAAGCCAAGCCAAGCCATATTCACTTTGGAGCGCATGAGCTGCAGTGGTCAGCGACCCATAGCTGACTGCTAGCGTCAGGGCCAGAGAACTAGAGCTGCCAAGACCCATCTACACCTCCAAGCCAAGCCATTTTCACTTTGTCTGAATTTTAAAAAAAACATTCCTACTGTGTTACTATAATCTTGGAAAGTGAAGGTGGCTGGCGTGATGTTAACCACATCAAACCTAGTGTGACGTTGGTTAATAAAAATATGGGCCTTACTACTAACTCGTTACAACTACAAGCCTTCGTCAGAGACTGGATAACGAAACACACACAACAAAACAAAACAACCCCAAATAACTGACGGATAACAACGGACTGAATGATAATATATTGCTGTAATGTTAGCCAGTAGACTACTTGATCGGATCTCCTACCTCATGCATTTGTTGTAGCGGGGCACAGTTGTCACCTGAAAGACCGTTATTCCATTCTGGATTACCTATTTGTGTGTATTCTTCTCTTGACGTCTGTTGGGTGCTTTCTGGACGCTGACGTCTGTTGGGCGCTTTCTAAGCGCTGACGTCTGTTGTGTATTGCTTAGCGCTGACGTCTGTTGGGTATCTCTGAGCGCTGACGTCTGTTGGATGGTTCTGAGCTCTGACGTCTGTTGGGTGATTTCTTTTCTTGACTTCTGTTGGGGGCTTTCTTTTCTTGACTTCTGTTCGGGGCTTTCTTTTCTTGACTTCAGTTGGGGGCTTTCTTTTCTTGACGTCTGTTGGGTGCTTTATGGACGCTGACGGCTGTTGGGTGGTTCTGAGCGCTGACATCTGTTGGGTGTCTCTGAGCGCTGACGTCTGTTGGATGGCTCTGAGCGATGAAGTCTGTTGTTCATCTCTGAGCGATGAAGTCTGTTGGTTGTCTCTGAGCGATGAAGTATGTTGGTTGTCTCTGAGCTCTAATGTCTGTGTTTCTAAGCGATGAAGTCTGTTGGTTGTCTCTGAGCGATGAAGTCTGTTGGTTGTCTCTAAGCGATGAAGTCTGTTGGTTGTCTCTGATCGCTGACGTATGTTGGTCGTCTCTGAGCTCTAATGTCTGTGTTTCTAAGCGATGAAGTCTGTTGGGTGTCTCTGAGCTCTAATATCTGTGTTTCTGAGCGCTGATGTCTGTTGGGTATCTCTGAGCGCTGACATATGTTGGATGGCTCTGAGCGATGAAGTCTTTTGGTTGTCTCTGAGCTCTAATGTCTGTGTTTCTAAGCGATGAAGTCTGTTTGTTGTCTCTGAGCGCTAACGTATGTTGGATGTCTCTGATCGCTAACACATGTTGGATGTCTCTGAGCGCTGACGTATTTTGGATGTCTATAAACTCTAATGTCTGTGTTTCTAAGCAATGAAGTCTGTTGTGCATTTCTGATCGCCTTGGATCTAATCTCTGCGATCATTGTCCCCGCTGTGGTACACATCTTAAGTACACTTTCTCAGATAAGCTGGCACGAGTTCGTAATCGTGGCCCAAAGTCCAGCCCCCATGGGTGTTGTTGAGATGTCTAGGAAAAATAATTTCAGTGCCGAGACCTGGCCAAGTTCGATCAAATGCGATGCGTTTAGTCGCCTCGCTGATTGGAATGCCACGCGAAGTTACGTCCACGCTTGTGCCCCGCGGGTTTAGTGATAATAAGGGGACTGATAAATTTCGGGGCACTGATACGGTATTGGAGCGATAATACACAACCCTCCTGCGAGGATAGCCCAGCTTAAGTGTCATTCTATTTAAAAAATGCCAGGACGAACATAGAGTATAGGGTACAAATAAGCCAATACGTCCTGATATTACCCAAATGACCGTGGTCTGGGGTGTAAAGCGACATGACTTGGGCATTAAAATCCAAAAAAAGGTAGACGTTTAATAAACCCCCCCCCCCCCCCCCCCACCCCTTCCTTATTAAAAAAATAGAATGATAAATATTCGTTATTTGAGGAGACGTTCAATTTATATACGCTATTATATACCCAAGTGGTTCTCCGGGGTTTTTGTGAATGACAAGGATAAGAATAGCACCACTGCCACACAGAGGGCATGTCGTAAGAGGCGACTAACTGTGTCACATGGCTTAACACCGGCCATGGTTAGGTGGTTTGTTTACAGCAGTAAAGATGGCGTATAAACAGGCTGCGGGTCTACTTTGCTCCAGTGTTTTAGTCTATTGAGATGGATTCGTACATCGATAAATCACCCTGCGCGGAACTTGTCCCAAACGCAGCGGTGTAATAAGCAAACATTTCCCGCCTCAATCGGGAAATTAACCCAGGACCATTCAGATGCGTAGCCAGAGCGCTAACCACTGCGCTACGCGGCTCCCTGAGGGTAGTTACAGTATCTTACTCAATACTTACGTCGGAAGGTGCAAAGGAGTTGGCTGTGGGTGGCATCAGTGGATATGGGACATGGAGGCCTCCGACCTTTGGGAACTTGTGTGCACTGTTCTGGCTATGTTGGGGTTTGCGGTAATGAAAAAGTTGACATCTTGATATGAGTCTGGACATTGTGAATGGACAGAGTTGACATCTTGATATGAGTCTGGACATTGTGAATGGATAGAGTTGACATCTTGATTTGAGTCTGGACATTGTGAATTGATAGAGGTGACATCTTGATATGAGTCTGGACATTGTGAATGGATAGAGTTGACATCTTGATCTGAGTCTGGACATTGTGAATGGATAGAGTTGACATCTTGATCTGAGTCTTGACATTATGAATAGATAGAGTTGACATCTAGATCTGAGTCTGGACATTGTGAATGGATAAAGTGGACATCTTGAAATGAGTCGGGACATTGTGAATGGATAGAGGTGACATCTTGATATGAGTCTGGACATTGTGAATGGATAGAGTTGACATCTTGATCTGAGTCTGGACATTGTGAATGGATAGAGTTGACATCTTGATCTGAGTCAGGACATTGTAAATGGATAGAGTTGACATCTTGATCTGAGTCAGGACATTGTGAATGGATAGAGTTGACATCTTGATATGAGTCTGGTCATTATGAATGGATAGAGTTTACATCTTGATCTGATTTGTTGGTCTACCTCTCTCTCTCTCTCTCTCTCTCTCGCTCTCTCTCTCTCTCCCTCCCCATGAGGATTCCGTGTTAGAGCCTGTATGACTACGTTGGACTGTCTTCCGCAGGGTATGTCCTATCCAGCCCCATTGTCTTCGTTTAATTTGTCGTTCCAGTGTATGTTGTTGGCTCCTTTCCCATAGGTCTTCATTCCTCACCATGCCCTGCCATTTTGTGCTAATTGTCCTTCGTAGGCATCTGTTAACGAAGGACTAAAGTTATTGTTGTATGGCCTTGATCGTTTTCTATGTCTCCGCTCTAATCGACAACACCGACTGACTTGACAATGGCGTTGACAATTCCAGCTTTGGTGTGAATCTTGATCGTGACTCACCGACTCGATCTCAATTCTCATACTTTAGGTTATTGTCATTTATGCACCTCCTCTCTCGACAACGACCCTGCCTCTCACTCTAGCAGAGAAAAAAACGCCTGCGACAAAGAAGTAGAAAGAACGTAGTACCACACAATTTGATCACATCATCTGATGACAGCAAGTACCTTACTGGAAAGTGTCTTTGTCTCCAGACCTTTCCATCAGTGACTCAACTCGTTCGGTCTTCGTCTCAAGACCAATTTGGGCCTGTAAATTAAACAAGTTTTATCGGTCGGGGCTGACTCCTCGCGACACGACCACCTCATTCCACGGCTGAGCGCTGATACTATTACGCGCCAGTTGTCCCTAGGGATATAGGCCGCGTGAGTCCCGGTGACCTTATTTTTTCAAAAGTAAATTGAGTTATTAAAGCAAGGGTTCCCAGCTTTCCCACTACAGGGCACACTTGTTTGAAGAAGCCATTTCATGGACCACTTGGCATATATTGTAATGCAGGAACACAATATACTGTTGGTATTGTTTAATGCCAACATTGAGTAAATTGACTCTATTGTGTGCCCTGTATAAGGCATTAAGTGGCGGGTTTTTGTATCTTTCGTCACTTTCCGAGCGTGCTGATGAAGGTAGACCGCGGTCCTCCATGCTATGCTTGGCTTCGTCTGTGTTACTCTCACTACTACAGTGATCACGTCAATCCATATCTCATCAGCCAAACTGCCTTGAAAACATAATGTTTCCATTGAACGCTACATGGAAGAGAGATAGTGGTCTTGGTCTGTATATTGGGCCTGGCCCTGATGTGATGCCCTGGTCAGTATGTTGGGCCTGACCGGACTAGCGGACTAGTTCCCCCATTATAAATTGTATCGGATTAAATGCATTGTTTGACTTGTTTATATAGGGTCACAACTACAGCTCGCTCGTTTACAGGAAGCATGTATGAGAGCATTAGATGTGACAGTTTCATTGCAAAACTTGTAATGTTTTGACCATTGTTTAGAAAGCCAAACATTAGTTTGGCAACAAAGCAATATCTGATAAATGATATATGTATGCCGACTCTGTGCTACCAGAGCCAAACATGGTTTATGACTAATCGTATAATAGCAGACTTTCGACGTGTTTCAAAGTGTTTGAGGAAGGACATCGGTGTTATAATGAACAAGAGAATGTGAAACGAAGACATTCGAAGTAGGATCGGCACTACGTCTTGTGCAGAGTATTTTCTAGGCAAAAGATACGCTAGTTTGGTTATCTCATGACAATGTGGCCTCGTCATTTCCCACTGATGGCTTTTAACGTCTGTAGAGCTGGCTATGATGCCTTCGCGACTTAGATTGAAGAAAAGACAATCGAGGGATTGTGCAGCTAAACGGTCTCACAGCGACCGAAGAAACGCACGTTGCGCAGGACATAGACTTAAGCACCCCATGGCACGGCATAAGTGGAAAGAGAACTATCTTACTTTTGCTAGCCACATTCACAGCCCTCTTCAATCCACTTTTACGACATGTTTGGAAGATCGCAATGGTCCTGTTCTTCTCTACCCTAATAATTAGTAACCGCCTACTTATTCGCCTCTCTTCTACCTTATAACACAAACAAGAGAGCCCCAAATGATTGCATCTTCTGCCTTCCTCCTGGTTTGGTTTTAATCTAGATGTCGTATGCGGTGCAGGATTCTTTCGTGGGCTTTATAGGCTGCGGCGCAGGAGTCGCTGTCAGCTAGGGGGCCCTATAAAGATAAACATATATATCGTAGTCTTAGTCGACCTGTACGTCTACACTGGCGGATGTGCAGGTCCCAACTCTGGCGTAAGCTGCATGTAACCGGGATAGACTCGAACAGTTTATTACTCCGCTGCGTTGGGACAAGTGCCGCGGAGAGTCCTTAACCGATGTGCAAGTCCATCTTAATAGACTCAAACATTATAGCGAAATAGACCCGCAGTCTGTAAGGCGCCATCTATGCTGCTCTTAACAAACCACCTAACTATGACCAGTGTTATGCCATGCCACACAGTCGCCTCTTACAGCGTGATCTCTGTGAGGCAGTGGTGCTATTCTTGTCATTGTAAAACACAAAGACCCCGACGGACCACTAGAGAAAAACATATTTTCTGCAATGACGTTTGTTTATGTTTGTTGACGATCTTGCCGGGAGTCTCACAGTATCTACAGTCCAGGATCTACACAAGCTTTATTTGACACTAATCGTATGTTATCGCCACAGCTGGCTTTAGGGAGTCCTGCGGTGTATTTATCCCCCGGCCTTTGATCTCTCGTGGTTGTCGCTGTAGCCTGTCTTTTTCCATTGAGTAGTATGTAATAGTACGAGGGGTGTTCAAATGAAACCGGACCTAACTGCACCAAGTTAACATATGTACGATGCGCATGATGACGTCACCTCTGGTGTAAGCAGCACATACCAATAGTCAAGTTTGCAAAATGTAATTATCCTCCGACTCATAGTTTCCTCGGCAGACCGTTGAAAACATGACGGGTGTGATACGGAATCCGCCCAGAGTTGATCAGCGAGCAGTGATTCCATTTCTAACAGCTGAAGCATGTCGATCGAGGCATGATCATCTGCCACTATGCGCCAAAGAAACGAATCACCCTCTCCGTACCGCAGCAAGGGGTTCAAACTCCATCCTATGCGTTCTTCCTATTGGTAGTTGGTCACCAACCCAGGTACCCATTGTGAACACACGTTCCGATAAATAAGCTTCTTGCCAACCACCATTTGAACTGTCCCTAGCGACACAGCGAATTTCTCTGTTATCGAATGTAAGCTCCGGCGACGGTCCACCCGAACTACTGCATACATTTTGGCGATGGCATCTTCTGAGGCAACAGTATGCGCCTGTCCTGGTCTCGGAAGATCTTTCGTTAACTCACGTCCTTCTTTAAACATCGTTGTCCAGTTCTTCACTGTTGTCTTCAACACACTTTTGTCACCATACCCTGCCTGCATTCTGCGATGAATGTCAACTGGTCGACATCCTTCAGCTGTTAGAAATCGAATCACCGCTCGCTGATCAACTCTGTTCCGTTCCGTGCAACTATCCCGCCATGTCTTCAACGGTCTGCAGAGGAAACTATAAGTCGGAGGCTAACGCAATTTTGTAAACTTAACGGTTGATATGTACTGTATACACAAGAAGTAACGTCATCATGCGCATTGAACGTATGTTCACTTGGTGCAGTTAGGTCCGGTTTCATTTGAGCACCCTTCGTATATAAAGGTACGAGGTAGGAATCCCGCTATCGGTACGATCCGTCGACCAATTTGTAAATGGGTACATGGTATACGACTAGAGAGTAAGAGTTCAGGGAGGACTGGGCACCTTACCTCTTACACTGTCCCGTGTCAGGTAGGTACACTCAGACAATGATGTTGTCTGTTCATCTGTACACTCAGACAGTGATGTTGTCTGTTCATCTGTAGACTCAGATAGTGATGTTGTCTGTCCATCCGTACACTCAGTCAGTGTCCCCACCACATCTTGATGTTGTCTGTCCATCCGTACACCCAGTCAGTGTCCCCACCACATCTTGATGTTGTCTGTCCATCCGTACACTCAGTCAGTGTCCCCACCACATCTTGATGTTGTCTGTCCATCCGTACACTCAGTCAGTGTCCCCACCACATCTTGATGTTGTCTGTCCATCTGTACACTCAGTCAGTGTCCCCACCACATCTTGATGTTGTCTGTCCATCCGTACACTCAGTCAGTGTCCCCACCACATCTTGATGTTGTCTGTCCATCCGTACACTCAGTCAGTGTCCCCACCACATCTTGATGTTGTCTGTCCATCCGTACACTCAGTCAGTGTGTGTCTCCTAAGCGTTCCTGTAATACTGTCAGAGGTTGACACTCATGTGGGGTTGACACTGATGTGGGGTTGACACTGATGTGGGGTTGACACTCATGTGGGGTTGGCACTCGTGTTGGGTTGACACTGATGTGGGGTTGACACTCGTGTGGGGGTTGACACTCGTGTGGGGTTGACACTGATGTGGATTTGACACTCATGTGGGGTTGACACTCGTGTGGGGTTGACACTGGTGTGGGGTTGACACTCGTGTGGGGATTGACACTCGTGTGGAGGTTGACACTCGTGTGGAGGTTGACACTCATGTGGGGGTTGACACTCGTGTGGGGTTGACACTCGTGTGGGGGTTGACACTCGTGTGGAGGTTGACACTCATGTGGGGGTTGACACTCATGTGGGGTTGACACTAATGTGGGGGTTGACACTCATGTGGGGGTTGACACTCGTGTGGGGTTGACACTCATGTGGGGTTGACACTCATGTGGGATTGACACTCATGTGGGGGTTGACACTCATGTGGGGGTTGACACTCATGTGGGGGTTGACACTCATGTGGGGGTTGACACACATGTGGGGTTGACACTCGTGTGGGGGTTGACACTCATGTGGGGGTTGACACTCATGTGGGGTTGACACTCGTGTGGGGGTTGACACTCATGGGGGGTTGACACTCGTGTGGGGATTTACACTCGTATGGAGGTTGACATTCAATGTGGAGGTTGACACTCATGTGTTACGCGGCGAAACTGGAAATTAAATATTTGTAAATAGAAAGTAAGTATAGGTCAGTTCGGAATAGGTATAAATACATCAACAAACTAACTAACTGACTAACTAACTGACTTATTAACAGACAAAGAAATAAACAAACAAACACAACCAAAAAACAATCCAACAAACAAACACAGCATCTTCTGTGTCACCAAGGGACATCAAAGGCTAAAAGGATTGACAAACAAACACCTCTTTAATTAGGAACGTGCGACTGATCAATTCTGCCGCCTCAATCCTCACCAGGTTTCAAAGATAACGTATCGGAGTCACAGAGACTAGTCCCCGGCATTTGGCATCCTTAACTGACCCTTTGATGTAGGACTTTGTGATCTCCCAGGGCTGTCCATCAGAGCATAGATTATCGATCTTCCATTATCAACGACTTACCACTTGTCAGTGCAGACACGTGCATGTCTTCATGATTGTCTATACAAGCTCAATTCCATTGGGGCATTCACGTGAAAGTCTTTGCATGAATCTGTCCTTTTCATGTCTTGTGATGTTCACAAGCATCTGTTTCTTTGTCTGGATGTCAATGAGGACTATCTATGTCTTAATTCATTTCATGTCGCTTTTCTTCCACTAATTCTCAATCGAATGCATTTTGAACACATTTATTTCTTTCGTTATTATTTCCTCAAAACCAGATTGCTGCTCCAAATTGTAGGCTTTTTAAATATTTGAACATCCAACAAAGCGGGAAAAGTCGACTTTTCTTTTCCTAGCTAAAAAGAAAGAGAAATTATTTTATTTATTTACCTTTACATTTTATTTCTTCAACCCATCTCATCTTCTCATCACGTAGTATGCCCTATATAGAACGTCGCTCCCATCACAGTATGTCTAAAATAAACTCTTTCCCTTACCAAAACTCCAGCCTCCGCCACAGTCATACTCAGGCATTCCTGGATGTCTTGGTCTACCCCTGCCTCTTTTGCCTGGCTCAACCTTCTAGCACTGTTTTCTCAGGACCGTTGTCTCTCTTGATGCGACCAAAGTATTTACATTTTTTAGCCAAAATGGAATTGATAAACCAGTTCATCTCTATGTTTAACTCTTGCCGAATGTCAATATTTGTCTTTTTCTCCGTCCGTTGTATTCTCGGTTATTCTGGAACGCCGCATTTCCCTGTTTGGTGACGTTGTCCCACTGGACAAGGAGGTCCCAGCTCACCAGATTCTTCAAAAGACAGTCAACAGTGCTAACGGCATCCACCCTGCTGGCTGGAAGCGTCGGAGAGGTCGTCCCTTAAACACGGGGCTTCAACAGGTAGCGGCTTCCACATATGCCTTAGAGGAGGCCTGGCAGCACGCAGTTACAACTAGACATGGTGTTGTTCATCCGACGCAACGGGCCTCAGACGCCTAAGCGAACATTATTGTTGATTGTTGTGGTATTCTGAGGATCTTTCTGTAACATATTGACTCGAAGTAGTCAATTCTTTGTCTAGCAGTTTTGATACTTTCTTCTACTATTTGTTTATAATTTTGACATAATCTTTAGGGAATACATTCACAACACCAACATTAGCAATCAAACCGCCTTCAGTGATGACGTTAATACTGTGTTCAGAAAATGCAAGTACACCGAAAATGTGGTGAGTATGGTTGACAGAAGATAACCGCGATGCAAACAGTTAACTTTGATATGTACCTGTTAACTGGAGACACGGCCTGAGGAAAGTCCAGGGCCCAACAGAGAACTTGTTGATGGTGATCATGTTGTTGAATTCTCACATTGAGTAAGTCTACTCTGTTGTTCGTCCTGATAAGGGCGTTAAGTGGAGGTTTGCATTAGTATTTCTCAAATCCCGAGCTTGCTGATGATAGTGGGTCGGGATCTTCCAGGTGGTTGTGGAATGCTTGGTTCCATTCGCGTGTCGCTGACTACCACGGGGATCTCGTCAATCCCCCACCTCGTTAGCCATCTTGCCATAAGACAGTCTGTTTCCCAGGAGACCTGCAATGAAGTGTGATGTGAGTATACTGTGCCTGACCCTGACTAACATTCCTGATCAGTATGTTGGTCTGACCTGACGTTAGTCTCCTCTCCTCAACAGAGTACTTCAAGGCAAAAGGCCGGACAGAACGTAAACAGTATTAGGCTGTTATGCCGGACTAAATACCCAAATTATAATATGAATTAAACTAACTTACTTATACTGATTAAAAAGACTCTGCAGAGTCTGTATGCAACAAGTTTCTTCTACTACATTTGATCTAAAAATAACGACGTGCATCCCATTTATTCTTGAATGTATTAACTGACTCTCTCCCCCACTATTTCCTGTTGCAATGCATTCCATTCTAAGCGTTCATTGCTCTCTGAATAAACAAATATTTCGTAATATGTAATCTTGACCTTTCTTTAATTAATGTGTATCTGTGTTCTCTTGACCGTGGAGCCGGCTGTACTTTGAAAAAAAAACTTGTTATAATCTAATGTATCTATTCCCTTGATTATGAAATACTTACTTACTTTCCGTATCCAATCACCACGTTATGCAGTATGTATCCAGTATCCAGCGACATGGATTCCCTTGTCATTTGCCTCCACCATGTCGCACCTATTGCATGTCTCCTGGACGTTGGGGCAGGTCATCAGGCGGTCTGGGTCCTGTATTGCGGCACAGTCACATGTGTCAACATCTGTCTATTCCCGTTGTTTCATATTCCTCTTGCACCGTGATACACCAGTTCGGAGTCTGTTCAGCGACTTCTATGTCGTGTATGATTATCTAATAAACTTGTATTAAATCACCTCGAATTTATCTTTTTTCCAGACACTGAAGGCACATTTTTCGAGTCTTTTCTCATAACTTTCATTCTGGAATATCACTATCAGTTTTATCGCTCTTCTTTTTAACCTTCCCAGTATATTTATATAGATTATTTGTTTCGTGCAGACGATAGAGCACAAACTTTGGTTCTCAAAAAATTTTCCCTGATTTCGTCGGGCACCCATTTTATAGCTGGGTCAACCGAGAGAAGCGGTCGTTCCATGAAAAAAACAAACCCAACGTGATTTAATCATGGTACGTTAGGATTGTGACCCGAGATCACGACACATAGGCCACACGCTCCTATTACGTTATTGTACGTGTATTTCACATAGCCCTTTTCATTCCTTGGTAGCGGGAGTTTGAGAACGACTGACGAAGAAGAATAATATAGCGTAACCAAAGAAAATAAATCTGGCTTGAAGCAGTAAAAGGCGAGGAACAACGCCCTTGCCAGTGGC